>CM076570.1:900701497-901419444 GCA_034641835.2 Pinus albicaulis | reverse complement strand
GTCTTCTACCTGATTTTCTTCTACCAATTTTCTTGGCTGCAGTGGGACATCATTCTTATCAAATAATCTTTCTAGAGGCACCAACCCTCTAGGTATAATGTTTCCCTTCAATTGCAACACTTTATTACCTGCCATTTTCTCCTCCCCATTTCTTTCTGAAGTATCTTCAGTCTCTCCCTCTTCACCAACATCAATCTATATATTGGAGAATTCCCCTATTGTTTCCAGGAATCTCTTCATCTATTCTTCATCCTCAAATACATGCCAATGCTTGATGTTGTCTGGGATTGATGGTCGATAACGTACCTCAATTTCATATCTTAAAAGAGGGTTCTAAGGTGGACGGAATGTATTGGAAGCCACAACAAGGGAATCAACCATCCTATTCTGTTCCTGGGGCATGAACTGGATATTGAATTCCAAGAAGAAATTTTCCACCATGTCCCAAACTTCATTCCTATAAGCCCTCAGCCGAGGATTTTTGGTTTGACACTGATTCCTGACTTGTCTAACCACCAATTTTGAATCTCCCAGAACTTTTAAACTTTGTATGTTCATGTTCCTGGCTATCTGCAATCCTAACAGAAGTGCTTCATATTTAGCCACATTATTGGTAGCTTCATATTCTAGCTTGAAAGACAATGGGACCCATCTTCCTGTAGGAGAAATCAATAATATTCCAACTCCATTACCTTCTCTTGAATTTGCTCCATCAAAGTGAAGTGTCCAGATTCCTACTTCATGGCTGTCTAAGGGCTGCTCAGTCTTGATCCGGCAGAGGGATGGTTCATGAGCATAATCTTGATGTTCTTCAAGCATCAAGCATGAGAAATATCCTTCTTTACTGTAGAATAGTGAATTAACAGAGTTGTCAGCCTTAGTCACCATCTTGACAAATCTAATTTCCCTGTACAACCTCCTCTCCTGGCCACCAAAAACTGGGATAGTGGCATATGTTAAATCCAACTTAATTGACCCACCAATTTTTGTCCCCCGGGATCTTGATAGAAACATACCAAAACGAGCTGGGATGTCAGCCACCACGATGTCCATTACCACACTTTTTGCTGGGATTTGATCCAAATTGACCACCAAATCCTTGATCATCCCCAGGCATTTAACTCTTTTGGAATAAAATGAATATAGGTCCTTGTATGGACGGGTGATTTGTAATCCTAGTTGTTCGATGACTGACAGAGGCAGTAGATTATGGGAAGCTCCATAATCTAACATACAGTTATGTAATAGTAGGTCATGAATCACTAGAGACACATAGAAAGGGGGAGTAGAAGCATCTAGTTCCTCAACATGTGGGCCAAAAACAACCATGGGTCTTTCTTCTTGAAGGTTGAGACTATCTGGGATGAGTGTTGCTTCTGGAGGGATCATAAAAGAGGTGACTTGCGATTGATATGCAGCTTGCTTCAACAGTTTAGTCAAGGGAATTGGGATTTTGACTTTCTCAATTTCCTTTTGCAGACTAAAAACAGGAGAGGACTTCTCTATTACAACCTCCTTTGACTCTTTATTTTCAGCTGAGGGTTTGACTTCTTTTGACAGAAACTTGGTATTAGGGGGATGACTACTTTTGAAGAGGAAGGAATTTGATCATTAGACTACAAAGCCTTGTTTAGAGGGCCTTTACCTTTGTCTGTGACTTTCTGCATTGTTGATTCCTTCTGAGCGGGTGCTTCTTTCTGGGGTATCTCTTCTTCTTGATCTTGAGTATGAGTCCTCTTCCTATAAGATCTGAGATCATATCTTCTATTGAACTGTGCTTGCATGAAATCAGCAAATTGTTTACAATAATGATCAATTTATGTGTCCTCTGTGTCTCTGGCCTTTTCTTCTTCTTGTAATGAGCACTCGGTGCTATTAATTCCTTGTAAAGGGAATTCTTCTCCATCACTATTTGAAAAAGCGATATTTGCATCCTCTAGTCCATAGGCAGTGTCTTTAGTAGGATCATCTACTGGACCTTCCAAGTACAATGGGTGTGGTACTTGATCTTGTTGTTCCTTTGGTTCCCTTGGAAATATTTGCAGGGGTGGCTTCCTATACTGCGGATTGTAACCTCTGTTTGGAGCATTGTGGAAATTCTTGGAGGCTAAATTCTTGGCCTCCAATTCAAGCTTGACCAGTTTACTAGAAAGGTTATTAATCATTTTGCTCATTTCTTCAATTTTGTCATTTGCTGAGTCTATGTCTCGGTTAGAGGTAGACACCTCCTCTTTGCCCCTTCTTCTGGTATCTTGTTCAGATTTTCCCTTTGATTTTCCAGTGGAGGGAAATTTTTCTTCCAACTCTAGTGCATCTGTCTAAGCATCATCGAGAGTAGCAGGCTTTATTTCTCTGAGAGAGAAACCAAATTCTGAATCAAAGGCTACTACAAAAACAAATTTAGCAGCAGTTTGATGAGGTTTCATATCAGCAGGAAGACTCAAATACAATTTATTAAATCTCTTGATAAATTCTGACACCCCTTCATTATGTCTTTTCTTGAGTTTATTGAACTCAGTAAGACAATTTCCATGGTCCTTCTTCTCTCCCCATTTCTTGAGGAAATTATCTTCCATTATTTCCCAAGTGGTAACAGAACGGTCTGCCAATGTCTTAAACCATTTTCGAGCTTCACCATCAAAAGATTGGCCAAATAGCCTTAAGACCACATCTAAATGTTCCACATTAAAATTTTCTACAAAAGAACAGAAGACCTTAAGATGTTTTTGAGCATCAATCTCATTTTCCGCATTGAATCGGGGTAACATCTTTAGATAATCTTGTGGCATATCATTCAACACTTGGGGTAGTGCAAGGGGGGCATATTTATTTAGTAAGAAACCTAGAACATTGGCCATTGGAGGGGGTGGAGGTAGTGCAATAGTTTGATGAGTAATAGGAGGAGGAGGGGGTGGTAGTGGAGTATGAATAACAATAGGAATGTAATGAACAACAGCTTGAGGTGTTGAGGGGAATAATGGTCTGTTAATAGCAGATACTTTAGTGACTTCTTTGACCTCTTCGACCTCAGGAGTAGGGTGAAAATTATCTTTATTACTGACACCTCCTCAGGGTGGACTATCTGAATAATAATCGGTATCTCCCACAGTGGAGTCGGGAACTAGCACTTGAGCTACTTGAGAAGAAGAGGATGAAAAGTTTTCTATAGACAATTTAGGGATTTCAGAGTGGACTGATTTTCTTTCCCTCCAATTTCTTCTATGTATGATCTTTTCAGGGTCAGACACTGAAGGTGTCTTTGGATGAGATGTATCTGACCTTAGGTGTTGCTTACAAGGAGCCAGGACCACAAATTAATTTATCTAATAACAAATGTGGAGTCGCCAAGGTGAGGGATCTACAACTCTCAACTCTCCATACTCACCTACTTGAAGAGTGAATTAGGTTTTGTCGAGGCCTAGGGGTTTAAATTTTCTCAACTTCGTATCCCTGGAAACGGCACCAAAAAGATGTTGTTTCTCCTAGAGACAACCTTGAGTTGTGAAATACCAGTGCCTAGGACATCTTATATTAGCAAGGAGCATATGGTATAACAAAGGAAGTTATCAATAAAAAGCTCTCGTGCTATCTCTTGTAAACAAGAAGGTTAATTTAAATGGGACCAAAACTTACAGAAACTGACACAGGTAAAGGAATAATGTAGAGGCAACATGAAAAAATCCAATATAAAAGCAACAGACAATTCAAAGACAACTTACTGTAAAGAGGGCTAATTCAAGTAATATGTCACAGAAATCAATTATCAGAAGGTGTTTGCTGTGAATGAAATATTGAGAGAATACTAGTTGTCATTGAGCTGATATCCAGATACACAATATTATTATGTAATGGGCTTACCAATCTAATAATCCATACATGAAAATAGCGTTTTAAAAACACCCTCCCAAAGAAACTAATATAGCAGAAATACGGTTTAGATGAATAGTGAAATAGAATATCATGCCTGAGCCATATTTAAAGTGCTTGACTAATCCGAGCATGGGTATCAACTAGGATAAATCCATACCAAAAATCAGTGAGCCACTCACATTCTAGAAACATGATACAGGAAAGATGGATGAAATGAAATGATCTATAAAAATAACACATATAAGAGAATGTTACAAACTGTGAAATACCAAAGACCAGAATCCTCTTAACAGATGGAACTCCTCCTCACTGAGACCCTATAGGCTCTGAGCCTTCATACAAGAGTTCAAAAAAATGTATACAAAAATCCTTTCACTGCATAATTTTCTGATAAAATCTGGAACCCTAAATCATCTGTTCTTCGGGAGCTTTATAGGAGAAGAAGGAAGCTCAAAAAGGGAGTAGGTGATGAACATTTAATTTGCCTCATTAAGACAAGATGCCTGAAATGTGCATGCCCATATTTCTGAATGACTCTGTAGTGATGCGTGTACTCTGCTACCTGCTTACTGAAATAAATGCATTGGGTAGAAGTCTCTTCAGGAACACGGCAAAGAAGTAAAATCACATAGACATTTCGTCCTTTCTTGAAAGAACATGGTGCTAAAAAGAAAACTTTAGGGTATTGTTTTCTGCGAATGGTACCCTATGCCTTCTAAAACCTGAATTAAGTTTTAAGACCTTAAATGCTGTCGTTGAACTCCTCGATCATTCACTGATATTTCTCTGTTGCTCCATTAATGTCTCCATCTGCGCAATCTGTGCTTTAAATGACTCTAGAAGGTTTGAAAGATTTTAAACCTGCTTTTTTAATGGAAGTCTTGTCGACATACCTTCTCAGGCCTTTCTTCATAATTCCAACCTCTGAAAAATGGTCCTTTGATGTACTCTCTATTACAGTAACAGAGACTACAAATCATGGCAGTTTTCCGCCGCTATATGCCTGCAAAAACTCACAAACTCATTAGGAAAACCATGCATGGGGATGTAGATGCAGTGGGGATGGTGAAAGCAATGGGGATAATGGTGTGGTAGCGTAGAATGATGAAATGGTGGAAGAATGCGGGGTAGCGGCGAAAAACACAGTGAAACGAGGGTGAATGGACTGGTGAAAGGTTTTAACACCAAACATTTAAAATTTGACTTATGACTGGAATATATAACGGGTGGAGGAAAAATGCGACACACACGTGGAACGAGTGACGTGGAGGTACGGAGTCAACTGGAAGAGAGGTAAGTGATCTGGACCATCAGATCTCAGGAGGAGATCAATGGCTGAAATGGCATCGAGGGGCGATGGACCATGGGCTAGGGGTACGGTTTCCCTGTGTTAACTTTCGCACAGCTTCGAGGAGCGATCGCCGTCGAATGGGCTGTTCTAGATCGGACAGCTCATGTGCATATCGCGCCACGTCCGCTGCTGAACTATAACGTGCGATGAGCAAGCGGTTTTGGAATAGTGCACGAGACACGCGTCGCGCGATGAATGTCATTTCTATGAAATGAGAAATACCACCCACCTCCGAAAGGCGGTGTAATATAGACCACCAATTTCTTACAGTGCGCGAAGCGGGGACCACAAGGGCGAGTAAGCTGTGAACCGTTGATCTACGGTTTAAATGGATGGTGGACAGGCGATTTGGGTGTTGAATGGAGTGGGCCACAGGCGCGATGAAGACTTGCAAATGTCGTCAGATCTTTATAGATCGATGGTTATAAACGTGCCCGATATATATATGTGATAAGTGCCTTCATGGCTAGCACTCATTTTTTACCTCCGGTCATGTGGAGAAAAAGGTGCAGGGGCTAGGGCCAAAAGGTGTTGGGCCTTAAATATGTTATAATGTGGGATATCGGCCTGTTTATGCAGTTTTGAGGCTGGGAGAAGGTAACGATGAGCAGAAAACGAATTTCTCAAGGAAAAAAGATGGGGTTTGAAAGGTTTAAGCGAGATTGCTTGTCAAAATTTTAATAAAATGCTGACATGATCAACAGACATTGTAGTGGCTGATATACCCCCCAAATATGGCATGCTTCTTTCAAGTTCATAGGGTGCTAAGTTACAAGGCACTATGCAAATGGATATGACTTATGCCACCATCCCTATCTTCAGTCAACCTAGAAGACTCTATAGGGAAGCACACATGAAATACATGGTGAGTAACCAAGAAAGACCAGAGATTTCTCCTCTCTATTCTATATACACTGACCTTGACTCTTTCATTCTTTTCAACGATGATATTCCTAAAGAGAAAGAGCTAATCAATGAGAAAACATCAAATGTTGTAATCACTTCACATTCAAACATAGCTACAGCCATTGATAAAGAGGAGAACAAAAAGGAAATTAAAAAAAAGTTTGCTGATTCAGAAATTTACAACAAATAGAGTAGAGGTCTTGAGGTCCAGAATAGTCACAAGAATAATGTAGATCATGAGAATCAAGGAGTAAAACCTCAAAACATTGAAAACTTTGAGGAACAAAACATAGAAAAAGGTAGTGCTGACCCTTTTATAGAAGAGAAAAATGAAGAAAACAGAGAGGACAGCAGTGAAATAAATCACAAGTATGAAAACAGTCCTCTTTGGAGAATTAATTTTGACGGGTCTTGCACTAAAAATGATGCAAGAGCAGGCATATGGATACACAACACTGAAAAAAATCATGTTGTGGGGGATTCCTTTAGATTAAACTTTCAATGTACCAATAACATAGTAGAGTATGAGCCTATCCTATTAGGCCTACATTTATTGAAAAAAATAGGAGCCAAAAGGATTAAAGTTCATGGGGATTCAGAATTGATTATTAGGCAAGTAAATGGGAAATATAATGCCAAACGCCCCAGACTTAGAGCCTATAGAAATGATGCCATGGATTTATTAAAAACTTTCGATGAATTTCAACTTATATTTATCCCAAGAAACCAAGATGTCTTTGCCAATGGTTTAGCCTTTGCTGCTAGAACTTGTTTAACACCTTATGAAACCAAGCAATGAACCACCCAGGTCAAATTTAGACCAGCTGTCCCAGATAATGAAAGATATTGGCAAGTTTTTGATTGAGATAAAAAAATAGAAGACTTATTACAGTCCAAACATGAATTTGAGACATCAAACTCAGATTTCGATTATGAACAAGACTGTCCTATTGAAGAAAACCCACTTGTTGAAGAAGAAAATTATCCCAAGATTGTTGAAATAAATATGTTAACCTATGAACCCAGTCATAAAACAAATAATAGCACATATTTAGAAAATGAAGACTTACAAGTGCTGCAATCTAAATACCAAAGCTTTCCAAGAGGACTGGTCCCTTTAGAGGAATTATTTGATTTGAATGATGTGGCCAAGAAGTCAAAACTGGAACCCATAGAATCTGAAGTGGAAGAATGCAACATAGGCAGTAAGGAAAAGCCTAAATTAATCAAACTGTCTAAAACACTACTAGCTCATGTCAAACTAAAATACACTGAGATGTTTAAATAATTTTCTGATGTGTTTGCATGGAGCTATGAAAATCTGAAATCATATGATACAAAAATAATGAAGCATAAAATACCCCTTAAAGAAATCCAGAAACTTTTAAATAGAAATTGCGCAGAATCAACCCTATTCAATTACCTCTAGTAGAGAAAGAAATCAGAAAAATATATGATTTTGGAATTATTGTCCCTATTATATACTCAGAATGGGTATCTAATCTTGTATCAGTCAGCAAGAAAACAGGAGAGATAAGGCTTTGCATTGATTTCAGAAACCTAAACAAAGCCTCATTAAAAGACAATTATCCTTTGCCCAAAATGGATCATATCCTACAAAAGGTAGTTGGTTCCAAAATAATTTCTTTGCTAGATGGCTTCTCAGGTTATAATCAAATTATGGTAAATCCTGATGATCAACTGAAAACAACCTTTACTACACCTTGGGGTACTTTCATGTATTTGAAAATGCCCTTTGGTTTAATGAATGATGGTGCCACATTTCACAGAGCCATAGACATTGCATTTTCAGAAGAAATAGGTTACTTCATGGTGATTTATCTGGATGATATAACTGTTTATTCTAAAATAGATGAAGAACACCTAATACACTTGAGAAAAGTCTTTGAGAAATGCAGAAAATTTGGGTTATCTTTAAATCCAAAGAAAACATTGTTTGGTCTCCAAGAAGGAAAAATTCTTTGGCATATCATATCAGAAGAAGGAATAAGGATAGACCCAAAAAGGATTGATGGTATATTGCAAATCAACCATCCCAGAAACATCAAGGAACTGCAATATTTCATTGGAAATATTAATTTCTTGAGAAGGTTCATACCCAATCTAGCTGAACTCCTTAGAAACATAACAAACATGCTTAAAAAGGAAGAAGGGGTTAAATGGAACTTAGAAGCGAAGAAATCATTTAAACTGGTAAAACAAGCACTCACCAAAACACCAGTTCTAATCAGTCCTGATTTTTCAAAATATTTCTTCATTTTTTCATTTGCATCAGAACACACAGTAGTTGTTGCCCTATTACAGAAGAATTTGAATGGACAAGAGCAACTCATTGCATTTTTCAGCAAGGCATTAAGAGATGCACCTTTGAAGTATAACATAATGGAAAAACAAGCCTTTGCCTTAGTCAAAGCCTTAAAGGACTTCAGAGTTTACATTTTACACTCTCACATAATAGCATTTTGCCTCATTCAGTTGTAAAAGACATATTGACCCAAGATCCAGATGGCAAAAGAGGAAAGTGGATTTCTATAATTTTAGAGTGTGACCTAGAAATCAAACCCACTAAGCTCATAAGAGGTCAAGGACTAGCAAAAATTATGGCTGAACCCAACTTTCAAGCTCCTGATATAAACATGTTTAATGCGTTAGATGAACAGGATGAGTTTTCAACTCCGATTATTGAAGATCATTTTCTAAATTCATCTTGGTATGCTGATATTTTGTATGTTTTGCTAAATCTTAATGTTCCTCTTGGTTTGTCTAAAACAAAGGCAAGATTTTTAAAGTTAAAAGATGTAAATTACTGCATTTTGAATAAAAGTTTATATTGGAAAAATTCTAGTGGATTATTGCTTAAATGTTTGCCTAAGAATGATGTAGAAAAGATCAAGCATGAGTTTCATGAGGAAGAATGTGGAGGCCACCTCTACTAGAAATCAACTGCTAACAAGATCCTTAGAGCTGGCTATTACTGGCCCACCCTTTTTCAAGATGTTCATAAAATGATTATTTCCTGTCATAAATGCCTAATCTTTGAAGGCAAAAGAAAACTCCTTCCTTTACCACTACAACCAATCACTGTTGAAGCTCCTTTTCAGCAGTGGGGTATAGACTTCATTGGAGAAATCCATCCTCCCTCATCTGCCCAACATAGATGGATCCCTACAACAATAGACTATTTTACCAAGTGGATAGAAGCCATCCCATCTAGGAATGCCACAGACTCAGTCATCATTTTATTCCTTGAAAATAATATATTATCCAGATTTGGCTATCCTAGAAAGATCATAACTGATAATGCTGCTGCCTTTGGAACTAAGAATATGGTAGAATTCTGTCATAAGTATAAGATCATATTGGGTCATTCCACAGCTTATTACCCTCAAGGTAATGGGCTGGCAGAGTCCTCAAATAAAATTTTGGTAAACATAATAAAAAATTTGTTGGAAGATAACAAGAAATCATGGCACAACAAGCTAGTGCATGCTTTATGGGGAGACATATTGACAATTAAAAAATCAATTGGGATGTATCCCTACCAGCTAGTTTATGGAACTGATGCAATATTTCCAATCAGTTTGGGAGTTCCAGTCATGAAGCTGATTCAGGAAGTGCAGTCTGAAGATGATGATGTGACAAGGAGAATGAACCAGACTATACATTTACATCAAACCAGAGAGGAAGTATACATAAGAGCACAACAACTACAAGAAAATATCAAGAAGCTGTTTGACAAAAGAACCAAGGCAAGTGATTTCAAGATTGATGATAAAGTGTTGAAATGGGATTCAAGAAGGGAAGATAAGGGAAAACATGGAAAATTTGATAACTTATGGCAGGGCCCTTATCTCATCTAATCTGCTATTCGAAACAATGAATTTTTCTGCAAGAATTGGATGGAGCTGAATACTTTGGAGGTCTTGTCAATGGCAAGATGCTCAAACATTATTTTTGTTAACTGATATTTTTCTTTCAAAGTTTTCCATTTCATTGTAGATAACACTGCTTTTGAATTCGAAAAAAAGAAAGAATACAAAAACAATAAAAAAGGAAAAGAGGGCAGAAATAAAAGAGAAAGTTATAGCCCCATAACTAAGAAAAGGAGAAAAAAATTCTGAAAGTGTGCAAGCTTGAATGCCACTACTTAAAGAAACACTGCTACTTTAGTCATACAGCCTAAACATGACTAAAATAGATTTCAATTTTCTTCTGATATGTTAATAAATCAGATTTTCCTAACTATTCAATCTTGGCTCATCAGTAGAGTAGATTAGGATAGAAATACAGTGGTTCAAACAAAATCAAAAACTAAACTTGTAAGATTGATGAAAAATTGGTTCTAATATGCTTAAAATCTAAACCAAAAGAAGAAAAAGACAGCTCTAAAAAATCAAATCCAGAGCTCAAAGAAAAAATGAAGGATGTTGTTTTTTATCTGAAACCTTCACAGTGTTGTTTTAAATTCTTACAAATAAAGTCTATGTGAAGCTTGTACATACAGACATATACATTACGGAAAATCAGACAACCTAATACTGATTTGACTGTCTTTCAATTTCTGTTTTACAAGATAGAGAATAAAATCTTCCAGACAGTCTAATCCTGACAAATAGTAGCTTAAGTAGAGAACTTATGAGTTCAACAATCTAACCCGAACTCATGGAATAAATAAGGGTATATTTAGATTAGTTTTTTCTGTTTTCAAAATAATAAAATATTGATGTTTAAGGTCTGCAAGTCCAAATGCGCCTTCTGAAGAATTTTTTTTAGGAAGTAGGCTGTGTAGGTAGAATGAATGGGAGAATTTGTTTGCTGATGTGAAATACTAATCATCTTTTCTAAAGAAGCATGATCAATGAAGAAGAGGTTGTCATAAATAAGGCACAGGTCTACATCCCAGAGATCAAAATATGAAGTTCTTGACACCTACAAGGAGCTTCCATCACCAAGTAGAGCCACTGTTAGCCATCAGTAAATTTTTATCAGAGAAAATGATGGCTAAAACAAATCCTGAGCCTTCAAGAGATTGTTTTTATACAAAACTTCTCATTCTTGAAGCCTTCTTATGCTGCCTAAACTCAAAATGTAATCTTCACTGTTGTTTCATTGAGAAAATCTACCAAGAAATTTGTTGTTCCCTTCAAAACTGTTTCCTAAAAATAGCCGCATTTTCATTATTTCACTCACTCATTTTGGCCCTTCGTCATCCTCCATTTTCCTCTGGAAAAAGCTCCTTTTCTCTTTTTTTTTCATTTTCCCTTTATTCCCCTCAAAAACCTTCAAAAGTCCCTTTTGAACCATAAAACCCTTGGATATGGTTCAAAAATCATTCCTTTTAGCTATTGGGACTACAAAAAGCCATGAAAACCCACAAAAACACATAAAAACCCCTTAAAAATCTTCTTCCATCCCTTTTTAAGGCCTTAAGTCCCCGAGGGCTTAATTTTCTCTATCGTTTCCATCATAAGGCCCAGCGCTATAACCAAGCGCTTAATAAACCCACTTTTTCTTTTTAAAATCCCCCCCCCCCGATGCTATAAGCCCTCTTCTCCTTAGCCCCTGGTCTTTTCTCCCCATAAGACCGTGCCCTGATCTAATCCCTAGCCCAAGCTCTTAAGCCCCCTTCCCTTACCATTTGTTACCCCCACGTTCCTTAAAAAAAACCTTTTTTCTTTGCTTTTTCCCCGCACAAATTGGCAGATTCCTTATCATTAAGACCGTCGATCTTCAAAGATCAATGGCCACAATGGCTTCCACACCTCTTCTCCTACCCTTCCTCCACCCAAATCCTGCCATATATTCACCCTTGCAAATAAATCTCCTCCGTCGATCTATATGATCCGACGGTATTTCATTAATCCCGACACCCAATCCTGGCAAGCGGCCTACCTTCCACTATGCAAAGGACCCACCCTATCACACACTGCCACCTGGTTTCCAATTTCTCTCCGCCCGAGAAACTTTTCCATCGTGCACAATCTGCACTGTCAGATCTCATCCCCCTCATCCCATGGTTGTCATCGCGTATCGCGCGATTTTGTTGTTCGGAGTTTAGCACTCCAAAATCACGTGATACCGGCGGTATTGAAAAGTCAACACGATGCGATACAATTGGATCACATTCGATTTGTCAAAAAACACTTACTACTTGAATCGAACGTGAAAACCATTTGCGGTATTTCCAAACCCTCTCTTGCCCAAATTCACGCCAGAATCCATTTTGAACCGGATATTCACCAATTCTCCTCAATAAAGATCCTCCGCCTACATAAACACCTCCTCCACTCTTGCCTGACCTCTGTTAGCAGTTAAACCAAATTTCAGGGTTTCTTAATGTTTGATGTTTTGTTTGAAAGGTTTTAAAGGCGCTTAAAATATTAAAAGGACCCCCACAGTCGAACCAGTGGCGGAAGACTCACAGTTTGATGACCCTTGGGGTTTAAAGTGAAAAGATGGATTTGACACAGTTTTACCTGTCTTATCAGTACCCATTAATGATGGTAAAACAAATAAAAACCCTTCAACACACTAAAAACATCCTATCCATAAAAAAATAGAAAAACAGTGAAGACAAAGGTTACAGATCAAGATATTAAAGAAGTTCTGGTGCGCGAGATGAAGAGTTAAAGGATTAAAGGCTTAAATTTACAGTTTGAAGGTTTATACACAGTATCAAGGGTTAAGTGTCAAAAGTTGAGGATTAAGGGTTTAAACCTACAGTTAAGGGAGGCAGGAAAAGTTAAAAGGTAGATGTCAAAGCCCAAAATAGTAAACACAGTCAGCATATCAGGATTAAAGACTCCGAGATGATTATGAGGGCATAAAGCAAGAATCAAGGCTTAAGCAGTGTTTAAATCCACCAGATCAGTACAAAATCAGTGAAGGAGCCTCCGAATGCCACATCATTGAGGCTATAACTCCTCAAACTGCCACCTGCGAGCTTATTTCATTAAAAGAGTGCATATTAATTACACAGTCAGGGATATTTTTAAAAGCAGCTCAAAATTAACTACCAACCTACCTAAAACCCTCAAAGTCAACAAAAGCAACTAAATTTGATGAAATTTAATGTAAAATTGATTAAAACAGAGATGAGCATTTGAAATCTTCTCCCTTAGGCCTCCCAAAGGTCAAGAAGCCATTACTCTGTATTAATTGAACAAATGAACCCTTCTTATGCTCCACCTCCTCATTCTTCTATAAATACTTTTGTAGAAGACAATATAGAGGTTGGTCTTTGAATACTCATTAAGTGTAAATAGCTTTGAAGCCGCTGAAGCTCTGTTTTGTAATAGAAGAAAGATAGGCTAAGATGAGAAATCTGAAGATGTAGAGACCCACTAGACTTGAAGATTGTAATTGGTTTGGACATCAAATATACAAGCTGATTTATGGGATCCTAGTCTATGTCAATGGTGATGTGTTTCTTACTGTAATTGTTATTTTCTTCATGTTTTCATTTTGTCCACTTTTCTCTAATAAATAACTGCAAACATAGGTTAGGATTTACTTCTGAAGTACCCTAAATCTCACTGATAAATATTTATCCTTTATGTTTTTTGCTAATTGTGTATTTGAGGATAATTCAACTGAGTTTAATCAGTCAAGGAATGTTGGTGATCCCATGTCTTGTTGAGTAAAACTTGAGATATTGTTTTTGAATGTTATTTTCATTTGCATGCTAAGTAAAGTTAAACTAGGGAAGTCTATGGTTAGCCCTGTCCTCTAGTGTTTTCTCCAATAGCTGTCTTAAAATTTTCCCTTTAAAGTATGTCAAAAGTAGGCTAGTTTAAAAGTAGTTACCTAATCTTAGACTATTTTTATGTTAATCTTGGATGTTTTCCTTTGAATATGCTGAAAGTAGACTAAGTTAAAAGTCTTTACTTGATCTTAAGCTATTCTTTGTTTTTAATGTTTTCTCTTGGAAGTATATCAAAGCGGGCTAGTTTAAAAGTACTTACCTGATCTTAGGTTACTTTGTGTCTTTCTATTAAGTGCATGTCAAAAGAAGGCTAGTTTAAAAGTACTTACTTGATCTTAGGATGTCCTTTGTTTTTCTTATCTGTTTGTTTCTTTCACCACTGTTAATGTTTCATTTCATAAATCAACTTAAAGAGCTCTGTTGACATAGATGACTTGCCCCATGGACCACTCTTGAAATTTTATGTACAATTAAATCCTTTATGACTCCATAGCCCAATGGATTGACACTGTCTCTTACTTATCTTATCAACTGAACCATTTTCAACCTACTCACAACTTTACCCTTCAAAATACTTCCTTCATTTTGATGATGTTCATTCCAACCAAAACAAACAAAAACCTTGTTCTTCATAACTAGCCTAAAAATCATAGTTAAAGCTTAAATATCATATCTTTGAAAGCACATATATAGAGAGATCCCTCTCTGAATCTAGGAGGGCTAGATCCTTAGATTCCAAAGTGGTTTTGATGTTGGCTCTGTAGCATTTTAATTTGCCAATCTTGAAAACTACAAAGGCCTAATAGACTCATCATAAGGATTAGTGCCGAGCTTTGGATGCTCTAGCTAATCACTTTGATATCACTAAATTTAGAGTTAATAAAGCTCCTCGAGGACGACAAGGAGGTAATTTAAGGAGAGGAAGATCTAGAGGTAGAGGTTTGGTCAATTGTTACAACTGTGATCAAGAAGGACATGTTTCCCGTGATTGTCCATTACACATGAAACGAAATACTATCCCAAATTTATCACTTGGTTGGAAGGGTGTAACCGAAAAAGAGGAGCAAATCTAGTTAATGCAAAACCTAGGGGACCTGAACCAACTCCAATGAAAAATATTAATATAGTCACTAGAGGAGGAAAAAAAACTAGAGTAGATATGGACATATCTTAACAACCATCTATTATCATAAATGCATCACCTAATAAGTTCTATGATTCCATTCAACAGAAATAATATTACAGGGCTGCAATGAAATTTTTTAAGCAGTTGATGTCATCTTTTAGTACTCATGCAGAACAATAGGAAGATGTAAGAATGTGGAGAGCCAATTCCTCTTAAGAAAAATCTCTACCTACTATGGAATGGTTTAAATTATTCTTGTAGATTATGAGTGATGAGCAATTATCTAGTTCGCTACACAAAAATCTCAAGACAATTATTAAGAATGAGGAACTATGAGACAAGCCTATTTCTACAAACCTTCCTCAGCGACACTCCATACATGTTCGGAAGAATAAGAGGATAAAATGAAGAGAATTCCGTGTTGATGCTCAAATTTTAGGATTTTAGATCAAGGAATCTATGCTAGACTTGGGTTTCGATGTCAATATCCCATTGAGAAAGACTTGGGAGGCATTGGGGAAACCAAATTTAGTGTTTTCTCTGATTTAGTTACGTATGGCTAACCAATATTGTATTCTTCTAATCAGACGACTTGAGGATGTTGAAGTTGATATTGTAGGATTAAAAACATATGAAAATTTTGAAGTGAAAGACATCATGTGGCATAAAGACCCATATATAGCTTTGTTGTGAATATATTAGGCATTTGAAAATTACGTTGTTATTGATATCAAGTGGGAGACAATGATTTTTGAAGTAGATGGAGTTTGAGTCATACAACCACTAGATCCTTATCAATTCCTAAGGTTTACAAAACATGTAGATGATAGAGAAGAACCTAACCTCTTGGATCAATTATATTGTCTCACTGTGGAGAAAAGAGAATATTATATAAATCCTATAGTATATGGTTCTATTAGCTAGAGGAGCACTCAAAGCACAAAAGTTGGGTTGTAAATTGCGTTGAATGATTGGAAACAAAGAGATCACATGTTTCACTCTAGATTTTGCGCAACTATTCGATGTGATCACTAGATTGGGATTAAGGTATTACATTTTCCTACTTTTAATGGTATATGTTCTGATATTAATTTCATTAATCAAATTGATTCAAAGATTAAATAAGCACAAAAGGTTTCTTTGTTGGATGTTTCCCTTCAAGAAAAACCATCAAGGTGGTGGGGAGGTCACTATACTCATCTTAAAGATAAGAAGTCATTCAGATCTTCCTTTTTATGTCAGTTTGTTTCCCAAAAGACTGGGAAAATTTAAAGGATGGAAAATTATCTTGAAGTTTAAAAGCATTAGCGAATCTCAATAGTCCCCAGTATGCATAAAATTTTTATTTGTAGATTTATAAAATTATTCAAATTTAAAATTATTTTATATATAGTCTCTATATAATGTTGGCAATTTTTAAGGTAAAATAAATTTACATTGTAAAATTTGGGAAAACATTTAAAAAAAATGGAAATTGGTGAATCTTTTCTTTTGGAAAAATCACTTAAAATTAGCTCACCTGTGAATATTAACCACTAACATGGGTACTCCTTGCATGAGGAATCAAATTCTTCATTCAATGAGTGTTCCCACTTGAAATTTGAGTAAACCCATAGGGAGATAAGTTGAAAATATGAGTTGAAAAAGTAGTTTTTTCTTTTTTCCCTCTAAAATTTGATGATGTAATCTAATCTTATTTTATTCTTTCCACTATTATTTTATAATTTCGTTAAGAGGCTTATTTTAGACCTCAAAATAATCCTAATGATGAAGCTTATTCCTTTACTAATGGATTTTAAATCTTTCATCAGGTGCAGATTGTAGAAGAAGATAAACACAAGACTACCTTTACAACCAAATGGGGTTCCTATGCCTACCATGTTATGTCATTCACTCTTAAAAATGCTCCAGTTATATTCTCAAGGATTGTTATTGCTGCCTTCCGATATTATATTCATAAATTTATTGAAATATTCATGGATGATTGGATAATGTATAGTTTTTTGAAAAAGAATTCCAGTATGTTGCAGTTAATGTTCAATCGTTCTTCGCAACTGTAGATTTTCTCAAATCTGAAGAAATGCATTTTGACTGTACCTTTTGGCACATTTCTTGGCCACATTGTTTTTAAAGAAGGATTTTTTATAGATTCTACTAAGTTTGCATTCATTTTGAATATTCTACCTCCAACTAGTGTTAAGCAGTTATGATCGACTTTGGGACACATAGGCTATTAACGTCGATTTATCCACAACTATGCTTTGATAACAACACCTTGGATAATTTTTTGAATAAAGTATAATGCTTTGTATGCACTATCAAATTTGATACTACATTTGAACCTTAAATGAAAAACTAGGAAGTGCTCCTTCTTTAGTCTATCCAGACTGGAATAACATATTTCATGTCCATATAGATGCAGATGGGAGTTATTTAACTCAAATGAGAGAAGTTAACTTGGAACATCCCATTTTCCTTGCCAGTATAATAATATCTACTAATAAAAATAATTATATGACCACCAAGAGGGAGGATCTTTCTATGGTGTATTCACTCCAAAAATTCCGACAATATTTACTTGGGGACCCTTTCAAATTATTTACCAACCACTCTGACTTGAAATATATAGTAAATAAGCCTTTTATAGAGGGAAGGACATGCATATGTATTCTCTCATTTCATGAATTCTCATTCAAGGTCTTTGTGAAGCTGGGTCAATTCAATGTGGGACCTGATGATCTTTCTCATTTGGAGTTTGGTGAAGCAAGAGGTTTGGTTGCTGCCAATTTCATGATGCATATTTGTTCTACATTGAGGCAGTACTTGAATATTTAAAGGATATTGCACTATTATTAGTGAATCGTAAGCACCTTGATGACTATAAAACCACTCAGAATAGACATATGGTGATGCGTGCTGCAGATTATCAACTTATTGCAAGACAACTATACAAAATGGAACTAGATAACATTTTTCATAGATGTGTTTGAGACTACGCAAAAGAAATTGTTTTGTGGGAATATCATTCTAGGGTTGTAGGAGGTTATGTGGGAGGAAAACCGATTGCTAGAAAACTGCTGCAAGCTTGACTTTGGTGGCATAATTTATTTAAGTATGTAGAAGAATATGCTAAGAAATGTGATTCTTGTCAATGCATAGGTTGACCATCTCAACACGATGAACTTTCACTCCATCTTGTTTGAGCCATAAAAGCCTTCAAAGAGTGATCTAATTATTTTGTGGGGCCTATCAATCCCCTTGCATGAAATTCTCATGCCCGATATATTATCACCACCACTGATTATTTAATGCGATGGGATGATGCTACAATTGTTAAGGACTCTACTGCCGATACTACTGCATGGTTTATCTTTAAAAATATTATCACTAGATTTGGGTGTCCGTGAAGTCTTACTAGTGATAAAGGTTCACATTTCATTAATGAGACTATTGACACATTACTACAAAACTTTATGATTCAACATCACAAGAGTAGTTTGTATCATTCACAAGCGAATGGGACAATTGAAGCCTTTAATAATATTGTGGAAAAGGGCTTACTAAAGCCTATTATACAAATATGGATGATTGGGATGAACGAGTTCTAGGTACTTGCCTACCATACTACTGTAAAGTGAATGCACAAGTTCACTCCATTTCAACTTGTTTATGGTGGGGAAGTTGTGGTGCTAGACGAGTTTATTGTTCCAAACTTATTTATCGTGCAAGCCACTAAGATGTCTGAAGATGAATCTATTGGAGAATGATTATAGGAGTTATGGGAGTTGGACGAGGAGTAGTTTTTTGTAGACTTACATCAAACCATTGAGAAACATAAACAAAAGGCTTGGCATGATCGACACATGAATAATAAATATTTTTCTATTAGATATCAGGTCTTGCTGTATGACAAAAAATACCTAAAACATCTGGGTAAGTTACAAATGCATTGGCTATGATCTTTCTTTGTAGTGAAGATACAAGATTTAGGATTTGTCAAGCATGTGTAAATTGATGGAGTTATTTTGTTAGGTTCGGTAAATTTCACATGCCTAAAGCCATACTATGGATTATAAAATTTTATGGTAATGTTTGCTCTACAAAAGGGGGAATTAATTAGGTTTAGGATTGAGCTAGTAAACTAGTGAGTTAGATTTTCCATTTGTCGTGATATTTTTTCCATTATTATAGTTGCCTCAATTTACTTAGTTTGTTTTAGTTGCAACCCACCATAAATCATTGTGGTTAGGGGGGTTACGTGTTAGGTGCCCTGTCATTCACTCTTGTAATTATTAACAAGGGCATTTTTAGTCATTATTCTAATATTTCTCGTAATACTTTTTTGATTGATTTGATTTTCTAGTTTATGACTGTTCAATCATTTCTTGCTAATTTTCCATAATGATAATTCCCTTTTTTGAGTCTTTTAAATCATCAACCTGGGTTCACGTCCTAGTCATAATTATTCTATGGATTCAAATTTATTTTAGTAAGTTACCATATTTATTAACTAACGGTCCAATTATTACGCGTCTTGTCGAGTTTTTCTATATAGACTACACATAAGCGGCTTAGTTCTTCACGGTGTCTATTTTTCTGTTCAAAGTATATGCCCTGGATTTTGCGGTGCATTTCTCTTATTCTCAAACCTGGTCCTGTCCCCATGTCTATATTATTTATAGTCATTATCCTTTTTCTATGGTCATCTTTCTATGCCTTCATTTTCACCAGGTTTTTCATATTTCTGTATTGTGGCCATGGAAGATAGATTGGGAAAATATGAGAAGGATTCTTTGGCTGACAATGATTTGGCTAACTCTTTTCCATTTCTAGCTTTAAATCTTGAAGTCTTCATGAAACCTTCAGCTAAATTAGGCAGTAGTGCCTCTTACCATGTCATAATGAACTTTTAGCCACTTTCTTAAAGGAACTTTGTCCAATTGTGCTAGATTAACTTTGAAGTTGATATTGAGAAGAAAAACTGTGATGAGTGCTCACCTAGAACAAGCTAATGTTGAAAATACTGTTGGAAATATTTTCATTGATGGAAAAGGAGCTCAAAGGAGCAGCACCTGAACTATCACTAAGGCAAAGGAGCAGAGAAGAACCAAAAATAAGGTAAAGGAGAAGATCAAGCAATAATGCTTTAAGAAAGCATAAAAGAGAGGCGGAGGAGCAGCATAAAGGCAAGGAGAAGCATTAGACTATTAGCTGAAGCAGAAAAGGGAACAACGAAGCAAAAAATATAGCAGAGGAAGCGAATGCAGCTAAGAAGGAAAAAAAGGCAACAAAGGCAGTAGAAAGAAGCAGAGACAGCAAAGAAGAAGCTAAGGAAGAAAAGGAGCAAAGGCATCAAAACAAGCTCAGGAGAGATCACCGCACTTAGAATAAAGAATAAGCCGAGGAGGAGTAGCGTGGAGGGACCGGTGTCACAGAGCAGGACAGTGTAAACAAACGAAGTATGGAACCATGAATCAATAACATAGATGGAATTTTTGCAGAGATGTCACATAGGGTTTAATGTATCAATGGGTTGCGGCTACCCATTTGGGGTTTTTACTATAATGGAAAATGATGGATAAGAACCACTGAAATTGAATATAGAGGGTAAACCATGCGTGGAATGAATGCTAGAGAGGTTTTGAAGACTGGTTGATATCGTGAAAGTAGAACGACAGAGTAAAGGAGAAGTCGTAGTGCAGTGAAATTAATCAATGGTTTGGTTTGAACAAGGATAGGGAGGAGGCATAATGAAAGATGTGGAATTAGGAGTCAACGGTGCAGCGGAACTGTGAGTAGCATCACAGTGAACAGTGAAGGCAGTTTTAGAAAAAAAAGGTGGTTTTCACGCAGCCTTCGAGTGGTAAGTGGTTTTATTGAAAATGAATGCGATCAAATAATACTATGACACGTCACGGGTGCGAAACCACAAGTTTCGAGTGACTTTTGAGTGATAAGTGGCCGGGGTTAATTGAACACGATAATTTTTCGATCATCAACAATTGAGATCCGACGGTGTTCACACCTGAAGTTGTGCAGGGTTTAACAAAGGTGTGGGACTAGCAAAGGCAGCAGCAAAGGCTAAACCTCGTGCACTTCGTATGAGCATGGTTAACGTTGATCTGGGATCAATGGTACCGCGGGGGCACAAAAAATCCGATGATTAACCCAAGGGGGTGCCTCCGTTGTTGACCCGCCCATCGCGCGTTGACCGCAGATCGACGTTTGTCATTCACTGCGGTAGCACAAGCCTGATGATTATTCCAGTCCAAGGAGTGCCTCCGCAGTGCTGAGAACTGGGACCCGCTTTCCAAAAGTCCAAAAGAACAGTTGTGGACCGTTGGATTGTGAATAGGATCAACGACAGTCGTTTAATCAGAGATTCCGCATCGGTATATGTGCAAAGATTGGCAGAAAGATAAATATTTACAATTGTTTTATATATTAAAGGTTATATGATTATAGAGTGCTTGAGTATTAATAAAAAGTGCTAGCTGTAACGAGGACCGTAGATCTGTCCAAATCAATGGTGATGATCACATCGGCAGAAATCAGATCATAAATCAGAAGCAAGAGCAATGCGATGCGATATTAAGATGAGATACGATGCGATATTGAGATGAGATGCGATGCGATGATAAGATGTGATGCGATGCGATTGCATATCGCAATCGAGGCAGGAGAAAAATCACACAAACACAGTGGTCACAGAAAATGCGAAGTGCGATATGATGACATGGTGATGACGTGGCAGCTAACGTGGACCTGACCCCACAAATCGCAAATAAATCAGGATGACGTGGTAGTTGACATGGACTTGACCCCACAAATCACAAATAAATCAAGATGATGTGGCAAGATGACGTGGCAGTGACGTGGCGATAATGTGAAGGTGATGTGCCACAATGACATGGAGGTGATGTGGACCTGGCCCACATATCACAAATTGCAAGATCAGAAGTGTGAAGATCGTAACAGCAAGGTTGAATCACCAAAATGCAAAATGCGATAAGAGTTTTGGATGCGATGCAACTTCAAAGAAAAAGTCTAAAGGATTTCAAATCCAAAGGTATAAGGATTCCCTTTGAGAAATTGCATCGGCAGTTGGAAGAGCTATGCATAGCAAGATACACATGGGAACGCCAAAATGCGAAGCAGCGATAGAGTCAAGTGGGACCCGTCACATATCGCATATCGCAATCGACGACGCTTATGTGATAAGAATTTGTAAGTTATAGAACTTGCGATGTGATCGATGAATGCGATGCGATGGAGGCGATGCGAAGTTCATCGCATATCATAGATTACAAAGCTCAGGAGAGATATCACACAATCTAAGAAGTCATGTGAGTTGCGATGCGAAGTACCTAGAAAGTCAAGTGCGACCCATCGGATATCGAATATCGGGAGATTAGATGGACGAAGGCACATGGATAACTAGAATCACCGAAGTGTGATAAAGAGAGTGGACGTGATAAAGATCAAAGCCAAAGCCTAAAGCATTTCAAGTCCAAGAGTATGTGGATTTTCCTTCATAAATAATTTCGGAGAGCAAAAGGAGGATTATAACGTAAAACAAAAGGGAAAGTATGAACGCAGGTAGAAAGTCTCGGGTAAGGAATCGACACAGAGAAGAAGGAAGAACCAGATGTTAAGAAGAGTGGTGAAGGTTGAACGCTGTGGGCACGAGAAAAAGAGGCATGGTCGGGCAAAAGGAGATATGATGACACTGTTAGAAATACAATAGAATGGGTCAAGTCAGACAAAATGAGTAGTTATGCAGTAGAGCTAGACTATAACAACAGAAACTGAAAAGACAGTGACAGCAGCAAAAAAGACAAATGTATGGCGAACCAAGAGCTAAAAGGGCTAATTGAAATGTTTGATTGTAACTGTAATTATTGAATTTATATTTTTTGTGATGTAAAGGCAAGTCTCCGTAGGCAAAGCAAAACTCCACTGTAATACACAAATATATACATTCTGTTATATCATTTTGAATGTGTTGGACAAGAAAATGAGAAGGGGGAAGGCAAAGAGTCATACCTGTTCATTTCGAATTCCTTGTGGAATGCAAACAATTATGAGGTGATCCCTATAAATAATGTTACCAACATATGCATAAAGGGGTTGAGAGAATGAAGAAAGAAGTGAGAAAGAGTAAGAAGAAGAAGGAGCAGAAAGAGAAGCTGTGAAGATCTAGAGATGATTTAAAGTAGATATGAAGGCTGGAGGACAAAAGTGAAGAAGGAATATAACAGAGCTGATATCCAGGTAAATCAACATGTGTTTTCATAGTAGTGTGAGGAATTTGGTGCTTCCATATGAAGTTGTAGCTTGATAGATGTCTAGTTGTAGCTAGTTGAGGTAGGAGCCTCCTGTGGGTTGTAGCCTACAGCAAATACATGGGAGTTGGGGCTTCCATTTCAAGTTGTAGCTTGATAGATGTCTAGTTATAGCTGGTTGAGGTAGGAGCCTCCTGTGGGTTGTAGCCTGCAGAAAATAGATGGAAGTTGGAGCTTCCTTGCAAGTTGTAGCTTGCAGAATAGAGGTAGTAGCCTCCTGTAGGTTGGAGCCTACAGAAAATCAGTGGTGAGAGGGAATTGGAGCTTGCCTTTGCATCAAAACAATAATAAGATGTGGTTTTCTCCGTTATGGGTTTCCACTTATACTTGTTGTCCATATGCATGATGATTATGTGTCGATGTTTTGTATTTAATATGCTTAATACTTGCTACTCACATATTAAAATTGATGTTTCATTACATAATAAGTTGATCATGAAATGAAGGTGTAAATAAGTTTAAAGGAAAGTTTTAAAAGTCCATGAATGTGTTAAACTGATTCAACCCCCCCTCTCAGTTTAACTAAGGGTTCAACAATTGGTATCAAAGTTGGTTACTTTTGTATCAGTTTAAAAACTGGAAGGAGATCCTAGGTCCCCAAGATGGCTAGTCTAGAAGGATGCTCAACAAATAAGGCCCCTTTGTTCACTGGTACAAATTATGCCTTCTGGAAAATAAGAATGATGACGTACATAATGTCTCTAGGAATAGAAGTTTGGGCTGTTGTGGAATTGGGATATGCCCCAAAGGATTCTGACTAAGAGAAATATTCCAAACATCATTTTTTTCAGCATACAGATCGGGAATACCATAACCAAACACAAAAACCCAACTCTCAGCCATAAAACAACACTAAAAACCCCTCATCTCCCAGGTCAGCTTTTCGCCCACTCCCGGGCTGTGTCGCGCTTTGCCTCTAAACCTCGCTTTCCTGTGTCGCACTTTTGGCTCAAAAGTGCGTACCCGGTCAGAGATGAAGGAGGGTCTCTGTTACAGAGATTTTGGCCCTAACCGACAATTCAATCCATCAAAATGAAAGAGTAAGGTTAGCTCTTACTCCGCAATCGATTTGATCTCGATTCCAATCTGGCCGGCTTGTCCACTATGCTCACCGCAAGATTTAGGGCCTTCTCCCTTTTTACATTCACCACAACAACACTAGAAAATGATGTCCATTGAGGAAATCGCCTTTATTTATTAAAAGAGAACCTTGTTTCTTCTTTTGCCCGCCGTGACCATTCCGTAGCCCCGTTTGACAAACCGTCTGCACCATTGGAAAGCTCTCACCGAGCCCTCAAATGGGTATCTGTTAGTTTTTCGTGATTTGATACTTCACCAGGACACATTTTGTCCAAGAAGAGTCACTTCACCTCTCCCTAAAATCGCATTTCTTCACTTACGACACTTGTACTTGGGGCATCATTTCACCTCCTTACTTGTTTTTGTTCGTGACGATTTTCGTCATGAGTTACCATCTTGTACTCATTTTTTCATGGCCCCCCATTGGGCCTTTACTGTGTGGCAGCACCATCGAGTCTCCCTTGTTTAGAGCATCTAAGTTGAGTCATCATTGCATTCATGGAGTCTATCCCGAGTCCCTTGATACCCCGCTATAGCCCTCCATCCTTCATTTCTTGGTCCCTCTCTTGTGTCGCACATTATGACCTTCCGTCCCACTATCCCCTATCCCTTATGATATTGCGTCAGTCGCTGCCATGTCATTCATGCCCTTTATGCTCTAGCAAGGGAAGTCGTCCATTCGCTACCCAGTCCCTTCCATTTCACCATCATCATTAGTGTCAGTATGTCCGTCGCTCTACTATTTTCTCTCGTGCCTTAGTTGAGGATCTCTCATTGCCTCACCTATGGCGGACATCCTTCTGTCAACATCAGCTCATTCATTCCAGAAGCCAGGTCTAGAGGGCGGTGTACCTTGGTTCCAGCTTCCACTCTTGTTCGGTGCCTCGGATCAGGCAAAGGTATCTCTCATTACCCTTTGACTTGATTGTTTCTCCACTCTAGCTCCTTTCATCATGATCGAGATCCGTATGCTTGATGGTCTGATACAAAGAACAACTGGCTGGTGACTCGGGTGTGTGAGATGTCGCAGCCCCCATGAGGGGGTGCCTCTAGTGCAGCCCCCCACATGCCCAGATGACTCCTTCATTGCGGGAAATTTTCTGATGCAAATTTCCGTATTTGATGTCGCCTAGCTTTCGCTTGCGCGACTCTTTGATTTGGCACGCATCACGATTTTTAGAGTCTTCCTATCTAGCATTTGGGTTGTATTTGTATCTCATGTACTGTGATATTATTGTATAAGTCCCGGATGTTATCCTGTGCACAACATGTATGTGGGATTCCTCATTGTATTTTTATCTGGCTCATGATTATGCCGGCTGTACTTTATGGTTCGGTCCCTTGTTTACTGGACACACTATTCTTTTGTACTTTGTCTCGGCGGGCATAGGTATGCCTCCTCCGCCGCCTTTAGCACAGGTACCCTCTCATAAAAAGAGACTTGTTGCACCTGCAAGTCTCGTCTCCTCAGGGTCTAGTTCTTCAGCACATTAGTCTACCTTACATTTCTCTCGCTGACTTCCCTTTTGATGTCTGGTGATTGAGTTCTTACAACGTACTTCGGTCATACAATTTGCTCCTAACACTCGCACGCTGGGGGGCAATCTGTTACACCATTTTTTGGTCATCTAACCTATTATCATTAGATGGACCCAAGTACACCATGTAAGACCAATCTTACCCTAAGTAAAATTGCTTTCACTATGTAAAATAACTTAATAAAACACATTTATTAGGTTGTTTATGGTCTAAACAGGAAACCCCAAAAGGAAATATTAAACAAACCTATATTTGTTTGATTTTCCTCATGGAATAATTAATTAAAACATAATTTAATTATTATTCCTAGTCATGTTTAACCCAAAACAAAGAAATTAATTAGATAAACCTTTATTTATCTTATTATTTTCTAGGAATAATTATTTAAATCTTATTTAGATAATATTCCTTGTTAAATATGACCAAATCACTCACAAATAATTAAATAAATCATTATTTATTTGATTATCCTTCAACCACTTCCTTAAAAAGATAAATAAATCATTTATTTATTTATTATTGACAAATAAAGGGATTTGACCCAAGTCAAATACTTTTTCCCTCCAACAAATATAATAAAATATTCCATAAAAGGTGGATCTAGATTTGGTTAAAATTATTTTAATCATGCACCAAGATCTAGAATGACCCAATATTTTGTTATAAATAGGAGGGTTTTTCCTACCATTCTTCACCTTTTGTTGCCTATTAGATCACTCTGGATCTATACACTTGGTCACATTTTTCCACTATTTGCTGTGTGAGATCCCTTTGAGTTCTATTCTTTGTGTGGGTTTTCTACACCAACAAGAGAGAGAGATTCTAGATCTGAAGTGCTGAGGACTTCCAAGAACCCATCCCATTGAGGAGAATTGGATACGCCTTCTTGTTTTCCTCCCAGGTGCCCTTAATACAAAAATTCTTTCAAAAAATTGTTCTTGTCTTGTCTATTGGTATATGGAGCAAACCCTTCTTTTTACTGCTTAATGTCTTTCTATGCATAGATCTGGTTTTTTGCAGCTCTTTTCTTGATCAACTAACTGCAGATCTGAAGATATTGGCAGCCACTTTTTTTGTTAGGGCTATTAGTTATGCGTAGCTAAAGTGGTCCTTTTTCGTACACTTCGACAAAGGATTCATACTAACAAATGGCGACTCCACACAGGTTTTAAATTACGACCGCTGTCGTTTTTCATATTCCTGCATATCCAGCTACTTCAGACCCTAGGGTTTCTTTTCAGCTTTTTTTTCTTCCTATTTTCATGTTGTTTTTCTCCTATAAAACCCTAAAACATTAAAATTTCTAACTTCCGTGTGTTTCTGGCCCTATTGCGCAGGTAAGCGACATCAGCCGCAACTGAGACGGCAACTTTTCCTGAAATCTGCCGCCGAGACACCCGAAGCTTCAGGTTGCACTTTTCAGCCCATAAAATGTGACCTGGACCTCCAGGTCGCACTTTTTTGCCCATTTTCTGTGACCTGCACTGAAAACAGGTCAGAACCTGTGACCTGCCAAATTTTCAGCTGTTTTTCTGCAATTTTTCTGGGTTTTTCTGAAGCTTCTGTCAGGGTTTTCCAGCTTCTGTCTCAGCCCGTTTCGACCTGTTCCTGATCTTTTTTGCTCATCTAAGTGGGAACCTAGCCCCCTAGGGCTTCAGTACCCTCCACTTTTGGTGGAAGAGTTTTAGCTCCTTCAGGTGTTTGATTTTTCAGAGTTTCAGCCTCCCCTTTTCCAGATCTGTTACCTCCTTTTCAGATCCCTTTTAATCAGCTCTTCTACCTCTCAAATCACCACCTGAAGATTTGTTTGGATCTACTTTTAGGGCCTCCTCCTTGCCCCTTCTGCTTTTTGCTGATTTCCTCCTTTTTTCCAGCCACCTTGCCTCTACCTCTTGGCTGTGATCTGCACCTCTTTTCAACAGCTTTATCCTTTAGATCCCTGTCCCTCTTGACCCTAGATCTATTGGCCTCTTTTTAAGTGTGTTTTGACTAGATTTTTGCCCTTTTTTAGATTAGTTTTGAGTGACCCGTCTTCTTGGGTTGAATCGATGCACTAGTAGCTGTTATTTTTCTGTTATTTCAGCATTATATACTATTCTCTACAGATTTATTTTTAGTTACGCAGCACACTTTTTCTCTTGCTCTCAAAACAAAAAGGGTTTAAAAATTAAAATTAACGCACACCACACACTCACCCTAAGCGAAGAAGAGCCTGGTTTACACCGCCAGGAAAAGACTTTAAAATCAATTGACACTGCACCTATCTACCCTTGTTTCGACTTGATTCTGCACCTCCTTGCCCTTGTGGTCATTCTTCTTCCCCTTGTGCCGTGTTTGTGTTGTCATCATTGCGCCCCCAAGGCACACTTCCCGGAGACTTCTTGGCCTTCACCCTCAGTTTCCGGTCGATCGACCTGCTCCGTTCGCACTCCGATTCCTCTTCTGATTCATTGGGTTCTCCTTCTCCTTCTGGTTCTCCCCCTGTCACCTTCACTATGTCTGGTCCAAGGCCTAATTCTAGCGGTGCTCCCAGCCCTAATGTCGGAACTACTACTAGCGGAACCGCCACAGGAACTACCTCGGCCATACCCTTGCTGCCGTACATCGCAGGCCTTAGCCTCCTCGATTTCAATCAGTTGATCAATGACCCTATCCGCCACAATGTTGGTTGGCCTGCTATGCCAACCAAGCTCCCCTCCGACATCCCTAAGTTCGAAGGCCTTGCTGGAGAAGATCCAACCAATCATGTCCGATCTTTCCACATGTGGTGTTCCTCCAATTCCATTACCGATGACTCCATCCGTCTTTGATTGTTCCAACGCACGCTTACCGGTGAAGCTTCTAAATGGTATGTAGACCAAGCCACCTCTTCCCATACCACCTTTGCGACCATTGCCCAAGCCTTTTTATCTTACTTCCATCTCCCTCTCAGATACGATACTGGTACGGAGCTTTTGACCTCTTTCAAGCAAACATCTTCAACCTGCCTTTCCGCTCATGTCCAGGAATGGCGACGAAGACGAAGCTTATGTCGAGCTCCCCCCTTCGAAGATCGGATCTATATGGACTGGTTCCTTCACTCTCTCTTAGCTCCCATTGGCAAAGATGTCGCCTCCCATTTTCCTCAAACCGAAGAAGCCGCCCTCCAAATAGCCTTGAAATATGACCTGATCTATGCTCAGTCTGGTTATGTTTATACCGTTCTTCCTAACCTCCCCAGGCCCGGCGGCGCTAACGTCCCGGGGGCATCTCATTCCGCCGACAGTATCGTTGGAGCCCTTTCCCATCCATACACTCAACCTCCTATGGGCTATGGTCTCCCTCAGGGAGGGGCCAACACCTCTAGCACTCTTCCCCCTCCCGGTAGCATGTATCCAGGATATGGCATGCCTCCTCCTTTCGCCCAACCTCCTGCTTACCTCAATGTTTCCCAACCTAACCATTAACTTTATCCACAGCTTAGTGTGCCAGCTCCTCCAGCATATGCGCTTCCATCTCCCTTGCCTCCTCCAAACCCGCAACAACACCTACAGCCCCCTCCAGGGCAAGTATTTGCACAGCAGGGCGCGACTAATCCCCCTTCTTCTCAAAGAAGGCGGAGAGGCAATCCAAACCAATCTTCCCCTTGTACTCGTGGACCCAATCCTCAAGGTGTTGACCCTAACACTGCTAACCAGCAACAGGGCACTCAGCCCAAGCCGGACAGGCCGCTTCGCACAAATAAGCCTTGTTCGTGTTGCGGTGTTTATGGTCATTACACCCACGATTGTCCCCTCTTACCCCAGATGCGGCAGATGTGGGAGTCTCAAGCCACATTGCGCGGACAACACGCCTTCCCTCATGCTCCTCCTAATGTGGCCACTACCCAACCAGCTGTGTTTACTGATCCTTTCCCTCAGCAAGGATTCGTGGCTACCCAACCACCTGACAGCCAGGTTGCCACTCCACCTTCCCTTTCTGGTTCCTCCGATTACCAAATCCTTATGATGAACTCTGATCCTTCCCCAACCATCGAACTTCACCTTCAAACTCGGTCTCGCCA
This sequence comes from Pinus albicaulis, assembly GCA_034641835.2. Lineage (NCBI taxonomy): Eukaryota > Viridiplantae > Streptophyta > Pinopsida > Pinales > Pinaceae > Pinus > Pinus albicaulis. The sequence goes on along the minus strand of CM076570.1, from coordinate 901,389,459 downwards.
GTACCCCAAGCCTCCCGCTCCGTCTGCCCCCGAGTCCCCTTCTTCCGGTTCTACAGAGCCTCTTTCGACAACCAATGGTCCCTTACATATCCCTCAACCCAAAGCTGAGGTCCATCCCAAGATTCCTAAAGGACCGTTACGTCAAAATGCTGCTTCTGGTCGAGCTGCTCATTTGTATAGCATAGTAGATGATTTGGCACAATCTCCTGCTGCCATTTCCACACTGGAACTCCTCCAGTCGTGCCCTTCCCAAAATAAGGCTCTACTATCTGCCATGGGCACTGTAGATCATGCTGATGACCAAATTATTGTGTTCGACGCCCATCAATCAGACCATCCTCCCCTTCCTGATTCCGTCGCCTTCCAAATCCCAGTCAAAATCCGGAATGCCAACGTTATAGGTATGCCTCCCCCGCCGCCTTTAGCACAAGTAACCTCTCATAAAAAAAGACTTGTTGCACCTGCGAGTCTCGTCTCCTCAGGGTCTAGTTCTTCAGCACACTCGTCTACCTTACATTTCTCTCTCTGACTCCCCTCTTGAAATCTGGTGATTGAGTTCTTACAACGTACTTCGGTCATACGATTTGCTCCTAACACTCGCACGCTGGAGGGCAATCTGTTACACCATTTTTTGGTCATCTAACCTACTATCATTAGATGGACCCAAGTACACCATGTAAGACCAATTTTACCCTAAGTAAAATTGCTTTCACTATGTAAAATAACTTAATAAAACACATTTATTAGGTTGTTTATAGTCTAAACAAGAAACCCCAAAAGGAAATATTAAACAAACCTATATTTGTTTGATTTTCCTCAAGGAATAATTAATTAAACAATAATTTAATTATTATTCCTGGTCATGTTTAACCCAAAACAAAGAAATTAATTAGATAAATCTTTATTTATCTTATTATTTTCTAGGAATAATTATTTAAATCTTATTTGAATAATATTCCTTGTTAAATATGACTAAATCACCCATAAATAATTAAATAAATCATTATTTATTTGATTATCCTTCAACCACTTCCTTAAAATGATAAATAAATCATTTATTTATTTATTATTCACAAATAAAGGGATTTGACCTAAGTCAAATACCTTTTCCCTCCAACAAATATAATAAAATATTCCATAAAAGGTGGATCTAGATTTGGTTAATGTTATTTTAATCATGCACCAAGATCTAGAATGACCCAATATTTTGTTATAAATAGGAGGGCTTCTCCTACCATTCTTCACCTTTTGTTGCCTATTAGATCACTCTGGATCTATACTCTTGGTCTGACTTTGATCCATTATCATTGTCAAATTTTCCATTATTTGCCGTGTGAGCTCCCTTTGAGTTCTATCTTTGTCTGGCTTTTATACACCAACAAGAGAGAGAAATACTAGATCTGAAGTCCTGAGGACTTCCAAGAACCCATCCCATTGAGGAGAATTGGATACGCCTTCTTGTTTTCCTCCCAGGTGCCCTTAATACAAAAATTCTTTCAAAAATTGTTCTTGTCTTGTCTATTGGTATATGGAGCAAGCCCTTCTTTTTACTGCTTAATGTCTTTCTATGCATAGATTTGGTTTTTTGTAGCTCTTTTCTTGATAAACTAACTGCAGATCTAAAGATATTGGCAGCCACATTTGTTGTTAGGGCTGTTAGTTATGCGTAGCTAAAGTGGTCCTTTTTTGTACACTTCGACAAAGGATTCATACTAACATCCATCACAGCCTTAGGGGGAGCTGCTTTAAGAAGAAACATCCCAGGGGGAGAGCAGTCCATAAATAGTCCCCATGAAAGTAGTCTAAGAAGAGCTCCTTGGAATGAGAACAACTATAAGATTAGGAAGGGAAAGGACAATTTCTCTAATAGAGAACAATAGAGGAAGAAGAATACTTGAAGCACACAATAGCTAACAGATTGATGGAAGAAGAGAAGGCAACAAGCAGCCATGATGGTAGAGGGAACATCATCCATGAACATGTAAGCTAAGAAAACATCAACACATTAAGTGATGAATGGTTAAAATTAAAAAATTATGTTTCGAGCTACAGAACTAGAAAGACCCATAAAGGATGATCACATTGTGCATCATACTGCTAGAATTAACAATGAATCACATTAAGAAGGATGAGTAAGATCATTATGTTAGAACAATTAAATTGAATATAAAGCAGCAATGATTCTGGAGAAATCCTAGAAAGGAACATGCAATGGCATTCCTTTGAACAAAATGACAAAATAAGAAAAATGGTTAATGATGCCAAGATCAAATTCAATATATTGATGATTGTTGGTGTGAAAAATGGAAAGCTCAATAGTAGAAAATATGAAGGTTGTCTTAACTATGGATTCATGTGCGAGCTGAAGTGAAATCTCTGCATGGTTCATCAAAGTAGTATAAATTGGTATTTAGTACAAGAAGCATGTCTATCAACAGACTATCAAGTGTTATCAGTGGAGAAACGGTATGGTATAGGTCCTTAGGATCAAAGGATTATGGCAAAATTACATCAGGATAGTATACCCAGCGTTATCCACATTATTAAAGCATAAAAGGGTCAATTAAAGGGAAACAGTATCATTATCTTGTTCACACTTGAAGTATTATATTGAGCATTGAAGAAGTATCTATTTCTAGATATAACTGCATGCCTTCCTCAAGTTAGCACAAATATATCTTCAAGGCCTCATTCTTAAGATCATTCATAAAAATGTGTAAAGTATGTTGGTTGAGATATCAATTAAACAACTTGAAGATGGTTTGTTGAAGATCATCATGATAGAACAGTAAAAGTATCTGAAGTATGAAGGACTAGTTGTGTTAATCTTACAGTTGAAGCTCAAAAGTTTGTTATTGATTCATCAAAAGCATACTTCAGTAGAAAGGAGTTGCCGGTATTTCACCATTAAAGAGAGGTTGATCGTTGACATACATACCCCCTTATGTCATAAATAAAATTGCATGGTTGATAAGTGAGACTGAACAATACATTGAATGTATCTAGCCTCAAGGGTTTTTTTTGAAAGTACATTGTACTAACAGTAAAGTCATTTGGTCCCTTAGATTGAAATACATCGTCTAATATCACAACAAGTTGTAAGCTCTGGGTTGATTCATTGTTCACATCAGTAACAAGGACCTTTTAGCTATTAAGTGTAATATCCTTGTCAGCTTCCTAACTCATATCACCACCAACAGGCAGGAAAGGTGAACCACAACTATAAAAGATATATTGCCATCATCATAATTAAACAGATGTTGTACTGCAGATGTGTATTACAAAAGAAGACATATTCCATCTACAATATTCCTCAACAAATATGTATTTCTGATGAAGATCATACTAGAGACTGAAGTATATTTGAAGTATTCTCAGTATTTTAGTTTTGGTCCAATGATGCATCTCTGATTATATAAGTCTGATTATATATGGTTGTTCTATCATCACCAACACTCTATACAAGTGCAAGAATTCTGAGCTTTGGGATGGTATCAACTTACTGTGTATATACAAGTTCAATAATGCTCAAAATTGTTCTCCCAACAACTCGTGTACACCATTCTGGAGCAGAAAGATATAAAGTCAAAAGAAGAAGGCCTAAAAACACCACTCAGAGAGAAAAAATGAAAAGATAGAATCTACACTAAGAGATGTGCAACCCTTTGCCATTGATGTCAAAGGGGGAGGAAGATTTGGAGGAAGCATTGGAGTATTGGTGGATGTATTGCCATCAATGCCAAAGGGGGAGACTGTTGGAAATATTGTCATTGATGGCAAAGGAGCTCAAAGGAGCAACACCTGAACTATCACTAAGGCAAAGGAGCAGAGAAGAACTAGCAATAAGGAAAAGGAGAAGATAAGGCCATAATGTAGTAAGAAAGCATAAAAGAGAGGTAGAGGAGCAACAGAAAGGCAAGGAGCAGCATTAGACTATCAGCTAAGGAAAAAAAGGGAACAACGAAGCAACAAATACAACAGAGGCAGCGAAAGCAGCTAAGAAGGCACTAAAGGCAACAAAGGCAGCAGAAAGAAGCAGAGGCAATAGAGAAGTAGCTAAGGAAGAAAAGGAGCAAAGGCATAAAAACAAGGTCAGGAGAGATCACCGCACTTAGCATAAAGAATAAGCTCAGGAGGAGTAGCATAGAGGGACCGGTGTCATAGAGCAGGGCAGCGTAAACAAACGGTGTATGGAACAATGAATCAATAGCAGAGATGGAATTGTTGCAGAGATGTCACGCAGGGTTTAATGTATTAATGGGTTGCGACTGCCCATTTGGGCTTTTACTGTAATGGAAAACGATGGATAAGAACCACTGAAATTGAATATAGAGGTTAAAACATGCGTGGAATGAATGCCAGAGAGGGTTTGAAGACTGGTTGATATCGTGAAAGCAGAACGATGGAGTAAAGGAGAATTCATAGTGCAGTGAAATGAATCGATGGTTTGTTTGAATAAGGATACGGAGGAGGCATAACGAAAGATGTGGAATTAGGAGTCAACGGTGCAGCGGAACCGTGAGTAGCATCACAGTGAACAATGAAGGCGGTTTTAGAAAACAACAGATGTTTTTCACGCAGCCTTCGAGTGGTAAGTGGTTTTATTGAAAATGAACGCGATCAAATAAGACTGTGACACGTCACGGGCGCGAAACCACTAGTTTTGCATGACTTTTGAGTGATAAGTCGCCAGGGTTAATTGAACACGATAGCCGTTCGATCATCAACAATTGAGATCTGATGGTGTTTGAACCCGAAGTTGCGCAGGGGTTAACAAAGGTGTGGGACCAACAAAGGCAACAGAAAAGGCTAAACCTCGTGCACTTTGTATGAGCGTGGTTAACGTTGATCTGGGATCAAAGGTACCCCGAGGGCACAAATAGTCCAATGATTAACCCAAGGGGGTGCCTCCACAGTTGACCCGCCCATCGAGCATTGACCGTAGATCGACGGTTGTCATTCACTGTGGTAGCACAAGCCCGATGATTCCGTACCAAGGAGTGCCTCCGCAGTGTTGAGAACTGGGACCCGCTTTCCCAAAGTCCAAAAGAATAGTGGTGGATAGTCGGATTGTGAACAAGATCGACGACAGTCGTATAATTGGAGATGCGACATCGGTATACGTGCAAAGACTGGTGGAAAGATAAATATTTACAAATTTTATATATATTAAAGGTTATATGATTATGGAGTGCTTAAGTATTAATTGGAAGTGCCAGTAGCAACGAGGACCATAGATCTGGACATATCAACGGTGATGATTGCATCGGCGAAAATCAGATCATAAATCGGAAGCACGAGCAATGCGATGCAATCACATATCGCAATCGGGGCAGGAGGAAAATTGCACAAACGTAGTGGTCACATAAAATGAGAAGTGTGATATGATGACATGGTGATGACGTGGTAAGTGACATGGCAGCTGACGTGGACCTGACCCCACAAATCACAAATAAATCAAGATGAGGTGGCAAGATGACGTGGCAACTGACATGGACCTGACCCCACAAATCGCAAATAAATCAAGATGACATGGCAAGATGACGTGGCAGTGACGTGGCGATAATGTGAAGGTGACATGGCACAATGACATGGAGATGATGTGGACTTGGCCCACATATCGCAAATCGCAAGATCGGAAGGGTGAAGTTCGTAAGAGCAAGGTTGAATCGCCAAAATGCGAAATGCGATAAGAGTTCCGGATGCGATGAAACTTCAAAGAAAAAGTCTAAAGGATTTCAAATCCAAAGGTATAAGGATTCCCTTTCAGAAATCGCATCGGTGGTTGGAAGAGCTATGCAAAGCAAGAAACACATGGGAACGCCGAAATGCGAAGTAGAGATAGAGTCAAGTGGGACCCGTTGCATATCGCATATCGCAATTGACGATGCTTATGTGATAAGAATTCGTAAGTTATAGAACTTGCGATGTGATCGACGAATGTGATGCGACGGAGGTGATGCGAAGTTCATCACATATCGTAGATTGCAAAGCTCAGGAGAGATATCGCACAATATTAGAAGTCATGTGAGTTGCGATGCGAAGTACCGAGAAAGTCAAGTGGGACCCATCGCATATCCCATATCGGGAGATTAGATGGATGAAGGCACATGGATAACTGGAATTGTTGAAGTGCAATAAAGAGAGTGGACGTGATAAAGATGAAAGTCGAAGCCTAAAGCATTTCAAGTTCGGGAGTATGTGGATTTTCCTTTGTAAATCGTTTCGGAGAGCAAAAGGAGGATTATAACGTAAAACAAAAGGGAGAGTATGAACACGGGTAGAAAGTCTCAGGTAAGGACCTGACACAGAGAAAAAGGTAGAACCAGATGTTAAGAAGAGCTATGAAGGTTGAACGCTGTGGGCATGAGAAAAAGAGGCATGGTCGGGCAAAAGGAGATATGATGACACTGTTAGAAATGAAATAGAATGGGTCAAGTCGAACAAAATGAGTAGTTATGCAGCAGAGCTAGACTATAACATCATAAACTGAAAATACAGTGATAGCTGCAGAAAACACAAATGTATGGGGAACCAAGAGCTGAAGGGCTGATTGAAATGTTTGATTGTAACTGTAATTATTGAATTTATATTGTTTGTGATGTAAAGGCAAGTCTCCGTAGGCAAATAAAAACTCCACTGTAATACACAAATATATACATTCTATTATGTCATTCTGAATGTGCTGGACAATAAAGTGAGAAGGGGGAAGGCAAAGTGTCATACCTATTCATTTCGAATTCCCTATGGAATGCAAATAGTTATGAGGTGACCCCTATAAATAATGTTACTAGCATATGCATAAAGGGGCTGAGAGAATGAAGAAAGAAGTGAGAAAGAGTAAGAAGAAGAAGGAGAAGAAAGAGAAGCTGTGAAGATCCAGAGATCATTTAAAGTAGATATGAAGGCTGGAGGACAGCAGTGAAGAAGGAATATAACAGAGTTGATATCCAGGTAAATCAACATGTGTTTTCATAGTAGTGTGAGGAAGTTGGTGCTTCCATATCAAGTTGTAGCTTGACAGATGTCTAGTTGTAGCTGGTTGAGGTAGGAGCCTCCTGTGGGTTGTAGCCTATAGAAAATACATGGGAATTTTTGCTTCCATTTCAAGTTGTATCTTGATAGATGTCCAGTTGTAGTTGGTTGAGGTAGGAGCCTCCTGTCAGTTGTAGCCTGCAGAAAATAGATGGCAGTTGGAGCTTCCTTGCAAGTTGTAGCTTGCAAAATAGAGGTAGTAGCCTCCTGTAGGTTGGAGCCCACAAAAAATCAGTGGTGAGAGGGAGTTGGAGCTTGCCTTTGCATCAAAACAATAATAAGATGTGGTTTTCTCCCTTATGGGTTTCCACTTATACTTGTTGTCCTTATGCATGATGATTATGTGTTGATGTTCTGTATTTAATCTGCTTAATACTTGCTACTCACATATTAAGATTGATGTTTCATTATATAATAAGTTGATCATGAAATGAAGGTGTAAATAAGTTTAAAGGAAAGTTTTAAAAGTCCATGAATGTGTTAAACTGATTCACCCCCCCCTCTCAGCTTAACTAAGGGTTCCACAAATAACACCCAATTTATTAACAAAGTTTCTACTATTATGAATACATGGAAGAATTGGATGGATGGGAACTCTTATTTCAAAGCTGAGGTACTACAAACAATACTAAATTTGGGTCTTTCATTTGAAGGTGAACCAACAACACAGGATAGAGAAGCACAAAAAGTAGTAGTGCAACCACATGCATAATCAGATACACCAATAGAGAAATGACTTGAGGACAAGTCAATGGACTGTGGTCAGGGCTGGTTAGGTCCTTCATTTTTGGAAATAATTTTGGCAAATTTTGGTAAAGTCTTGGTAAAAATATGGTCACGGGGAAGATCACTAAAAGCGGTGAGATAAGTGGTCAAAATAGCTAGAAACCAAGAATAGAAACAAAAAATTAACAAAAATGACGTTAAAAGAAGTTACCTTGGAACTCAGAGAAGGTGCGAAAGGAGGATGAGTGCGCTGGATTTTGAAAGGATCAAAGGTGATAAGGACCAAGACACTCAGAATTTTTCAAAGTGGACAAGATCAAGCGAGCGGGATCAAGGGAGGAAATATATAAAATACCAAAGAAAAGAAAATATAACAGATGAATTTTAGTGAATGCCAAAATTCTTTTGATGTGAAGTTCTGAACAAATTGTGGTCTTTCCATTGTATTCCTATGTTAATATCTATACATTGGCTTGATAATTATGCAAGATCTCCCATCTTGATGTAGAGTCGCAATGTATTGTAATGATATAGTTGATAATAGAATAAGTATTGTGGGGAATGATTATGTGTCTATATGCTTGAATGGATGGTTAATTGTTTGCCTATTAAAAATTCTGAAATTATGATTCTAGATGTATTTTGTTGTTTTTAGTTAAAAAGTGTTTTTGTTTGATTACTGAATGAACTAAAGGTGTTACTATAATTTCTAATATAGTATTTACGCAATGAATTATTTGAATGTTAAATCATCTCTTGGTCCTGTTCTATGATCCCTTATCCTTTTTAAAGTCTCAACATACCTTTGGTGAGCCGCTTCTCTTTCCATGATAAGTGAAAATGCCGATGATGTGCTAGACTATGTAAAATATATTTGTTGGCACCTTGTGTCCTAACCTAGGGTTTTCCTTATTAAATTTTCCGCCAACATAATGGAACCAACTAGAAAAAGGCATTATCGCTACAAAATTCAATGCACCATGTACTAGACATACAAGAAATAGGTATGGTTGCAATATTCATACATTATTTTTAGATATTTGTCTAGTGAATCTTTATTCTTTATATTTTCAAGAAAACCATCCAATTTTTTTTTTGTGAAAATAACTTATACTCAAGTAATCACATTTCTAGCTTCAATTACTTCCCACCATAATCTAAGTGAGTCTTTGCATAAAAAATGTCTAGGAATACGATGTAAAAACCATACTTACAAGAGTTACTTTGCACCATGGGTAGGAATATGATGTAAAAATCCTATTTACAAGAGTTACTTTGCAGCATTATTTATGTGTAAAACTGTAAATGTGTAGACCAACTAGTGGTTACTACCAAGCAAGCAATTTACTCATCCACTTCACATCTAAATTTACACCAACTAGTGGTTACTACCAAGCAAGCAATTTACTCATCCACTTCACATCTAAATTTATTAGTTACTGCCAAAGCAAACTATAAGATGGTTTGCCTATCAACCATTAATTTAGTAATGACCAATGTAACTTATAATTATATATTTATGTTAAATGTTCAACATTTATGCCTACACATCTACCCCTATATGGGGTTGTAGAGTGACTCTCGGCGCAATTAGAAATTTACCACAAACTTTTTAAAATACAAAATTTTGTTTATATATATATATATATATATATATATTACCATACAAACTTTTTAAACTTATAAATTATAGAAAATATAATAATGTCAGATTTCTTTATTTTTAAAATATACAGATAATTTTTTTAAAAATTGAATAATTTCTTACTTTTTTTCTTAAAAATATATATATATATATATATATATATATATATATATATATATATATATATAAACTTTTTAAACTTATAAATTATAAAAAATCTAATAATATTAGATTTCTTTATTTTTAAAATATACAAATAATTTTTAAAACATACAAATAATTTTTTTTAAAATTAAATAATTTCTTTTTTTTCTTAAAATTTAATAAAAATTTTTATTATCAAAATAAATAAATAAATAAATAAATAAATATATATATATATATGGGTAGGAATTATATTTAAGTATATGAATTGCATGTCATGAACCATTTACAAGCTTCAATGATATTTGCTTCTTCAACTCTCTAGTATAACTATAGCAACGCTTTTTTTCCTCTATGGTTTTTTTTTACTAAATTTTTACATTGAAATATCTCATAAATTCTACTAAATTGCACGAAAAAAGGTTCATAGTTGCAATACATAAAGACATATTACTTAGTTTTCCCCAGAGGGGCCAAACTCTACTACGTTTTCCAACATCACCTCCTTGCCACGAGGTTAGACTTGTTCATATGCCACACCAACCACTTCCACCACCTGGGGATTGTTGCCAAGATCAGAGAGTTCATGCTTGGAACCAGGGTCTCCTGCATTCATTTCATATCCACTAACTTTCCTCCCTCTTGCTATCGATGAGCTCCAACCTTCTGGTTGGAATTTCTGCCATGCCAATTAAATAAGTTTTCAATGAACTGCTTCCAAAATTCCAGCTCACCATCAGGGACTTGAATCTTAGGATAACCATGTATGCACTTCCTAAACACACGTTGCGGAACTACCAGAAAATACCCAAAGCATAGGGAAAGACAAACAATTATCCCATAACTTTTGTGCATTTAAAAATTATACATCACACCATCTAGGATGAAAGGAAAGTAGAGTCATTAATTCAATCTCGACTTGGATTCAAAGATCTACCACATGGCGTAATTCTACCATTCGAATTAACTCCAACCCATGAGAAAGTCGCAGAACATAAAAATATGACACTGAAGAGAATTTTGGTTGGATCAACGACCTCAATCAAAACATTCAATCCCATTTAAAACTTTTCCTTGTGCATATCCATCTGTCCATGTTGCAATTACGAAGAGATATGGAGGGAAATGTGGAGTAATATTCATATCCACACAAAGAATATCTCAAGTTGATCCATATGGATGGGGAATTAGGTGGAATAAAACATTTAATACAAAATCTCCGTTAACCAAGGTCCTCCCATGAGACAACGAGCGACTAGACCTTGCATTAACTAATCTAACTTGATTCATGGAATTTGGGAGAAATTCCATTAACCAAAGTTTGTTTTAAAATTCCTTTCCCATGCTTAGACCCACGATTGGAAAGTTTTTATGTTGCATCATTTAGGTGTCTAAGAATATGGAAGAGGGAGATCTCCTCAAAGTTATTGATTTTCAAGGCTATCATGTTCACAATGGTAGGGATGCGAGAGATGATTTATAATGACGCCGTGGAGATCTGCTTGATGACAATCAACAAATTTCCAAGGAAATTTAGTTTCCTTATACCTTTGCTGATGGAAATCTCCAAAACTTTCCATAATACCAAGTATTCAACCTGATTATTAGTTGTTGTTCCCATATCCAAAGAAAAATTGAACATTGATTGTTCCTCATGGGAAAGATCAATAAATATATAATTTTAATAAGCAATTTTTTTACATAATTCTCATTATAATAACCAAAATCAAAAGAAAAAAATGATAATTTATTTCTTCATATCCAAGAAAAAAATACATAATTGATTTATATTTTTAGTTATTTATTATTCCCAGAAATCGATGTCTAGTTAATATTGTTAATAAATGTATTTGACTTTTAAAAATGTGTTGAATTTCATATAGTTTATTATAGTGTTTGTAAAATTAAATAATTGTGAAAATAATGTAAACATGGAGAATTTTAAGGATGGAAATTTATCTTAAAGTTTAGAAACCTTGGCGAATCTCACTAGTCCATGATATGAAATCTGTATAATGTTTGGTGATATTTTGTAAAGATATTCAAATTTCTAATAATTTTATATAGTTTCTATATAAAATTTTGGCGATTTTTAAGGTAAAATAGTTTTATACCATAAAGTTTGGGCGAAATGTTTCTAAAAAAATAGAAATTAATGAATATTGTTTTTTGGAAAAAGCATAGAAAATTAGCCCACCTACGAATATTAGCCCCTAAAATTTTCCATGATTGTAAATAATTTTTTTACTTTTACTTTTTAGAAACAAAATTCCATTTTTTTGATTGGTTGAAGCACTTGAAAAGTATAATCACTTGTGGTTAGACATGTGAGAACAAAAAAAAATATAACAACTATTCATTTTTATTTCAATAATATTTAAAAAACACCAAATGTCCTATAATAAATGCTTGACAATTAAAAATAAAATTTAGTCATAAAAGTACACTTTCAAATTATGTGTATTTATGTCACAAAAAATTTCATACATACTTTAAGTAAAATTTAATAATAAAAATTACAGTCAGTGAACTTGTTTCAAATCAAAATTTAATTTAAAAAAACTTGAATTTCAACCGTTTAAGGACATTGATGATAAAATCCCACTATTGATTTGCAATCAGATTTAAGCTGTCAGAAAGTTGTCGCTTCAAAAAAAAATTTAACTAAAAAAAACTTGAATTTAGTTGGATTTATGATATCAGAAAGTGATAAAGCATAAGGGTCACTTTACTTCGGCCCCGAGAGTATATATATATATATATATATATATATATATATATATATATTCATTTAATAACATTGAAAAACCCACTGCTGATTTGTAACAGTATTTACAGTGGAAAAGTGTAAGATGTGCTTCACTTCATGCCTGAGTAATGATAATATAACACACCTTACATTTACTATAATCACCTCAATTGCAGAGGGGACAATTTGCAATTCATGCTAAAAAACTTGGCATGAGAACTATAGTTACAATTGCACAATCCATCAATTTTCTAACATCTGCAAAGAGCTATAAAACCTATCAATCATGTAACAACATAAAAATAGCTGTAAAACTTGTTATGAAGTAGATTTGTATAAAAGTGTGAAAAGGAAAAATACAAATATTAATGTTTATGAAGTCACCTAAGAATTCAACAAAAAATGAAAAGATAGAGGAGTCATCTAAGCATCTTGCTAATAGAGAGAAACATTGAACCACACACACACACACACACACACACACACACACACACATATATGAGTCATCTGAGCATCTTGCAGAAAGACAAACACAAGAACTGGTATGCACATCCTATTTTTATCCTTTCCATTATTTTTATTTTTTGTTTAGAAAGAATTTATTTTCGATGTGTTTCAAGTTGAATCATATTTTTTGACTTTTCAGTGCTTTCTTTTTTCCTCTCACTAAATGCATCTATTTGCTTATGTGTTTAAATTTGCATGCATTTGGTTGGGTTAACAATTCAATTCCTTAAATTATGAAGCAACAACTTAGTTAATAATAATACAATAGCATAAAATATGAAGCACCAACTCAATTAATAGTAATACAATAATTGTACTGTAAGGGACATCCCTAGTGAGCCACAGATTAGAGGAAGTATATTAAAATCTTTGCCCTGATATGTATACTGTATATCTTATTATTTTCCCTCATATGCCTTTCTTATGATTACTGTATGTTAGAAATCCATGCCTTCTTACCTTATTACAAACATTACCAGTTGTCCAATGCTCATATTATGAGTGAAATGTCTCACAAATTTCATTTGATCATACCCCAAACTGAAGCCAACAATAGAATCCAAACAAGTGAAAAAGAAATAAATTTGAAATGCGTAAAATTACTTTGATGAAAATTTCTTGTTAGCACTCGAAGTGAGACATAGGTTATGGAAAAAGTATATTAGTTCTTCACTACTTGGTTCCCGTCAACTCAAAAATATGCAAAAGACAACAATAAAAACACTAAATGTCTATCCATGATTATTTCAGTATCTTCGAATCAAGCAAAAGAATTAGTGTTCATGGCATTTAATTTTCATCACGAAAAATAGGTACAATTCATTGGCACACAGTCTATGTTCTAAATTTGAATGCCTACTAAACCATAAATATTCAAATAAAAAATGGTAGTAACTTGAAACTATTTGATGACATTATTAACTTTATTTCCATAATTCCATTAATTTATTACTTCATATTCACTGTGTCGAATTCCAAAAAAGATAAATAGTCATTTATTACATCTTAATTTATTCACCATAACTTTATTATTTATCATTAACACCCAACTATAAATACCTCGGTTGCTTTCCCAACACAATTATAATTTAAATATTTCCTTTTGGCCCGATTTTATGTGGAGCAGTGGAACTTATCCTTTTATCTCCGCATATACTTTACTTCCCCATAGACTTTAGCTCCACACATGTCTTGCTTCCACACACACTTTAAATCCGCACATGTCTTACTTCGACTAGTTTAAAAATTAGTAAGGTTTTTCCAAGTGCGAAGCTTGTCACCATTGGAAAACTTTTGAGGTCTACAATGGGCCTCCTAGGAATATTATAAAATAATAGTGGAAATAATAAAATAAGATTATATTACCTCATCATGTTTTGAAGGGAAATAAGAAAAAAATACTTTTTCAACTTATCTCCCTATGGAATTTAATTTTGAATCCAAGGAGTACCCGCGTTCAATACTTTCGATGGACCCTACTACACGAAAAATGTGAAATACATGAAAAAAGTGTCTGCAATGACATTTTTCATGTATTTTAATTTTTTTGTGTAGTAGGCTCCATCGAAAGTATGCAACATGGGGACTCCTTGGATGAAAAATTAAATTATGAATCCAATTATTTCTCTTACTCGAAATTTGAGTAAAACCATGGGGATATAAATTGAAATAATGAGTTGAAAAAGTAATTTTTTTACTTTTTTATATTTTTTATATTTTTAGCTTTTTACTCAAAAAATGTTGAAGCATCCCCCATGGTTGACATCATTATATTGAATCCTATTTTTTCTTATCAAGTTTATTTTTGTTGTACATTTTTTTTTTAGGCCCATTTTTTACCTCAAAATTTCTATGAATTACACGCCTATAGACATTAATATATGACCATACATATTTTGTTAATGGAATTAATAAATATTGTTTCTAGAAATGAAAGGTTTATATTGTGAGAATAAATTATTCTCAAATCCTTACCAATTAGAAACATGAGAATTACATTTGGAGATATTATCACAAATCTTTGGTACCAGAAGAATATGTAGTGGTGCCAGATGAATCTATGGTGCAAGATGAATATGTACCATGGGGTAGATCATATCAGGTTCAGTCGAAGGGAAAATTGGGTGGCTTTAATTGGAGGGGAAGACTAGTTTTGACCATAGGTCTAGGTGTGTTTCTCATTATACAAGAAGAATTTCTCTATTAAAAAAAGTAGTTGGATTTTCCCCCTTGGTGGGTTTTCCCTTGATAATCTTGAGTTCTTTTGTGCATGTGATCTCTATTATTCTATTGTTCTTTATAGTTGAATTTATGAGGTAGAATTGTTGAATGATATATTGGAATAATTTAAAATAATATCTAAATCAAAATTAATTATAAAAATTTCAGAAATAATCTACTGATCTCTATGGCACTAAGAAAATCACCAAGAACGAGAGAGGGGGGGGGGGAGAGAGATGTAGTTGGAGGGGAAGAGAGAGGGACGGTAAAATAAATACATGGAGATAGAAATGTGGTAAGGGAGAAATGGAGTGAAAAGGGATATATGGAGAGTGTGTGTGTGTGTTTATGTTTGGGTGGTGAGATAGACAGACAAAGAAGGAGAGATAAAGAGAGGGGAGAGATAATGGGAGAGAAAGGAGTTGAGAGGGATGGAGATAGTGATAGAGTTGAGGATTAATACACATGCGCACACACACACAAACACACAGATTCATGGGTGATAGAGACAAAGGTAGGTGGGATAAAAAATGAAGGAAGTGAGAGATGACTTGAGAGAGAGGAGAGAGGGAGGGAGAGAGATATCTAGTTGGATGGGGAGAGGGAGGGACAGAAGATAAAATGCATAGAGAGATAAAGGTGGAGTGAGAGTAAGGGAGAGAGGAGAGATGGAGGGAAGAGAGAGAGAAAGATAGGGAGAGGTGGAGAAGGGGAAGAGAGAGAGAGAGAGAGAGAGAGAGGGGGTGGGGGGGGGGGAGGTAGAGGTAGGGAGATATAGATAGATATATATGGATAGATAGAGGGAGACTGTAAAAGAAGATGGATTTAAAAAGACATGAATATTTTGGTTTTTCACTGAAATAGATGCGTTGATTTTAGTGTAGATTTTGATTCATAATTGGAATTGATGAATTTATTTGATTAATTTTTTATTCCAAATATTATTTGAATTTTTGCACTATATGCATTGATTTTAGTGTAGATATTGATTTCTAGTCCTATTTGATTGCTTACACTAGATGCATTGATTTCAATGTAGATGTTGATTTTTTGTTTGATATAACTAGATGTATGATTTCAAATTAATTTCAATTAATTAGATTAACATTTTAATTATTTCAATGTAAGAAAAAAAAATATTGATGACATACATTGATTTTTGTGTTACTGTAATTCAACCATAAACAAATACTTGAATTTTCATCTTAAATAAAATTTTCACTTAACTGGAAGTTTTGCTTCTTGAAATTGTAAACTATTTGTAATTGAATACGCTCTTATTGTTTTAATTTCCATCATTCAAGTTATTAACAATATATATCATCTCAAAAAACTGAGGTAACTAAGAAAATTTAAAATTAAAATGACCAAATTAATCTTAGACATATTTAGTGTATTTCGAAAGATCATAATAATTAGATTTTCAACAAATTTTGTGTGACCATGCATGACAGAAACCAACCTATATCTGTCATAACCTGAAGTCTATCAAGTGTCAATAGGGATTAAATGTTTGAAGATGCAAAAATTTCCTCAAGTTTCGCACTGAAGAAAGAGGTTTGCAATTCGAGAGATTTGATCCCTATTGACACTTGATAGATATGGAGTTAAGATGGATCTAGGTTGGTTCATATGAAATTCCTTTAACAAAAGTGTCTCATGTGAACTATAAATGTTTAAAGTATATGACATGTAAGAAACTATGATTCAAAAAACTTTTAGTTCTAGTTTTTGGAATGTCATGATTTCAAAAGAGGACATTACACACGTGTAGAAATTGTGTTTAAAAGCTATATGTAATTGTTAAAGATGTTATGTTGCAAAAATCAACATGCTAATAAAAAAAAAAACTCCCCTTGCTTCGCGAAAATGTAATTTCATAGTGGAAGTTCTCGGTGAAAAGAAACAAAAAATCTACACATGGAGAGGAAAAAAAATACTAATTAGAATCAAGGTTTTAAAAAGGAAAAAAATGAGAAAGAAAATCAATTTATTTCTTTTTTTTATTGTCAAGCACTTAATGTAATTAAAATTGCATTAAGATAAAATGATGTTCTCCATTGAAATTATAAAAGTCTCAATTAATAAGAACCCACGTAACAGGAAACCAGTGTTTTAGATTTTATTTTGGTATTTTGCAAAGGATATATGGAGAATTTTAGGGAATAATTATTGAAAAATATTCCTTGGAAGGGTGAAATATAACTTTCCATCTGCATCCTTGATTGTACACTGCAAATTGTATTCATACAGAAACAATGTTTTGCAATCACACTTTGTGAAATAAAGCATGTTATCTATTGGGCACTCCATTTTTCTAATAAGTTGTTTACACTCATAATTGAAAAATGGTTTGAAAGGACGGGTGGGGGGAAGGGGGCACATTAGTTGGCTTAAGTAATCCATTAATTTGCAATAGTTTATTTATTGATAGAAATATATTCTTATTAAATTTATGGTGGATAAAGAATGTGAAAAAAAGCAGGGTAAGGATGAAATAATTGCAAAAAATGAATGAAAGAAAGGTTATAAAAAGTTAGGATGCAATTGAAAAATTTATTGGACATTTTCTCTTGCAATATTCTGCAAATAAGGTTATGTTTATTCGTCATTAAATGACTCAAGGAAACTTGATAGACATGTAAGTTTGTTATGCGGCCCTTTTAAGCCACTTTGAACCATGTTTTTGAATATAAGGATGATTGTATTTCCCCTTGTTATATATTTTTTCAATTCAATGTATTTTTGTTTGTATTGCTCCCGCAAATGGTCCTATTAAGAATTGAAGGGAAAAATGCAGTTAATTGTAATGAAGAGAGTATGGCAGTATGAATTATTTTAAGAAGAATTGCAAAAAAAGGAGGAGAACACAAAAGAAAAAAACAAAGGAAAACAAGATGTAAAGGCTCTAGAGAATATCATGGCATTGTCATTATTTGTCTCACCATATTTCACATATATTTAAAATTGACGATTGTTTTGTTGCCATATTGTATCAAGTGCTACAAAACTTCAATATAGCTTCTAAAAGTGCAAGAATTGTACTATATGGAGTAAGGCAACAATTAGCACACACCATTGGTATTGTATGAACAACAGACATTGGATTCAATGAGATGCAGTGACTAGCATCACCTCTTTCATAATTTGTTTTGATCAAGTTGAAACTTGTTATATGAAGTGGGACAAGAATTGAGAAATTAGCTTGTCACTTATGTTGATAGTTATTGTAAGTTGGTCATGTATTTCAACAATATCAACATGTATGACTTGAGATTTTAGGGATGAGAAGGATTTTGTAATGGAAGCAAGGACATACAATAGCAATACATCTCCTTTAAAAATATTTTTTGAATTTCCCATGCAAATGTCATTTATGGACAATGACATTGGATTTTATTTTGATTTCCTATGAAAAAAATGCATTGTTATTGGAGGAGTTTGTATTTTTTTTTACCATTTAAAAAACAATTATCTAGCCACAAATAAAATGGAAAAAATAAATAATATGCAAATGAAAAGGTCGTGCTTTGTTCTTGATTGTGGAGGGAGGAGTGAACCATTTGTCTAAGTGATTAGTTTCATTTCCAATTGTTGCATTGTCTTCTTTGCGAGTTTACATATGGATCATTTTTTCAAATGTACAAACACAACCATTAAGTAAATATATTGTATATAAAATATGGAAGAATATATATGGATTTGTAGAGGAATTTATACTTACAAGATACACTTTTAATTTCTAGAAACAAGATTTATTAATTCCAATAATGAAAATATGTATGTGCATGTCTAATACTAAAAATTTATCTGGTACCATAGATTCATCTGGTACTAAATATTCATCTAGTATCATAGATTAATCATGTACTACCAATTCATCTTTCTCTACCAATTTTTCCTACACTTCTTCATTGAGATGCCCAAAATATGTCTTGTTCGTGAGAGATCGAATGCCCAAGAGAAGGAGGTCAAACTTCCTTTATATATTAATTTTTCTAAGAAAAATGGGTGTGAATTTATCTAGGGCTTACTTGAATTGGAGGGAGGCCAAATTGAAAACATTTGGAACCACAAATTACATTTCAAACATTCAAAATTTTCATCTTTAAAAAGTCGCAATGGACTTTGACTCAAAATAATTTTTTTTTGACTCTAGCATTTATAAATATGATTTATAATGATAAATACAAATACATCAAGTGACCAAAAAAACATTATTAAGATCAACCGTAGCTACAAATTCAACACTCATCCTTAACTAAGGAGGTGTTCGTAATCATTGTCATAGGTGTTCTCAAGTTGACAGATTTCTCTAAAGAAAAGATTATACATCATCACTAGCATCATTATATATCATAAAAATATACTAGTGTCCATATCTAAGGAAATACCAAATCCATGGAATGTCATCAACATATAATGACTCACTCCTCCAGATTTATTCGATCCTCGAATCCCATGGCCTCTTCCTAGGAAAAAATGTTGATACCCTCAACTAGTAAGAACTTGCTTACCCTTTTGAGTGAGAACTCTAGGCATAGACCTCACTCCACCCTACCGAGTGTGTGATTAGTTTCTAGATTTTGAAAGGACCTCATTCCACCCTACTTGATGTGTGATCAAGGTTCAAATGTTGAAAGGGGCTCACTCCACCCTACCCGGTGTGTGATTAGGATCTAGATTCTGAAGCACCTCACTCCACCATTCCTAGTGTGTGATTAGGAAACATGACCTCACTCCACCAATATTGGAGTGTGATCAAGGTCCTCTAAGAGGAAATCACTCAAAACTTCCTGTTGAGCACTCTGGGCCTTTCACACCCATTCTCCATGTCAAGAGAACGTCCATCTTTGTTGCAGACATATTAAAACTCCCTTTCAATGAGAGGTGCAATATTCATGAGCCCCAATTTGTCTCTAAAGTACACAAAATTTTCCCTAGGAAATGACCTCATTAGAACATCAGTTGTCTTCTCTTCGGTGGAGATGTACTCAAGACTTATCAATATCCTTTACACCATGTCATGGATGTAGTGGTACTTGATCTCAATATGCTTCGACCTGTCATGGAGCATGGTACTTTTTGAAAGCTACACATAACTTTGATTATCAAAGTGTATCATTATTGGTTCCAAATCTTGGATGAATAATCTTGAAAATAACTTCCAGATCCATATTGATTTAGTGCAATACTTATAAGCTGTAATGTACTCTGGTTTAGAAGTGCTAAGGGAAATCAACCTCTACTTCCTTCTCATCTATGATATCATAGCGGATCCCAAATTGAAGCATACTCCTAAGGTATTCTTCCTATCATCAACACTTCCAACCCAATCAACATTTGTATATCCCTGAAGCTATACATCCTTGTTGGCAACATATATCATGCCATAATTCACTATACCATGCAAATATCCCGATGTGCTTTGCTACAATCCAATGATTATGTCTCAGTTCTACTTAGAACTATCTCAAAATATTCACAAAAAAGCATATGTCTGACTTGATGTTAACCAAATACATCAACGAAACAATCAACCATTGGTACATAGATGGGTATACCAATATGGAGTCAAATCTTGTTAACTTCTTCAACTTAGTTGCCAAGGGTATTGCCATGGATTTGGAATCCATCATGCAAATTTTTTAAAGGATCTCATTAACATACTTTCCTTGACTAAGGAAAATATCGCTTGGTTTCTACCAAAATTCGAATCCCAAGAAATAGTGCATCAACCTAAGATCCTTCATATTGAACTCGGAAGCCAATTGCTTCTTGCATTGAATGATAAGAGGCTCAACACCTATCATAAATAAGTCATCAACATATAATAATAAAATCACATGTGCATGCTTTAAAAATTTAAAGTAAAGGTTTGGATCGAAATTGGTCTTGGTAAATCCAAGTATTGTTAGATAGATGTCAAAGCATGCATACCAAGGTCTTAGAGCTTGATTGAGTCCATACAAGGCCTTATTCAACATGAAAACAAGAGTTTCCTTTTGATGTACCTCAAATCCTTGAGGTTTTTGTATGTACACATCTTCCTCAATCACAACATTGAGAAAAGAAGTTTTTACATCCATCTTGATCAATTTCCATCCCAACGAAGCAACAAGAGAAATGACAGATCTAATGAAGGTGTACCTAGCAACTAGAGTAGATATCTCATCATATTCTCGTCCCTCTTTCTAGGAGAACCCTCTAGCCATGAACCGTGCCTTTTTTTTGTCAATACTACCATCTGCATCATGTTTAATATTGTATATCAATTTGGATGTCACTGCTAATTTTCCTTCAAGCCTTAGCACAATATCTTATAAATCATTCTTTATAAAAGATTGGTACTCTTCATTCATTTATTCCTTTCATACTTGTTGGCTAGATTCTTCTTCATAAGTGGATGGTTTTGCATCAATAATATTTCTCATGAGAGTTGCATAGCTAGAAAACCTCTTAGGTTTCTTAACTTCTTTGGATTTGGCATCAGGAGCTGCATGTCCTTCTAGCTCTTCCAATGTAGATCTAAGCCACATTGGTATCTTCCTACTCTATAGAACTAAAAATAGCTCCACTAGATCACGAGGCCCTTCTATCCTTTTGTTACACTTTGTAGAACTCAAATTATCCTCCTTTGAATCTTCCTTCTTCCCTTCATCCATAGAATCCATGGAGGCTTCCTTAGACTTCCAATATGCCACTTTCACATCATAGGTGACATCTCAGCTGGCTTCAATCTATCATTGCTTTGGAATGTATGTTCTATAGTAATTCAATGATTCACTATAATAAAAAAATATGCCTTTCTTTCCTAAAGGCTCAAGCTTGTCTCTATTATCCTTAGGAACATGGACATTTATATGACAACCAATGATTCTCATATGTATAAAAATCTGGCTTCCTTTTAGAGAATTATTATTTAAAAGTCATATAATGATCCGTAAACTGTTGTGGATATTCCACTAGTTCCTCACAACATATATGATAGTATTATTTAAAAATATAAAACTTTGTATTGGGATGAATTTGCAAAGGAATTTTTTTGGACTGAATTTTCAAAGGTAATCTCTTGGGCTGAATTTTCAAAGGAATTATTTTGGGCTGAATTTTCAAAGGTAATATTTTGGGCTAAATATTCAAAGGAAACTTTTTGGGCTAAATATTCAAAGGTAATCTTTTGGGCTAAATTTTAAAAGGAAATTTTATGCTGAATTTTCAAAGGTAATGTTTTGAGCTGAATTTTCAAAGGACATTTTTTTGGTGTATTTTTTAAAGTGACATTTTTTTAGAGTAAGGGTTTTGGGCTGAAGTAAATCTTTTATGATGATTTTTTAAAGTGATTTTTTGTTTAAATTTTTTAAGTGAGATTTTTTTGCAGGACTTTGAAGGAAATATTTCGAGCTTCTTTATTAAAAGACATTTTTTTGGCAGAATTTTTAAAGCGATTTTTTTTTAAAGCAAGTGTTTTGGGTTGAATTACGTCTTTTGTGAAAAAAAAATAAAGTGAGTTTTTTTGAAATTAAATCTTTTGTGATGATTTTTTGAAGTGAATTTTTGTCTAAATTTTGATAGTGAGTTTTTTTTGCAGTATTTTGAAGGAAATGTATTTAGCTTCATGCTAAATTATCATGGGAAATCAAAGAAATTGCAAGAGAAAATTGTTGGCATTAAGATTGTATGAGTTGTCGTTGATGGAAGCCCACTTGTAAAAGACCAAATATATTGGTTGTGGATAAAATCAGAGATGGCATAGTGATGAAATAAAATGTTAGAGTATTGGGACAGAATTTTTTCAGATCAGTTTGAGAAGATGGATAAAGCACATGTTTAAGAAAATATACGCAAGTTAGTTAAGGAAATGTCACGTATACATGCGGATAAGAAGAACAAAAGTCGCGTATGTGTTTGTGTACTAATTTTATGATACCCGGGGTCCTTACCATGGTATTGGCCCACAATATTGAGCGCAGTAACGACTATTTGATCCCGTCCAAGAATACCACAAGCTGTTGTATGATTTTGGGTCATGGTATTGGATAATTCTCAAACTATATAAGGAGGAGAAGATCATAGATCAATGGTGTTCATATGAATGAGAATTGAATGAATACTTTAGTCTGAAGTATATCTTCATGTATTGGGCTATATTCAATAGATAGATCTGATAGTTTGATGCACTCATGAATATAATAATGGATTAGGATATCTAGACCTGAAATGACTATGTATTTGCATGATCTATCTATGAGTTGTTTAGATATGTGGTCTGGTGCATAATTGTTGAAGTAAATGATATGATTTGAGCAAGTTTTCTTCTTTGAAGTGTTGTGGAGTCATGTAATATTTACATATCTATATGTTGGTTTGTCACGGTGAAAGCGCATATACCCGCAGGGTTTGTTTAAGCAAAAGTGCATATGGAAGTTATGGTTATTTCAGAAGATTGCTAAAGAATATGCTTGATCATGCCTGCTATATATCAATGAAGTCTTCATGTAGATTTGGATTGTTTGAATACTGTTTATACTGCTAATTGATTATGTATAAATATTATCAATAACAAGTTGATTGAGAATGATGGATTCTGCTGACTGAATAAAGGTTTTGTAAATCTGACAAAGTGTGCCTAAATGTCTCTGATCTGTTTTGAGTTTGGTCAAATCTCTAATTTCAGTATATAAAGATCTATACATAGGTTTCTCCATAGAAAAGTGCGTATACATGCAAGTTACCGTAAATAAAGTAGCTTATGCATTTTGTTTTATGAATGATCAGAGTTGAAGTTGATTCTGCATGTTAATACAAAAGTTTAGGTTTAATGATGTGATTTGGTTACAATGATCTCACTATTTTGTTTGAAGATTGGTTGATGTTTATTAGAATTGTTCAACAAATGGTGTTGTGTTGAAGCTGTCTATAGTGGTTCTTGTTGGGTATGTGTTATATTCTTTCCACGACTAGCCCCACGTGCTGTACGTTGCGCCTGGCGCAGCAGGGGGGAGGCAGCCCCCACTATTGGGGTCCGAGGCAGCGCCCTGGCGAAAATTGTTTTGGTGTGCGGACCCACTCATAGGCGGACCCACCCATGTTTTGTGCATGAGTTTGCACATGGTTTTGGGGTACGATGGTTTTCGACCCCTGGTATTTTGTAGATCCGGTCAAGGGAACTACGGTTATGTTCTAATCCAGGGTTAATGGATTGGGGTTTGTGTATGCTTCGACATATATATATATATATATATGTGTGAGTGTGTGTGTGTGTGTGTGTTGTAAAACTAAAAGGAATATAATGAAAAATCAAGCTGGTCATCCCGATTTTGGATCCAGGGGAAAATCTCTGTGTTTATCTGTTTTATGTTTTATGCTCTCGCTATTTTTTATTTTCTGTTATAAGATTCGTGTGTAGATAATTTATGTTCAGGGTTAAAACCTACATTTGGTATCAGAGCTATTTTGGCTTCAAGGGGATGCCTTTGCTACTGAGGGTTTTTTTCTCGGGCTTGAGGTAGCCCTGTTCAGTGGGAGATCCGCGGGATCGATTCTTGCGATGAAAGAAGATGGCGAGCGGTGGAAAGATAGATATTGAGAAATTTAATGGTCAGATTTTTGAGTTGTGGAAGCTCAATATGGAGGATTTGTGGACAAATACATGGGCGTGAGATCACTAGAGATCTTCCAGGACTAAACCAACTATGAATGTCGGGGTGGGAAGATCGGAAGAAACCGGATTTACACAAGAGCACACGATCAGCATTCCATTTAAAGATTGTTGAATGTATCTAGGGAAGCTACGACGAAGAATTTGTGGGAAAAAATTGGGACTTTGTACCAATCTAAGTCTCTGGTGAATAAGTTGTTCCTGCGGAAAAAGCTATATAACCTGAGGATGAAGGATGGAGACTCGGTGATAGAGCATATGAACGCCTTCAATACTCGTGTGGTGGTCAACACTGTCATCTTTTGATATTAAAATATCAGATGAAGATAAGTGCATCAGTTTGTTTTTTTCTCTACCAGACTCGTGGGATAGTCTGGTTATTGCAATAGGTAGCAATACAACTACGTTTAATTTTGATGACATTGTTTCAGCCTTGCTATTGGAGGAAATGAGATGGAGAAATATGGAGGGCCAAAATGGAGATGCCTTATCTGTACGAGGAAGGTCCCAAAATAGAAAAAAGAATAAGGTTTCGAGTGGGAGATCCAAATCTAGAGGAAGATCTAAATCTCCTGGAAATTTTGTAAAGGTGTGCTGGAAATGCGGAAAGGAAGGGCACTACAAAAAGGACTGCAGATCTAAAGCTCCTAAGAAAGGAAAGGGATCTGATGATGCTCCTTCTGCAGAGCCAAAAACCACCTCGAATGAAGGTGGGGATGTGTATTTGGCTTCTTCTTCAAATACACATGTAGATCATGAGTCATGGTTGATTGAATCAAGTGCATCCTTTCACTTCACTCCCCATAGGGAGTGGTTCTATGAGTATGAGAAATATGATGGTGATGTCTTCCTAGGGGATGATAGGAAGGCCAGAATCGTCGGACGTGGAAAGGTCAAGCTGAAGCTGCAAGGTTGAAGGATTAGAACACTTCCTGGTGTTCTGCATATTCCTGCATTGGCCAGAAATATGATTTCTGTAAGCAAGATGGATGATGTAGGTGTAAAAACAAGTGTTCGAGAAAGATGCCTATAAGATGGTTCGGGGAGCACTGGTATTAATGTGGGGAGTTCAAACTGGAACTCTGTACAAGCTACAAGGTAGCACTGTTATTGATGAGTGTAATAGTTTTGTGGTTCCTGAAAGTGGAATGGAAAGCCTAGCTGTCTCTGGAGAAAATACCATGCTATGGCATTAAAGGCTTGGACATATTGGAGAGAAGGGCCTTCGATACTGCATAGAAATGGTATGGTAGAAGGTATGTCTAATTTCTCTCTGGATTTCGATTTCTGTGAAAATTGTGTATATGGGAAGCAGAATCAGGTGAGTTTTCCTTCTAGTGCTAAGAGGGCGAACAAGATATTAGAACTTGTGAACAGTGATGTGTTTGGACCTGTGTCAGTTCCATAAATAGGAAAGTCTGTGTACTATGTTTCATTCATAGATGACTTCTCAAGGAATACATGGATATATTTCTTGAGGAAGAAATCTGAAGTCTTTGACAGATTTAAAGAATTTAAGGCTCTGGTGGAAAACCAGACAGAGAAGAAGATAAAGGCGCTGAGGACAGATAATGGTGGGGAGTTTTGCAAGAAGGAATTTGAAGAGTTTTGTAAGAAGTGTGGTATAGCATGACAAAAGACTACTCCATACACACCTCAGAAAAATGGAGTTGCAGAAAGAATGAACAGAACAATAATGGAAAAGGCAAGAAGAATGCTCAGTGGTACCGGGTTAGGACAAGAATTCTGGGCAGAGGCAGTGAAGACTGCATGCTATCTAGTTAACAGATCACCTTCATCTGTGTTGGAGGATAAGACTCCACATGAGGTATGGACTGGTAAGAAACCCTCTCTTTCACATCTAAGGGTATTTGGATGTGATGCATATGTACATGTTCCAAAGGAGAAAAGGACCAAGTTGGATAATAAGTCTGAAAGGTGCATCTTTATTGGGTACAAGGATGGTTTAAAAGGTTACAAGCTTTGGAACCCACAAACAAGGAAGGTTGTGTATAGCCGAGATGTGGTGTTTAGAGAGGTGAAATATGTTGTTAAACATGAAATCATACCAAAGGAACCTAAGAAGATATATTTTGAGCTAAAGGAGTATGAATTAGACTCTACAGCAGAAGAAGATTTAGAAGAGGAAGAGCCGCAAACTCCAGATTTGAGAAGATCAGTTCAAGAAAGAAGGCAACTAGAAAGGTATATTCCATCTGCTTTCTGTTCAGGTTTTGCCTTAACTATAACTGATGATGATCCTAGAATTGTTAGGGAGGCAGTAGATTCAGAGGATGGAAAACTCTGGAAGGAGGCCATGGTTGATGAAATGGCATCCTTGCACAAAAAATCAGGCATGGGATCTGGTGGAGTTGCCAGCTGGAAGGAAGCCCATTAGGAGAAAATGGGTGTTTAAGAAGAAGATGAATGTAGAAGGAAAGGTGGAGAAATACAAAGCTCGGTTGGTAACAAAAGGTTATTCCCAAGTGTCGGAAATTTATTTTGGTGATATTTTTTCTCCTGTTGCCAAGGTTACTTCTATTAGATTACTTTTATTTGTCGCTACTGCATTTGATTTTGAGATAGAAAAGATGGATGTGAAGACAACATTTCTTCATGGGGATCTAGAAGAGGAGATCTACATGAAGTAGCCTGAAGGCTTTATGGTGAAGGGTAAGAAAGAACTGGTATGCAGGTTGAAGAAGTCTCTGTATGGGTTAAAACAGTCACCAAGGATGTGGTATCAGAAATTTGACACCTATATACGGGGACTTGGCTTCACCAAAAGAAAGGAGGATCACTGTGTTTATTTTAAATTAATTGGTGACCGTGTTATTTATTTGGTCTTGTATGTGGATGATATGTTGTTGATTGGAAATGACAAAGAAATTATCCAAGATTTGAAGACCCAACTGTTCTCCAAATTCGACATGAAGGATCTGGGTGCCGCAAACTATATTTTGGGCATAGAAATTAAGAGAGATCGGGAAAAGAGGAAGCTCTGGTTAAACCAGAGGAAGTATGTCGAGACTATATTGCAGAGGTTCAATATGCAGGATAGTAAACCGGTGAATGTTCCTATTCATGTAGGTGTAAAGTTGTCTGCTGAACAGTGTCCCAAGACACAAGAAGAAGAGGAGGATATGTCTCATGTTCCATATGCAAGTGCAGTGGGTAGTCTGATGTATGCAATGGTCTGTACTAGACCAGACATTGCACATGCAGTGGGAGTATTGAGCAGGTTTATGTCAAACCCAGGGAAGGAGCATTGGACAGTAGTGAAGCGGGTTTTTAGATATTTACGTGGCACTAGTGATTATGGCTTATGCTACCAGGGAAGACCAGGATTAGAAAGAATGTTGGAAATTCGTGGTTTTGTTGATGCAGACTGGGCTGGAGATCTGGACCAAAGAATATCTACAAGTGGGTATGTGTTTAACCTATTTGGAGGTGCAGTCAGTTGGATGAGTAAAAGACAGTCTGTAGTGGCTCTTTCAACTACAGAGGCAGAATACATAGCAGCCACTCATGCAAGCAAGGAAGAAATTTGGTTGCAAATATTGTGTTCAAGTATGGGGTTGGTACATCAAGCTATAAGGATAGACTGTGATAGCCAAAGTGCAATTTTCTTGGCTAAGAACCCTGCTTACCATTCAAAGACAAAGCACATTTATGTTCAATATCACTAAATTGTTAGAGATATGGTTGAGGCTAAAAGGGTGTTGCTGGTAAAGGTGGACACTTTGAAGAATGTTGCAGATGCATTGATGAAGTATGTGAGCACTCAGAAGTTCTCTTGGTGTAGAGAAACAATGGGTGTTGAAGAATTGGCCCAATGATTAAGCTCTCCTATGGCCCCCTGTGGAAAGAAAACAACAAGTGGGAGAATGTTGGGTATGTGTTATATTCTTTCCACGACTAGCCCCACACGCTGTACGTTGCGTCGAGCGCAGTAGGGGGGTCACAAGGGGGGGAGGCAACCCCCACTGTTGGGGTCTGGGGCAGCGCCCCGACGAAAATTGTTTTGGTGTGCGGACCCACTCATAGGCAGACCCACCCATGTTTTGTGCATGAGTTTGCACATGGTTTTGGGGTACGATGGTTTTCGGCCCTTGGTATTTTGTAGATTCGGTCAAGGGAACTGTGGTTACGTTCTAATCCAGGATTAATGGATTGGGGTTTATGTGTGCTTTGGCATGTATATATATGTGTTGTAACACTAAAAGGAATATAATGAAAAATCAAGCTGATCGTCCCGATTTGGGATCCAGGGGAAAGTCTCTGTGTTTATCTGTTTTATGTTTTATGCTCTCGCTATTGTTTATTTTCTATTATAAGATCCGTGTGTAGATAATTTCTGTTTAGGGTTAAAACCTATAGTTCTGAGGGTTGAAGCCTCCAGTGTGGAAGTTGAAGTTTCCTGCCAGTAGAAGCTAGTGATCAGTTCAGGGGGTTGAAGCTCCCTTCCAGTAGTGGTTAGTAAATGAGATCAGGGGGTTGAAGCTCCCTTCTAGTAGCAGTTAGAAACTAAGAGAAGGTTGTATCCCTTTGCAGGTGGGTGCCTGCGTAGTGGTATGAGTCTGCATCAATACAAAATTGTAAGTAGTTTTCTATATAATAAATATTGAAGACACAGACGACAAAAACGGTTGGTTTTCTCTCGACTTGGGTTTCCAACTTAAATATTGGTGTTCATGTGTGATGTATTTTGTGTGATGATTTACACTATTATAACTTCACATATCTACTTCTTAAATGTATGATGTATAACTGATGATCTGAGCTAAGTAAAGTTTTTGAAGATTTATTTGATCATTAAAATTTATTTGGGTATACACACGTTTCCTTTACAAAAGGCGCATGCATACACTATTTTGACTAATTAGAGTTGCGTATATAAATAAGTGAAGTGAAAAGAAAATATTGTGATTATTGTTAATACTGATTCACCCTCCCGCCTCTCAGTATTTTTCCCAACAATTCATATCAGTGCAAGTCCTTCTGAAGAAGCTTAATCACTAGAAGGAAGATCTTTCAATATGAACAATCAAGATGGAAAAATATCTATCAGACCACCACTCTTCAACGGAAACAATTTAATCTTCTGGAAAATAAAACAAGACCCTATCTCCAGTCTCTTGGAGTTGATGTTTGGGAAATAGTTGAAGGTGGTTACCAATATCAAACTACAATCCCATAGATCTAGTAGCAAGGAAGAAATATGAAACCAATGCAAAAGTTGTCAATGTATTATTGGGAAGTCTGAATTAATTAGAATTTGTCAAAGTTATGCAGTTAAATATAGAAAATGAGATATAGGAAAAAATCATTTTGAGCTATGAAGGCGATGCCAAGGTAAAAAGTTCTAAACTCCAATATCTCATAATTCAATGTGAAAATATGAGAATGTATAATGATGAAATTATTGCTAGTTTCTTTTTATGTCTAGATGAGATCGTAAATCGTTTGAGAAATTTAGGTGAAGAAATAAGAGACGCAACTTTAGTAGAGAAATATTAAGATCTCTAACTCCTAAATTCAAGTCCAAACTGTCTGCTATTGAAGAGATGTAGGATATTCAGACTCTTACTGTTGTTCAATTTTAGGGGATCTTGATTTATTTTGAGATGAGAAAAGGAGGTCCGTCTGAAATCAAATAAGCTTCTTTTAGATCTACTACAAAAGGAAAGGAAAAATAAGACCAACAAGAATCATGATATGTATCAGAAGGATGAGGTAAATTTTGTAAATAAACTTCATTTTGGCACCGAAAGGTTTAGAGGTAAGCTTCCTTTAATTTTTTTTTCTTGTGGAAGAGTGGGTCCTTATGCTGCTAAATGTCCTCATAAAGATAATCATGAAAAGGGAAAGGATTTAGAAAAAGGTAATAGGAGATGATTTGTCAATAGAAAAAGTTACTATACCCATGAAGATAGTGATGACTTATCAAATAGTGAAGAAGAAGAATTTGATCAAGATCTTAGACTGCTCATGGAATTTGAAAAAGACACTAGTGAGGCTAAAGAAAATTTTATGGATGCTTTAAAAGAAAATGACTTTCTTGAAGAAATCACTCAACTTAAAATATGTTTGGAAGAAAAAAAAATAGCAGTAGATACTCTAAAGTATCAACTCATAGAAAAGGAGAAGCACAATGAGATATTAGAATGTGAAATAGTAAGTCTAAGAAAGTAACTTGAGAAAGTAAAAACTCTAAATCTAATATTTGCTAAAGGATCCGAAACCTTAGATGAAATTATCAAGGTTCAACACTCTCCTCTTGTGAGGACATGCCTTGAATATATTGGTGAATCTTCTTAGTCAAAAAAATCCTCTGATACAAGCTATCTAAATGTAGCAAAATCTAGCCAGCAAAGTTTCATCACTCAACAAAAGAACAAAGACAATACTCAGGTAAAGCAGGATCATTCGAGTTCAAGGGTGAACATTAACAGAAGTATCCGTCAAAAGGTATACAATACTAGAAAGTTCTATGATCGCTGAAATTTCTTCTTTAATGGACAATGTTTCTCATGTCATAATTTTGGTCACAAAGTTGCTCAATGTGTTGCATACAAAACCATCATGACCAGAGAAGCAAGAAAGAAAAGAAATGAGACAGGAATAAAGAATAATACTTATAATTTTTTTTATCCTCTTCAAGACGAAATTGAATGTTCATTTTGCAATAACTTTGGACAAGAAGAATCTGAATGTAGGAGAAAATTAAAATCAAAAGAACAAATATGCACAAGTTCTAAGGTCTGCAGAAGTAAGGACTTATAATACGAGAACTATGAAATATATTTATTTGCAGAAGGAGAATAAAATAAATGGTACATTGATAGCGGATGTTCAAAACACATGACAGGTGACAAAGACAAACTTATTTCATACAATTCATTGGAAAAGGAAGCTAATGTTACTTTTGGAAATGAATCTCATGCTATCATTAAAGGTAAAGGATCAATTTTTCTAAAAGAAAAGGTTAAAGCTAACAATATTATGTATGTTCATGGATTAAAGCATAACTTGTGGAGTGTTAGTCAAATGTGTGACCAAGGAAATGAGGTTGTCTTCTGATCAAAGGAGTGTGTGGTTCGTGAACTTGATTGGAAATAACATTATAAAAGGAACAAGAAAATCAAGCAATATGTATATATTGAAAGGTCGCCAAGAACAATATTATTTCGGAAAACATGCAAAAAATTTATTATGGCACAAAATATTGTGACATCTGATATTTTCTCAAATAATAAAATCAAGTAGGCTCAAAGCTGTTCATGATCTACCCTACATTAATTTACTAGAAAGTACCATATGCAAGTCATGCCAAGTCGGTAAGCAAACCAGGGTTCAATTTCATGCCAAAGAAGGATAAAAAAGTAAGCCTCTTGAACTTATACATACTAATTTGCGTGGACCTGTAAGGAAGAAGTCACCTTGTGGAGAACAATACTATATATTATTCATTGATGAATTTTCTAGAATGTGTTGGATCGGTTTATTGAAACATAAATATGAAGCATTTCAAAAATTTAAGGTCTTGAAAGATTTATTGAAAATGAATTAGATATAAAAATAAAATGTATTAGATCCGACCGAGGAGGAGAATAAATATTAGATGAATTCTTTGATTTCTGTGAACAATATGGCATAAAAATATAGTTCTTTGTAGTTGGAACTATGCAACAAAATGGTCATGACAGAAAGAATTAATAGAACAATTCAGCAAATGACTCATTCTATGCTTGATGAATCTAAAAATCCTGACGCATTTTGTGGTGAAGCTATTCATACTGCAGTAAATATTCTCAACAAGGCTCATGTTCGTGTAAATAGTGATAAAACTGCTTATGAACTCTAGTATGGTAATATTCCCACTGTGAAGCAGTTTAATGTTTTTGGAAGCAAGTGTTATATAAAAAATAATGAAGAAAAACTTGGTAAGTTTGAACATAGAGAAGATGAAGGAATACTTCTTGGTTAATCTTCTAAAATTAAAGTATACAAATGCTACAATAAGAGACTTCAAAATATTGTCGAATGTATTGATGTTGTGATTGATGAATCTCCCATAGCTCCCAAAAGGGAAATAAAAACAAACGAGGATGATGATGATGATGATTTTTTTCCCTCATCAAATACTAATAATATAGAAGAAGAACCTAATGAAGCATTAGAAGATGATACATCGGAAAGAGAAAAGGATCCATCCAGGTATGTTCAAAAGAATCATCTAGAATCTCAAATTTTGGGAGAAAAGGAATCCGGGGTACAAACAAGAATAACACTTGTAGGATCTCCTAGTTATCTAGCACTATTATCCACAATTGAACCACAAAATGTAAATCAAGATAGTAAAAATGAATGTTGGATTAAGGCCATGAATGAAGAACTGGATCAAATTGAAAAGAATAATACTTGGGAATTGGTTCCAAGACCTCATGATAAAAGTGTTATTGGAACAAATTGGATATTCAAAATAAAGTTAAATGAAAATGGAGATGTAATTAGAAATAAAGTAAGACTTGTTTATAAATGGTATGCTCAACAAGAAGGTATATAATGTGAAGAAACATTTGCACCAGTAGCCAGACTTGAAGGCATACGATTTTTTCTTGCATTTTCAAGTTTTCAACAATTCAAGGTGTATCAAATGGATGTAAAATCTGCTTTCCTTAATGGTGATATGGAAGAAGAAGTCTCTATAGAACAACCATAAGGATTCATTCTGGAAAATGATGAAAACATTGTTTGCAAAATTAAAAAGGCCCTATATGGTCTAAACAAGCCCCATGGGCATGGTACTATCGTCTTGACAAATACCTTCAATAACAAGGTTTCACAAAGGGATCTGCAGACAATAAATTTTACGCAAAAATTGAGGGTGATAAAATGTTAATTATTATTGTTTATGTTGATGGCATCATTTTGGGAGTAATGAAGAATCCATGAGCCAAAAATTTTCTTCTGTTATGTAGCAGGAATTTGAAATGTCTTTACCTGGGGAACTGACATGTTTTCTTAGCTTAAAAGTACAACAAGAAAAAATATGACATCTTTCTCTCACAACAAAAATATCTCAAGAATATTTTGAAGAATTATGGGATGGAAGACTGCAAGCCTGTGAGCCCTCCATTGGTGACTGGATGTAACCTGAGTTCTCATGATGATTCTCTCATGGTAAATCAACCATAGTATAGATCTATGATTGGAATTCTAATTTATCTAAGAAGTACTAGACCAGATATCATGCATGCAGTTGGGATTGTTGGACGATTCCAAGCCAATCCAAAGGAGTCACATCTTTAGGCCGTAAAAATAATATTAAAATATCTACAAGGAGCTCAAGACTTTGGTCTATCGTATCCAAAAAATGCTGATCTTACTCTTCATGCTTACATATATGCGGATAGGGCTGGAAATGTTGATGACCAGAAAAGAACTAGTGGAGGTGCATTTTACATGGGGCCCCAATTAATATCCTAGTTCACCAAGAAACAAAGTTCCATTGCCTTATCTACAATAGAGGAAAAATATGTGGTTGCTGTATCATGCTTCACAAAACTTCTTTGGATGATGCAGACATTACAAGATATTCAAATTAAATGTTCGCCTCTCATCTCCATCTTATGTGATAATACAAGTGCCATCATTATCTCAAAAAATCCTGTTATGCATTCCAAAACCAAGCACATTCCTATCAAGTATCACTTTTTACAAGAACAAGTGCTTGATAAAAAGGTTAAATTGGAGTATGTTCCCTCCAAAGAAAAATTTATTGAAATACTTACTAAACCTATTCCCAAAGAAGCATTTGAATATCTCAGACATAAGATGGGAGTTCTATCTGCCTCACTTATCTGATATGTTTGATTCGGTACACAAGATTAATGACGCATGGGCACATATATACACGAGTTTCTGTCTGTACAATTGCGTATGGATCCTTCTATCATAAAATTGGTGGGTAGCCTTAAAGAACAATATTCGTCATGTTGTTGACTGCTATTATTTGGCACTGATGGGTACAGATGCAGTTATGGTTTTTCAGGCTGCATTTTTTGATTTTCTATCTTCTTGATGAAGATGCTTTGATGATTTAGTTGTTGAAAATGTTTAGGATGCACAGGTTTATGGGGAGAATTAGCCTTGTTGGATATAATGTATTGTTGGAATTCTGTTGGTTTTTGAAGTGTGTTCGATGATATCTCTCTATTGAGGTCCTTCAGTCTTGGTTATAATGCCATACCTAAAATTTGATGTAAGGGTCATGTTGAGACCTATGCTGTAAATATTGTCATATTCAGTCATGTAGGGACTTTTTCAAATTTGTATACCCACTTGGTTGGGTGCTTTATTAAAATATGTAAGCCCACTTGGTTGGGTAGTTGAGTCAAATATGTAACCCCACTTGGTTAGGAGATTGATGTATGTATGCGTCCTTGGTGATAGCAAAGGTTATTGAGTCATGCATTTCATTAAAAATGTGTTTTAAAGTTTCAGCATGTGTTCAGGGGGAGTGTGGTCTGTATTATGTAGCATAGATAGCAACCTTGTTTTTGTTTCAGTCCACCCTTTTCTCTTTATGTCAAAGGTGGAGAATAATTTGGTGATGTGTCTATAGGTTGTAATGTTTCTGCACCAACATGGTTGCCATCAAGTCCAAAGGGGGAGATTGTTGGCATTGAGATTATATGAGTTTTCCTTGATGGCAAACCACTTGTATAAGACCAAACATATTGGTTCTGGATAAACTCATAGATCACATAGTGATGAAATAGACTGTTAGAGTATTGGGACAGAATTTTCTTAGATCAGGTTGAGAATATGGATAAAACACATGTTTAAGAAGACATACGCAAGTTAGTTAAGGCAAAGTCGCGTATACATGCAAATAAGAAGAAGAAAAGTCATGTATGTGTTTCCGCACTAATTTTATGATACCGGGGGTCCTTACCATGCTATTAGCCCACAATATTGAGTGTAGAAATGGCTATTTGATCCCATCCAAGAATACCATCGGCCCCTGTATGGTTTTAGCTCATGGTATTGGCTAAGGCTCAAACTATATAGGGAGGAGAAGATCATAGATAAATGGTGTGAATTTTAATGAGAACTGAATAAATACTTCAATATGAATTCTATCTACATGGAACGAGCTATATTCAATAGATAGATCTGATAGTTTGATGCACTCATGATTACAATAATGGATCAGGATGTCTAGACTTGAAATGACTATGTATTTTCATGATCTGTCTATGAGTTGTTTAGATCTATGGTGTTGCACAATCCTATAATATTTACAGATCTATATGCTGTTTCATCATGGTGAAAGTGCGTATACCCGCTGGATCCTTTCAGCAAAATCACATATGGAAGTTAAAGTTATTTTTGAAGATTGTTGAGAAAATGTTTGATCATGTCTACTGTGTTTCTGTTTTCTGTTAATGAAGTCTTCATTTAGATCTGGATTGTTTGAATATTGTTTATACTCCTAATTGATTATGTATAAATATGATCAGTAACAGTTTGATTGAGAATGATGGGTTTTGTTGACTGAATAAGGGTTCTGTAAATACGACAAAGTGTGCTTGAATGTCTCTGACCTATTTTGAGTCTGGTTAGATCTCTAAATTTAGTATATAAATATCTATACGCAGGTTTCTCCACATAAAAGTGCATATACACATAGGTTACCGCAAGTAAAGTAGTGTATGCAGTTTTTTTTATGAATTATGAGGGTTGAAGTCGTTTCTGTGTGTTAATACATAAGTATGGGTTTAATGATGTGATTCGGTTACAGTGATCTCACTGTTTTGTTTGAATATTGGTTGATGGTTATTAGCATTGTTCTACAAATGGTGTTGTGTTGAAGCTGTTGGATATAGTGTGAAAATTTATGAAACGTGGTCTGCAGTGGTTCTGAGGGTTGAAGCCTTCAGTGTGGAAGTCGAAGCCTCCTTCCAATAGAAGTTGGTGGTCAATTGAGGGGGTTGAAGCTCCCTTCCAGTAGTGGCTGGTAAACAAGATTAAGGGGTTGGATATCCCTTCCAGTATCAGTTGGAAAATGAGAGAGGGTTGCAGCCTTCTACAGGTGGGTGCCTGTGTACTGGTATGAGTCTGCACTAGTACAAATTGTAAGCAGTTTTCTATATAATAAGTATTCAAGAGAGAGAGGGGAACAATGATGGTTTTCTCCCTACTTGGGTTTCAACCTTAAATATTTGTGTTCATGTGTGATGTATTTTGTGTGATGATTTACTCTGTTATTACTGCACATATCTACTGCTTAAATGTCTAATGCATAACTGATGATCTGGGCTAAGCAAAGTTTCTGAATATTTATTTGATCATTAAAAGTTATCTCGCTATATGCATGTTTCCTTTAAAAAAGCTGCATGCATACACTAGTTGGAATAATTAGAGTCATGTATAGAAATTAGTAAAGTGAAAAGAAAATATTGTGATTATTGCTAATACTGATTCACCCCCCCCTCCCCCTCAATATTTTCCAAACAAAAATATGATAGAACAAGAAACCTTGAGGCTCATAGAGAATACAGGAGATAATAGCGAAAAAAAAGGAGAGAAGAACGCTAAAATATTGAAAGGGAAAATCAACCTCAACTAGAAGTTTAAGCAGATATGTAAATGTACATATTATAAATGATATTTGAAATTTAACTAGTGTATTGTGAAACTTAATTTTTATTTGATGAACTAGATTGAAAAATATTTTGCAATGTAAAAAAAGAGAGATATTCCTTATAACATTGACAATGAGATAGAAAATGTTGAAAGAGAAAGTGAAAAAGATAACGAACCAATGATTGAAGATTTTGAAAATTTTGAAAGAAATTCAAGTGAAGAAATTGAATCACCAGGTGTGTATATATATATGTCATGTGTATTATTGAAATTATACATATTTATTATTTTTCAATTTCATTCAAACACCATTTTTAATTTAATTATTTATTGAATATTTAAACTCATTATGTACATTTAATTTTCATATGTATGGATGAAATCAATATTGATGATGAGATGTTTGAAAACGTTGACACTGACACATATGGAGATAAAAAATCTGACCATGTTATACGATATTGTATTATGCACATTATCGATATGTTCTTCAAAGATGAAAATGTGGCAGTTAAATCCCAAATTTGAAGAAGTATCTTAACATCAAAGAAATTAAAAGAAGCTATGACTCTGTTGGGTATGTGAAAATCAATGAAAGATAAAAAAAAAATAAAGGAAAATGTGGTACAAAATATAAATAGTGCTCTAAAGTCAATTGGAAGAACCAGAAAGAAAAGTGATTTAGGTGCACGTAGAGCAATACAAATGGCAGTGGTTTCATCAAGTACTAAAGAAAATCGTTTGGTAAAATCTATGGCACAAGCATTAGGGACCTCACGAAAAAAATTGCACAAACATCGAAAATTTTGATTGCAAATAGATGTAAATGACGAGCTAATTTGTTGGACAATTATTTGTAGGCAACAATACAATGATAGACATGGAGAAGATGTTAAAAAAATAATACATGAATATTGGATGAAAAATTCGCGTGTTTCACCAAAATCAACGGATGTGATGCAGTGAATAATAGCACGAAATCAGTACGAAGAACATGCAAAACATACCTTGGAAACCAATCAAATAGAGTTGTTAAAGAAACTCATAGAAGATAATCATGGAATTAATGTCTCAATTAGTGCTTTTGTGCAATAAAAACCATGGTATGTTAAACCTATGACTGTAAGCAACACTTGTTGTTGTCATTATCATGTGGAATTTCAGTTATATTATGACACATTCCTTAATTTTGGTAATTTTTTTAAGAAAAATTCACCTCCTCCTTCCACTATTCATGATTTCATATCCTAAATTCTATATGCAAGAGAAAGCCATGAATTATTTTACCAAAATAAATGTGTTGGTGGTAAAAAATGTGATCATTGTGGAAATTTGACTTTATTTCACAACAAATATCTTACTGATATAAATGATCAATCATTGTCTAACATAAAAGTTAAATGGAAGAGATATGAATATTTTCATACATCTATTGGTTCAAGTAGTACTACAAGTGCTAAAAGGATTGATTTACAAGAAGAAGAATTTTTTGTGATAGATTTTTTGAGAAATTTTGAGGAAAAATTTTATAAATACACTAAGCATTCCCATAGAGCTCGATGGCAGGACTTGTAATTCAAAAAATCCCATGATTTTTTTCCACCAGGGACCATTTTGTGAATAGTTGATTTTGCAGATAATTACACATTTATTGCACAAAATGAAATACATAGTGAATACTATCATTCTGACCAAGTCTCTATGCTTGTCCATATTCTATATAGAGACACTGAAAAAAATGTTGATCATACAAAAAGAAACAGTGAAAATTGACATGCTATTAAAGAATATCACTTTTATATCAGTGATGATCGTACACATGATACACATTTTTCATAACATTGCTTTGATAATATTTATGACTCATTGAAAGGTCATGGAATAAAATTCAATGAACATTGGATATCGTCAGATGGATGCACAGATCAATTCAAATCTTCATGATCATTCTTTTGGTTGTGTCGTCTTCAAATGAAAACCTGCATTAAACATTGTTGGAATTTGTTTGAGACTGGTCATAGAAAAGGAAAACATGATGGTGCAGGGGAATGTATAAAATTATCACTTCAAATATATCAAATGGAACACTCTGTAGACAAACTTATCTCAGTTGAATAAGTTGTTCAATGGTGCATCACTGCACTAAGCCATGAAACTAATCAATTAAGGGAAGTATGAAGGTACATGTACATATATACCAATTAACTTGCATATATATATATATATATATATGATCTAATTTTTATTAATTTTCTAATTTTAAACATTATTTATCACGATGATTGTCTTTGATCATATATAAATTGTATTTTAAATAACATATTTATATTCTTGTTTAAATTTTCCATATAGGTGTTTTGGCATATTGGGGTCCAATATGTAGATAGATCGATTGGAAATGATGCAAAAACAATAAAAGGGAATAAAAAATTACATTCAATTAAAACAAAAGGAGAACCAAAATGTGTTTGCATTTGAAAATAAAAAATATATATTTTTTTCATGTTTGCATAGTCGACACAAAATCCAATGATGTTTGTGAAAATAATATGTATGTAAAATATTGGCAACATACATAACTAAATACAAAGGGGAAAATGTTTGTTGAAAAATTTGAAGAGATGAAATCAGAGGAGACTATAGTATCATGTGAAGGTGATCGAGTTTCTAATCTTGTTAGAGAAGGTTACATTTCAATTGCTTTCAAATGATAGAGATCTAGAAATATATAATAAAATCAAGTACACATGTTATATTTAAAGTTAATTTTTCATGTTAATTATGATCTAAATTTATGTACTTGTTTTATTGTGTAGGAGATGTTTTTGTTGTAGTTGCACCGACTAACAACGTAGAAAATGTTAAGTATTATTTGATGCGGTGAACTGAACAAAAGATGAAATTATTGGAGGACTATGATGATAACGGCTTTATATATGACAAAGGGTCTGTTATACTAAAATGTTATTTTTTACACCAAACTCATCAAAGTTAGAATATTTTTTACTTTCAAGACTATGAACTTGATGTCATAATTTGTCAATATAGTCATTTGGTGTGTACAACAGGCATAAAGTTGACAGAAGTTCAATCAAAGAAAAAAAATGAAAGTTAAGAAATGGAAAATGTCAAAATATGACCATGAATGGATCATTGAGAATGGAATTCCATAAGAAATTTTTTAATTGAACTACCCAACAATTTCTTCTCCTTGGATTCATCTTTGAGAACTTATAGTTCAAGTACAAATTGTTAGCCTTTTTTTGTGCATTCTTAAGTTGTACATTCTCAATAAAGTATTAAGATACTTGAAGTTATATGTATACTATCTATTATGTACAAGTGTATTGAGGATTTGATTATATTGATATTGTGTTTTCACATGCACACAACAAGTAATTTATACATGTACACATACATACATTATCTGGTATGAACTAGTTAATTTTATGTCATTATTACAAAATGTATGTATCTAACATATTTTATATCATGAAATTTTAAGTTATTATTTTTTTAGACATTTAAAGGAAATTATAATATTCATTCAAATGCAAAATGTGTACCATGTTTTGTAATTTCCAGTTTTATTATATTAAACGTTAACTATCAACTCACATACATGGTAGTATTTCTATGTACATTAATCAAAAATGTTGTATACCATATTCTTTAATGCAATTTTAAAATTTTATGATTGTTTTAGACACATCTATGCACACCTAGAATTTTATGATTGTTTTTAGATGTATCTACATGTACTGTATATTAGCATTATAAGAATGATTTCAAATGAAAAATGTATGAATTAAATGAATACTTTCATTGCTACATATTCATGAAGCTAAATATATGTATTTAACCTTTAACATCATCAAACCACACTCTCACCATGTGGATTGTACATGGGCATGTTTTATAACTTATATGTTTATGCACATGTTCATTTACAACTTTATTTTAAAAGTTAAAGTTATCACCTTTAATAGAAATCTACACATAATTATATAACATTCACACATGATCAAATGCATAACATGTACCACATGTATTTTGTAATTTGCAATTTTAATCTAGATTCATTTTAAATAACAAGTAACAAAACAACAAGTTTTATAAACAAAACATAATCTAAGTTTGAATCTAAGTTAACATTATAACAACATGTGATGACATGCAAAATGTAACAAGTAAATTCAAATGTACTTCAATCGTTGTTACATATTCATGAACTTAAATATGTAAAACCATATTTAATTATTTTAAATGACACATGATCATGAAAAATGTACCTAAATATCACCTTTACTAGACATCCTAATTATATAACATTCACACATGTTCAAATGCATAAAATGTACCACATGTGTTTTGAAATTTGAAATTTATATCTAGATTCATTTTAAATAACAAGTGACAAAACAACTTGAGTTTTAAAAACAAAACATAATCTAAGATCATCTAAGTTAACATTATAACAACATGTGATCATGTATGCAAAATGTAACAACTAAATGTAAATGTACTTCAATAATTGTTACATATTCATGAACTTAAATATGTAAAACCGTTTATGATTGTTTCAAATGACACATTATCATGCCAAATGTACCTAAATATCACTTTTAATAGACATCCTAATTATATAAAATTCATATATATTCAAATGCATAACATGTACCACATGTGTTTTGTAATTTGCAATTTCATTCTAGATTCATTTTAAATAACAAATGACAAAACAACTTGAGTTTTTAAAACAAAACATAATATAAGGTTGAATCTAAGTTAGAATTATAACAATATGTGATTATGTATGCAAAATGTAACAACTAAATGAAAATGTACTTCAATCATTTTTACATATTCATGAACTTAAATATGAAAAACCATCTATGATTGTTTTAAATGACACATGATCATGAAAATTGTACCTAAATATCACCTTTAATAGACATTTAAACCTAATTATATGATATTCACACATGTTCAAATGCATAACATGTACCACATGTGTTTTTTAATTTTCAATTTCAATCTAGATTCATTTTAAATAACAAGTGACAAAACAACAAGTTTTAAAAACAAAACATAATCTAAGATCATCTAAGTTAACATTATAACAACATGTGATCATGTATGTAAAATGTAACAACTAAATGCAAATTTACTTCAATCATTGTTAGATATTCATGAACTTAAATATGTAAAAACATCTATGATTGTTTCAAATGACACATGATCATGAAAAATGTACCTAAATATAACTTTTAATAGACATCCTAGTTATATAACATTCATACATGTTAAAATGCATAACATGTACTACATGCATTTGTAATTTGCAATTTCAATCTAGATTCATTTTAAATAACAAATGAAAAAACAACTTGAGTTGTAAAAACAAAGCATAATCTAAGATTGAATCCAAGTTTAACATTATAACAACATGTGATCATGTATGAAAAATGTAACAACTAAATGAAAATGTACTTCAATCATTGTTACATATTCATGAACTTAAATATGTAAAACCATCCATGATTGTTTTAAATGACACATGATCATGAAAAATGTACCTAAATATAACCTTTAATAGACATTTGCACCTAATTATATAACATTTACACACGTTCAAATGCATAACATGTACCACATGTGTTTTGTATTTTGCAATTTTAATCTAGATTAATTTTAAATAAAATGTGACAAAACAACAACTTTTAAAAACAAAACATAATATAATATCATCTAAGTTAACATTTTAACAACATGTGATCACATGCCAAATGTAACAACTACACAAAATTTAAAATCAATCAATAAAAGTAAACTTAGTTTAACTATCCAAAATGTAAAATATGTTCAAAATTTATATCAGTCAATAAAAGTAAATATAACAATGTATCAAGTGTTAGAAGTATAAAGTTATATAGAAAATTAAATATAAAATGTACTATAAAAAGACTAGATCAAATAAAATGTTGTGTGCATCGACTAAATAGAGAATTTGGCTAAAATATATTTTCCAGCAGCCTCCTTGTGCTATCATCTGAAGAATGGGGAACCTACATAATGTGTAATTGTATATATATACACATGTATAATAAATTTATGTATACGCATTAAAATTAAAAATTAATGTTTTAAAATTAAATGAGAACGTAGAACTTTATAAAAAAAACAAAATGAAAAAAATAAAAAATTCATGCAATACCTCATG
Organism: Pinus albicaulis; assembly: GCA_034641835.2. Lineage (NCBI taxonomy): Eukaryota > Viridiplantae > Streptophyta > Pinopsida > Pinales > Pinaceae > Pinus > Pinus albicaulis. The sequence goes on along the minus strand of CM076570.1, from coordinate 901,345,892 downwards.
TAGTTCCCCCTCCATTGTCTCGTGTTGGCCATATATATATATATATAAATTAAAATTTAATATTTTAAAATTGAATGAGAATGTAGAACTTCAATAAACAAACAAAATGAAAAAAAAAAATTATAATTTCATGCAATACCTAATGTAGTTCCCCCTCCATTGTTCCGTGTTGGCCAGTCAATGCTTCTTCATGGATAAACTGTACTATATATATATATATATATATATATATATATATATAAGAAATTTAGATATATGTATTAAAATTAAAATTTGATATTTTAAAATTGAATGAGAATGTAGAACTTCAGTAAAATAAAAAAAAATGAAAAAATAAAATAAATTTTGATGCAATACCTCATATAGTTTCCCCTCCACTGTCTTGTGTTGGCCCTACATCAATGTATCCTCATGGATAAACTCTACAATATATATATATACATATTAAAAATTTTCAAATGAATATTCATAAACTAATGCAATAATATTAAAAAAAATGTTAGACAACTTCAAATTGTTTGGATGTTCCTATCCCCATCATCGACTCCATCGATAAAGTCCTTGGAGAACGAAAATCACCTCCACAAACCTAAAATTCAAAAATTTTAAAACTGTAAAATAATTCAAGGTCTATCTCATTTTTTAATGAAACTTGCACTTCAATTTATAACTTGAAGCATAAGTGAAAAATTGAGTACTTGTGACAGTGGATTATTTGGTGCATCTCCTAATAGGGAAGAAGAGGGTGGCTCAATTGCGAAAACATTGGATGAAATTTGAATATATTAATATTTAATTATACATGTGTACACATAATTATTTATTTTAAAAATATACACATCATGATAGGTCGATATAATAATTCAATAATAATTGTACATCAAAAAAATGAACTCTTTAAAAACACTAACATTTTCCAAAATATCATTTGGATTGACAAAACCTGAACCTTGGACCATGATATTATAAAAATATTCATTCAACATGCATGTAAACTGGAAATGGTGAAAATATGATACATTTATGTTATAATAACACATACAGAAAAACATGTATATATAGGTAAATTACAAATTACATTAAAATATCCACCCTAACCATTAACACATACCAATCCCATGCCCTCTTCCTCATGAAGAACTACGTCCAACAAACCATTGCGAAAATGATTTGAATATGTTAATCTCTTCAATACTCATGTTGTCTATCTCATCATCTGTACTATAGAGAAAATTATCACGTGCTCTTTGTTGATTCAGACCAATATCATTTCCACCAAGTCCAATATCAACATTTTTTATGATTGCATCCCTTGCTTCTTGACTAATTTGAGAAGTGGTATCCATCTCTAACCACAAAGTTTCCACATGAGGAGGTTGGCTTACCAAAGGTGGCTTAGGGCGAGGCAACTCGGTATCACTGTTAGCACCCTTACGGTCATATAATCAACCTTTCTTAGAACCAAAAAAATCAAAAGGAAGGTCATTATAATTGGTTTCATTCCAAAAATAATTCTGCATAAAATATTTTTTCAAAATAAGAAGGAATTTCGACATTCCATGGTAGTCTTCAATAGGCTACAAGGTGTCTATCATATAAATGACAGGCTATATTAGGGTGCTTGAAATATTCCACTTTCATCATCTCTCTTTTCAACCCTTCTTTTAAATTAAACATAGATTTTTCCATTTGTTTTGTAACCTTGTTTTTAACATCATCCCATGTACTGGGACCCATTACTACTTCCTTTATTTTCCTCATCAATTTTACAAAGGTATCAATGGTTGGCCCAAGATTTTCGTAAACATCTAAAAGTGTGCTTAGAGAGTGCGTAATTATTTGTGAGCTTTCTTAACTCTCTTCAGGGAATTTCAAACTCCCAAAATATTTCATCAATTTTGAATAAAGATGTTCACACTTTTGTAATGTGAATTGTTGGATGTTTATTTCCCAAGGTAAATAATCGGGAATTTTAGATGGATAATTTGTGGTTGGTGTACAACCTTCTTCTTAAATTACGCAATCTAGCCTACGTCTTTTTCGAGCTACATTTTCACCCTCTGCATCAATATATAAAAATATGTATAAATAAAAACCATGTGAATAAATTTGTACACATTTTTTTTTTAACCATAAAAAAAATTATATAGATAATTTAAGAAATAAATAATCATGATAATAATATTTAGATTGGTGGCCACCTTGATATGGCTGAGCACCATCATGCCCACCAGGAGATGGTTGAGAACGAACATGACCAACCATTGATTGGCCACCACCCATTGATTGAGAACCAACATGACCACCCATTGATTGACCACCACCCATTGATTGGCCGCCAGGGGAATGTGTACAATCAACCTCATCCTATTGGCCACCACCTATTTATTGGCTATTAGGGGAATGTGTACCACCACCACCACCCTCACACGACGAGAGAAAAGATTATTAAAAAAAATATGAATTTCTAATCAATTCAAATATACATACACGTACATACATACATATGATTGAGTATATTGCATGAACCATACCACAATTGTGTGAACCATGACCATGCTCTATTGATTGATTAGATACACTTTTTCTCCGAACTCCTAAAAAATGAAATTTATTAAAAATTAATTTAACTCATTAAATTGATAAAAAATAAATTCCATATGTATACATGCATGTATGGGGATAATATTATATATTAAAATGTCATTTAAAAACTTACACATTTAATATAAATACCATGAAAATAATGGACATCCCCTGTTCCGTGACCCCCCTCTCTCGTAGAGGCATGGGACTCTAATGATGTTTGTGTCTAAGAATCACATGGAAAATTATCATCCTCCATGATATATATATAGACATTATGGTTAAAGCCTCAAATAATCACGTGGCAAATGATCATCCATGATATATATGGATATCTACAAATACATAGATATATGATGTTTAAAAATTTACCTTGTGTATTTACAATTATTTTTTAAAATTACTATTTAAAAATATTTCAAAAGAATTCAAAAAATTGATGTAATTTACACAAATGTCGGAGCACAACTTGAACAAAAATGTGAAACAAAAAACTTGAGGCACAAATTGATGTGTAAAACTCACTCGACTATTAAAAAAAAAAATGTTGAAGCCGTGCACATTTTGAAAATTAAATTTACAAAATTTTCTAAAACATGAAGTTCACCAAGTTGTGCTTACATAGTGGGTGCAAATTTTGAAAATTAAATACAAAATTTTCTAAAACATGAAGTTCACCAAGTTGTGCTTACATAGTGGGAGTGCACTTGGTATATAATTGAAAAAAACACATGGTCATTAAAAATGACACATTTCTAACTAAAAAACACACACATATCAAATATATATTACAATGTCCATCAATAAATTTTGATGGAGAACATCGTCTTAACACTAATTCATCTTTGACACAAAACTCACTTATTTTTAAAATTACTATTTAAAAATATTTCAAAAGAATTCAAAACATTGATTTAATTTACACAAATATTGGAGCACAACTTGAATACAAATATAAAACACAAAAATTGAAGCACAAAATGATGTGTAAAACTCGACTATTAAAAAAAAATTGTTGATGTTGTGCACATTTTGAAAATTAAATTTACAAATTTTTCTAAAACATGAAGTTCCCCAAGTCGTGCTTACATAGTGGGTGCACATTTTGAAAATTAAATACAAAATTTTCTAAAACATGAAGTTCACCAAGTTGTGCTTACATAGTGGGAGCGCATTTGGTATATAATTGAAACAAACACATGGTCATTAAAAATGACACATTTATAACTAAAAAGCACACACATATCAAACATATATTACACTATTGATCAATACATTTGGATGGAGAGCTTATTAACACTAATTTATCTTTGACACAAAAAAACTTGAATTGACATTGCCCCATACAATAGATCACCAGACATCTTATTAACATTTGCACAATGTATTATACTAAATGATTAAAACTGTCTAACAATATTGTTTTGTTTCCCATGTCGTTGTTTTAGCCTCTCCTTCTTAACCTGGTACACACCTTTCATCTGGTTGCACACAAGTTTAGAATTGGTGAAAAATACAATTCTATTGGATCCATACTCCCTAGTTGTTCCCAAGCCTTCTATCAATGCAATATAATATGATTCATTGTTTTTTGTTCTTTCAGGTATATTCATTTTCCTTTGGAGGACTTTTTTCATCGTAGTATTGCATATCACATATGTAATCACTGCTTTCCCCAGATTGGGATAATGAAAAACATCTATGAATAATGTCCAATTTTCGACCATGTTTAGTGGGCTTTTTGATCTTTGAAAAAACCAAATTCAATAAAATATTAAATGAAGATTTATTGCAAATGCCTTAGTTTACATGTACATGGTTTCCAAAAACACTAGGACCCTCCCTGCATTTAGGGAAAAGTTTTATAATAGTTTACAATTTTTTTTTATAATAGTTTATTGCCAAACAAAATGAGTAACAACACATCCTAGCCATTATGGTTGGTGAGGTGATAGTGGACCCATATGAGCTTATATAAAGAAACTTGATATTTTATTGATTATAACCTGCTAGTATTTTTTGACATTACTGAAGGAGTCATAAAAATTGGAACACAAGAAGTGGGGGAACCACCAAGGTTTTCCAGCTGAGCCTCCTAAGTGTGAAGAAGAGCTTGTTGCCCCAGAGCAAGTAAAAAGAGACTAGCATGACACATGTGATTTTGAAAGCACCCTTTCTGTTAAAAAAGACAGGGGCTATTGGAAATCCTTAACGAAAATGAAATCAACCTCCTTCAGAACATTGGAACACTAGATCAAAGAGATAACGTGGAAGAAAATGTCCTAGATCATGATAATAATGCTACTACTACACTAAGTGATTTTTTATGCTCAGAATACAAGAATAACAACACTGCTAGCATTGTTGAAGAAGGTACTACAATTCTGAAAGAAAAATTCCACATCAAACATGATTCCCAAATAAATTTGGATCTATGCTTTTAGAAAAATAGAGAGAGATCAAAGGCATATCATATGTACTATGTTTTAATAACTAACTAGTTTATGATAATTTTCATATCTCCCTTCCCAAACTTGAATAGGGTTTCTTTGAGGTCTGATTGCTCAAGCAAGCAACGAGGTTTGGTGGAACATATTTTGATCAAAGGAAAATCATATATACTATGTTTTAATAACTAACCAGTTTATGATAATTTTCATATCTCCCTTTCCAAACTTGAAATGGGTTTGTTAGAGGTCTTATTGCTCAAGAAAACAACAAGGTTGGGCAGAACATATACTATACTCAGAGTTTGAGAAAAATAATATTTATCACTTCTTAAATGCACCATCCACTAACGACATGGTAGGCTGATCATATATACTATGTTTTAATAACTAACCAGTTTATGATAATTTTCATATCTCCCTTCCCAAACTTGAACTGGGTTTGTTATAGGTCTGTTTGCTCAGGCAAGCAACGAGGTTTGGTAGAACATATTTTGTACTCAGAGTTTTAGAAAAATAGTATTGATCACTTCTTAAATGCACCATACACTAAAGACATGGTATTTAATCATTGGAAAGACGATGATGAGAAAGTTGAAACCATAAACTGGAATACTTGTGTGACAATTATGACAATGATAATAGAGAATTTGGTGTTGTGCTTAGGCCATGAAATAAAAGAGTTGGGAGTGACGCATTCCAAATAAACAATGCAGCCAAAACTAAAGTTTAAATCAATAAATGATGTTTAAAAGAGAAAGTCAGATGACAAAGAAAACAATGATACATATGCAGCTGGTGGCATTGTTGATGTCAAAAATGTCTATGGTGTTGTTGGGTAGAGGAGGTGATGAGTTTCTTGAGGCAAGGGATGGAATTTTACAGTCACCCATTGTTACAACTGATGACAATCTAGGTTTGTGCCAACAATTATAACATGGTAGCAAATATTCCAACAAAATGGAGTTGTCACCAAAGAGGAGGGTCCAAAAGTCTTGCAGACCTGGAATGTAGAAGAGGAAGGTTGCAAGGAAAACGAATATATTGAATATCATGAAAAATTTAACTTCTTTGAAATTGACATTAACTATGTCAACTTCCAGTGTTTCTCACATTCCAAAGAAAGTTTTAAAAGGGATGATAAGAAAACGAAAATGCAGAGATGTACCTTATGTCAATTGTGTAAATTTAGGCATTATAAATAGAAGTATGGCCTGGAAGATATGAAAGGAAAAATGCCACTGGTTGATGGTAAAAATTTTAAACAATGGTAGGTGAATTATTTATGTAGAGTAATAAAAGTTAATCCTTGGTTTTAAACATGTAATTTAACAATTTAACATAAGAATTAAAACAAAACAATTTAACAAAAACAAAATCTCGAATAGATTTTAATTGTATTTTTTTTTCGAATTTCATAGTTAATTATGTTTTTTTTTTTTTTTTGGTCAAAAATTAAAAGTATAAGAACAATGTGGCTTGGTATGGCACTGAATTACCTAGAACTTGCATTGTCATTTTTTTTAAAAATTTCATAAAATATATCATATAAAATATCATCATATTATTGCGATCATCCAAGTTCCCGAGTATTTTATTGTAGTTTTAATATATTTTTTTAAATACATGTGTCAAATCAAGGCATGTTTTTTTTAAAGACATATATGTCAACTCAAGGCTAAGTACGAGCGAAATTACACATCTCCCTCACACTAAGTTTTAAAATGAGCCTTTCAACTCAATAATGCTACACTTGGCTTGAATACTTCTCAACTTGGTGACTATGAGGATGCAAAAACGTAACAAATTACCAAAATTTGTTAGTTTGTTAGTGGAGTATGTTTTTAAGTCATCATTATTGGGGTACTTATTCGACTTTATTAATTCCAAGTGTAATTGAACCTATTGGGCGAAGGCCTATCAATTTAGTAGGTAGTCGAATTTGTCAATTCCAAGCACAATTGACCCTGTAAAGTGAAGGTTATTGATTCAATGGCTGGTAGAATTTTCATTACAATGTGATATCAATTTTTCAACCAATGAAATGATAACATTATGAAATTTTTTATAGAATCTAGAAATATATAGACTCTAAGTTCTTATATATTGATGTAGGAATGGAATTTAGAAGAAAATATTTAACTTCAAGAAAACATACGTCCATTTTCCATTGATCAAGTATTTCAAAGGCAGACAAAAACTCTCTTTTGTAAAGGTATTTTTATGTAGATTTTAAATTATTTTAGGAATCTCATAAATAATAAAAAAAGGTAACTATTTATTTAACTTCACTTGTAAATCAAAATTTTTAAATATTCTAGAATTTAGAATAAAATTAAATAAATACTAAACAAACTATCCTTGTGTACGACCATTACATGTACATCTTCCTAAATTACTACATTACATGTAAATCTTCCTGTACTGCCATAAATATCATACAATAATTTTGAAGTTTTCTATGTCATATGACATGTTATTTCAATACTGTGGACTTATGAGAAAGATAGACGTATGGATCTAAGTTAAAGGTTTTGTTTTCTTTCCTATCTTCCTTTGTGGTGTCCTCCTTATCTCCCATTTCTTTCTAAGGGTTTACATGGATCATTTAATTTTTCTTGACCTCGTGGAATTATGGAAAAGACAAACCTATGTATTAAGTTAAAGGTTTTGTTTTATTTCTTATCTTACTTTGTGATGTCCTCTTTATCTCCCATTTCTTTCTAAGGGTTACATGGATCATTTAAGTTTTCATGGCCTCGAAACTCTTTATTTACTTACCCCAAGTCCAACACATTGGATGTGTACTGATTGTGGGTTTTTCATGCTGTGATTTTCTATTAGTGTTTATGGCCTTGGTTCTACTTCCCATTATTACCATTTTCTAGCTACGTGAAATTTAGAATCACTCTAATCTAATTAAAGGAGATGTGTCATATTTTGGAACACTTTGAAAAATGGTTGTATTCATAGATCAAAACATGCATTACATTAAAAAGGAATTTATTGAGAGTTTATTGCCAGATTTTTACATTGGTTTTGTTAGTTGCAGAGTGGAAGGGAACCAAAACTTATAAAAATTATGTTGCTTCTGATCATTTCTGAAGTTACATGAGAACATCTTTAGAGGTTTTGCAGCAAAGGAATATAATTTTGTAGTGGCTACCGCTTTGTTCAATTTATGTTTTATGATGGTTTATAACTTTGTGGTTTAAGTGATGTATGCATTTGTAACGTAGTGTCCATTGTGGTATTCAAAGATGGTAAAAAAGGATATTACAAATAGGTTTCTTTCATGTTTAGGATGAATGGAGGATGGACACCCATAATAATACCACACTTAAAATAATATTTGTTAGTTGTCCTTTTAGGGGGTTGGAGGGGGAGGGAAATATCTTTCTAATATTCTGTTGATGTAATAAAATGTAAAATAACAAGTTCAAGAGTAGAGAAAGTGGGCTACACCAAGAATGCTATTTTATTAAAAGAGTGCTTAGATAAACAAAAATCCCCCCCATGGGGCAAGCTAATGAATTTAACCACCAAAACACCAAATTTCCTTCCAACACAAGCACCATGCACCATAATTGCCTTGTGGGCTAATTTACATCCTTAGGAATCCCTTGTAGTAGGATAAAGGGGATTAACTTACGTTCACATCGTAGTGTGCTTGATTTCCTTTAGAAATGACTGCATGCATGCAAAGTAATCTTTCATTGTTTATTGGGCACTCAAGCTTATCTATGTAGCCTTATGGGAAACTATGCCTACCTTCATTTTTGTCTCGACTTGCTTGAAGTTTATGTGATTTTTTCTATGAGAAAGATGACAAGTGTATCGCATAACTCTAGTCATGGTGCATGGCACCCAACCTGAAAATTCTATAAGTTGAAAAAGATGGTTTGAGTTTGTGATTGAATCTACATGGACGAATTATTGCTAACATATATTTTGAAAGGGAAGTGAAAGATAACATTTAGGGGTTTTCCAGAGACAAAAAACTCTACACATATTAAATGTTAAGAGTTGTTGAAATCGATGGTCCAGGGTTGTTCATCTTCGAGAATGGAAAACTTCCAAGAATGTAGGACTAATGAGACTCAACCACAAAAAAAGTTGGTTTCCAGAAGTGTTGTTTGAAAGACTCGACCTTTCATAAAATGCAAAAGGAGGGGTTGGAATACATGAATTCGTTTGTCTAGACCTTGCAAAAGAATGGACATAGAATAGACCTTGCATGCAAAATTGTTTCAATTTTCCCGTTCTTTTCATTAATATAACACAAACTTTCATTAATATAACAAAGACATTCCCTTCATTAATATAATGTAGAATTCCATTAATATAACACAGACATATTAATATTTTTATAATATAAAAATATTATAAAAATCAATATAAAATCTTATAAAAATCAAATCAATATATAGATTTTAAATGTTGGAAAAAAATTTACAGTCATTACTTATGATTTGCATGAAGAATACACAAACATTCCCTTCATTAATATAACTTAAAATTTCATTAATATAACACACACATTATATAAAAATATTATAAAAATCAAATCAATATATAGATTTTAACCGGAGACAAACCTTGAAAAAACAATTTACAATCATTACTTATGATTTGCAGGAAGAATTAAAAGCGGAATTACCTGGAAGACGTGGGGACAACTTCGAGCACGCCAAGGAGGCAAAGAAGATGAAGAGGAGATAAGGATGAGCATGCCGAGGACACGGATCAGACCCCAATAATCCTACAAAAACACTATAAAAAACCGATATTAGCATAAAATACTAAAAAAAAAGCATAAAAAATATAGAAAAACAAGCCAAACACTAAAAAACACACCTCCTAGTTCTCTCCAATGGTCACTGCCAAATACACACCTCCCAAAACTTTCCAACGGGCACACAATAGAAAATTGATGGAAATCTTCTAGTGGTATGAGGGCCGCTATAGTTATAAGAAAAAAGTTTTGTTGAACTTTTAACACTGGTTTTCTTGCCTCCGGCCAAAAATCTGGTTATCATTGTCGTCAACGTAAATGACATAATAAGTTCGATTAACTGCATAAAAAGTTCTGCCGAACATGTGGGAGATTGAAGTTTTTAAGCGCGTTTCTCATGAAATTGTAACCCATCTTCATATATTCAAAATATATATATATATATATATATATATATATATGTTAATTATGTTAAATAGTTATAGAACTATGTTATATTTTATATATATAACTATAATATATAGCTATGTGATACTATAGTAAAATAATAGTTAAATATAGTTATGTTATAGTTATAGTTATATATAGTTAAATATTATATATAACTAAGTTAAATTTTTTGTTATATATAGTGACATGACGTTATATAGATCTATATGCGATATATATATATATATATATAATTTCTTTTTTATATTTTTAACTTTAGAGATTAATATTTTAATTTTAAAACTAATATTTATTATTTAAAATATATATATATATATATATATATATATATATATATATATTTAAATTTAAAATAATAAAATAAAATAAATTTTAATATTTGATATATAGAGGTTCACTATGAGCATCAATATTCATCATCTTAATCTCAAGCTCATAACTTACTTATTTATTGGTTATATTCTAGTTTATTTTATGTTTTGGATTTTTTTGGGGTATATTTCAGTCAAATTTGTTAGAAATTTAAAATGCATTTAAAATGATAAAAATTTTAAAAAAATTGAAAATTTATTTCACAAAACTCCTAAGGAAAACTTTAAAACATAAAATAATTAGAAAATAACGTTTTTACCATAAAAAAAAATCATAATAAATAGAACATGCTACCATTGCAAGTAAGAAAAAATTAAAACCTAAATTATAGTTTTTAGGTGGTTTCAAACATTCTCTAGGTTGGTTTTGTTGTTTTCTGAGTCAATTTGAAGTTTTTTTTTTATGGTTTTTTGTAATTTTCTAGGTTGTTTTGTGGTTTTATAAGTTGTTTTGAAGGTTATTTTTATGGTATTTTGTGGTTTTCATGGTTTTTTATGGTAAGTTTTTTTTTTTCAAATTAATTTCTTTAATTTTCAAAATAAATAAATAAATAAGACAAAAAACGATTTAATATCTACCTTCATTTAGGCCTTTGGGACATTAGCGGGGTTGTTGGCAATGTTGGTTGGATCACACCATGCTCTAATTTCTCAATCAACCTCCAATACTCTTGGTCGAGTTGTTAATTATCACGCAGTTTGTGCAAAATGACGCGCATATTGCGGACATGCATTTTAATAGAAAATAATGGCTTGATTGAGCCATAGAGCTCGATTGAGCTATTTTTTAGTGCTTGAGGAGCTCGATCGAGAACTTAAAAACAACTCGATAGAGAGCTTAAATTGCTTGATCAAGCCCTTTTTTTTTCCACCTAAACGCACCATCCCTTGCCAAAATGTGTAACCCAGCTCCATTGTATCTCCCTAAAGTCTCGGAGTGACACATGAATTCCAGTTAAATAACATAGAAATTTTCATCTCCCTACAATTTAGATTTTGGATCATGAATCCTGACATTTCTAAATCACACACTACAATATCACACTGGGGAATCACTTTCACGATGGTGTGGCTTTAAACTCTAGATTTCTCTCTCCAAAGTGTTCTTGTATTTAAATAATCAACTTACTAGTTTCCATACCCTATCTGTAACAGTAGCAATGGCCAAATCAACATTAGTTAAAAGGTGAAAACCTTGATTTTGTGTGTTCTTTGACAAATATAATTTCCTGTCCTGCCATGCCATTTTTATGCTTTTACAAATAAAACTAACATTCCACACCACAACTTAATATTAATTGTATTTAATTTCGTCTAATAATGACATTAGATATTAAGTCTTCCATTATCAAACACGCCTGTACAAGTACATTAACTATTTTCAAGGTTCAATGTTCTCACATGTGTATAGTTACGATGTCACGTTCCATGTGGTTCACATCATATGAGTGTTTAGAGGCCTTTACTCATAAATTGTATACATTTACTTCCTTAATTCAAAATTTTAACTCTTTTATATTGTTCTTTGTCAACTCATCTCTGACTCAAAATTTTCAGAAAACTCAAAACATGGGTAAGAAACTCAATAAGATATAGAAATATCCACATACAATGGTCAACCACTCGAGGGATAAAAATCCTAATGCCAACATGTTCTATAGAATCATCATTACAAAAAAAATGTTACCATATATTCCTAATATAATATGTATAAACTACTTGAGGATGAAATTGAAGCAAGTTCAAAAGAAATAAAACTAGGTGAGCCCAATGTTGATACCTCATTGTGCAGCGTGGTGAAGTTAGTGCTGCATAAAATTGTTGCACAACCCATAATTATTCCATACACAGACATGATTCGTTGATTTTTAAATCATGTAGACATGGATACATTTTCCATATGTATTGTTGGAGGCACAATTTATGTGTTCTTTTCATCTTGACAAACTTCAGGTTATGTATAAACTTTCAGATCCTGAACTCCATTACAATGCACAATTTGTACATAAATTAATATTTTGAGTGTAAAATGAATATGTATGAATTATTAAATTGTGGAGGATCAGTGAACTGAGATTCAAAGAATAACCTTCTAGAGAATATGTCATTTTCCCTCTAAATGCATAACAAGCCTTTTTGGTCTCCATGCTCTGTAGGATTTTCGGAAAAGGAGTTACACATTTTTATTTACAATGGGTTCTTGTCATTCATAGGGCTTAAGAGGGTCTTTATTTCAATTGGGAAACTAACATTCCTAACAATATATGCAAGCAGGTTAACATTTTCAAAGCTAATACCCATAAATCTAATTCTCCCTTTTACATGCCAACCTACATTATGGATAACATTTGGTTTTCATAATACCCATTTATGAAATGCTTTTCTGCTCAAAACCTCCCCGAATTGTAGAAGAAGCCAAACTTGGTATTGATACAATTGGTGATTGGTATTTTGAAGAAAACATCTCCTATCTAAGAATATATGATTATCAAGGATCCCCATATTCCTTGCCCCTTTTTGTTCCTAACATATTAATCTATAAAGAAATAACTTACGAGACAATTGACATAAGCATTTCCTATGAATTACATAAAAAATCTAAGTGAAATTAACCTATTTTTCCATATGAATTGGTGTTCATGACTTAGAAAACCTTGCTCATTCTAAGAGATAATTATTGAATTTCAATGTCATTAAGCTAGCTCAAATTCCTTTAAAGCTTCATGACAGTTTAGAGACTGTAAATAACCATTGTGTTTCAGTGAGTATGAGAAAGTATTTACATGAAAGGTCTCCCTATGATGATATCTTTCATAGAGTCCAATCCTACAAGCATTCCTTTTAGAAGGCTTGAGAACTTTCTCTTGATCAGTACCAACATTTTCTCATATTCAAAGAAAAAATAAAGAAATCATTGCCTATGATTTTACAACAAGAAAGTGACGAAGCTCATATTGTAGATTCCTCTTCATATAGAATTCTTGTAGTCATCCTAGACAAATATTCAAAAGACGTTGAACAAGTGTTTTCATAAATTGTTGATGGACTTCTAAAAAATGATATTATAGGAAAAAAATTCATTATAATCAAAAGAGATCAATAGCCTATAGCAAGTTTTCCTTAGCCACATAATTATTGAAGCTCCTCTTGATACTTCCACTCCAAAGAAACATGCTCAACAATAGTTTGTTATCCCTTCCCATATTGGGACTGGCTTGGTCGCCTCTGAATTCTTGTTGAAAACTTTGATTAGTATTATTCCTGCTAACAGTTCATAAGAATTCCTTAAAAACTACAATAAGTGTTCCTTAATAGAACAAATTCTCTAAATCCTTCACTGAAATTTCCACTCCTAATAAATATGTTCAGCAGTAATTAGATACCCTTGTCCAAACTAAAATTGGCTTCGTGACCTTCGAAGTCTTGTTGAAAAATCTGATTAACATTGTTTTTGGTAACAATTCACAAGAATAAATATTGGTCAATTCCATATCATCAATAGAAATTGAATTTGTTCCTCCATTATATTTCTATTCCAGGCAATAGAAAAAATGTTGTCATTAAAATTTAAAAAATGAAGAGAGGAATTGAAGAAAAAAAAGCTCCTACACAAGCGTATGTGATGGTTCACAATTGAATGAAAAACAAGTCATTCAAGAATTAGCTCACTCTATGGGAGTATATGCAAATGCCAATGTGTACCATGTTACCAGATCGATGGAGATGTTGAATCAAAATGATGCTAGAATCTTGGAGTTGGAAAAATAGTTTTTAAAAAAGGAAATTAGTTTCAAACGTAGTTGAAATTATGAGGATATGAAGCTCAAAAGAAACAGATTCATAAGATAGAAGAGTCACAAAAAAAATTAAAAAATGAGACTGATAGACTATAACATGGGATTTACGTCACTATCAAATATAAGGATGTTCAATTGGTTGAACTACACTTGAAGATTCATAAAGTAGCTAATAAGGTAGTCAATTTGGAAAAGTTTAGACAAGAATCCATCAATATCAATCAACAGTTTTTTCATGTATAGGAGCAGATATATAATAAGCTAAGTCTAGCTCAATCTCACCATAATCTCATAGATATATTTTTGAATAATATGATTGATAAAGAAATAGAGTATGAGGAGGTAGATAAGCTACTCGCTAAGTTCATCATCTAACAGAACGATGGTAAAAGAACCACCCCCATCCTACTCCAAATATTTTTATTACCAAAGAAAATAGTCTTGAAAGCATGGAAAGCTCACTTGCATAGGTCGAAGGAACTGATTAAAATTACTAAGCAAAGTTGTTCCTGGTTGAAACAATGTGCATAGAAGATAGTCAAAGATATAGGATTAGAACCAAAGATTTTAGAGGACAAGCCACTAGAAGCAGATGCACTGAAAAAGAAAGCAAAAGAAAACACATAGGAGCATCAAAGTAAAATTGTACAAATTCAAAACATTGACCTAATTGTATATGGAGATATTTAGTCAAACCATGTTACTTTTTGATGACCAAATTAGTTACTAAAATAATAGCAAAAGAGATGCCAATTATTAAGGCACATGTGTTCGAGTGTCAAGTGATTATGCAACTCAGTCCTCGTACACAACTTGCAGACCTCCTACATATTTATTCATAATGTCAATCTTCCATTCAGACTTCTCTAAACATTGCTCCAATATACTGAAGCCTTCTTTCTCATTTGTATATTTTTACGTTCTTAAGTCTATATTCTAATTATTGCAACAAAGTAGTCTTTGCATTGTTCAAAAGTTCATATTTTATTAATTTATTTATGGATTGTTATGATAGTTTGTTACTGAAATTAGTTGTTATTGACTAATTAATATTGTTGTAATTGAAGAATTAATGCAAGAACATGTGTGTGAATATTGTGTTTGAGTGAATAATATTTTCATTTACAGTTGTTTTCTTTCTTAAGTATGTAATTCTCTATTTTGTAATATTATTTAAAGAGCAATATGACTTTGAAAAAGGAATTCGTATTTTTGCAAGAAAGTATTCATTTATGCAACTATGATAGTTTGTAATTCAAATTAGTTGCTACTAACTAATTACTTTTATTTGAATTGAAGCATTTAGAGAAAAATCTGTGTGAATGTTGTATTTGAGTGAATTATATTTTCATTTACAATTTTTTTCTTTTCGCCACTAAATGGATATATTTGTATCCTTCTTCCAATTAAAATTATTAATGTGATGTTAGATGGAATTTACTACTTTTGGCTTCATGTTCGTGTTGCATGAATTTCATGCACGTGCTATGTTTCATTTTCCTTGCATATACTCTACAACAAAATTTGTAACTTGTGTGTTGTGGACAAATTGTAACATAGTTTTCTTTCTTGTCGTTATTGAATAATTACTTTTGTTCTAATTGAAACATTATGAGAAAAACTTGTATGTGAATGCTTTATTTGGGTGAATTTTATTTTTATTTATAGTTGTTTCCTTTTAACCGTTAAATGAGCAGATCTACATCATTACTCCCATTAAATGACTAATGTGAAATTGAATTTACTACTTTTGGCTCCATGCTTGTGTTGCATGATTTTCATACTTATGCTATATTTCATTTTCTATGCTTTTTGGTGCATATACTCTAAAAAAAATTGTAAGTAGTCCATCGTGGAGAAATTGTAACATGGTTTTATTTATTTATATTGAATTTCAAAACAAAATTAGACTAACTACTTCGCAAATATTTCCCTTGTAAATATAATGTGATAAGAGTATAATAATTAAAAAAGTTAGAAAATAAAAATAAATTTATATTTGAAATTACATGTGTATATATATTTTAATATTTTGTTAATCCCCGATGGGGGTGAGAATTAATGTTATTAATAACAGAGTGGGGGCCTTGTTAGCCTCACCCACGTGACTTAGGGAATGACGAAGTGTGTCATGCATGCCTTCAGTGGTAAATGAATGTCGAATGATATGGAGACGGTGACATATATTTTTTTTAAAGAAGTGCTTTAGATTGTTGTTGGTTCCATTTTATGAAACTAGCTCCAAAAATAAATGAAAAGAGACATCAACGCCTTAGAAATAATCCACTTCGAGGGGGAAAACTCCAATACATTACATAAATGAACAATTCCTGGATGATACAAATGAAAAAAAACTCCTTCTATATATAGGAGTCCATGGGATCACAATATAATCCTAGCCGACCTAAAAACAATAATTTAAGGGCACAATAATAACAATATTGGGGTTACAGGGGTACAAAAATAACAATAAGGGGGTTACACTAGCAACAATAAGGGACTATACTAGTAATATAGGGAGCTAACATGCCCCTCTCCTTCAAAAAAGTGTTGTCCTCAATGCTTGAGTAGCTCTGGATGCTTCCGTATAAAATTATCATCCTCACATGTAGAATCTTCAGTGGGTAAGTTCTTCCACTTGATGAGATACTCTGAAATTGATTAATTTCGTAGTTGTTGAGTTCTTGTTTCAATGACTGCTTCAGGTTCAATATGATTTTTCCTTCCTCATAAAGTTCTGGCAATATTGTTTGAACTAGAAGTTTGTCCCCTATAACCTTCTTTAAGCATGAAACATGGAAAACTGGATGTACTTGCGAAGAAGCAGGAATCTCCAATTTGTATGCCATAGTACCAATCTTTTGCAACACCTTGTAAGGACCATAGTACTTTGGTGATAGCTTATTATCCTTCTTATCTTGGTTGAGGGAAATTTGTTTGTATGTTTGTAGCCGTAAAAATACCCAATCCCCTACATCAAAAATTCTCTCGCTACGATGTTGATCTACCTATTGTTTCATTCGATTTTGTACCAAATTTAGGTTATCCTTTAAGAGTTGGAGAACTTCTTATTGATGCTCGATGTGATCTTCCACTGCTTGAACCTTGGAATTTTCTCTTAAATAAGATGTGCTGGATGGTGGATGATATCCATAAAGTGCCATAAATGGGGTCATTTTTGCTGCAGTAGGGAAAGAAGTGTTATACCACCATTCAGCGAGAGGTAACCACTTGACCCATTGTGTTTTCTTATCAGATACAAAACAACGAAGATATCCTTCCAAACATTTATTCACTATCTTTGTTTGACCATTAGATTTAGGATGATAAGATGAGCTATGAGTTAGTTGAGTACCCAAACAAGAAAATAATTCCGTTAAAAAATTTCTAGTAAAAATGGGATCTCTGTCACTTACAATAATATTTGGGTTTCCATGTAGCTTTTAAATTGTTTCAATAAATGCAATAGCAACTGTACTTGCTTTAAATGGATGAGATAATGCACAAAAGTGTGCATAATTGGTAAGTCTATCAACTACCACCATGATGACACTCTTTCCTTCAGACTTAGGTAAACCTGTGATAAAATTCATTGAAATATCCTCCTAACATTGACTTGAAATGGATAAAGGTTGTAGAAGACCCGAGGTATTAATTGCCTCAACTTTATTTCGCTGGAAAACCAAACATTCCGCCACAAACTATTGAGTATCTGATTTAAGGCCATCCCAAAAAAACTATTTCTTCACCCTGTGGTAAGTTTTCAAAAATCCTGAGTGTCCTCCTAAAGGAGAAGTGTGCAATTCCAAAAGAATTTTTTGTTTTAGTTGGGAATTATTGCAAATTTATAAGCGATATTTGTACCATAAGGAATCATTTTTCCAACTAAATGTATCAGATGTACTAGGATCTTGCTGCAAATTTTGAATGAGTATCCACACTTCTTCATCCTTCTTGCATTCATCCCTTGCTTTGGCTATCCAATCTAGTTGGATAATAGAAATCCCACAAAGTAATGCTTCCACCTCTTCATCCTTTCTTGAGAGTGCATCTGCAACAACATTTAGCTTCCCTTTTTTGTAGATGATTTCAAAGTCATAGCCCAACATCTTTGTGACCCATTTTTGCTGCTCTTCTAGAGATAGTCTTTGTTCCAAAATGTGTTTAAGACTATCATGATCAGTTTTTACCTTGAAGTGTCTTCCCATTAGGTAAGGTTGCCATTTCTTTAGTGCATGTAGTATTTCCAACATTTCCTTCTCATAAATAGATTTTTGTAAATGATTTCCTTTGATTGGACAACTTTCAAAATCAATGGGTCTTCCTTCTTGCATTAAAACAACACCAATTCCATTTCCTGAGGCATCACATTCCACAATAAAGGTTTTGTGAAGTATGGCATACCTAAGATCGGTGCTAGGCACATTTCCTCTTTAAGATGTTCAAAGGCCTTAGTTGCTTCAGGAGTCCATGAAAATGCATCTTTCTTCAATAATTCCGTTAGAGGTGCTGCTATTCTCCCATAATTCTTTATAAAATTGCGATAATACCCTGTTAACCCGAGAAATCGTCACAACTGCTTTATGGTCGTGGGGACTTTCCATTCCTTAATGGCTTTAATTTTGTTAGGGTTTGCCTTAACACCCTCGTGAGATACAATATGACCCAAATATTCCACCTCTTGTACTCCAAAGAAACATTTGTATGTTTTTTCATATAATTGTTTCTCCTCCAATAGTTTGAGCACCCTGTCAACATGTTGAACATGATCCTTCCAAGACCTACTGTAGATTAGTATGTCATCAAAAAATACTAAGAAAAATTTTCTAAGGAAGGGTTTGAAAATGGAATTCATAAACCCTTGAAATGTAGAAAGTGCATTGGTAAGGCCAAAAGGCATGACCAAAAATTCATAATGATCCTCATGAGTTCAAAATTTTGTTTTCAGAATATCTCCAGTCTTCATTCTAATTTGATGATATCCTGAACAAAGATCCAACTTCGTAAAATAAATTGCTCCATGTGATTCATATAATAATTCATCAATCATAGGAATGGGAAATTTATTTTTAATAGTGAGCTTATTGAGCTCCCTATAATTTGGACACATGCGCCATGATCCATCCTTCTTGTGCATCAATACTACTAGAGCAAAGAAAGAACTTTGACTAGGTTGAATTATACCAGCCCCTAACATATCTGCAATCATACATTCAATTTCACTCTTTTGACATAAGGATATCTGTAAGGCCTGATGTTTGGAGGAACACTTTCTGGAATCAAGTGAATAGCATGATCATGATCACGAATAGGTGGGAGTCCTTTGGGAGTTTCAAACACCTTGGAATGATTGTCCAAGACTTTTTGGAGATCTGGAGAAATAGATGATTTTGATGTTGGAACTTCTAGAGAACATAATTGTGCAATTATGCCACGTTTTTATTTCTTCATAATCTTTGTCATGACATTAGAGCTTATTATATTTCCTAGCTTCCCTGCGATACCTCGTAATTCGATTTCCTTTCCTTCAGAAAAAAAATTTCAAGAAAAGTTGTTGAAAATTAAAAGCTACCATCCCCAAATATTGTAACCATTGTACTCCTAGTACAACATCAACACCTCCCATTGGAATGGAAACCATTGGACTATTCAATACATATTCCCCTATGGTTAGCTTGATATTATGGCATTTTCCAGAGAAATTTATAGTTCCTCCATTTGCAACCATCACTTGA
Organism: Pinus albicaulis; assembly: GCA_034641835.2. Lineage (NCBI taxonomy): Eukaryota > Viridiplantae > Streptophyta > Pinopsida > Pinales > Pinaceae > Pinus > Pinus albicaulis. The sequence goes on along the minus strand of CM076570.1, from coordinate 901,325,771 downwards.
CATTCTGGTGCTGGGTATATGAAAAAATTCATTTCCTTCGCTACCTTACAATGGATAAAATTATGGGTGCTACCCGAATCAATCAAAATTATTACCTTTTTCTTCTTGATATGTCCTTCTATCTTGAGAGTTTGAGGAGTGGTAATTACTGCCATGTGTCACTGTTTCCTCCTTCAGCTCTAAAATTGATACATAGGAAACTACAATTTATGTACTTGTAGCCACTTTTTACAGAATGCCAATCCGACACTTAGAGAGAAAGTTATGACAATTTTCCCACGGTCACCTCTTTGAGTTGAAATTCGAGAGCTTGAAAAATCCATGATTTCCATAGATCATATCTCCGCAAATATTGTGAACCAAGATCTGAAATTTTTACAAGAAGTTCCTCGGGATTTCTTCTTCGCTCAGTAAAAATTTCAGCTTCTAAACCTTCGTAGAAAAAAAAGTCATAGCGCAAATTCCACGATGACCTATTTTAGGTGAAATTCTGGAGCCTAAAAAACCCTAACTTCCATAGATCATATCTTTGAAACTATTGTGAACCAAGATATGAAATTTTTACAAGAAGTTCCTCAGGATTTCGACTTCACTTTATAAAATTTTCAACTTCCGAACCTTTGTAGAAAAAACGTTATAGCGAAAATTCCACGATGACCTGTTTGGAGCAGCGAAACCCTAGAATCCAAACCTATGATACCAAATGTTATGAAACTAGCTCAAAAAATAGAATAAAAGAGACATCAACGCCTTAGAAATAAGCCACTTCGAGGGGGAAACTTCCAATACATTACATAAATGAACAATTCTTGGATGATACAAATGACCAAAACCTCCTTCTATATATAGGAGTCCGTGGGATCACAATATAGTCATAGCCGACTGAAAAATAATAATGTAAGGGCACAATAATAACAATATTGGGGTTACAGGGGTACAACAATAACAATAAGGGGGTTACACTAGCAACAATAAGAGACTATATTAGTAATATAGGGACCTAACATTCCATGAGGCTATGTGATTGAAGGTGGCGAAAGTTTTTGAGTGTTTTTACTCACAGGGTGGCATTATGGTTTTGCCAACCCCTGTCCTTCAATAAATGATGAGCTGGGTAGGTTCCCAAGCAGACTCTGATGGCATTGTGAATATTAGTGGGGTGCTTCAATGCAAGTGTGTTGGGGATTCAGACTCAAGGTGGATTCATAGTCAACCTATTGTGTCTTCGTTTTCAGGTTTGAGCATCAGAGGAAAGGCCATGTAGGAAGGACAAATATATTGGGGAACACATCGAGCTTTTGTCTTCTGGTAATTTCCGTAAACCCAATACTAAGGTTGTTTTATGTTTTTTTTTAGGTTGGTGTGCATGCATTTCGGTTTGGTCTATTGAGTTTGATGATTGTAAGTGGGAAGTTTTGGTGGTAAAATGGAAAGAACCCTTATTCCGTTGTTCTGGATTTTGGATACATACATTATGGTCAAGGGTGGATATTGTGGGGTGATGTTTCAATTTATACATGTGTTGCTTCACTTGTGGTTCTTCAATATCTATAGTAGATATATTTGGCTGTGGAGGGTGGCAGTCCATGCTGTGAATTTCATGTGTGGAGAGTGTGAGGGCCAGTTTAAGGCAGGTACTTGGTTGTTGGTAGAAGAAAATAAATTATGAGTCACTCAGTTTTACAATTGTATGCATTTCCCTGGCCACACTAGGGTTGAGGGTGTTGATATAATTCATGAGCTATAATGAAGGTGGAATTATATGTAGAGTTCCCCTATCTATTGGTGTAAACTTGCATATGTAGGCCCCATGTAGCAAAAATGTGGTCGAGTCCGCTAGGGTTTAAGGCCACAGGGTCGCAGGATAGTCCATATTTTCAAAAATCGTGACATGGGGGAAGTAGTCAATCCACAACCAGCTCAATCTCCTTATAGAGTTGAAATCCCCCCCAATTTGATTTTATGGATTATTATCTTTAGAAAATCACATTTTTTTTGGAACAACTTGGTTGCGATAAGCATGTGGACAGGAACGAGATCATTGGATTCATGAATGACCTTCAACGAAACTAATGGTATATCATGGATAGTTTGGCTTCTCTTCAACACAGTCAAAAGAGGATTCATAAGAGAATGGATAGAATCGAAGGCATATTGGAGCACATGGAAGGCCATGTTCATCGTGCTTTCATTCCACCTATGTCACTAGGTAATGGACTAGACAACCTAGCTTCAGTGCTCTCTCTAGATTAGGGAGGCTAATTGTATGTGGTTCTCTAGTTTGTTTCTTTTGTTTATCATGTGATTTTGTTATTATCTTCTAGCCCATAAATAATAAACAGAAAATAATAATAAACAGAAAATTTATTATAATGTTTTATTTTGATTACTTTATAGAGAAAGTCAATATGTAAAATTATAGTATTAAAAAAAATAAAATTTATACCCAAGAGAAAATACCCTTTAACCATCTTACTATAATTAATGTAAAAATATGAATTATAATAACTTAATAATGATATCTAATATAATGCATTGAGAAAATCTCTCAATACTAAAACTTAATAATAATTAACAAACCAAAAAATAGATAAATAAAAACTTAAGAAAAAAAACCACCACCATTTAATACTATATATCAAAATACTTATAAACGAAATTATATCAAAATACTTATAAACGAAATTATATATTTGACTAAATAAAAATTACATTTCAATAAAAATAAAATAAAAATTGTTTCCATAAATTTCCTATATTAACTTTAACTACCGTATCACTCACACTTCCTTTAAAATTTTATTAAAATTATATGATAATGGTTAATATATATATATATATATATATATATATATATAAACGAGGAGATTAGATGCCACAACAACTATAAATATAAATCAATTATATATTTTGTTAAATAAGAATTTACATCCGAGAAAGAACCAGGGAATTAGATGGCACTAAGAAACAAAGGGTAAGAAATATATTATTTTTTATCATCATTTTTCTCTTTTGATTTACCATAAAATTATGTTAAAAAAAGGTTTATTAAATGATAACCCTTTAAAATAATATACAGAAGATGTTAACAAATTAATTAGCGTAGAGTTATAATAATTTTGAATTGAGGGGATTAAGTTTGGTGTAAATTTCAATTAAAGAGGTTTTATTTCTTTTGATGCTTAGTAGATTGAGAGTGAAAATAGATTATATATATATATATATATATATATATATATATATATATATATATATATATATATATTAATTATTAATTTTAAATAAAACTAGTATGATAAATGTGCATAAATGGTTTTCTATTTTGTTTTTAAAATAATTTTATTAAATTTTATTTAAGATATATGTTTATATATTTATTTTTACTGATTTAAAATGTGAAATATGTAGTTGTGTAGTAATTTAACTTAATTTAAAGTATTAATTTAACTTTTTTTCATATTTTAAAACATATTTTTAATTATTCTTTAATTAATTTTATTTATTGTTAAAATTGCAGGAATCAATAAAGATCAAAATAAAATTAATGTCTAAACACACAAAATTAAATATTAGTAAAAAAAAAATTAATGATTTTCCTTTAAATTATAATATTTTATTTTAAGTACGAGCCCTGCATTATATTAGATATCATTTTTGGGATTCAATTGGGTTAAGTAAGTAATTCAATTCCCTTCCCCTATCAGGGTGATGTATCTGGACATGTTTATGAAAATGGAGTAAAAAAAATTAAGAGAAAAAAAAGTGAAAAATGAAAGGAACTACCAAGCTTAGAAAAAAAACTGACCATTTCCATGAGAGGTAGTCGATAGTCCACTTAGCATTCATTGCATCGGATGATGCTCACAAGGGTGAAGAAGTGAGATTGAAACTAGTGAAATCAATCACATAGGGTCAAATCATCACTTCTGGGCTTGCACCCCGTGAGGTCACCATCCTAGAACTCCACTAGCTCCATCCCGGAACTCCTGCGGCTCAAGGCCACTTAACTGTGGAGTTTTTCCCACAATCAAGCCCACTTAGCTTGCTACCCCATTTGAATCCCCAAAATGAAATCTAATATAATATATTAGACAATAATCTAAGAGAACAACTCAAAATTTAATGTTAAATTTTATTAAAGTTATTATGATATGAGTGCATAAACTGCTGTCGACTTAAATTTTAAAGAATTTTCTAATTTTCTTTTAGATATATGTTTATATATTGAAAAACATTTTAAATATTTTTATCCCCTTGAAATGTGAAACATATTCTCATATATAGTTGTGTAATAATTGAATGTAAAATACTAAATTAATTTTTCCATATTTAAGAACTTATTTAAGAGTATATTTTAGAATTAATTTTATTTATTGTTAAAATTGCAGAAATCAATAAAAATCATAATTAAATTAATGTTTAATCATATCATAATTTTTTTTTTCTTAATAATGACTTATCCTTAAATTATAATATCTTAAGCAATAATTAAATTTAAAGTACTCATTTAACTTTTTCACATTTTAAAATTTTTTATTTAATATATATTTTAATTATTTTTACTTATTGTTAAAATTGTAGAAATTCATAAAAAAAATCACAATTAAATTAATATTTAAACACATAAAATTAATTAAACCTTTACTCATTAACGACTCTCCATAAATTATAATATTTTAGACAATAATATAAAATAACAACTCAAAATTTAATTAAGAAAAAATTGGCGTCCAACATTATCACTTATCTAAATATAATTTTCAAAAAACTGATAAGCAATATATTAATTTGTGAACTTTGAGAATTAGGTTTCGCTTGAAGGATGCTTACGGTAGAAGTACTGCAACATCTAAAGGAATAGATAATTCATGGTGAAGTCAATGGTGGGAAGAGTTTCCGGGTCTACAAGACATTCATTGCTAAGAGATTTCACAAAGGCCTGAAAACCCTTTGGCCCAAAATTGGTAACTCAACTGAGATTTTTGAATCTATCAATGCTAGGGTGAGAGAGTGGAGGTTGAGATTTTAATGTTAAGTAATCTTGAATTTGTTGAGGTTATCTGTGAGGTTAGGATTTTAATGGAAAGCAATTTTAGCTTTGCTGAGAATATCAGTGGTAGGCATATCTTGAGTTTGGGGTTTATAAAAAAATTATCAATTGAATGTAAATTTGGTACCAAGTAAATAGGGTTTAAATTTTATAGAAATCATTTAGAGTGGGGATAGAATGGAGATGAAGAGAATTTAAAACTTTTATAAATTCTTTTTTTAAAAAGAAAAAAGAAAATTTATTGAAATTTTATATTTTTAAATAAACTATATTAGAGAAGAATACTATAGAAAAACCATGGGTTAGAAATATTTTGGTAAAAGCCACTAGTTTTCAAAACCCAAAACTCAAAAAAGTAAATTGACTATTTTACCTCAATTTTATTTTAATTATTAGCTTTATTATTATTTTTTAATTTAATTTAATTTTTATTTTTATGTAATTTGACCAATATATCTCTGCCATATGCAAGTTGAATAAAGTCAACATTTCATTCTTATATTACACTTCAATATCTCCTCAAAAGTAAGTTGTAGAATACCTAGCAACACAATAACTAAAAGTATAAAGCAATTATATAGTTTATTAAATAAAGATTTACATCCAACAAATAAAAATGAGAGATTAAGGGCACTAATAAATAGATATTAAGAAATATATTATTTTAATGATCACCTTTCTCTTTGATTTATCTAATTATTATAATTAGAATTATGTAAAAAAAGTGCTTATTAAAATTATTTATTGAGATTATGCATTTATTACAATAAAATTGATTTATTATTATTATTATTATTTTGTATTTAGGTCAAGCGTGTATTCACATTATTTCAACCTCTCTCACTATATGTTTAGGTAAATCCATACGCACCCTAACTTTTGAATCTAAAACTATATACTTCATAAAAACTTCATACCATGAAAATCAACAATTTATTTACTTTTTAAAAAAATTATTAAATTTTTAAAACATAAAATATTATTTATTTTTATTTGTATATTTTAAAAATAAAAAAATTCAAAACCGTTATTTTTTTATAATTTAGAAGTTAAAAATAAGTCAATATTACAGCATAAAGTACTAAATAACTCACCTTCGATTCTCCTAAAAGTATTTTTCATATCCCATTTTTTTAATATCATAAATATAATAATTTTTCTTATTTCAAAATGTTTTAAGAAAATTTCTACTTAATTAATAAAAGTGTGTTTGTGTTGTTTTTTTTGGGAGTTTTCCCTCGAATTTAAAAGTGTGTTGTTTTTTTTGAGTTTTCCCTCGAATTTGTCCAGAATCTCACATGAAAGTTTGTTTTATTGCTTTACCATACTTGTTATATGCTTTTTTGGAGTTTTCCCACGAAATGGTCCAGAATCTGACATGAGTTTGTTGAAATAATAAATTTGAAAATAAATATTTTAAATAAAAACATATTAAAATCGTAATATTATTTTGTTATGAATGATTGGCAAATTTTAGCCTTCACATTTAATGGTTAGGAGTCCGGTCGATGGCAGCCTTTGAGTGCATGGCGACGAAATATATTTTGAATGTAACTCTGAGCTGTTAATGTCCCCACTTTTGTCGATCATCAATTACAATAAATCAAATGGTTTTTTGTTATTATAAAGTTAATTTAAATAAATCAAATGTTTGTTTCTTATTATTATAAAGTTTATTTTTTTAAAATACAATTTTCAAACAACGACCGTCCAGACCATTATAACGTGACTACAAGCACTCCGTAAAAAACTTACTTTTTGACCATTATCTGACAAAGCGTCCAACGACAATCAACTACTCCTATCTGACAAAGCGTCCAACGACAATCAACTACTGCAGTGCCAGAGCTTTATACGGAGTAGAGAAACAAAGTAAGAAAACTGAAACACAATTTGATAGTAAAAGAAAGTTATAAGTTACTGAAGTTGGAATTTTACAGGCAAAGATGAGATACTCGCGTTGAATTTTTACAGGCAAAATATTCGTAATATCTGTTTTGTTTTTTTTGGTCAAATAAGACCCTGGCACAAACCATGGTTGAGGTTTGTCAGTGTAGGCAAAATTTTATTTTGAATCGGTAAAGGTAGGGTGGTAGGTAGTTCATCTGATTGATTTTGGAGTTGGAGGTGCAGTAAAGTAGAGTGGTAGTTAGTTTAAGTGATTGATTCTCAAGGTTAACTTTGCTAGAAATTTTGAAGTTATAGGGGAAAAATGTTTTTTTTTCAACACACCGAGTTCATACAGAGTTGCGGAAACTACTTTAACCAAAATAACACATTTATTGGAGTTGCGGAAATTACTTTAACCAAGATAACACATTTATTGCAGAATTTTTAATCCATACAAATCATCTGAATCTTCTTTTCGATACAAAGTGGAATAGATATAATCAACTAATTTTACTCAGAGTGAAACAGAGTAAAACAAAGTGTTGCGAAAAAATCTCAACTAACCAAACTTTATATTAAAACTTCAACACATAAAATACATTAACATAAGGAGGTTGAGGCTCTTTCTCAAGTAAAACAATACTTCTTACTTGGATTTACATTCACTAGAGTTGCGAGTGGTAATACATTAACATATGGCGGTTGTCGCTCTTTCTCAAGTAAAACAATACTTTTTACTTGGATTTACATTCACTAGAGTTGCGAGTAAACCACGCACCCACCAAAATTAGCTCCATGATTTTCTCCACTTTACACAACACTCTATTCACTTGCGCTCTCTCTACATGTAAAATCTAAACACATATATTCAAGATATTTAATTCATGACGGGCACAATTTAATACATAGTATGGGCAGACATCATTTTCAATTCGCTCCAAGATTTTCTCCACTTTACACAACACTCTATTCACTTGTTCTCTCTCTACATGTAAAATCTAAACACTGACTGACACAATTTAATACATAGTATGGGAAAACATCTGAACATTACAGAACTTGCCTTAACTAAAACAAAACTCGCGGATTAAATATTTCCCCAAACTCATTTAATAACCATGCATTAAATTCTATTTGACTTTGATTATTTAAATTTGTTGAGGAATGGGTTATGTAATCTGCTTAGTGTCTTTCCTTCTTTGCAATCAGCGACCTGCAAAACAGTAACTAAGGTATGACTGCTACCAGTTCATTGTGGTGGTTGACAATAATTACCAACACTCCCCCTTAATGAGAATTGCCACCATTGACCATTCCCAAACAATGTGTGAGATAAACAAAATTTTCACGTGCTAACGGCTTTGTGAAGATGTTTACAAATTGTTCTTGTGACATGCAATGATGCAACACAATCTCAATATTGTTGATCAATTCTTTAATAAAATGATATTTGACATCAATATGCTATTCTTTGATAATACTATTGCTGAACTATTATCACAAAAAATAGTGATTGCTCCATCTTATTCATGACATAAATCCCGCAACATCCTAATACTCAATTAATTAAATTTAAACTAATACTCTAATACCGTTAGACGAAAACCCATTATTAAACTTCCAAACCCTTTACGATTAACTTGAACAAGCGATTACTCCCATATTCTTAGGATGCCCATTAATTCACGTAATATATTCCCAAAAGTGCGACAACCATTTATCAAAATACAAATAACTGTGTTTTGTAGTTAGACTGAGCAAATCTACCACATCGTTTAGCCAGTCAACCAAGATTAAATTAATGCAATCCATCCAGTCGTAAGACTTGCATTTCCCACCTTTGATAAATGGTCTGTATGCAGAAAAACAATTATAATTTAAACGATTCTGACAGAGCGCATGGTCAATGCTCCATATGATAATTAAATATTTTACAACGATTTTGACAGAGTGCATGGTCAAGGTGTTCTAATAGTGGCTGTGCTATCTCAACGATTCTGACAGTGCATGGTAAGGGTGTTCTACGGGCAATACATTGATTTCATGTTATCAGGGGCTTTATGATATTAGTATTGATTTATTTAAATAGGGATTTAACATGAGTTAGAGAGGTATCTAATTTTTTTAACTGTAAATTTTTTATGAGTCTATATTATTTAAAGTTTTGTATAGTTTTTTTTTTTAAATTTTCAAAAAAAATTATTTTGATCAACAAATTTTAACTTTGATGATGAACTAACACAGTTAGACATTATATTGGGCGGTAGAATGAACCTCTAGGCTTAATGAATTTTTATTTTTATTTTTTATGATGATTGTAAATTTGGAATATTTTAGAAATTGAATGGATATGAACAGAATCAACCATTTAACTTTGTTAATGCCTATTTTATTTTTGGAATAATTTAAAATCTATCATCCATTTAAGAATGGTCTAGTATTTCAAGTGTTTGAGGATTTGGTGAAACATTTCAAGGTGTAACTAGGTTTTATCATTAGATATGATGTATCAACATCATGATACAAATTTCACTTGAGCATATGTTAATTGCAAATTTTGAAATTTTCAAAAAATGTATATGAGTGAAATCATTCATTTGACTTTGGTCATGCCCATTCTATTTTAGAAAAAAACAAAAATATACAATTCACATAAAGATGACTCAACATTTCATTGTGTCTCACACATCATTAGATATATATGGTGCAACAACCTCATCCCATGTCTTAACCTCAAACTCTTATTATCTTCGAAGTATTCTTGAGAGTTTTCATCCATTTCCAAGTGCTATAAGGTTTGACCATTCCCTCTATTTCATCCAATGGCTCAACCTAACTCTTTTGATGGATGCAACTTTAAAATTCCAAGAATGTTTAGCATCCTCATACAAGATGCTTTTAACACTACATGCTCCACCTTCAACTTGTATGATCTCTGGTATTCTCTTCTTGTCATCCAAAAAACCACATTAGTATCTAGTCTGTAACATCCCCAAATTCCTCCGGTTGGACAATGCTATCACATCCATAAAACTTAAAACACATGATATCTCCATGGAAGCAAAAACCTTAACCATGTCCTTGTCATTCCCAAACCTGGGAATTTTCAATGCATTCCAATTGTTGAATAATATTATTTAACATGTATAGACTCCAAATATTTATTCACACAACACAATTAGTGGTTGATTTATCCATGTTTGAACACATTAGTATCAAACCCTAAATAGGGTTCATAGATAGATTTATATAAACTAATGACTCTCATTATATTCAATTAATGCAACATATACCCACATTAGGGTTTCTTATCAAATATATGAATGCATATGAAATTATAGAAACACATAAACATATACATGCATTATTCATGTTTGAACACATTAGTATCAAACCCTAAATAGGGTTCATAGATAGATTCATATAAATGAATGACTCTCATTATATTCAATTAATGCAACATATACCCACATTAGGGTTTCTTATCAAATATATGATTCCATATGAAATTATAGAAACACATAAACACATACATGCACAAAATTCAGCGTAAACTCAATAATAAGCATGGCACATAGAATGAAACACTTATTTTGTAAAAATAGACTGACTGGCTACAAGATCTCCACATTGCCATAGACCACATAGCTCATGAATTTCAATAACAGGTCACCCTCAGGTCAAGGCTACAACTCCATGGGAAATAATAAACTAAAAACAAACGCACCTCCACAACTGAGGAGTCAACCTAATAGTCATGGCTCCAACCGTAGGATTTTCTTCTCCAAACATATGCCTAAGTGGTTCCTTACGACCAACTGGGAATGCCTCAACTCTGGGCTCTAGGAACTCATGTTGCTTGAGAGCTCTAGATACCCTCTAGGCCATAAACTAAAACAGCTCCCAGCTAGTCCAAAACCCAAGCTTAGGGCTCATCATCTGGTTTCTTCGAACCCAAATCAATCGTTCATCCTCTAAATAATAATCATAATGATAATAATCATGGTGATCATAATAACTAGCATAATGATGCCCACATGAAAGTTTGTGTATGTGTGTGTGTGTGTATGTGTATGAAATTTCCATGACTGGATGGATTCCCTTAGTCATGGGGGTTGCTAGGTGCCCTTATCGCAAACACCTGTCATCCAACACCATTTCCATTTGTAATCGTTGGGTTATGCAAGCCTCCATACTCTTTACCATAGAGTGGGCTATGCATCCAACCTATTTTATATTATCTTATTATAAAAGTATGTACATCAATTACATCATATTTACAACCTTGTCCCTCTAGCTACATAACTAAAATCGGCATATATGCTTGGGCACACTGGCTCAAAAATATTTATGACATAAATACATAGGTAGGTAGGTCCACAAAATTACTTTGGCTCACCAGCCTAATATCAAGATATAGATATTGACATCATAAAATAGAAAGAGAACTACATTCCATCCCCCATTATTTGATGCATTGTCCTCAGGGTCACATTTATACATGTATATAAAGTACATTAATAAAAAATATGAGGGTAATATTCCTTCATTACATATTGCTACTCTAATGTGGCCTCATTAGTACTAAGTGGGGTCCATTACCTTTATCATGTCGATGGCTATGTTTAGGAGCACCTTGACCATCCTATCCAAAATATATATGGGTTATACTCTGAAATTATATCCCTCTATCTCCACCTAGATCATATGGTAATTAATCATGTGATCAATAGCAGGCATATATTTTTTAATTAAAGATACATGAAATACATGATGAAAATGCATGGATGCATGCAAAGAAATTCGATATGAAATTGAGTCAGTCCTCTCTTGGATCTAAAATGGTCTAAAATAGTGTGAAGTTAATTTGGCGCAACTGTCCATCTTTAATGAGCTCTTTTGCGGTTTAAATTTTAAAACACATGATTTCTAACTTTCAATTATCTATGAAATCTATGTGTATCTCCATAACTCTTCTTCCTATCCTAGGAAGCTTTAAGACATTACTTAATTTTCACAACTTTCTCTTCCATTTCTCTAAGAAATTCTGGACCAACCATGACTATGTCTACCAAATTGCTCCAACTCAAAGGATTTTGGCATCTCCTACTGTATAATGCTTCAAACAAACACATTTTTAACGAAACTTGAAACATGTTTTATGATTCAGTCGCTAGGGCCATTACTTTATAGGCTTGGCGTCAGGCTCCAATGGAATTCTCATCTCGCCCAATTCCCTGACAATCCATTTCATTTCCTTGAATGTGTTGGTGAACAAGTCCCAGTATTCACACAAAATGTTTGCAACCTTCTTTATTATCTCATTTTCCCAATAATCCCCTATGACACCCATCTTGGGAATTTCCTATGTCCCAATGCTTACTTTTTAGGTTTTGATAGGCTACACATACTCGACAAATTGCAACTTCGTTCTACCTATTGCATGCTCCCCTTAAATATCCATATTTTTTTATATTCTTGGGATCATCCTCATCTACACCCTATTCCACTATATTAACACTCCATAAACTTGTGTACCTGTTGTGAATGTTGGTGCGCAGGGCACAATGATACACTTTCCAGCACTATCAGTTCTCCAATTGTGGTTTTTTTTTTTTCACAACATTTTGAAAGCCTCATTAAGTGATGTCTTTTCTGCCTCAAACCTAAAGGTAACTTTAACGCTCCACACCATCTCATTCTAGTTCTTCATTTTTCTGCACACCTCCAACTCAATATATCAATTTGTAGGAATAATGTCCAATGTATGTACAAATAGGTGTAACCACTCTTGTTGTGGCACACATTCTCTCGTCCACGTTGTGACTGGTCATTTTAAGTGTGTCCTTGGGCACTTCATGCCTGAATACTACTCCCTAGGGACCTCAAAATTGGTCTTAAACCTAATGCACATCACCTATCTACATTGTTGCAATTCCACATCTTGGTCCTTGTGCAGAATCCACCATCTAGCTAGGGTTGTGCACAACACAACATCCACCACGAGTATCCTCATGTGCTTAGGTATCTGATCCTCAAACTCCTACATAAAAATAGTCATCTCAGACAATCCATTGAAGCAAGGCAGGTTATGCACCTTGGTCCCTATCTAGCGCACTAGTTTGGTGATGTGTCAACACCTTCAAGTGTTGACCTCAACAAATATATTATGTTAGTTTTCCAATGCCTATTTTGAATCAGAATTATGTGGCCCAATACTATGCCAAATCAAAACTCCATCTACAGTAGGGTTCACATAATGCTTTGAATGGGCTATCACATTATAAAATTTGTCTAACTCTTCCCTACTCTAGTCACATTTAATCGATTTAGTATACCAGTATCCTTCCCATGGATCCAAAGGTGTTATAACTTGAACGCCCCCAACTTCAAAAATAATTTTCCTATGCTCCAAATTAATGATCAATTTATTATCGAATGCTGAATCAGTCTCAACAAAGATGGGTATGGATCGATGTCATCGATGATATATATAACTTCAAAATCAGTAGTACTCATAACTCCATCAATCTTGACTTGTACTCTTGTCAGTCTACCAATGGGGAAGATAAAATGCTTAATAACTAATCTTAACTAAATGGGAGACTAGGTTAAATTTCATTTTCCCATCATTTCCCAAGTACTCTTTGGAATTTTTTTTTACATTAGACCCTAGGTCAAATATAATATTTTCCATTTCATATTCTCCCACCTGTGTGTTAAACCTAAATTACTTACCCATTCTTCTCTTGCGAGCTACCTGATTTACAACGTGCGGTGAGCCTCGCGCAATAGATACTTCAAATTCCTTAGCACATTTTTCTACTAGCTTCCTAAATTTCTCTAGCACCTATGCATCCTTCACCATCTCAAGACAACTTTGGAGCAGGTTATGAACCATATTTGTTTATATCATGGGATCCCTACATACAATATCATTGTAGATAGATGGAATGGCTACTTCATGTACTTTCTCTGGTTTGTCCCATTCCACAATAATTATCTCCCTTTGGACCTCCTTGTAGGTTTATTTTTCCCTGATAGTATCAAACTTTAGAGGAGGTTTAGGTGCCCTTAAAACCCATTGTGGTTGAAAAGTCCCAATCTTCGCAACATCTACTCCAATTCTGGCACCTCCTTGAGTTACTATGACAAGCCGCTATTGGGATATTTGAGGCTCAATGACTATCATTTATATAGATGGCCCCTTATTCTCTAATCATTTAGTTATAAATTAAAGGAAATTATTAGTAGAATGATCCAGTTCCCTCCAATTTCTACATGTATAGTAGGGTTTAGGGAAATCTCATGCAAGATGTCCTTTCTAACCATAATTGTAGAAAACAATCATTCCCCAACCTCTTCCAAATCCTCCTCTTCCTTCGTTGGTCCTCCTAAATCTCTAGCCATGATTCCTTATCCAAGACCAGGCTGATTTTATTGTCTAATTTTGTTATATCCTAGTTGATTGAATGCATCTGACACCACTTTAGTTCCTTCGAGTCCCTGCACCCGAAATGAATCGAAGGTCCATTCATACATTAGTTCTAATGCATGATGGTTGTGAATATCATGTCCCACTGATTTAAAAAAATCATAAAACATGGTGCAAGTAGTCGCTTCACACTTCTGCATCATCAGAAAATTTTGTGGACTGTGGCCCCATACTCAGTAAACTTCACAATACAATGCACTTCCATGCACAAGTGGATTCACTATGCGAGTTGTTGGATATCCAAAATTTCACTAATTTCACCATATTTTCTTTCATGTTTCTTGAGAAATTTCCATATTCCGAAACTCCATAACCATACTCTAAGACAATATTCATAATTAAATATGGGTTTAGACACATTATACATTTATTTTGGTATTTTAAGTGAATTTATGGTTAAATATTAGAAAAATAACATGTACTCACTTGTATATATAATTTGGATGAGTTTTGTGACATGTTTAGGAATATTTGAAGATTCTAAGATAGTCTTATTTGGCCTCCAAAACTTAAATTCGAATTACCTCTTCAAAATCTTGAAGATTTGAAGAATATTTGAGATCATTGTTCAGCCACATTTCACGGAGAAATATAATGGAAGTTTTCATAAGTGTCCCCTATACAATCTAGGAGAGATTTGTGAGAGGATATGAAGAGATCCTAATTGCTAAATGTCAACACATGGTTGTAACCACATGTGATACTTGTTGATATAGGAGAGATTTTTGGATCTACATTTATTTATCTGAGTTTTTGTATAAATATGAGTGTCTATTCCTCTCAAAAGGTGTGTAAAGTTTGGGAGCTATGCTCATGCTTCAATGTAGAGTTTTGGATGTTAAATATTGACATTATGATTATGATTGATGTAATGAATACCATTGTAGTTCACGTTGATATGGTTGTGCCTTAATTTGGTGTTTGATCAAGATTTTCTCAACTTTCCACTTCTCATGCACTTTGGGATGGCCGCCTAATGAGTATGAGCTGTATTATAATGTTTTACTTTTACTTTATTTATGTTCATTTTAAGTCTTTTGACTAGATTCATTTTTCACATTCTTTCATACTCATTCCATTTATGTTCTTTTGCAGGTTAAGCGTTATTATTCTCATTTCATGGATTCATTGCTTTTCAGTTTGTTTCATAGATATTTATGAATGATCCTAATTTGGAAATGTACACATTAATAATTTTAATTGATTTGTCACTGCTTTCATAATAGGTTGTCTTGAAATTTCATATTTTAAGAATTCAATGTTTTCTTAGTATAGGATTTTTTGCTTTCTAGATTAAATTTACTTTCAAGTCATTAGAATGGATTTAATTTCCCATTGGTAAAATAGATTTACTTTCATGTTACTAGAATAGATTTATTTTCATGTCAATAGAGTAAGATTACTTTCATGTCAATTTTTATTTCAATTTAATATTTTAAAACATTGCTTTCCAAGTTCCAAAAAAATTTAGAATTTTGAAAAAGAGAGTGTGTGCATACTCATCTTAAAAAAAAATTATGAATAGGTTTTATTTCAGTTTTTCCATTTCTTTCAATATATTAGGATTTTGATTTGAAATTGTGCACGTATACTTCGCGAGTTCATGGACCTCGGGTTTGACAATTTAATAAGTAATTTAACCAACAATTAAATTACCCAACACCAATTTCCATGTAATCTGTTAGTAAATTGCATTCATTTTGGTGGTCACCCTCTATCCATAGATGGTGCACTACAATTCATCCAACTTCTCGTTTCCTTTAGACAAATATTGTAGTTGCAGGGTCAGTGTAGCCATTTTTTATTGTACTTGTGCCATACCATTACTCACTCCATTTCTTTCGAGTGAGGCTTTTAACTTCAATGTAAGCTCCAATGTCGTTAATTGTGAATGGATTCATTGTTGTGTCAGTGGTATCCTGACGCAAGGAAACAGTCCAATGATGAACCACTCCTTTTTTTGTGCATCCGGAATCTCGAATTCCAACCTGTCTTTAAAAATATTAAACTGTTGGTTAAAATCCCACACATATTTGCTTTACCCTTTCTTGATATCCTTTAGCTTAGTAATGCATTGAGATTCAAACTTCTACTTCTGGAACTTCTTGATTAGAGCTTATTTAATCTCATTTAGTGTTCTATTTTTCCTATTTGGGGCTGTGCTCATAAATTTCATGTACCATGTCAATGTGCGATCTCAAGTAGCTGCCAATTATGCATTCCTCATCACCTCATCTTGGACTTAATTTGTTATCCAAATGGAATCACAAGAAAATAAATGTTGTTTTGGTTCCTCATTACCAACACCATGGAACATAGGAATTCTTAACTCTACAGCTTCCATTAAACTCTACAAAATACTTCATGATGAATTTCTCCCCAAGTTTCCCGTTTCACTACTAGAAAACTATGAAGTTTCTTATGCACCAACCCGAAATTGGGCACCTTGTAATGATCCTCCTATTGCTTGACCAATTCCAGTACTACTAATACCTCCACCCCCTTACCTGAAATTACCTTCTACACTATGTTTTCCAGTATTTTGATTTATTTCCATTATATTTTTAGAAGCACACGAGGTCATGGTTTCGATACCAGACATGGTTCGATTTCATTTTTCAGGATATAGGGACTTTGTGCTTCATGGAATTAGTTTCTCTTATCCATCTACTTCACTGAACGAGGTACTAGATTGCGTTCCTTCGTAACTCGGATCAATTGCAATACTCCTTTCCCTCCAGTGGCCTTTTCTCACCCCTCTCTTTGGGCTTCTCCTCTTAGCAAGAATTGATGTTGACTGACCTCCTCTTGTTTCACCCCATCGAAACATTCATCCACTCCTCAAGGTTCCACCCTCAAAACTATTTATCTCCATATTGTCTCCTCACCTTCACATGCATAGCCATGTACTCTTTTTTAGCCTCCATCATAGCCTTTCCACCTTTTCTTGTTTCTCTCCTCTTAGACTACCTCTTGGTTCTCCCCCATTTATCCTAGCACACAGAAAATTTAGCTACTCATGTTGTCTGATTCCAAGGGTAGAACTATGTGTCCACATAGTAACATCCTAATGGATAATGGTAGTCATGACTATATGAACCTGCCTCGTGTTACCCTTAGGAATTTCATATGTGATACACTATAATATATTTTTTCTTCTACACAAATTCAAAAATATATCCTTCCAACACACTCTCAACCAAAAATATATAGCACGTGAAACTTTGTTACGTACTTATTTCAAATGGCATACCTCTTCTCGAGTCTAATATATAATCCCCTCATGGTGTTAGGTCATATTTTTGTCCTTCATCCGTTGAACATACTTTTTTATGATATTAATAAATTCTCCAACGCAAGTTTCGTGAAGTTCAATAAACACATACTTCTACAACCCTTTCTCCGTGCTCTATATTTTTCACTACAAACTTGTGCTCCTTCCACTTAAACCATTGAGTAATCTCCTCTTTGGTGGGATTCCATGGATTCCAAATTTCTTTCATAGAAAAATAACATCATAAAATGATCCCATTCCTCGCAATAGAACCATTTGTTGGAACATGGTATTTGATGGAATTTGGGTCCAATGCTCCTTTATGTTTCACGACATGGACTAACTGCCTCTCGTGGATCCTAACTTTGAAAATTGTAGCAGAGACTAACACCTATGGTTTTGGTTTAACAAAAGTCGTGATTCCAACAAGTGGTATCAGAGCCAAAGGTCTCGAGATGAAATCACACACGAACCACGTTGGGGGGGTATTGATGGATATTGGGTTCAATGCTTCCATGTGTTTCACGACATGGACTAACAACCTCTCCTGGATCCTAACTCTGTTAATTGTAGATGAGACTAAAGAGGTTTTGGTCTAATAGAAATCTTTATTCCAACAGGATTTTATCAAACCTGGGATTTTCTACGCAATTAGTAAACAAGCCCACTCAACATTGGCCCTTTCAACATCACTACAGAGTGGGTGAAGCTTCACCTAGATGTTATGTGGGACTTCTAGAACCAAGTCTCCTCAGTCAGATGAGATTGTTATAATCCTAAGACACAAAAACCTTCAATTATAGCGCAAGACATAGACACCTATCAGAGAGACACCCAACAGTCATTATGGGACTGCACACTACATAAGAATTCACTTGCACTTACTCTCACTAGTTAGTGCGTAGGTCATGGTATATAATAGGAATATGTCTAAGGTATAGTATTCTTCTCATCAATATTTTTGACATCAAAAAAGTGAAATATTATTCCCCATAAGAATGCTTTAACATTCCAAACTATCATCATATTTTTAGTTCGCTCAACCGTTTGAGACATTCAAAGACATTCGGATAGATATGCGATTATTAAGAAAATGATAAGAGAACATACCATATTAACAAAAAAATACACATGTATACACTAATATAAAATAGGAAACCAATAATTCTTTATATTACTTCATCATAAAATAAATTAAGACACAAGGTGCTACAACATAGACCATGCATAACTCAACTCAGAAACCTTCCTTACTTTCTCAGAGGATAATAGGACAACCAATGCAGTGAAAAACCACAAAAACTCCACCATAGGTTATTTCTTTTATATGTATGTTGAATAACAGCTACATGAACAAACATGATCCTCTAGAACTATAACAACAAAAATATACATCTACAATAATCCTTTCTTCTTCCACAGTCAATGGTCCAATCATCCAACCCTTAGTCTATCTCAAATGAGTCCTTATGATGATTCCTCATAGTTTCTAGATCCCCCTCATCTTTCTTCTCCACTCTTCTGACTATTCTCCCTGCTATGTATTTTTTTGGAATATTTTATAACATCCTTTCTCTAGTTTTGTCTATTGGAAATATCTCCTCCATGCTTATCACCACTTCGTTGACTTCCTCCCCTCTACAAATATCTCCAACATCTCCTTCCATGGCATCCCTCCTTCTCTTCACCACCATCCTTAAAATTTTAACTACCAAATCCAATGGTACACATCCCCGCTCACTGGATGTTGTCATATTTTGCATGTGTAGTGCCTCCCTACACCACATCTCTCCATTTTTTGTTAGCTCCTTTTGTTGCACACCAACTTCTTCTCTCTTGCACCACTGTATCCTTTATGTGGTCACCTACATAAAACTTAATAAAAATTTCAGAAAATAAAAGATATCAAGGAATAGCCACACCCTACATTGAAGAAACTCAAAGGATTCTTATGGATTGGAAAGGTATTATGAAATTTTTGTCAAGATTTGTGGTCAAATAACAAAAACTATAAGAAAATTATTGAAGAAGGAATTATTTTATTGTACTATAGAAGCAATTGAACATTTTGGAAAAATTAAAGAGGTTATATGTAAAACTCTCATATAGGTGATACCTGGTGTTAGTTTCAGTCTTGTCATACTACCATCAGTGATCAAACTTACTCTTTTGAATTTGCATATTAGGAGTCCCATACCATAAATTTTCATCATTCCATTAGGTCATGGATTCATTGATGGTAGTGTTCTTTCATCAGTTTTCCCTCATGAGAAACTTGCTGATTCCCCTCTCTATGGTATTCAGTCATGAGTCACTTTTACTCTGTAATTCATATTATTAGGTCATAGGGTTGGTCTCATTAGGTTCTAAGGTATCATCATGGTCAAATTAATGAGTCAAGTGTCAATAAATATCAGTAAGGTCATGAAGAGGTCAAATAAACTCAAAGGCACAGTATTTGGAAAGATCAAAGAATTTTTCTATTGAGCTTGATGTAATTTTCACCTCAAAACCATGTTTTGAGGTGAAAACATGGTACTTTGCTTTCATTATTATTTATTATGTAATTATATTTCTTCATATGTAATAAGTTGAACTTCAGAAGCTACTATCTCCACAGAGCCACCACCCTGCCATTTAGAGGTGTTTCCACAACATTTTCAATGTGAAACCATCTTCTAAGTATGTCCATCAGAAAGAGCCTGGAAAGAGCTTTCCAATGGTATATTACACTCCCCAAACTGACTTCTGGATTGGAAAATATTCCTAAGTGAACAAAAGTCCTCAAAAGCTTAACCCTGCCTTTCTTTTTCATTTGGCACCTTTAAAACCTTTACCTTTTATATAATTTTCATGCCTTTACCGAAAAATTTCCTTGTTCTTTTGTAATTGCAGCATCCTACAAATCCCTATGCGATTGATCGCATCGCAAAAGTCCTGCTTTTGATATGATCGAATTACATCACATAGTCCATCAGCTTCTGATTGTACCTTCCCCAATTACAAACCTTTGATGCGATCGCCACCTCCGATCGCATCCGGACCGTTGGTCTTCTCAAAGATCTGATGGCCCACATTTAATCGGAAGTCCAAAATTGCATTGCAACTTTGCAAGAACTCCCAACATTTGTCCCCGTTGCTTTGATTTCTTCTGATGCGATTGACTCCCACCGATCGCATCTCCACCGTCGATCCGCTCTTCTGATCGGATGGCTCACAAGCCATCGCACCATCGCAATTGGCATTTCCTGTAGTTCAACTACTGCTCCACTCCTCCGCCAATTTGTGATTGCGATTGGCCTGGGTCCCACCATAAACCCTTATTCCTTTTCCCAAACAAAAGTGTTATTTCCTTTGTTAAATGCGATAAATCGGTTTCAAAGGTTTCTTAAGTCTTTTATCGCAAAATCATTTTATCACATGTTTAAATCCCCACACTCTTTCTCGCCTATGCGATGAATCACACATCACAATCGGAAGTTCTGATGAGTACTCTGTCTTCTCTCCCCTTCTCGATTACGATTGCGATTGGCCTGGGTCCCACCTCAAATCCCTTCCGCCTTTTCAATAAAACTTGGTTTTTCCCTTTGTAAAAGCGGAAAAATCATTTTTATTTTTTTTAAAGGGACTTTTCATTGCTTTCCCCACACCTCTATTGTATTACTACATCACACTCGCTTCCATCGCATCGCAAGTTATCAATATGATGTTCCCACTCCTCTCCCACTGCGATTCCCGATTGAAATTGTGATTTGCCCATGCGACTCCCCCTATACACTATCGCATCGCAAAACTCCAATCGTATTTCCTCCACTATGTGACATACTCCCTCCCCTCTCCCGATTTGCGATTTTTGATCGGATATGGGCCCACCATCCTTTCCTTTGCCTTTTTTCACCCAAAAAGGAATTTTTCTTCATTAAATGGAAAATTTTCATTTTTATTGGTTCTCATCGATTTCAAAGTAATTTTCTTTGGCAAAGGTTTTCTTCAATATTAAAAGGAAAGGACATTTCGTTTGGACCACGAACTATTATAATGCACAGAGATCATTACAGTTTGTCTTCTCCTCTGTTTGAGCAAATGTAACAACAAACTTTACAGATGTTCAAAATGTATTGTTTCTCCTTCTTTTCAGGGGCAGATTGTTGGTTTGTTTTCTATGTTCAAATTTCAGTTTCTGAGCTGGTGAAACAGCTCCTTTTTCTAGTGGATCTGCTCCCCTCAAATTCTATATATTTATTGTAATTATTCATCATTGTAAAAGGGGGGAATAAAGTGTGGAATAAGTTTGAAATCACTGAGGACGCTCGGCGCTCCTTTTGTAACAGTTTGGCAGGGAATTAATAAAGAAATGAAACACTGATTTGTGGGATCCCTGTGGTATGGATTTTAGCATTGTTCTTTATTTTGTGTTCATCTGTTAATTTTTATGTTCTCCATTCCTTTCATTCATACCTCTGGTTGAATGATTTCAAGATAGATAGGTATAATCCATTGTAAAATGCTCTGCCTTGGGAAATCATTCAATACTCGATGTTTTCTTTTGTTTGAAAATGATCCATTTTCTATGCCCTATTCAGCTCCTCAACAGTCTTAAACATTCCATAATTATTTAAGCTGAATTGTTAAAATCCCTGCCTACCTTGCCCCATGAAATACCCTGTATCTTTGATTTGATTCCCCAGTTTCAAACTACCCAACCCATCTTATCCTACAACCCTGAAAATTTATAAAAACATTTCCAATTATTATACCTAGCCTAAAATCAGTTTACTCTTGTATTTCATTGAATATTTTCCTTGGAGAGAGCCCTCTCCTGACCTTGTAGGGCTAGCTACAAGGTTGAGAGTGGTTTGAGGTTACCTTGATTTGCCTTTTTTCAGCGTAAGGTTCAAATTAGGTGCTAACATTTTTGGTGACTCCACTGGGGACTATTTAGCATAAAAGACTGATCACCCCAGTAATATTTTCCATATAAATTCTTGGACTCTGGATGATGAGGTTTAGAGTTTGATAGGCTGAAATAAAACATTGTAAAGTAGAAATTTGACCACACTGGCTTCGAGGAGATACGCAAGGGCCAATCCTGATCCAAATCCTCCCCCTGTGTTTGAAAATCCTAATCTCATGCCAAGGATAGTCAGAAGACAAGAAGGATCACTAAGTCCTAGACCTATTTTCAGATCCCACACCTGGCCCAGTGAGTGGTTGTTTGTAGAAGACCTTTCTTTTGATGAGTGTTTTGAGCTTTCTCTATTCAGAAGTAAATCTGAGACTGCACTTGATGACATAGTTTTAGATCCCTAATTTCTTGTAGATATCGAAGTTCAAAAGGTAAACAAATAAATTGATGATTATATTTTGAATTCCTCTCAGACATCTGTCACTGTAACTAATATCCCTGACCCTTCAGAGTTATCTAAAACACCATTCCCTCCCCTTAATTCATCAGCATTCCCATCAGTTTCAAAAGTCAATTCTCAGCTTTCATCTCTTCCATCAACACCTCCCTTGCATCCTAGTATCACAAACACTGTTGTTAATACACCTCAAGTTATGGATGCCCGATATGCACCCTTGGTGTTACCTCAAAACTTGAATGATATGCCTGCTGATTACCAAAGTAAAATACCTCTCTTTGATGCCACTCAGAGCAACAAAGCCCAGTAGCATGTTGATAAGATGAATGAATTCTTTGACCTTCATGAGGTAGAGGAAAAAAATGTGACCATAAGATTGTTTGTCCAAATCTTTGGAGGTGAATTTCAAAAATGGTTTAGAGCCTTACCAGCAGGCTCTATCCATACTTTGCAAGAGCTACATAGACAATTCTTAGACCAGTGGGAGGTAAAGAAAAACCCACTCCAAATCTTGTCTGAATATGAAAATATTAAAAGGAATGTGGGTGAAACTGTACAGGATTATTGTGTGAGATTTAATGTTGTGTATAACGCTATTCTAGCCAACCTGAAACCCCCTATGGGGTTAGCTTTTCTCAAGTTTCCAGATGGTTTCGATGCTGATATGGCATATCAGCTACGAGAATGAGATCCTACCACGCTTGAAGACATGCAGAAGATAACTGTGAGTGTAGAAGCTAATATGCTGGCCAGAAGAGCACATACAAGAGCCAAAAAGAGAATGATTGTGAAAGAAGAAGCATCTACTTCAGACAGTAAGATGGATACTTTGATCCAGATAGTGGAGAAGATGGTTGACTGGCTGACTATATCAGATAGACCTGAAGCACAAATCAGGAATCCAAATTTCAGAGGACACCAGCAGCCACAATTTTGAATTAAGCAGAGAGAACAGAGAACACATGACCAAGCAACGCCACAACAACAGATCAGAACCCCTTTGCAGCAAAATTATGTTCAGGGAACGGAAACAGATGATGATGATTATCTTATGGTTGAAACCAATCATTTATTCACTGCCGATGGTGCGCCCATCTTTCTCACAGAATATGAAGAATATACAGCAATTACAGACATTTGAATAGATGATGATTTCATTTTGGCCAATGATGTAGTGTTAGAGGAAGAGTCTGATGATTATCAAAGAGGATATATGAACGCTCTGTCAGCACAACAGAAGTAGTAATATTTGAGGACCAGAGAGGTGTCAATCAATCCCATTCAGGAAAGGAAAGATCTGCAATCGAAAAACGACTCCTCAAATACTCAAAGAAAAGGGAAAGAGCCGGTTGATCCTTCTCCCAGCAAGGCATCATCAGCGACTAACGTTGCAAATGAAAAGAACCAGCATAGTGCAGCAAAGGAGAAATTAGAGAAGAAAGATCCTCCCGTCAAAGAGGTAGAAAAAGTCCCATATTTTAATTTGGAAAATGAAATTTCTAAGCTGAAGGTGTCCACGCCCTTGACTGAGTTGGTGAAAAATAGCACTTATAAACATCAGGTGTCTAGAATTTTGCAAATAGACTCTATATTAGATATGGTAAATGTTGAAGATGATTATCCTGAACTCATTTTTGGTCCAGCCATAGAAGGTTAGTCTGAAGAAAGTGAAGTCCCTCCCTTCTACCTGAGTCTTAGATTGCATGAGTTCATTTTACATAATGCTATGTTGGACTCCGGAGCCTCACACAACTTGATGCCTAAGGCCATTATGGAGAAGTTGGGTCTTGATACTACCCACAAATACCATGATTTGTATTGCTTTGACTCCGGTAGGGTCCATTGTATTGGCCTTATCAAAGACTTGGTAGTATCTTTAGACCAAATCCCAGCCAAAAATGTTTTGATGGATGTAGTTTTTGCCGACGTTCCACCATGGTTTGGAATGCTTTTGTCCAGGTCATGTGGTGCAAAATTGAAAGGGACCATTCAGCTTAATTTCTCTTATGCCACCATTCTTGTGTTCGGTCAGTTGAGAAAATTATATAGAGAGAAGAAAATGAAATACATGATCACTAGCAAAGAGAAGCCAGTTAATCATCCCATTAATGTAGTCCACACAGATCTGGAGTCATTTGTATTATATTCAGATGGTGGTTTGAATGATGAAAATGTTCAGATGGTAGAAGTAGATGAGATAGCTGAAATTTCAGAAAATCTTAGGCAAGTCCTTAAACAGGAAAAAGATAAAGCAGCAAGCATTTCTAAGCTTCCTGTCTGCCAGCAACAAAAGGATAGTGAACAACAGAAAGATGCAGAAATTAGTCCAGATAAAGTATAGAAAGAAGCAAAATTTCAGCATCTAGCAGAAGAAAAAGAAGGCCTTTGGAGCATGGATTTTGATGGAGCTGTTGGTAAGGACGGTGCTAGTATAGGAATATGGATTTGGAGCCCTGTTTTCCAGCCTGAAAAATTTCCTAGTAATGTTAGAGTATGTGCTTACAAGTTGGCTTTTGAATGCTCTAACAATGAAGCAGAGTATGAAGCTTTGATTGCAGGTTTGAAAATTTTGAAGAAGCTAAATGCAAAGAGGATTTCTGTCTATGGAGATTCAGGGTTGATAATCAAACAGGTAAAAGGAGAGTACCAAGCAAAACATCCGCGTTTGAGGGCCTACAGAAATGAAGTCCTAGATATCTTGAGGATGTTTTCTGAGTACACTTTGACAACAGTACCCTGAATGTAGAATCTTATTGCATATTCTCTTGCCACTATTGCAAGCAGTTTGAAGATTCCAATGAACTCCAGTAACAAATTTGAAATTTATGTCAAACATTGGCTTGCTGTTTCGGATAATTTAAGGTATTGGCAAGTGTTTTTGGATGAAAATGAAATCAATGCTTTTTTGCATAGTGAAGGAAAATTCAAGGATACTCCTATAGAAGGTGATTATGAGTTTTATGATCAAGAAATCAAAGCAAATCAGATGGATGTATTGCAGCTGAAAGATAATGTAATTCCTAGAGGTCTCATACCTTTAGAGGAGCTTTTTGATCAAGATGTTGTTGCAAATAAACCAAGCTTGGTGCCTATTGATAAAGGAGTTGAAGATGTGAACCTGGGAACAGCTGACAAGCCTAAGCTTGTTAAGTTATCAAAATCATTTTCCCCTGAGGTAAAGGAACAATATGTTAAATTACTTTCTAAATTATCTGATGTGTTTGCGTGGGATTATTCAGATTTGAAGGTGTATGACAAAAATATCATTCAGCACACTATTCCCATCAAGCCGGATCATAATCCATTTAGACAGAAGCTGAGAAGGATCACCCCAAAGCTATTGCCATCCATTAAAAAAGAGGTAAAAAAATTGTATAAGGCTGGTATCATTGTCCCAAATAGATTTTTTGAATGGATTTCAAATTTAGTCCCGGTACGCAAAAAAACAGGAGAGATAAGGTTGTGCATAGATTTCTGGAATCTGAATAAAGCATCCTTAAAGGATAACTATCCACTTCCGAAGATGGACCATATTCTGTAGAGAGTAGTTGGAGCATCAAGGATGTCACTACTCGATGGCTACTCAAGCTATAATCAGATTTTGGTGCATGAGAAAGACCAAGACAAAACTACTTTCACAACACCCTGGGGAAATTTCCAGTATGCAAAAATTCCATTTGGGCTGAAGAACGCTGGAGCCACTTTCCAACGAGCGATGGATATTGCTTTTGCCCATGAAAAGGATGTTTTTGTTGTTGTTTATTTGGATGATATCACAGTGTTTTCTGGTTCTGATGATGAAAATTTTCACCACTTGAGGATTGTATTTCAGCGATGCAGGAAGTTTGGGATTTCTCTTAATCCAAAGAAAAGCCTATTTTCCATGGATGAAGGCAAGCTGTTGGGGCATATCATCTCTAAAGACGGTATCCGCATTGATCCTTCAAGAGTGGAGGCCATTCATCACATAGACCTCCCACGTAACAAAAAGGAGATTCAGGCATTTAATGGTAAGATGAACTTCCTGCGCAGATTTATACCCAACTTGGTTGAACATTTAAGAGAAATGAATAATATGTTGGAAAAGGATAGAACTGTCAAATGGAGTGAGGAGGATATCAAATAATTTAATCTGGTAAATTTTTCTCTGTCTCTGTCAAACCCACAAAGTTTATCAAAGGAAAAGGCTTGGCAAAGCTAATGGCCCAATCAAACCTGCACGCTTTGGATATAAATCTCATAGCAACAATGTCAGAAGATGAGGATGAAGGTTTGATTTTTCTAGTTTCAAACATTTTTCTACAATCCCCATGGTATTCAAACATAGTCTATGTTCTTTAGCACCTTTCACCACCTCCTGGGATGTCTAGAAGCAAAGGTAGATCAATGAAACTTAAGTCTACTAAATTATATATTTTAAATAGTGCTATTTATTGGAAAGATCCAGGAGGTATTCTGCTTAATTGTTTGGTTGAAGATGAGGCTCAACAGGTGATGCATGACTTTCACAAAGGTGATTGTGGTGGTCATTTGTTTTGGAAAACTATAGCTAACAAGGTGTTGAGAGCAGGATATTATTGGCCCACCTTATTTTTAGATTTGTACAAAGCAGTGATGAGCTGCCATGAGTGTCAAGTTTTCCAAGGAAAAAGGAAACTGCTTCCTCTTCCTTTGAAACCAGTTTTAGTAAATGCTCCCTTTCAGTAGTGGGCACTTGATTTCATAGGGGAAATCCATCCCACATCATCAGCACATCATCGATGGATCTTGAAAGGAACCGATTACTTCACCAAATGGATTGAGGCCATCCCAGCAAGGCAAGCCACTGATACGATAATCAATCAATTTTTAGAATCAAATATTTTGTCTCGTTTTGGTTTCCCTCACAAAATATAACAGATATAGCAACAACGTTTAGATATAATAAGATGGTGGAGTTATGTGACAAATACAATATTGAGTTGGGCCATTCAACAACGTACTACCCACAAGGCAACGACCTGGCATAATCATCGAATAAATCTCTAATAAAAATAATCAAGAAAATGCTGGAAGCGAACAAGAGGAACTGGCATCGAAAGCTCATCAATACATTATGGGAAGATAGAGTCAACAGCAAGAAATCCATAGGTATGTCACCGTTTTAATTGGTTTATGGTACTGATGCTGTTTTTCCCAAGTCACTTACAGTTCCGGTCATGAGACTATTGCAAGAGGCTGGCACTGAGGAAGATGATAACCAGCGAAGGATCAATCAAATGATACACCTTTAGCAAACAAGAGAGGAAGTGTCTTAGAACACTATTCAGTTGCAGGAGAAGATAAATAAAATCTATGACCGTAAGACCAAAGTGAAAGGTTTCAGTTGGACGATGTGGTGTTGAGATGGGATGCACGAAACGAGGACAGAGGGAAGCATGGTAAGTTTGACAACTTGTGGAAAGGACCATATAAGATTTTAGCATACAGGGGACATAATGCTTTCTTTCTCTCAGAGATGGATGGCCAAGATTGCCCCGGAGGACCAGTGAATGGTAGGCTTTTGAAGCACTACCACTATTGAAGATAATGGATTGAAAAGCTATGTCACAATCATTGTATATACCATGTCATTATTGGTCAGATTTCAAGTACACAGTCATTGGAGTTTGGGGCCTGAGATGAAGGCTATAAAACTTAAATGATATGTGTAAGGTTTGCTAGTTTAATTTAAGTTTTCAGTCACGGTTTGAGTCAAAGTTAGTCTGCATTGTGTCAGTTTTCAGTATTTTGATCATATTTTCCCAATGGATAAGGCTACTTGGTCTACGGTGTTCTTGCCACCTCCAAGGAGCTACCATCCCTATTGGAGCCAATGTTAGTGTTAGTCTCGTCATACTGCCATTAGTGATCAAACTTACTCTTTTGCATTTTCATATTAGGAGTCCCATACCATAAATTTTCATCATTCCATTAGGTCATGGATTCATTGATGGTAGTGGTCTTTCATTAGTTTTCCCTCATGAGAAACTTGCTGATTCCCCTATATATGGTCTTCAATTATGAGTCACTTTTACTCTGTAATTCATTTTATTAGGTCATAGGGTTGGTCTCATTAGGTTCTAGGGTCTCATCATGGTCAAATTAATGATTCAAGTGTCAATAAATATCAGTAAGGTCATGAGGAGGTCAAATAAACTCAAAGGCACAGTATCTGGAAACAACAAAGAATTGTTCTATTGAGCTTGATGTAATTTTCACCTCAAAACCATGTTTTGAGGTGAAAACATGGTACTTTTCTTTCATTATTATTTATTATGTAATTCTATGTCTTCATATGTAATAAGTTGAACTTCAGAAGCTGCTATCTCCATAGAGCCACCACCCTACCTTTCAGAGGTGTTTTCCATAGCATTTTTAGTGTAAAACCATCTTCTAAGTATGTCCATCAGAAAGATCTCGGAAAGAGCTTTCCAATGGTATATTACACTCCCCAAACTGACTTCTGGATTGGAAAATATGCCTAAGTGAACAAAAGTCCTCAAAAGCCTAACCCTACTTTTTTTTTTCATTTGGGCCCTTTAAAACCTTTACCATTTATATAATTTTCATGCCTTTACCAAAAAATTTCCTTGTTTTTTTGTAATTGCCACATCCTACAAATCCCGATGCAATTGATCGCATCGCAAAAGTCTTGCTTCCGATCCGATCGCATCGCATCACATAGTCCATCGGCTCCCAATTGAACCTTCCCCGATTACAAACCTTCGATGTGATCACCACCTTCGATCGCATCCGGACCGTCAATCTTCTCAATGATCCGATGGCCCACATTTAATCGCAAGTCAAAAATCACATCGCAACTTCGCAAGCACTCCGAACATTTGTCCCCACTCCTTTGATTTCTTTTGATGCGATTGACTCCTGCCAATCACATCTCCACTGTTGATCCACTCTTCCGATCGGATGGCTCACAAGCCATTGCACCATCGCAATTGGAATTTCCCACCATTCAACTCCTGCTCCACTCCTATACCAATTTGCGATTGCGATTGGCCTGGGTCCCACCATAAACCCTTCCACCTTTTCCCAAACAAAAGTGTTATTTCCTTTGTTAAATGCGATAAATCAATTTTAAAGGTTTCTTAAGTCTTTTATCGCAAAATCATTTTATCGCATGTTTAAACCCCTGCGCTCTTTCCTGCCGATGCGATGAATCACACATCGCAATCGGCAGTTCCCATGAGTACTCTGCCTCTGATCCCCTTCCCGATTGCGATTGCGATTGGCCTGGGTCCCACCTCAAATCCCTTTTGCCTTTTCAATAAAACTTGGTTTTTCCCTTTGTAAAGGCGGAAAACTCATTTTTATTTATTTTAAAGGGATTTTTCATTGCTTCTCCCGCACCTCTATTGTATTACTTCATCGCACCTGCTTCCATCGCATCGCAAGTTATCAATACGATGCGCCCACTCCTCTCTTGCTACAATTCCCGATTGCGATTGCGATTTTCCCATGCGACTCCCCCTATACACTATCGCATCGCAAAAATCCAATCACATTTTCACTGCTATGTGATACACTCCCTCCCCTCTCCCGATTTGCAATTTGCGATTGCGATTTTCGATCACATATGGGCCCACCATCCTTTCCTTTTCCCTTTTTCACCCCAAAAGGGATTTTTCTTCATTAAATGGAAAAATTTCATTTTTATTGGTTCTCATCGGTTTCAAAGGCATTTTCTTTGGCAAAGGTTTTCTTCAAGATTAAAAGGAAAGGACATTACATTTGGACCATGAACTATTATAAAGCACAGAGATCATTATAGTTTGTCTTCTCCTCTGTTTGAGCAAATGTAACAGCAAAATTTTCAGATGTTCAAAATGTATTGTTGCTCCTTCTTTTCAGGGGCAGTTGTTGGTTTTTTTTTCTATATTCAGATTTCAGTTTCTGAGCTGGTGAAACAACTCCTTTTTCTATGGATCTACTCCCCTAAAATTTTTTATATTTAATGTAATTATTCATCATTGTAATAGGGGGGAATAAAGTGTGGAATAAGTTGGAAATCACTGAGGACGCTCAGTGCTCCTTTTGTAACAGTTTGGCAGGGAATTAATAAAGAAATGCAGCACTGATTTGTGGGATCCCTGTGGTATGGATTTTAACATTGTTATTTCTTTTGTGTTCATCTGTTAATTGTTATGTTTTCCATTCCTTTCATTCATACCTCTGGTTGAATGTTTTCAAGATAGATAGGTAGAATCCATTGTAAAATTCTCTGCCTTGGGAAATCATTCAATACTTGATGTTTTCTTATGTTTAAAAAGGATCCATTTTCTATGCCCTTTTCAACTCCTCACCAGTCTTAAACATTCCATCATTATTTAAGCTGAATTGTTAAAATACCTGCCTACCTTGCCCCATGAAATACCCTGTATCTCTAATTTAATTCCCCAGTTTCAAACTGCCCAACCCATCTTATCCTACAACCCTGAAAATTTATAAAAACATTTCCAATTATTATATCTAGCCTAAAATCAGTTTACTCTTGTATTTCATTGAATATTTTTCATGAAGAGAGCCCTCTCCTGACCTTGTAGGGCTAGCTACAAGGCTGAGCGTGATTTGAGGTTACCTTGATTTTCCTTCTTTCAGCCTAAGGTTCAAATTAGGTGCTAACAAATGGTGTTGGTGTCTAGATGTGAACAATATTCAAACCCTTTTTCCACATAAATTATCAACCCAAGGGCATTAGTTATTTCAAGACTAAAGCACACAATATATGAAAGAGCAGTCACACAACTTGATATTGGATCACGGGCTTAAATCAATGAACACGCAGACTACTGTAACATCAATTAAATAGATTGCAAAATTAAAAAGGAATTCACAACAATTAAGGGATTATACTAGAACAACAGTAACAAAACCAAACTAAAACATGAAATCAATGGAAAGAAACGTAACAAAACACCTGATCGGAAGAGTGGGCCCAACTCTCTGATCAGGGCCACGGAGAACTCACAATTTATAGGTAAAACAACAGAGTGCTGTGCATTCAATTAATTGTGAAATATGCTATTACAAAATCTGTATATTCTCTACTTCACCCCGATTCATAGCCCGCAGGCCCTCCTTATACAAATGTTCAGGAAATCACAGATTTCCTCTAACAACTACATATCTACAATTATACAATTCATTATAACAACAATCTAATTGCCAAAAGGAAACCATGAAAAAGATTGAAATATTGCTGGGGTGAAACAGAGTCTATTGCGATGTAGCATCAAGTGAAGGAAATGTTGGAAATTAGGAGCTGCTCCATGAATTACAGTTGTAATCTTCCTGCTTTTTCCAAATCTGTAAAAATATCAAAGTTAATGTTTGAAAAAGATAAAACCTCCTTGAATATTACTTCATTAATCAAATATCCCATGTAAGATAGAAGAAAGGAGTTTACCTCGAGTGTTTAAGAACAATAATGATAAAAAAATATAGAAAGGTGGGCGGAAATGGGAGAGAAAAGTATACAAATCTGGTACCCAACATCTCCCCCCAACTGGTCTATCTACATGTCCTTATGCATCTCATCGTCTCCTCATATCTGGGTTGGACTGACTATGAATCACATGAAGCTGTGTGAGATCATATTCTTTGGCCATTTCCATCCCAAGGGGTTTATAACCTTCCGTCACAACAACATCCTTCCACTAGTCTAGGTCAACGTTGTATGCAGAAGTATATTGCTCAAAATTGAAACCTCAGCCCCATCCATCTGACCCCATAGGTATAAATTCATGCTACAAAACGTTGCATCCTATCTAGAGCTCGTGAAAATTTAGGTGCTCCAAATGGTTCTCGTGCTCTGACGGCTGATGATGACAACATCCACCTCCTCTGACAACTATCCAGTGCTTCCTTACATAAAATTATAATATGTCTGACACAGAGGTCAGCACACCATTTCTAGGTTGTCAACATGTGTTCTCTAAGCCCCTCAATCTGTAGGAAGGTGAAATGCTTGTTATAAATATTTGATGACTGGCCATGCTACTTCCTCATCATTAGCGACCTTATGACTTGGTTCTCCTCAAATGTTTCATAGGCCTTTTTCCATTTAATTTGATTGATGGTGTAGGAGGAAAAATCTCTTAAATGAATGTCCCTCACGAATGGAACGGGGTTAAAAGACTGATCATGCCTCAAAAATTAACCATGCATGTAGATATCGCACATTAATTGATGTCCTATAATATCATGAATTTTTAGGATACATAGGAATTGAATGGGGTCCTCAATCTCGTGCCAACTTTCCTTATATATACTTTCAAGACAAAATAAAAGAAATTGTTCATGAGGGAATAAGGCATAGCTATGTGCAAGAGGTCTGCAAGCTGTTACCTGCTATGCCAAGGAGAACATCTTCTCCTTATCTGATTGCAGCAGCTACACTTGTTCTTCCAGTTCTTCTATTCTAGTCTTTTGTTTAGCTTGCTTCAGCCACGCCTTATCTAACTGGTCTATGTATCCTGTAACGATCCCGCCAGCCTGTTCTAGAACTCGCATTGTCTCTTTCTTATGCCCATTTTCAGCATATTGCCACCTCTGGATCTCGGCGGCCAAGAAAAATTCCCAGCCTTCAAACAAATATTCAATCGGACCAGTCTGTGTAGTTGCGGAGGAGACTTAAATTTTTGGCTTTACTTCCCTCCATTTGTAGAATTTTACTTTTTTTTTCAACCGCGAAACTTGTATCTTCAACTCTCGAACCTCCCTCTTCAATCTCATGGTTTCATTGAACTACAAATGGTAGCTTTTCTTGAGATGTAACCTTCTCTTCTCACACTATTCAATCCATTCCTGTTTGATAAGAAATTCAGTTTCTAGGCCTATAACAGGGTCAGGAGGTGGCAAAATGCTGTCGGTATTATCAGCTGGTTCTTCTGTTAGGTCTTTCTGACTGGGCTCCCTATATTTAGGGGCATCTTCCTCTACAATTACTTCAGGGAATCCTGCCGTATGGTCAGCAATTCCATCGACCACTCCGTGTTCTGGTTTTTCAATAGGAATCCCATCTTATTTGCAAGCCTTTGAGTGCTCCAACTGAGATTCAACAATTACTGGGCCGATATTGGGCATGTAATTTCCTGGGTTGAAAAAATTAAGCATTAGTGGAACAACTATTTCCTCTATTAATAATTAGGGAGAGCCGAATCCCCTCACCCCTCTAGGCATCATGGACTAGAACAGAGAGCAGGGAATAGATTCATCATCCTTGTTTCCAACTTGGGATGGACTTTCATGCACTATTACTTCGGTTGGGGTTGATGCTGGTTCTTGTGGCACAACGTCAATTTCTAGGGTTGTTTCCCTTCTTTCCTCCTGCCCTTTGTGCATCATTTCTTCCTCTGAGGTTGATACTGGTTCTTGTGGGAATGTATTGACCTCGTGGGTTATTTCTCTTTTATATTTCTGTTCTTCATGGATTTCCTCCCTAATTCTCTATTCTAGTTGTATCAGGGGTGGTTCTTCTGTAACACCCCCACTTGTTTCAATATCCATATATGCTTGGGTAGGTGATGTTGTTTCTTGCAAAACAACATCACTTTCCATCCCTCTGTCTGACATTCCACTTCCCTATTCCTCATTGACAAAAGTCGACGAATGTATGACAGTCTCGAATTCATGAACTATATCCATAATTCCTTCATCTGTGGGCTCCTTAGGCAAGGTTGGTTCTTGTGTGGTAGCCTCGACTGTGTCACCAATTATCTCCTCTACTCTCATTTCTTCAGGTTCTTCCTGATCAACCTCCATTTCTACTTCTTTGAGTTCCTCCTGATCAACCTCTATTTCCATTTCTGAGGGTTCCTCTTGATAAATTTCCTTCGAATGTTCTTCTTTTGCTAAACCAGCCAGAGAGATTAGTTCCTCTTCCTTAGCAGCAATAACGACTGCTATCTCTTCTTCTGATGATCCACAAAGTTCCACCCAGGAGACTCGAAATCTGTCTATTGCATGCATGACCAGTAAACACACCAATCCATGGTTGGAGAACACTGCCGGCATCTAGCGTGAACGTCGAGTGGACTGTGCCATGTGCTGCAGCTGTTTTAATAGAAAGAAGGGCATGTTTAAGGAATTCACCCGAGCCTGTGGAAATCGAAGGTGAGTTAGAATTTTAAAATGATATTTAAACAGAGTTGTGGCCTAGCCTTCGTAGGTTATGTATTTCATTACAAAACTTGTGACTTCGTTCCATGGATATGGCATGGACTTGTGCTCATATCCTCTGCCCTATTGAACGACGCTTTCTCCTGCCTGCAAGAATAATTTAGGAAACTCTGGGAGAGAAACTTTCCGAGCAAACCATTGCTGCCCTTGCTATCTCAAGCTGCTAACTTTTGCAATTATCTCTTCTGTGACAGGAATTTCCAATCCTTTGATCGGTAAGCCATTCTCATCTAGATTAAGCACAAACTCCATTGTGATTTCCCTGTCAAACCCCTACAATTTTTTGAAATAGGTATCCCATCCTGCATTGACAAATATTTGCCATACCTATGGATTACTGCGGACCGAAGCTGTATTTTCAGGTTCATGCCCACAACCAGTCTACCCATAGTGTGGGGATTGTAGCAACACTTCTTGGAACATCAGACCATTGGATAGAGTAGTGGAGACCAAATTTGGAAAAAAAACATGGTGAAAATGAATGGTGGTAACAGTAAATATGGATGGTAATTCTTGGAAACTGAGGAAAATCATGAAAAGAAATATGGTAAGTACAATGAACAGAATGGTAATTATTTTATATGAAATGGAAAGGACATGTTACGGATCCCAATGTGTATTAATGATTATACGAAGTATTGATAAGGATCGTAGGGTGTACCACACATGGAATTGTAATAATGAATTACAAAATCATCATTACGCCGTGATTAAATTATGATGACACTCCCCCCCAACTTTGAAAGTTGTCATCCGCGGCATTAATGTGTTCACGTGGGATATTTAATCAAATCGGTAAAAGTCACATGGAGGCGTACCTGGAGGCTTACTTGGACAAAGTGACGGTTGGTAGGATGATGGCGTAGTAATGATGTTGTTGGAGTAACAACAGTACGAGTAACAACATTTGGAGTAATAGCAGTGTGAGTAGCAACATCCAGAGTAACAACATCTAGAGTAACAACAATGCGAGTAACAACATTCAGAGTAACAGCATCTGAGTAGCAGCATCATGAGTAGCAACAATCGAGTAACAACATCATGAGTAGCAGCAACTGAGTAACAACATCATGAGTAGTAGCAACCGAGTAGCAGCATCGTGAGTAGAAAAAACTGAGTAACAAGATCATGAGTAGCAACAACCAAGTAACAACATCATGAGTAGCAGCAACTGAGTAATAGCATCATGAGTAGCAGCAATCGGTACTTAGAATTTATTTATTTATTTTTAAAGCATTACTCCTTAGTAGTAATTCCTGCAAAAAGACAACAAGATAAATAGTAACAGTATAATTATTTATTATTTATTATTTATTTATTTATTATTATTATTATTATTTTTATGTATTTATTTTATTCTTATTATTATTATTATTATTATTATTTTAAAGTGAGGATGTAGAGGAAGAGTTCTCTGCACTGATAATATTCAAACCAGATTTCTCAGAGAGGTGCTTGATAAAAGCATCCTTAGAGGCTGGGTGGTGGTATAATATAAGGCGATGTCCATTTTCTATGAATGAAGCACGTGTATCGTCAATTGTGACTAGCCTGATTGTTCCATTATCAAATACAACGTCCACCTTGTAAGGTCCGATCCAGTGAGTGCAAAGCTTTCCCTTAAAATCCTTAAAGTGAGAGTCATATATTAGTGCCCAAAATCCCCTCTTAAACACCTTGTTCTTGATAAACTTATCATGACATTTCATTCTCTGCTACTGAATAGCAGTAGTTCTCTAGAAAACCATTGAATAGATTTCATATAGTTCATTGAGTTGGGCCAGTTGGTGTTTCTAGGCATCTGAAAGATCCAAACCAACTTCAAGAGTTGTTCTCAGCATATTGATTTCAAACTCTATTGGAAGCAAAGGGGATTTCCGATAAACCAAATCAAAATGGTGAAAACCCAGTTGTGTTCCGCCATATTGTTTTGTACACCTAAAAGGCTTCAAGCAGCTTTTGAGCCCAATCCTGATGATGGTATGCCACAATTTTTGTCAAGATATTTTCCAATGTCTTGTTTATGCTTTCTACTTGTCCATTCACCTAGGGATGGTATGGAGATTTCACCCTGTGTTTGACTCCATATTTCTACATAAGCTTTGCTATCATGTGTGATGTAAATTGTGCTCCTCCATCTGAAAAAATCTCTCTTAGAGTACCATAACGAGAAAAAATTTCCTTAAATAGAAAATCTGAGACTACCTACTCTGTTTCTTTTGCAATAGCTTTGGCTTCTACCCACTTAGTCACATAATCAGTACATACTAGATTGTGAACGTTTTGCTGGGAGGGTGGGTTGAAGGGCCCAAAGAAATTTGATAGCCCATTTCTCAAAAGGTTCGAGGACTACATGTGTCTGTAAAGGCATTTCATCAGCCTGACCGAGCTTCCCCATACGCTCACAGCTATCACACCTCCTGACATAATTTTGCGCATCCTAAAAGATAGAAGGCCAATAATATCCCATTTGTAGCACCTTATCGCTTGTTCTTTTGTCTACAAAATTCCCTCCACAAGGGCCATCATGGGCAGCCTTCAGTACTTCATAAATATTTTCCTTAGATACACAATGCCAAATCTTCTTATCAGCTCTTACATGAAAAAGGTAACCTGCCATCCAAGAATATCAGGCACTGTGATAAAT
Organism: Pinus albicaulis; assembly: GCA_034641835.2. Classification (NCBI taxonomy): domain Eukaryota; kingdom Viridiplantae; phylum Streptophyta; class Pinopsida; order Pinales; family Pinaceae; genus Pinus; species Pinus albicaulis. The sequence continues at coordinate 901,287,836 of CM076570.1, read as the reverse complement.
AATTTTTCGTTGTTCCCTGTATGACAAATGATGAGGCACTTTCCATATAGCAAGATAGTTAGCAATATCTGCATACCAATGATTGAAGATTTTGAAAATTTTGAAAGAAATTCAAGTGAAGAAATTGAATCACCAGGTATGTATATATATGTCATGTGTATTATTGAAATTATACATATTTATTATTTTTCAATTCATTCAAACACTATTTTTTAATTTAATTATTTATTGAATATTTAAACTCATTGTGTACATTTAATTTTCATATGTATAGATGAAATCAATATTGATGATGAGATGTTTGAAAACGTTGACACTGACACATATGGAGATAAAAAATCTGACCATGTTATACGATATCGTATTATGCACATTATTGGTATGTTCTTCAAAGATGAAAATGTGGCAGTTAAATCCCAAATTTGGAGAAGTCTCTTAACATCAAAGAAATTAAAAGAAGCTATGACTCTATTGGGTATGTGAAAATCAATGAAAGATAAAAAAAAAATAAAGGAAAATGTGGTACAAAATATAAATAGTGCTCTAAAGTCAATTGGAAGAACCAGAAAGAAAAGTGATTTAGGTGCACGTAGAGCAATACAAATGGCAGTGGTTTCATCAAGTACTAAAGAAAATCGTTTGGTAAAATCTATGGCACAAGCATTAGGGACCTCACGAAAAAAATTGCACAAACATCGAAAATTTTGATTGCAAATAGATGTAAATGACGAGCTAATTTGTTGGACAATTATTTGTAGGCAACAATACAATGATAGACATGGAGAAGATGTTAAAAAAATAATACATGAATATTGGATGAAAAATTCGCGTGTTTCACCAAAATCAACGGATGTGATGCAGTGAATAATAGCACGAAATCAGTACGAAGAACATGCAAAACATACCTTGGAAACCAATCAAATAGAGTTGTTAAAGAAACTCATAGAAGATAATCATGGAATTAATGTCTCAATTAGTGCTTTTGTGCAATAAAAACCATGGTATGTTAAACCTATGACTGTAAGCAACACTTGTTGTTGTCATTATCATGTGGAATTTCAGTTATATTATGACACATTCCTTAATTTTGGTAATTTTTTTAAGAAAAATTCACCTCCTCCTTCCACTATTCATGATTTCATATCCTAAATTCTATATGCAAGAGAAAGCCATGAATTATTTTACCAAAATAAATGTGTTGGTGGTAAAAAATGTGATCATTGTGGAAATTTGACTTTATTTCACAACAAATATCTTACTGATATAAATGATCAATCATTGTCTAACATAAAAGTTAAATGGAAGAGATATGAATATTTTCATACATCTATTGGTTCAAGTAGTACTACAAGTGCTAAAAGGATTGATTTACAAGAAGAAGAATTTTTTGTGATAGATTTTTTGAGAAATTTTGAGGAAAAATTTTATAAATACACTAAGCATTCCCATAGAGCTCGATGGCAGGACTTGTAATTCAAAAAATCCCATGATTTTTTTCCACCAGGGACCATTTTGTGAATAGTTGATTTTGCAGATAATTACACATTTATTGCACAAAATGAAATACATAGTGAATACTATCATTCTGACCAAGTCTCTATGCTTGTCCATATTCTATATAGAGACACTGAAAAAAATGTTGATCATACAAAAAGAAACAGTGAAAATTGACATGCTATTAAAGAATATCACTTTTATATCAGTGATGATCATACACATGATACAAATTTTACATAACATTGTTTTGATAATATTTATGACTCATTGAAAGGTCATGGAATAAAATTCAATGAACATTGGATATGGTTAGATGGATGCATAGATCAATTCAAATATTCATGATCATTCTTTTGGTTGTGTTGTCTTCAAATGAAAACCTGCATTAAACATTGTTGGAATTTGTTTGAGACTGTTCATGGAAAAGGAAAACATGATGGTGCAGGGGAATGTATAAAATTAGCACTTCAAATATATCAAATGGAACACTCTGTAGACAAACTTGTCCCAGTTGAACAAGTTGTTCAATGGTGCATCACTACACTAAGCCATGAAACTAATCGATTAAGGGAAGTATGAAGGTACATGTACATATATACCAATTAATTTGCATATATATATATATATATAGTATATGATCTAATTTTTATTAGTTTTCTAATTTTAAACATTATTTATCACCATGATTGTCTTTGATCATATATAAATTGTATTTTAAATAACATATTTATATTCTTGTTTAAATTTTCCATATAGGTTTTTTGGCATATTGGGGTCCAATATGTAGATATATCGATTGGAAATGATGCAAAAACAATAAAAGTGAATAAAAAATTACATTCAATTAAAACAAAGGAGTACCAAAATGTGTTTGCATTTGAAAATAAAATATTCTTTTTTTTTTCATGTTTGCATAGTCGACACAAAATCCAATGATGTTTGTGAAAATAATATGTATGTAAAATATTGGCAACATACATAACTAAATACAAAGGGGAAAATGTTTGTTGAAAAATTTGAAGAGATGAAATCAGAGGAGACTATAGTATCATGTGAAGGTGATCGAGTTTCTAATCTTGTTAGAGAAGGTTACATTTCAATTGCTTTCAAATGATAGAGATCTAGAAATATATAATAAAATCAAGTACACATGTTATATTTAAAGTTAATTTTTCATGTTAATTATGATCTAAATTTATGTACTTGTTTTATTGTGTAGGAGATGTTTTTGTTGTAGTTGCACCGACTAACAACGTAGAAAATGTTAAGTATTATTTGATGCGGTGAACTGAACAAAAGATGAAATTATTGGAGGACTATGATGATAACGGCTTTATATATGACAAAGGGTCTGTTATACTAAAATGTTATTTTTTACACCAAACTCATCAAAGTTAGAATATTTTTTACTTTCAAGACTATGAACTTGATGTCATAATTTGTCAATATAGTCATTTGGTGTGTACAACAGGCATAATGTTGGCAGAAGTTCAATCAAAGAAAAAAAATGAAAGTCAAGAAATGGAAAATGTCAAAATATGACCATGAATGGATCATTGAGAATGGAATTCCATAGAAATTTTTTTAATTGAACTACCCAACAATTTCTTCTCCTTGGATTCATCTTTGAGAACTTATAGTTCAAGTACAAATTGTTAGCTTTTTTTTTTTTGCATTCTTAAGTTGTACATTCTCAAAAAAGTATTAAGATTCTTGAAGTTATATGTATACTATCTGTTATGTACAAGTGTATTGAGGATTTGATTATATTGATATTGTGTTTTCACATGCACACAACAAGTAATTTATACATGTACACATACATACATTATCTGGTATGAACTAGTTAATTTTATGTCATTATTACAAAATGTATGTATCTAACATATTTTATATCATGAAATTTTAAGTTATTATTTTTTTAGACATTTAAAGGAAATTATAATATTCATTCAAATGCAAAATGTGTACCATGTTTTGTAATTTCCAGTTTTATTATATTAAACGTTAACTATCAACTCACATACATGGTAGTATTTCTATGTACATTAATCAAAAATGTTGTATACCATATTCTTTAATGCAATTTTAAAATTTTATGATTGTTTTAGACACATCTATGCACACCTAAAATTTTATGATTGTTTTTAGATGTATCTACATGTACTGTATATTAACATTATAAGAATGATTTCAAATGCAAAATGTATGAATTAAATGAATACTTTCATTGCTACATATTCATGAAGCTAAATATATGTATTTAACCTTTAAAATCATCAAACCAAACTCACACCATGCGGATTGTACATGGTCATGTTTTATAACTTATATGTTTATGCACATGTTCATTTACAACTTTATATTAAAAGTTAAAGTTATCACCTTTAAAAGAAATCTACACATAATTATATAACATTCACAAATGATCAAATGCATAATATGTACCACATGTATTTTGTAATTTTCAATTTTAATCTAGATTCATTTTAAATAACAAGTAACAAAACAACAAGTTTTATAAACAAAACATAATCTAAGTTTGAATCTAAGTTAACATTATAACAACATGTGATGACATGCAAAATGTAACAAGTAAATTCAAATGTACTTCAATCGTTGTTACATATTCATGAACTTAAATATGTAAAACCATATTTAATTATTTTAAATGACACATGATCATGAAAAATGTACCTAAATATCACCTTTACTAGACATCCTAATTATATAACATTCACACATGTTCAAATGCATAAAATGTACCACATGTGTTTTGAAATTTGAAATTTATATCTAGATTCATTTTAAATAACAAGTGACAAAACAACTTGAGTTTTAAAAACAAAACATAATCTAAGATCATCTAAGTTAACATTATAACAACATGTGATCATGTATGCAAAATGTAACAACTAAATGTAAATGTACTTCAATAATTGTTACATATTCATGAACTTAAATATGTAAAACCGTTTATGATTGTTTCAAATGACACATTATCATGCCAAATGTACCTAAATATCACTTTTAATAGACATCCTAATTATATAAAATTCATATATATTCAAATGCATAACATGTACCACATGTGTTTTGTAATTTGCAATTTCATTCTAGATTCATTTTAAATAACAAATGACAAAACAACTTGAGTTTTTAAAACAAAACATAATATAAGGTTGAATCTAAGTTAGAATTATAACAATATGTGATTATGTATGCAAAATGTAACAACTAAATGAAAATGTACTTCAATCATTTTTACATATTCATGAACTTAAATATGAAAAACCATCTATGATTGTTTTAAATGACACATGATCATGAAAATTGTACCTAAATATCACCTTTAATAGACATTTAAACCTAATTATATGATATTCACACATGTTCAAATGCATAACATGTACCACATGTGTTTTTTAATTTTCAATTTCAATCTAGATTCATTTTAAATAACAAGTGACAAAACAACAAGTTTTAAAAACAAAACATAATCTAAGATCATCTAAGTTAACATTATAACAACATGTGATCATGTATGCAAAATGTAGCAACTAAATGCAAATTTACTTCAATAATTGTTAGATATTCATGAACTTAAATATGTAAAAACATCTATGATTGTTTCAAATGACACATGATCATGAAAAATGTACCTAAATATAACTTTTAATAGACATCCTAGTTATATAACATTCATACATGTTAAAATGCATAACATGTACTACATGCATTTGTAATTTGCAATTTCAATCTAGATTCATTTTAAATAACAAATGAAAAAACAACTTGAGTTGTAAAAACAAAGCATAATCTAAGATTGAATCCAAGTTTAACATTATAACAACATGTGATCATGTATGAAAAATGTAACAACTAAATGAAAATGTACTTCAATCATTGTTACATATTCATGAACTTAAATATGTAAAACCATCCATGATTGTTTTAAATGACACATGATCATGAAAAATGTACCTAAATATAACCTTTAATAGACATTTGCACCTAATTATATAACATTTACACACGTTCAAATGCATAACATGTACCACATGTGTTTTGTATTTTGCAATTTTAATCTAGATTAATTTTAAATAAAATGTGACAAAACAACAACTTTTAAAAACAAAACATAATATAATATCATCTAAGTTAACATTTTAACAACATGTGATCACATGCCAAATGTAACAACTACACAAAATTTAAAATCAATCAATAAAAGTAAACTTAGTTTAACTATCCAAAATGTAAAATATGTTCAAAATTTATATCAGTCAATAAAAGTAAATATAACAATGTATCAAGTGTTAGAAGTATAAAGTTATATAGAAAATTAAATATAAAATGTACTATAAAAAGACTAGATCAAATAAAATGTTGTGTGCATCGACTAAATAGAGAATTTGGCTAAAATATATTTTCCAGCAGCCTCCTTGTGCTATCATCTGAAGAATGGGGAACCTACATAATGTGTAATTGTATATATATACACATGTATAATAAATTTATGTATACGCATTAAAATTAAAAATTAATGTTTTAAAATTAAATGAGAACGTAGAACTTTATAAAAAAAACAAAATGAAAAAAATAAAAAATTCATGCAATACCTCATTTAGTTCCCCCTCCATTGTCTCATGTTGGCCATATATATATATATATATTAAAATTAAAATTTGATATTTTAAAATTGAATGAGAATGTAGAATTTCAATAAACAAACAAAATGATTTTTTTTTTTATAATTTCATGCAATACCTCATGTAGTTCCCCCTCCATTGTTCCGTGTTGGCCAATCAATGCTTCTTCATGGATAAACTATACTATATATATATATATATATATATATATATATATATATATATATATATATATATATATTTAAGAAATTTAGATATATGTATTAAAATTAAAATTTAATATTTTAAAATTGAATGAGAATGTATAACTTCAGTAAAACAAAAAAAATGAAAAAATAAAATAAATTTTGATGCAATACCTCATATAGTTTCCCCTCCATTGTCTTGTGTTGGCCCTGTATCAATGTATCCTCATGGATAAACTGTACAATATATATATATTAAAAATTTTCAAATGAATATTCATAAACTAATGCAATAATATTTTAAAAAATGTTAGACAACTTCAAATTGTTTGGATGTTCCTATACCCATCATCGACTCCATCGATAAAGTCCTTGGAGAACAAAAATCATCTCCACAAACCTAAAATTCAAAAATTTTAAAACTGTAAAATAACTCAAGGTCTATCTCATTTTTTAATGAAACTTGCACTTCAATTTATAACTTGAAGCATAAGTGAAAAATTGAGCTTGTGACAGTGGATTATTTGGCACATCTCCTAACAGGGAAGAAGAGGGTGGCTCAATTGCTAAAACATTAGATGAAATTTGAATATATTAATATTTAATTATATACATGTGTACACATAATTATTTATTTTAAAAATATACACATCATGATAGGTCGATATAATAATTTAATAATAATTGTACATCAAAAACATGAACTCTTTAAAAACACTAACATTTCCCAAAATATCATTTGGATTGACAAAACCTGAACCTTGGACCATGATATTATAAAAATCTTCATTCAACATGCGTGTAAACTAGAAATGGTGAAAATATGATACATTTATGTTATAATAACACATACATAAAAACATGTATATATAGGTCAATTATAAATTAAATTAAAATATCCACCCTAACCATTAACACATACCAATCCCATGCCCTCTTCCTCATGAAGAACTAAGTCCTACAAACCATTGCGAAAATGATTTGAATATGTTAATCTCTTCAATACTCATGTTGTCTATCTCATCATCTGTACTATAGAGAAAATTATCACATGCATTAGCTCGTGCTCTTTGTTGATTTAGACCAATATCATTTCCACTAAGTCCAGTATGAACATTTTTTATGATGGCATCTCTTGCTTCTTGACTAATTTGAGAAGTGGTATCCATCTCTGACCACAAAGTTTCCACACGAGGAGGTCGGCTTACCAAAGGTGGCTTAGGGCGAGGCAACTCGGTATCACTCTTAGCGCCCTTACGGTTATATAATCAACCTTTCCTAGAACCAAAAAAATCAAAAGGAAGGTCATTATAATTGGTTTCATTCCAAAAATAATTCCGCATAAAATAATTTTTCAAAATAAGCAGGAATTTCGAAATTCCATGGTAGTCTTCAATAGGCTACAAGGTGTCTATCATATAAATGACAGGCTATATTAGGGTGCTTGAAATATTTCACTTTCATCATCTCTCTTTTCAACCCTTCTTTGAAATTAAACATAGATTTTTCCATTTGTTTTGTAACCTTTTTTTTAACATCATCCCATGTATCGGGACCCATTACTACTTCCTTTCTTTTCCTCATCAATTTTGCAAATGTATCAGTGGTTGGCCCAAGATTTTCGTAAACATCTAAAAGTGTGCTTAGAGAGTGCATAATTATTTGTAACCTTTCTTAACTCTCTTCAGGGAATTTCAAACTCCAAAAATATTTCATCAATTTTGAATAAAGATGTTCACACTTTTGTAATGTGAATTGTTGGATGTTTATTTCCCAAGGTAAATAATCGGGAATTTCAAATGGATAATTCTTGGTTGGTGTACAACCTTCTTCTTGAATTACGCAATCTAGCCTACGTCGTTTTCGAGCTACATTTTTACCCTCTACATCAATATATAAAATTATGTATAAATAAAAACCATGTGAATAAATTTGTACAAATTTCTTTTTTAACCATAAAAAAAATTATATAGATAATTTAACAAATTAATAATCATGATAATAATATTTAGATTGGTGGCCACCTTGATATGGTTGAGCACCATCATGCCCACTAGGATATGGTTGAGAACGAACATGACCACCCATTGATTGGCCACCACCCATTGATTGAGAACCAGCATGACCACCCATTGATTGACCACCACACATTGGTTGAGAACCAACATGACCACCCATTGATTGGCCGCTAGGGGAATGTGTACAACCACCCTCATCCGATTGGCCACCACCTATTTATTGGTTATCAGGGGAATGTGTACCACCACCACCACCCTCACACAACGAGAGAAAAGATTATTAAAAAAAATATGAATTTCTAATCAATTCAAATATACATACATGTACATACATGCATATGATTGAGTATATTGCATGACCCATACCACGATTGTGTGAACCATGACCATGCTCTATTGATTGATTAGATACACTTTTTCTCTGAACTCCTAAAAAATGAAGTTTATTAAAAATTAATTTAACTCATTAAATTGATAAAAAATCAATTCCATATGTATACATGCATGTATGGGGATAATATTATATATTCAAATTTCATTTAAAAACTTACACATATAATATAAATACCATGAAAATAATGGACATCCCCTGTTCCGTGACCCCCCTCTCTCGTAGAGGCATGGGACTCTAATGATGTTCGCGTCTAAGAATCACATGGAAAATTATCATCATCCATGATATATATATATATATATATATATATATATATATATATATATATATATATATATATATATATATATACATTATGGTTAAAGCCTCAAATAATCACGTGGAAAATGATCATCCATGATATATATGGATATCTACAAATACATAGATATATGATGTTTATAAATTTACCTCATGTATTTACAATTATTTTTTAAAATTACTATTTAAAAATATTTCAAAAGAATTCAAAAACTTGATGTAATTTACACAAATGTTGGAGCACAACTTGAACAAAAATGTGAAACAAAAAACTTGAGGCACAAATTGATGTGTAAAACTCACTCGACTATTAAAAAAAAAAATGTTGAAGCCGTGCACATTTTGAAAATTAAATTTACAAAATTTTCTAAAACATGAAGTTCACCAAGTTGTGCTTACATAGTGGGTGCACATTTTGAAAATTAAATACAAAATTTTCTAAAACATGAAGTTCACCAAGTTGTGCTTACATAGTGGGAGCGCACTTGGTATATAATTGAAAAAAACACATGGTCATTAAAAATGACACATTTATAACTAAAAAACACACACATATCAAATATATATTACAATGTCCATCAATAAATTTTTATGGAGAACATCATCTTAACACTAATTCATCTTTGACACAAAACTCATTTATTTTTAAAATTACTATTTTAAAAAGATTTAAAAAGAATTCAAAACATTGATGTAATTTACACAAATATTGGAGCACAACTTGAATACAAATATAAAACACAAAACTTGAAGCACAAATTGATGTGTAAAAATCACTTGATTATTAAAAAAAAATTGTTGATGTTGTGCACATTTTGAAAATTAAATTTACAAAATTTTCTAAAACATGAAGTTCCCCAAGTCGTGCTTACATAGTGGGTGCACATTTTGAAAATTAAATACAAAATTTTCTAAAACATGAAGTTCACCAAGTTGTGCTTACATAGTGGGAGCGCACTTGGTGTATAATTGAAACAAACACATGGTCATTAAAAATGACACATTTATAACTAAAAAGCACACACATATCAAACATATATTACACTGTTGATCAATACATTTGGATGGAGATTTTATTAACACTAATTTATCTTTGACACAAAAAAACTTGAATTGACATTGCCCAATACAATAGATCACCAGACATCTTATTAACATTTGCACAATGTATTATATTAAATGATTAAAACTGTCTAACAATATCGTTTTGTTTCCCATGCAGTTGTTTTAGCCTCTCCTTCTTAACCTGGTACACACCTTTCATCTGGTTGCACACAAGTTTAGAATTGGTGAAAAATAAAATTATATTGGATCCATACTCCCTAGCTGTTCCCAAGCCTTCTATCAATGCAATATAATATGATTCATTGTTTTTTGTTCTTTCAGGTATCTTCATTTTCCTTTGGAGGACTTTTTTCATCGCAATATTGCATATCACATATGTAATCACTGCTTTCCCTAGATTGGGATAATGAAAAACATCTATGCATAATGTCCAATTTTCAACCATGTTTAGTGGGATTTTTGATCTCTGAGAAAACCAAATTCAATAAAATATTAAATGAATATTTATTGCAAATGCCTTAGTTTATGGGAGAAATGACATTACATGGTTTCCAAAAACACTAGGACCATCCCTTCATTTAGGGAAATTTTTTATAATAGTTTACTACCAAACAAAATGAGTAACAACACATCCTAGCCATTATGGTTGGTGAGGTGATAGTGGACCCCTATGAGGTTATATAAAAAAACTTGATATTTTATTGATTATAACCTGCTAGTATTTTTTGACATTACTGAAGGAGTCATAAAAATTGGAACACAAGAAGTGGGGGAACCACCAAGGTTTTCCAGCTGAGCCTCCTAAGTGTGAAGAAGAGCTTGTTGCCTCAGAGCAAGTAAAAAGAGACTAGCATGACACATGTGATTTTGAAAGCATCCTTACTATTAAAAAAGACAGGGGCTATTGGAAATCCTTAACGAAAATGCAATCAACCTCCTTCAGAACATTGGAGCACTAGATCAAAGAGATAACGTGGAAGATGATGTTCCAGATCATGATAATAATGCTACTGCTACACTAAATGATTTTTTATGCTCAGAATACAAGAATAACAACACTGCTAGAATTGTTGAAGAAGGTACTGCAATTTTGAAAGAAAAATTCCACATCAAACATGATTCCCAAATAAATTTGGATCTATGCTTTCAGAAAAATAGAGGGGCATCAAAGGCATATCATATGTGCTATGTTTTAATAACTAACTAGTTTATGATAATTTTCATATCTCCCTTCCCAAAATTGAATAGTGTTTCTTAGAGGTCTGATTGCTCAAGCAAGAAAAGAGGTTTGGCAGAACATATTTTGATCAAAGGAAAATCATATATACTATGTTTTAATAACTAACCAGTTTATGATAATTTTCATATCTCCCTTCCCAAACTTGAAATGGGTTTGTTAGAGGTATTATTGCTCAAGAAAACAACGAGGTTGGGAAAAACATATACTGTACTCAGAGTTTGAGAAAAATAATATTGATCACTTCTTGAATGCACCATCCACTAACGACATGGTAGGCTGATCATATATACTATGTTTTAATAACTAACGAGTTTATGATAATTTTCATATCTCCCTTCCCAAACTTGAACTGGGTTTGTTATAGGTCTGATTGCTCAAGCAAGCAACGAGGTTGGGAAGAACATATTTTGTACTCAGAGTTTGAGAAAAATAGTATTGATCACTTATTAAATGCACCATCCACTAAAGACATGGTTTTTCAACCATTGGGAAGATGATGATGACAAAGTTGAGAGTTTGAGAAAAATAGCATTGATCACTTCTTAAATGCACCATCCACTAAAGATATAGAGACACGGTTTTTAACCATTGGCAAGATGATGATGAAAAAGCTAAAACCATAAACTGGCAAGCTTGTGTGACAATTATGACAATGATAATAGAGAATGTGGTGTTTTTCTTAGGCCATGATATGCAAGAGCTAGGAGTGAGGCATTCCAAAGAAACAACGCAGAAAAAAAGAGAGTTTAAATTAATGGAATATTTTTAAAAGAGAAATATGATGCACAAAAATATGATACATATGTAGCTGGTGGCACTGTTTATGTCAACAATGTCAATGGTGTTGTTGGGCAGAGGAGGTGATGAGTTTCCTGAGGCAGAGGAAGGAATTTATAGTCACCCATTAATACAATTGATCACAATCAAGGTTTGTGCCTAAAATTTTGACATGGTAGAAAACCTTACAAAAAAATGGAGTTTTCACCAAAGAGGAGGGTCCAGAAGTCCTACAGACCTGGAACGTAGAAGAGGAAGGTTGCTAGGCAAATGATTATATTGAATATCATGAAAATGTTACCTTCTGTGAAATGGGCATTAACTATGTCAAATTCTAGCGTTTCTAAGAGTCCAAAGAAAGTTTTGAAAGGGATGATAAGAAAATGAAAATGCAGAGTTGTAATGTATGTCAATTGTGTAAATTATTATAAATAGAAGTATGGCCTGGAAGATATGAAAGGAAAAATGCCACTGGTTGATGGTAAAAATTTTAAACAACGGTAGGTGAATTATTTATGTAGATTAATAAAAGTTAATCCTTGGTTTTAAACATGTAATTTAACAATTTAACATGAGAATTAAAACAAAACAATTTAACAAAAACAAAATCTCGAATAGATTTTAATTGTATTTTTTTTTTCTTGTCAAAAATTAAAAGTAGAAGAACAATGTGGCTTGGCATGGCACTAAATTACCTGGAACTTGCATTGTCATTTTTTTTATAAATTTCATAAAATATATCATATAAAATATCATCATATTATTGGGATCATCCAAGTTCCGGAGTATTTTTATTGTAGTTTTAATATATTTTTTTAAAGACATGTGTCAACTCAAGGCATGTTTTTTTTTAAGACATATATGTCAACTCAAGGCTAAGTACGAGCGAAATTACACATCTCCCTCACACTAAGTTTTAAAATGAGCCTTTCAACTCAATAATGCTACACTTGGCGTGAATACTTCTCAACTTGGTGACTATGAGGGTGCAAAAACGTAACAAATTACCAAAATTTGTTAGTTTGTTGGTGGAGTATGTTTTTAAGTCGTCATTATTGGGGTACTTATTCGACTTTATTAATTCCAAGTGCAATTGAACCTATTGGGCGAAGGCCTATCAATTTAGTAGGTAGTCGAATTTGTCAATTCCAAGCACAATCGACCCTGTAAAGTGAAGGTTATTGATTCAGTGGCTAGTAGAATTTTTATTACAATGTGATATCAATTTTTCAACCAATGAAATGATAACATTATGAAAACTTTTATAGAGTCTAGAAATATATAGACTCTAAGTTCTTATATATTGATGTAGGAATGGAATTTAGAAGAAAATATTTAACTTCAAGAAAACATATGTCCATTTTCCATTGATCAAGTATTTCAAAGGCAGACAAAAACTCTCTTTTGTAAAGGTAGTTTTATGTAGATTTTAAATTATTTTAGGAATCTCATAAATAATAAAAAAAGTTAACTATTTATTTAACTTCACTTGTAAATCAAAATTTTTAAATATTATAGAATTTAGAATAAAATTAAATAAATACTAAACAAACTATCCTTGTGTATGACCATTACATGTACATCTTCCTAAATTACTACATTACATGTAAATCTTCCTGTACTGCCATAAATATCATACAATAATTCTGAATTTTTCTATGTCATATGACATGTTATTTCAATACTATGGACTTATGAGAAAGATAGACGTATGGATCTAAGTTAAAGGTTTTGTTTTCTTTCCTATCTTCCTTTGTGGTGTCCTCCTTATCTCCCATTTCTTTCTAAGGGTTTACATGGATCATTTAAGTTTTCTTGACCTCGTGGTCTTATGGAAAAGACAAAACTATGTATTAAGTTAAAGGTTTTGTTTTATTTCTTATCTTCCTTTGTGATGTCCTCTTTAGCTCCCATTTCTTTCTAAGGGTTACATGGATCATTTAAGTTTTCATGGCCTTGAAACTATTTATTTACTTACCCCAAGTCCAACACATTGGATGTGTACTGATTGTGGGATTTTCATGCTGTTATTTTCTATTAGTGTTTATGGCCTTGGTTCTACTTCCCATTATTACCATTTTCTAGCTACATGAAATTTAGAATCACTCTAATCTAATTAAAGGAGATGTGTCATATTTTGGAACACTTTGAAAAATGGTTGTATTCATAGATCAAAACATGCATTACATTAAAAAGGAATTTATTGAGAGTTTATTTCTAGACTTTTACATTGGTTTTGTTAGTTGCAGAGTGGAAGGGAACCAAAAATTATAAAAATTATGTTGCTTCTAATCATTTATGAAGTTACATGAGAACATCTTTAGAGGTTTTTCAGCAAAGGAATATAATTTTGTAGTTGCTACCGCTTTATTCAATTTATGTTTTATGATGGTCTATAACTTTGTGGTTTAAGTGATGTATGCATTTGTAACGTAGTGTCCATTGCGGTATACAAAGATGGTAAAAAAGTATATTACAAATAGGTTTCTTTCATGTTTAGGATGAATGGAGGATGGACACCCATAATACTACCACACTTAAAATAATATTTGTTAGTTGTCATTTTAGGGGGTTGGAGGGGGAGGGAAATATCTTTCTAATATTCTGTTGATGTAATAAAATGTAAAATAGCAAGTTAAAGAGTAGAGAAAGTGGGCTACACCAAGAAAAGAATTTAATAGGTTACCTTCTCGGAGTAGATATATGGTTATTTCTTACATATATTTAACAAAATTAACACAAAGACTATTATTAAAAGAGTGCTTAGATAAACAAAAATCCCCCCCATGGGGCAAGCTAATGAATTTAACCACCAAAACACCAAATTTCCTTCCAGCACAAGCACCATGCACCATCATTGCCTTGTGGGCTAATTGAAATCCTTAGGAATCCCTTGTAGTGGGATAAAGGGGATTAACTTACGTTCACATCGTAGTGTGCTTGATTTCCTTTAAAAATGACTACAGGCATGCAAGGTAATATTTCATTGTTTATTGGGCACTCAAGCTTATTTATGTATCCTTATGGGAAACTATGCCTACCTTCATTGTTGTCTCGACTTGCTTGAAGTTTATGTGATTTTTTCTATGAGAAAGATGACAAGTGTATCACATAACTCTAGTCATGGTGCATGGCACCCAACCTGAAAATTCTATAATTTGAAAAAGATGGTTTGAGTTTGTGATTGAATCTACATGGACGAATTATTGCTAACATATATTTTGCAAGGGAAGTGAAAGATAACATTTAGGGGTTTTCCAGAGACAAAAAAAATCTACACATATTAAATGTTAAGAGTTGTTGAAATCGATGGTCCAGGGTTGTTCATCTTCGAGAATGGAAAACTTCCAAGAATGTAGGACTAAGGAGACTCGACCACAAAAAAAGTTGGTTTCCAGAAGTGTTGTTTGAAAGACTCGACCTTTCATAAAATGCACAAGGAGGGGTTGGAATACATGAATTCGTTTGTCTAGACCTTGCACAAGAATGGACATAGACTAGACCTTGCATGCAAAATTGTTTTAATTTTCCCATTCTTTTCATTAATATAACACAAAATTTCATTAATATAACAACGACATTCCCCTCATTAATACAATGTAGAATTCCATTAATATAACACAGACATATTAATATTTTAATATTTTTATAATATAAAAATATTATAAAAATCAATATAAAATCTTATAAAAATCAAATCAATATATAGATTTTAAACGTTGAAAAAAAAATTACAGTCATTACTTATGATTTGCATGAAGAATACACAAACATTCCCTTAATTAATATAGCTGAAAATTTCATTAATATAACACATACATTATATAAAAATATTAAAAAATCAAATCAATATATAGATTTTAACCAGAGACAAACCTTGAAAAAACAATTTACAATCATTACTTATGATTTGCAGGAAGAATTAAAAGCGGAATTACTTGGAATACGTGGGGACAACTTCGAGCATGCCAAGGAGGCAAAGAACACAAAGAGGAGATAAGGACGAGCATGCCGAGGACATGGATCAGACCCCAATAATCCTGCAAAAACACTATAAAAACCAATATTAGCATAAAATACTGAAAAAAAAGGCATAAAAAATACAAAAAAACAAGCCAAACACTGAAAAACACACCTCCTAGTTCTCTCCAACGATCACTGCCAAATACACATCTCCCAAAACTTTCCAACGGGCACACAACAGAAAATTGATGGAAATCTTCTAGCGGTATGAGGGCCGCTATAGTTATAAGAAAAAGGTTTTGTTGAACTTTTAACGCTGGTTTTCCTGCCTCCGGCCAAAAATCTGGTTATCATTGTCGTCAACGTAAACGACAATAAGTTTGATTAACTGCATAAAAAGTTCTGCCAAACATGTGGGAGATTGAAGTTTTTAGGTGCGTTTCTCACGAAATTGTAACCCATCTTCATATATATATATATATATTATGTTCAATAGTTATAGAACTATGTTATATTTTATATATATAACTATAATATATAGCTATGTGATACTATAGTAAAATAATAGTTAAATATAGTTATGTTATAGTTATAGTTATATATAGTTAAATATTATATATAACTAAGTTAAATTTTTTGTTATATATAGTGACATGACGTTATATAGATCTATATGCGATATAGATTTTAGTTGTATATATATATATATATATATATATATATATATATATATATATATATATATAATTTCTTTTTTATATTTTTAACTTTAGAGATTAATATTTTAATTTTAAAACTAATATTTATTATTTAAAATATATATATATATATATATATATATATATATATATATATATATATATTTGTTTAAATCTAAAATAATAAAATAAAATAAATTTTCATATTTGATATATAGAAGTTCACCATGAACAACAATATTCATCATCTTAATCTCAAGCTCAAAACTTACTTATTTATTGGTTATATTCTAGTTTATTTTATGTTTTGGATTTTTTTGGGGTATATTTCAGTCAAATTTGTTAGAAATTTAAAATGCATTTAAAATGATAAAAATTTTAAAAAATTTGAAAATTTATTTCAAAAAACTCCTAAGGAAAACTTTAAAACATAAAATAATTAGAAAATAACGTTTTTACCATAAAAAAAAAATCATAATAAATAGAACATGCTACCATTGCAAGTAAGAAAAAATTAAAGCCTAAATTATAGTTTTTAGGTGGTTTCAAACATTCTCTAGGTTGGTTTTGTTGTTTTCTGAGTCAATTTGAAGGTTTTTTTTTTATGGTTTTTTGTAATTTTCTAGGTTGTTTTGTGGTTTTATAAGTTGTTTTGAAGGTTCCTTTTATGGTATTTTGTGGTTTTCATGGTTTTTTATGGGAAGTTTTTTTTTTTTTTTTTTTAAATTAATTTATTTAATTTTCAAAATAAATAAATAAATAAGACAAAAAAAGATAGAATATCTACCTTCATTTGGGCCTTTGGGACATTAGCGGGGTTGTTGGCAATGTTGGTTGGATCACACCGTGCTCTAATTTCTCAATTGACCTCCAATACTCTCAGTCGAGTTGTTAATTATCACACAGTTTGTGCAAAATGACGCGCATATTGCGAACATGCATTTTAATAGAAAATAATGGCTCGATTGAGCCATAGAGCTCGATTGAGCTATTTTTTAGTGCTTGAGGAGCTCGACCGAGAACTTAAAAATAACTCGATAGAGAGCTTAAATTACTTGATCAAGCCCTCTTTTTTTCCACCTAAACGCACCCTCCCTTGCCAAAAAGTGTAACCCAGCTCCATTGTATCTCCCTGAAATCTCGAAGTGACACATGAATTCCAATTAAATAACATAGAAATTTTCATCTCCCTACAATTTAGATTTTGGATTAAAACTCCTGACATTTCTAAATCACACACTACAATATCACACTAGTGAATCACTTTCATGATGGTGTGGCTTTAAACTCTAGATTTCTCTCTCCAAGGTGTTCTTGTATTTAAATAATCAACTTACTAGTTTCCATACCCTATCTGTAACAGTAGCAATGGCCAAATCAACATTAGTTAAAAGGTGAAAACCTTGATTTTGTGTGTTCTTTGAAAAATATAATTTCCTGTCCCGCCATGCCATTTTTATGCTTTTACAAATAAAACTAACATTCCACACCACAACTTAATATTAATTGTATTTAATTTTGTCTAATAATTACATTAGATATTAAGTCTTCCATTATCAAACACGCCTGTACAAGTACATTAAATATTTTCAAGGTTCATTCTTCTCACATGTGTATAGTTACGATGTCACCTTCCATGTGGTTCACATCATATGAGTGTTTAGAGGCCTTTACTCATAAATTGTATACATTTAATTCCTTAATTCCAAATTTTAACTCTTTTATATTCTTCTTTTTCAACTCATATCTGACTCAAAATTTTCAGAAAACTCAAAACATGGGTAAGAAACTCAATAAGATATAGAAATATCCACAGACAATGGTCAACCACTCGAGGGATAAAAATCCTAATGCCAACATGTTCTATAGAATCATCATTACAAAAAAATATGTTACCATATATTCCTAATATAATATGTATAAACTACTCGAGGATGAAATTGAAGCAAGTTCAAAAGAAATAAAACTAGGTGAGCCCAATGTTGATACCTCATTGTGCAGTGTGGCGAAGTTAGTGCTGCATAAAATTGTTGCACAACCCATAATTATTCCATACACAGACATGATTCGTTGATTTTTAAATCATGTAGACATTGATACATTTTCCATATGTATTGTTGGAGGCACAATTTATGTGTTCTTTTCATCTTGACAAACTTTAGGTTATGTATAAACTTTCAGATCCTGAACTCCATTACAATGTACGATTTGTACATAAATTAATATTTTGAGTGTAAAATGAATATGTATGAATTATTAAATCGTGGAGGATCAGTGAACTGAGATTCAAAGAATAACCTTCTAGAGAATATGTCATTTTCCCTCTAAATGCATAACAAGCCTTTCTGGTCTCCATGCTCTGTAGGATTTTCGGAAAACGAGTTACACATTTTTATTTACAATGGGTTCTTGTCATTTATAGGGATTAAGAGGGTCTTTATTTCAATTGGGAAACTAACATTTCTAACAATATATGCAAGCAGGTTAACATTTTCAGAGCTAATACCCATAAATCTAATTCTCCCTTTTACATGCCAACCTACATTATGGATAACATTTGGTTTTCAACTTAATTTCCACAACATGCTATGGAAATCGACACCTTCTTAGCCACTCTCCCTTTACATTTACAATACAAAAATTTAGGAAGAAAATTATGGTGACCGCTTATATGCCATCTGTGTTTTGTCATAATACCCATTTATGAAATGCTTTTCTGCTCAAAACCTACCCGAATTGCAGAAGACGCCAAACTTGGTATTGATCCAATTGGTGATTGGTATTTTGAAGAAAACATCTCCTATCTAAGAATACATGATTATCAAGGATCCCCATATTCATTTCCCCTTTTTGTTCCTAACATATTAATCTATAAAGAAATAACTTACGAGACAATTGACATAAGCATTTCCTATGAATTACATAAAAACTCTAAGTGAAATTAACCTATTTTTCCCATATGAATTGGTGTTTATGACTTAGAAAACCTTGCTCGTTCTAAGAGATAATTATTGAATTTCAATGTCATTAAGCTAGCTCAAATTCCTTTAAAGCTTCATGATAGTTTAGAGACTGTAAATAACCATTGTGTTTCAGTCAGTATGAGAAAGTATTTACACGAAAGGTCTCCCTATGATGATATCTTTCATAGAGTCCAATCCTACAAGAATTCCTTTTAGAAGGCTTGAGAATTTTCTCTTGATCAGTACCAACATTTTCTCATATTTAAAGAAAAAATAAAGAAATCATTGCCTATGATTTTACAACAAGCAAGTGACGAAGCTCATATTGTAGATTCCTTTTCATCTAGAATTCTTGTAGTCATCCCAGACAAATATTCAAAAGACGTTGAACAAGTGTTTTCATAAATTGTTGATGGACTTCTAAAAAATGATATTATAGGAAAAAAAATTCATTATAATCAAAAGAGATCAATAGCCTATAGCAAGTTTTCCTTAGCCACATAATTATTGAAGCTCCTCTTGATATTTCCACTCCAAAGAAACATGCTCAACAATAGTTTGTTATCCCTTCCCATATTGGGACTGGCTTGGTCGCCTCTGAAGTCTTGTTGAAAACTTTGATTAGTATTATTCCCGCTAACAGTTCATAAGAATTCCTAAAAAAATACAATAAGTGTTCCTTAATAGAAAAAATTATCTAAAGCCTTCACTGAAATTTCCACTCCTAATAAATATGTTCAACAATAATTAGATACCCTTGTCCAAACTAAAGTTGGCTTCGTGACATTCGAAGTCTTTTTGAAAACTCTGATTACCATTGTTTTTGGTAACAATTCATAGGAATAAATATTGGTCAAACCACGTTACTTTTTGATGACCAAATTAGTTACTAAAATAATAGCTGAAGAGATGCCAATTATTAAGGCACGTGTGTTCGAGTGTCAAGTCATTGTGCAACTCAGTCCTCATACACAACTTGCAGACCTCCTACATATTTATTCATAATGTCAATCTTCCATTCAGACTTCTCTAAACATTGCTCCAATATACTAAAGCCTTCTTTCTCATTTGTATATTTTTAGGTTCTTAAGTCTATATTCTAATTATTGCAACAAAGTAGACTTTGCATTGTTCAAAAGTTCATATTTTCTTAATTTATTTATGGATTGTTATGATAGTTTGTTACTGAAATTAGTTGTTATTGACTAATTAATATTGTTGTAATTGAAGAATTAATGCAAGAACATGTGTGTGAATATTGTGTTTGAGTGAATAATATTTTCATTTACAGTTGTTTTCTTTTTAAGTATGTAATTCTCTATTTTGTAATATTAGTTAAAGAGCAATATGACTTTGAAAAAGGAATTCCTATTTTCGCAAGAAAGTATTCATTTATGCAACTATGATAGTTTATAATTCAAATTAGTTGCTACTAACTAATTAATTTTATTTGAATTGAAGCATTTAGAGAAAATCTGTGTGAATGTTGTATTTGAGTGAATTATATTTTCATTTACAATTTTTTTCTTTTTGCCACTAAATGGATATATTTGCATCCTTCTTCCAATTAAAATTATTAATGTGATGTTAGATGGAATTTACTACTTTTGGCTTCATGTTCGTGTTGCATGAATTTCATGCACGTGCATGTTTCATTTTCCTTGCATATACTCTACAAAAAAATCTGTAACTTGTGTGTTGTGGACAAATTGTAACATAGTTTTTTTTCTTATTGTTATTGAATAATTACTTTTGTTCTAATTGAAACATTATGAGAAAAAATTGTATGTGAATGTTTTATTTGGGTGAATTTTATTTTTATTTATAGTTGTTTCCTTTTAACAGCTAAACGAGCAGATCTACATCATTACTCCCATTAAATGACTAATGTGAAATTAAATTGAATTTACTACTTTTGGCTCCATGCTTGTGTTGCATGATTTTCATACTTATGCTATATTTCATTTTCTATGCTTTTTGGTGCATATACTCTAAAAAAAATTGTAAGTAGTCCATCGTGGAGAAATTGTAACATGGTTTTATTTATTTATATTGACTTTCAAAACAAAATTAGACTAGCTACTTCACAGATATTTCCCTTGTAAATATAATGTGATAAGAGTATAATAATAAAAAAAGTTAGAAAATGAAAATAAATTCATATTTGAAATTACATGTGTATATATATTTTAATATTTTGTTAATTCCCAATGGGGGTGAGAATTAATGTTATTAATAACAGAGTGGGGGCCTTGTTAGCCTCACCCACGTGAATTAGGGAATGACGAAGTGTGTCATGCATGCCTTCAGTGGTAAATGAATGTCGAATGATATGGAGACAGTGACATATTTTTTTTAAAGAAGTGCTTTATATTGTTGTTGGTTCCATTTTATGAAACTAGCTCCAAAAATAGATGAAAAGAGACATCAACGCCTTAGAAATAATCCACTTCGAGGGGGAAAACTCCAATAAATTACATAAATGAACAATTCCTGGATGATACAAATGAACAAAACCTCCTTCTATATATAGGAGTCCATGGGATCACAATATAATCCTAGCCAACCTAACAATAATAATTTAAGGGCACAATAATAACAATATTGGAGTTACAGGGGTACAATAATAACAATAAGGGGGTTACACTAGCAACAATATGGGACTATACTAGTAATATAGGGAGCTAACATGCCCCTCACCTTCAAAAAAGTGTTGTCCTCAATGCTTGAGTAGCTCCAGATGCTTCCGTTTAAAATTTTCGTCCTCACATGTAGAATCTTCAGTGGGTAAGTTCTT
Source organism: Pinus albicaulis (assembly GCA_034641835.2). Lineage (NCBI taxonomy): Eukaryota > Viridiplantae > Streptophyta > Pinopsida > Pinales > Pinaceae > Pinus > Pinus albicaulis. Next base: position 901,265,287 of record CM076570.1, on the reverse strand, counting down.
CCACTTGATGAGATACTCTGAAATTGATCAATTTCGTAGCTGTTGAGTTCTTGTTTCAATGACTGCTTCAGGTTCCAATATTTTTTTTCCTTCCTCATAAATTTCTGGCAATATTGTTTGAACTAGAAGTTTGTCCCCTATAACCTTCTTGAAGCATGAAACATGGAAAACTAGATGTACTCGCGAAGAAGCAGGAATCTCCAATTTGTATGCCATAGTACCAATATTTTGCAACACCTTGTAAGGACCATAGTACTTTGGTGATAGCTTATTATCCTTCTTATCTTGGTTGAGGGAAATTTGTTTGTATGTTTGTAGCCGTAAAAATATCGAGTCCCCTAAATAAAAAATTCTCTCGCTGCGATGTTGATCTACCTATTGTTTCATTCGATTTTATGCCAAATTTAGGTTATCATTTAAGAGTTGGAGAACTTCTTATTGATGCTCGATGTGATCTTCCACTGCTTGAACCTTGGAATTTTCTCTTAAATAATATGTGCTAGATGGTGGATGATATCCATAAAGTGCCATAAATGGGGTCATTTTTGCTGCAGTAGGGAAAGAAGTGTTATACCACCATTCAGCGAGAGGTAACCACTTGACCCATTGTGTTTTCTTATCAGATACAAAACAACGAAGATATCCTTCCAAACATTTATTCACTATCTTTGTTTGACCATTAGATTTAGGATGATAAGATGAGCTATGAGTTAGTTGAGTACCCAAACAAGAAAATAATTCCGTTAAAAAATTTCTAGTAAAAATGGGATCTCTGTCACTTACAATAATATTTGGGTTTCCATGTAGCTTTTAAATTGTTTCAATAAATGCAATAGCAACTGTACTTGCTTTAAATGGATGAGATAATGCACAAAAGTGTGCATAATTGGTAAGTCTATCAACTACCACCATGATGACACTCTTTCCTTCAGACTTAGGTAAACCTGTGATAAAATTCATTGAAATATCCTCCTAACATTGACTTGAAATGGATAAAGGTTGTAGAAGACCCGAGGTATTAATTGCCTCAACTTTATTTCGCTGGAAAACCAAACATTCCGCCACAAACTATTGAGTATCTGATTTAAGGCCATCCCAAAAAAACTATTTCTTCACCCTGTGGTAAGTTTTCAAAAATCCTGAGTGTCCTCCTAAAGGAGAAGTGTGCAATTCCAAAAGAATTTTTTGTTTTAGTTGGGAATTATTGCAAATTTATAAGCGATATTTGTACCATAAGGAATCATTTTTCCAACTAAATGTATCAGATGTACTAGGATCTTGCTGCAAATTTTGAATGAGTATCCACACTTCTTCATCCTTCTTGCATTCATCCCTTGCTTTGGCTATCCAATCTAGTTGGATAATAGAAATCCCACAAAGTAATGCTTCCACCTCTTCATCCTTTCTTGAGAGTGCATCTGCAACAACATTTAGCTTCCCTTTTTTGTAGATGATTTCAAAGTCATAGCCCAACATCTTTGTGACCCATTTTTGCTGCTCTTCTAGAGATAGTCTTTGTTCCAAAATGTGTTTAAGACTATCATGATCAGTTTTTACCTTGAAGTGTCTTCCCATTAGGTAAGGTTGCCATTTCTTTAGTGCATGTAGTATTTCCAACATTTCCTTCTCATAAATAGATTTTTGTAAATGATTTCCTTTGATTGGACAACTTTCAAAATCAATGGGTCTTCCTTCTTGCATTAAAACAACACCAATTCCATTTCCTGAGGCATCACATTCCACAATAAAGGTTTTGTGAAGTATGGCATACCTAAGATCGGTGCTAGGCACATTTCCTCTTTAAGATGTTCAAAGGCCTTAGTTGCTTCAGGAGTCCATGAAAATGCATCTTTCTTCAATAATTCCGTTAGAGGTGCTGCTATTCTCCCATAATTCTTTATAAAATTGCGATAATACCCTGTTAACCCGAGAAATCGTCACAACTGCTTTATGGTCGTGGGGACTTTCCATTCCTTAATGGCTTTAATTTTGTTAGGGTTTGCCTTAACACCCTCGTGAGATACAATATGACCCAAATATTCCACCTCTTGTACTCCAAAGAAACATTTGTATGTTTTTTCATATAATTGTTTCTCCTCCAATAGTTTGAGCACCCTGTCAACATGTTGAACATGATCCTTCCAAGACCTACTGTAGATTAGTATGTCATCAAAAAATACTAAGAAAAATTTTCTAAGGAAGGGTTTGAAAATGGAATTCATAAACCCTTGAAATGTAGAAAGTGCATTGGTAAGGCCAAAAGGCATGACCAAAAATTCATAATGATCCTCATGAGTTCAAAATTTTGTTTTCAGAATATCTCCAGTCTTCATTCTAATTTGATGATATCCTGAACAAAGATCCAACTTCGTAAAATAAATTGCTCCATGTGATTCATATAATAATTCATCAATCATAGGAATGGGAAATTTATTTTTAATAGTGAGCTTATTGAGCTCCCTATAATTTGGACACATGCGCCATGATCCATCCTTCTTGTGCATCAATACTACTAGAGCAAAGAAAGAACTTTGACTAGGTTGAATTATACCAGCCCCTAACATATCTGCAATCATACATTCAATTTCACTCTTTTGACATAAGGATATCTGTAAGGCCTGATGTTTGGAGGAACACTTTCTGGAATCAAGTGAATAGCATGATCATGATCACGAATAGGTGGGAGTCCTTTGGGAGTTTCAAACACCTTGGAATGATTGTCCAAGACTTTTTGGAGATCTGGAGAAATAGATGATTTTGATGTTGGAACTTCTAGAGAACATAATTGTGCAATTATGCCACGTTTTTATTTCTTCATAATCTTTGTCATGACATTAGAGCTTATTATATTTCCTAGCTTCCCTGCGATACCTCGTAATTCGATTTCCTTTCCTTCAGAAAAAAAATTTCAAGAAAAGTTGTTGAAAATTAAAAGCTACCATCCCCAAATATTGTAACCATTGTACTCCTAGTACAACATCAACACCTCCCATTGGAATGGAAACCATTGGACTATTCAATACATATTCCCCTATGGTTAGCTTGATATTATGGCATTTTCCAGAGAAATTTATAGTTCCTCCATTTGCAACCATCACTTGACATTCTGGTGCTGGGTATATGAAAAAATTCATTTCCTTCGCTACCTTACAATGGATAAAATTATGGGTGCTACCCGAATCAATCAAAATTATTACCTTTTTCTTCTTGATATGTCCTTCTATCTTGAGAGTTTGAGGAGTGGTAATTACTGCCATGTGTCACTGTTTCCTCCTTCAGCTCTAAAATTGATACATAGGAAACTACAATTTATGTACTTGTAGCCACTTTTTACAGAATGCCAATCCGACACTTAGAGAGAAAGTTATGACAATTTTCCCACGGTCACCTCTTTGAGTTGAAATTCGAGAGCTTGAAAAATCCATGATTTCCATAGATCATATCTCCGCAAATATTGTGAACCAAGATCTGAAATTTTTACAAGAAGTTCCTCGGGATTTCTTCTTCGCTCAGTAAAAATTTCAGCTTCTAAACCTTCGTAGAAAAAAAAGTCATAGCGCAAATTCCACGATGACCTATTTTAGGTGAAATTCTGGAGCCTAAAAAACCCTAACTTCCATAGATCATATCTTTGAAACTATTGTGAACCAAGATATGAAATTTTTACAAGAAGTTCCTCAGGATTTCGACTTCACTTTATAAAATTTTCAACTTCCGAACCTTTGTAGAAAAAACGTTATAGCGAAAATTCCACGATGACCTGTTTGGAGCAGCGAAACCCTAGAATCCAAACCTATGATACCAAATGTTATGAAACTAGCTCAAAAAATAGAATAAAAGAGACATCAACGCCTTAGAAATAAGCCACTTCGAGGGGGAAACTTCCAATACATTACATAAATGAACAATTCTTGGATGATACAAATGACCAAAACCTCCTTCTATATATAGGAGTCCGTGGGATCACAATATAGTCATAGCCGACTGAAAAATAATAATGTAAGGGCACAATAATAACAATATTGGGGTTACAGGGGTACAACAATAACAATAAGGGGGTTACACTAGCAACAATAAGAGACTATATTAGTAATATAGGGACCTAACATTCCATGAGGCTATGTGATTGAAGGTGGCGAAAGTTTTTGAGTGTTTTTACTCACAGGGTGGCATTATGGTTCTGTCAACCCCTGTCCTTCAATAAATGATGAGCTGGGTAGGTTCCCAAGCAGACTCTGATGGCGTTGTGAATATTAGTGGAGTGCTTCAATGCAAGTGTGTTGGGGATTCAGACTCAAGGTGGATTCATAGTCAACCTATTGTGTCTTCGTTTTCAGGTTTGAGCATCAGAGGAAAGGCCATGTAGGAAGGACAAATATATTGGGGAACACATCGAGCTTTTGTCTTCTGGTAATTTCCGTAAACCCAATACTAAGGTTGTTTTATGTTTTTTTTTAGGTTGGTGTGCATGCATTTCAGTTTGGTCTATTGAGTTTGATGATTGTCAGTGGGAAGTTTTGGTTGTAAGATGGAAATAACCCTTATTCCGTTGTTCTAGATTTTGGATATAGACATTATGGTCAAGGGTGTATATTGTGGGGTGATGTTTCAATTTATACATGTGTTGCTTCACTTGTGGTTCTTCAATATCTATAGTAGATATATTGGGCTGTGGAGGGTGGCAGTCCATGCTGTGAATTTCATGTGTGGAGAGTGTGAAGGCCAATTTAAGTCAGGTACTTGGTCGTTGGTAGAAGAAAATAAGTTACGAGTCACTCGGTTTTACAATTGTATGCATTTCCCTGGCCACACTGGGGTTGAGGGTGTTGAGATAATTCATGAGCTATAACGAAGGTGGAATTATATGTAGAGTTCCCCTATCTATTGGTGTAAACTTGCATATGTAGGCCCCATGTAGCAAAAATGTGGTCGAGTCCGCTAGGGTTTAAGGCCACAGGGTCGCAGGATAGTCCATATTTTCGAAAATCGTGACATGGGGGAAGTAGTCAATCCACAACCAGCTCAATCTCCTTATAGAGCTGAAATCCCCCCCATTTTGATTTTATGGATTATTATCTTTGGAAAATCACGTTGTTTTTGGAACAACTTGGTTGCGATAAGCATGTGGACAGGAACGCGATCATTGGATTCATGAATGACCTTCAACGAAACCAATGGTATATCATGGATAGTTTGGCTTCTCTTCAACACAGTCAAAAGAGGATTCATAAGAGAATGGATAGAATTGAAGGCATATTAGAGCACATGGAAGGCCATGTTCATTGTGCTTTCAGTCCACCTATGTCACTAGGTAATGGACTAGACAACCTAGCTTCAGTGCTCTCTCTAGATTAGGGAGGCTAATTGTATGTGGTTCTCTAGTTTGTTTCTTTTGTTTATTATGTGATTTTGTTATTATCTTCTAGCCAATAAATCTGGTAGGAATGAGACCAAAAGTTTTTTTTTTTTTTTTTTAACTCAGAATATATCTTTGATTTAGAAAATTTTAGTTTAAATAAAATATTTATTTAAAAATAATAATAAACAAAAAATTTATTATAATGTTTTATTTTGATTACTTTATAGAGAAAGTCAATATGTAAAATTATAGTATTAAAAAAATAAAATTTATACCTAAGAGAAAATACTCTTTAACCATCTTACTATAATTAATGTAAAAATATGAATTATAATAACTTAATAATGATATCTAATATAATGCATTGAGAAAATCTCTCAATACTAAAACTTAATAATAATTAACAAACTAAAAAATAGATAAATAAAACTTAGGAAAAAAAACCACCACCATTTAATACTACATATCAAAATACTTATAAACGAAATTATATATTTGACTAAATAAAAATTACATTTCAATAAAAATAAAATAAAATTTGTTTCCATAAATTTCCTATATCAACTTTAACTACCGTATCACTCACACTTCCTTTAAAATTTTATTAAAATTATATGATAATGGTTTATATATATATATATAAACGAGGAGATTAGATGCCACAACAACTATAAATATAAATCAATTATATATTTTGTTAAATAAGAATTTACATCCGAGAAAGAACCAGGGAATTAGATGGCACTAAGAAACAAAGGGTAAGAAATATATTGTTTTTTATCATCATTTTTCTCTTTTGATTTACCATAAAATTATGTTAAAAAAAGGTTTATTAAATTTATTTATCGATAATTTTGTATTTATTATAATAAAATTGATTTATAATTTTTATTATATTAAAAATATGTAAATTAAATTAATAACGTTTATATCATCAATATGTTTCATCAAATTTAATGCAAAAAATAATGATAACCCTTTAAAATAATATACAGAAGATGTTAACAAATTAATTAGCGTAGAGTTATAATAATTTTGAGTTGAGGGGATTAAATTTGGTGTAAATTTCTATTAAAGAGGTTTTATTTCTTTTGATGCTTGATAGATTGAGAGTGAAAATAGATTATATATATATATATATATATATATATATATATATATAATAAAACTAATATGATAAATGTGCATAAATTGTTTTCTATTTTGTTTTTAAAATAATTTTATTAAATTTTATTTAAGATATATGTTTATATATTTATTTTTATTTATTTTTACTGATTTAAAATGTGAAATATGTAGTTGTGTACTAATTTAACTTAATTTAAAGTATTAATTTAATTTTTTTCATATTTTAAAACATATTTTTAATTATTTTTTAATTAATTTTACTTATTGTTAAAATTGTAGAATCAATAGAGATCAAAATAAAATTAATGTCCAAACACACAAAATTAAATATTAATAAATTTTTTTTAATGATTTTCCTTTAAATTATAATATTTTATTTTAAGTACGAGGGGTTTCAGCCCTGCATTATATTAGATATCATTTTTGGGATTCAATTGGGTTAAGTAAGTAATTCAACTATGACCGTACCTGGGGTCTTGGTTAAATAGTGCACTCATCACAGGTTCAATTCCCTTGAAAATGAAGTAAAAAAAATTAAGAGAAAAAAAAAGTGAAAAATGAAAGGAACTACCAAGCTTACAAAAAAAAACTGACCATTTTTATGAGAGGTAGTGGATAGTCCACTTAGCACTCATTGCATCGGATGATGCTCACAAGGGTGAAAAAGTGAGATTGAAACTAGTGAAATCAATCACATAGGGTGAATCATCACTTCCGGGCTTGCACCCCGTGAGGTCACCATCCTAGAAGTCCACTGGCTCCATCCCGAAACTCCTCTGGCTCAAGCCTGCTTAACTGCGGAGTTTTTCCCACAATCAAGCCCACTTAGCTTGCTACCCCATTTGAATCCCCAAAATGAAATCTAATATAATATATTAGACAATAATCTAAGAGAACAACTCAAAATTTAATATTAAATTTTATTAAAGTTATTATGATATGAGTGCATAAACTGCTGTCGACTTAAATTTTAAAAAAATTTCTGATTTTCTTTTAAATATATGTTTATATATTGAAAAACATTTTAAATATTTTTATCCCCTTAAAATGTGAAACATATTCTCATATATAGTTGTGTAATAATTGAATGTAAAATACTAAATTAATTTTTCCATATTTAAAAACTTATTTAAGAATATATTTTAGAATTAATTTTATTTATTGTTAAAATTGCAGAAATCAATAAAAATCATAATTAAATTAATGTTTAATCACATCATAAATTGTTTTTTTCTTAATAATGACTTATCCTTAAATTATAATATCTTAAGCAATAATTAAATTTAAAGTACTCATTTAACTTTTTCAATTTTAAATTTTTTTATTTAATATATATTTTAATTATTTTTACTTATGGTTAAAATTGTAAAAATTCATAAAAAGATCACAATTAAATTAATATTTAAACACATAAAATTAATTAAACCTTTACTCATTAACGACTCTCCATAAATTATAATATTTTAGACAATAATATAAAATAACAACTCAAAATTTAATTAAGAAAAAATTGGCGTCCAACCTTATCACTTATCTAAATATAATTTTCAAAAAACTGATAAGCAATATATTAATTTGTGAACTTTGAGAAGTAGGTTTCGCTTGAAGGATGCTTACGGTAGAAGTACTGCAACATCTAAAGGAATAGATCATTCATGGTGAAGTCAATGGTGGGAAGAGTTTCCGGGTCTACAAGACATTCATTGCTAAGAGATTTTCACAAAGGCCTCAAAACCCTTTGGCCCAAAATTGGTAACTCAACTGAGATTTTTGAATCTATCAATGCTAGGGTGAGAGAGTGGAGGTTGAGATTTTAATGTTAAGTAATCTTGAATTTGTTGAGGTTATCTGTGAGGTTAGGATTTTAATGGAAAGCAATTTTAGCTTTGCTGAGAATATCAGTGGTAGGCATATTTTGAGTTTGGGGTTTATAAAAAAATTATCAATTGAATGTAAATTTAGTACCAAGTAAATAGGGTTTAAATTTTATAGAAATCATTTAGAGTGGGGATAGAATGAAGATGAAGAGCATTCAAAACTTTTATTAATTTTTTTTGAAAAGAAAAAGAAAATTTATTGGAATTTTATACTTTTAAATAAACTATATTAGAGAAGAATACTATAGGAAAAACCACGGGTTAGAAATATTTTGGTAAAAGCCATGAGTTTTCAAAACCCAAAACTCAAAAAAGTAAATTGACTATTTTACCTCAATTTTATTTTAATTATTAACTTTATTATTATTTTTTAATTTAATTCAATTTATATTACTATGTAATTTGACCAATATATCTCTGCCATATGCAAGTTGAATAAAGTCAACATTTCATTCTTATATTACACTTCAATATCTCCTCAAAAGTAGGTTGTAGAATACCTAGCAACACAATAACTAAAAGTATAAAGCAATTATATAGTTTATTAAATAAAGATTTACATCCAACAAATAAAAATGAGAGATTAAGGGCACTAATAAATAGATATTAAGAAATATATTATTTTAATGATCACCTTTCTCTTTGATTTATCTAGTTATTATAATTAGAATTATGTAAAAAAAGTGCTTATTAAAATTATTTATTGAGATTATGCATTTATTACAATAAAATTGATTTATTATTATTATTATTATTTTGTATTTAGATCCTGTATTCACATTATTTCAACCTCTCTTACTATATGTTTAGGGAAATCCATACGCACCCTAACTTTTGAATCTAAAACTATATACTTCATAAAAACTTCATATCATGAAAATCAACAATTTATCTACTTTTAAAACAATTTATTAAATTTTTAAAACATAAAATATTATTTGTTTTTATTTGTATATTTTAAAAATAAAAAAATTCAAAACCGTTATTTTTTTATAATTTAGAAGTTAAAAATAAGTCAATATTACAGCATAAAGTACTAAATAACTCACCTCCGATTCTCCTAAAAGTATTTTTCATATCCCATTTTCTTAATATCATAAATATAATAATTTTTCTTATTTTAAAATGTTTTAAGAAAAATTCTACTTAATTAATAAAGGAGTCATCTAAAAAGCCAGAGGAATTGCCCGGACCGTCAAAATTGGCTGGAATCCGGGCCAAAAAAATTTAAAAAATCTTGCAGAAATAGTGTTTGAATCTTGATTTTGACATTGGAAATGTATTCAGCACCATCAAAAACCTGTAGGACACCCAAAATATTAAACTTTGATAGTTATAACATGGATTTAGAAAAATTCCTGCCGGATTTTCTGAAAATCTTATCGAAATTTTCATGATTTTCAGAGCCATTCCTCTGGCTAGTTAGACTACGGCATTAATAAAAGTGTGTTTGTGTTGTTTTTTTTTGGGAGTTTTCCCTCGAATTTAAAAGTGTGTTGTTTTTTTTGAATTTTCCCTCGAATTTGTCCAGAATCTCACATGAAAGTTTGTTTTATTGCTTTACCCTACTTGTCATGTGCTTTTTTGGAGTTTTCCCACGAAATGGTCCAGAATCAGTGTGTTGTTTTTTTGAGTTTTCCCTCGAATTTGTCCAGAATCTGACATGAAAGTTTGTTTTATTGCTTTACCCTACTTGTCAGGTGCTTTTTTGGAGTTTTCCCACGAAATGGTCCAGAATCTGACATGAGTTTGTTGAAATAATAAATTTGAAAATAAATATTTTAAATAAAAACATATTAAAATCGTAATATTATTTTGTTATGAATGATTGGCCAATTTTAGCCTTCACATTTAATGGTTAGGAGTCCGGTCGATGGCAGCCTTTGAGTGCACGAAATATATTTTGAATGTAACTCTGAGCTGTTAATGTCCCCACTTTTGTCGATCATCAATTACAATAAATCAAATGGGTTTTTGTTATTATGAAGTTAATTTAAATAAATCAAATGTTTGTTTCTTATTATTATAAAGTTTATTTTTTTAAAATACAATTTTCAAACAACGACCGTCCAGACCATTATAACGTGACTACAAGCACTCCGTAAAAAACTTACTTTTTGACCATTATCTGACAAAGCGTCCAACGACAATCAACTACTCCTATCTGACAAAGCGTCCAACGACAATCAACTACTGCAGTGCCAGAGCTTTATACGGAGTAGAGAAACAAAGTAAGAAAACTGAAACACAATTTGATAGCAAAAGAAAGTTATAAGTTACTGAAGTTGGAATTTTACAGGCAGAGATGAGATACTGGCGTTGAATTTTTACAGGCAAAATATTCGTAATATCTGTTTTGTGTTTTTTGGTCAAATAAGACCCTGGCACAAACCATGGTCGAGGTTTGTCAGTGTAGGCAAAATTTTATTTTGAATCGGTAAAGGTAGGGTGGTAGGTAGTTCATCTGATTGATTTTGGAGTTGGAGGTGCAGTAAAGTAGAGTGGTAGTTAGTTTAAGTGATTTATTTTCAAGGTTAACTTTGTTAGAAATTTTAAAGTTATTGGGGAAAAATGTTTTTTTTTCAACACAGGGAGTTCTTACAGAGTTGCGGAAACTACTTTAACCAAAATAACACATTTATTGGAGTTGCGGAAATTACTTTAACCAAGATAACACATTTATTGCAGAATTCTTAATCCATACAAATCATCTGAATCTTCTTTTCGATACAGAGTGGAATAGATACAATCAACTAATTTTACTCAGAAAGACACAGAGTAAAACAAAGTGTTGCGGTAAAATCGCAACTAACCAAACTTTATATTAAAACTTCAACACATAAAATACATTAACATATGGAGGTTGAGGCTCTTTTTCAAGTAAAACAATACTTCTTACTTGGATTTACATTCACTAGAGTTGCGAGTGGTAATGCATTAACATATGGCGGTTGCGGCTCTTTCTCAAGTAAAACAATACTTCTTACTTGGATTTACATTCACTAGAGTTGTGAGTAAACCACGCACCCACCAAAATTAGCTCCACGATTTTCTCCATTTCACACAACACTCTATTTACTTGTGCTCTCTCTACATGTAAAATCTAAACACATATATATTCAAGACATTTAATTCATGACCGGCACAATTTAATACATAGTATGGGCAGACATCATTTTCAATTCGCTCCAAGATTTTCTCCACTTTACACAACACTCTATTCACTTGCTCTTTCTCTACATGTAAAATCTAAACACCGACGGACATAATTTAATAGACAGTATGGGAAAACATCTGAACGTTACAGAACTTGCGTGAACTAAAACAAAACTCAAACAAAACTCACGGATTAAATATTTCCCCAAACTCATTTAATAACCATGCATTAAATTCTATTTGACTTTGATTATTTAAATTTGTTGATGAATGGGTTATGTAATCTGCTCAGTGTCTTCCCTTCTCTGCAATCAGCGACCTGCAAAACAGCAACTGAGGTATGGCTGCTGTCAGTTCATTGTGGTGGTTGACATTAATTTCCAACACTCATGGCTGCTGCTAGTTCATTGTGGTGGTTGACATTAATTTCCAACACTCCCCCTTAATGAGAACTTTCGCCATTGACCATTCCCAAACAATCTGTGAGATAAACAAAATTTTCACGTGCCAACGGCTTTGTGAAGATGTTTAGAAATTGTTCTTCTGACGTGCAATGATGCAACACAATCTCAATATTGTTGATCAATTCTCTAATAAAATGATACTTGACATCAATATGCTATTCTTTTAGTGCTATTGCTAAACTATTATCACAAAAAATAGTGATTGCTCCATCTTATTCATGACATAAATCCCACAACATCCTAATACTCAATTAATTAAATTTAAACTAATACTTTAATACCGAAAACCCATTATTAAACTTCCAAACCCTTTACGATTAACTTGAACAAGCCATTACTCCCATATTCTTAGGATGCCCATTAATTCACGTAATATATTCCCAAAAGTGCGACAACCATTTATCAAAATAAAAATAACTGTGTTTTGTAGTTAGACTGAGCAAATCTACCACATCGTTTAGCCAGTCAACCAAGATTAAATTAATGCAATCCATCCAGTCGTAAGACTTGCATTTCCCACCTTTGATAAATGGTCTGTATGCAGAAAAACAATTATAATTAAAACGATTCTCACAGAGCACATGGTCAATGCTCCATATGATAATTAAATATTTTACAACGATTTTGACAGAGTGCATGGTCAAGGTGTTCTAATAGTGGCTGTGCTATCTCAACGATTCTGACAGCGCATGGTAAGGGTGTTCTACGGGCAATACATTGATTTCATGTTATCAGGGGCTTTATGTTATTAGTATTGATTTATTTAAATAGGGATTTAACATGAGTTAGAGAGGTATCTAATTTTTTTAACTGTAACTTTTTTATGAGTCTATATTATTTAAAGTTTTGTATAGTTTTTTTTTCAAATTTTCAAAAAAATTTATTTTGATCGATATTAACAAATTTTAACTTTGATGATGAACTAACACAGTTACACATTATATTGGGTTGTAGAATGAACCTCTAGGCTTAATGAATTTTTATTTTTATTTTTTATGATGATTGTAAAGTTGGAATATTTTAGAAATTGAATGGATATGAACAGAATCAACCATTTAACTTTGTTAATGCCTATTTTATTTTTGGAATAATTTAAAATCTATCATCCATGGAAGAATGGTCTAGTATTTCACGTGTTTGAGGATTTGGTGAAACATTTCAAGGTGTAACTAGGTTTTATCATTAGATATGATGTATCAACATCATGATACAAATTTCACTTGAGCATATGTTAATTGCAAATTTTGAAATTTTCAAAAAATGTATACGAGTGAAATCATTCATTTGACTTTGGTCATGCCCATTCTATTTTAGAAAAAAACAAAAATATACAATTCACATAAAGATGACTCAACATTTCATTGTGTCTCACACATCATTAGATATATATGGTGCAACAACCTCATCCCATGTCTTAACCTCAAACTCTTATTATCTTCGAAGTATTCTTGAGAGTTTTCATCCATTTCCAAGTGCTATAAGGTTTGACCATTCCCACTATTTCATCCAATGGCTCAACCTAACTCTTCTGATGGATGCAACTTTAAAATTCCAAGAATGTTTAGCATCCTCATACAAGATGCTTTTAACACTACATGCTCCACCTTCAACTTGTATGATCTCTGGTATTCTCTTCTTGTCATCCAAAAAACCACATTAGTATCTAGTCTGTAACATCCCCAAATTCCTCCAGTTGGACAATGCTATCACATCCATAAAACTTAAAACACATGATATCTCCATGGAAGCAAAAACCTTAACCATGTCCTTGTCATTCCCAAACCTGGGAATTTTCAATGCATTCCAATTGTTGAATAATATTATTTAACATGTATAGACTCCAAATATTTATTCACACAACACAATTAGTGGTTGATTTATCCATGTTTGAACACATTAGTATCAAACACTAAATAGGGTTCATAGATAGATTTATATAAACTAACGACTCTCATTATATTCAATTAATGCAACATATACCCACATTAGGGTTTCTTATCAAATATATGAATGCATATGAAATTATAGAAACACATAAACATATACATGCATTATTCATGTTTGAACATATTAGTATCAAACCCTAAATAGGGTTCATAGATAGATTCATATAAATGAATGACTCTCATTATATTCAATTGATGCAACATATACCCACATTAGGGTTTCTTATCAAATATATGATTCCATATGAAATTATAGAAACACATAAACACATACATGCACAAAATTCAGCGTAAACTCAATAATAAGCATGGCACATAGAATGGAACACTTATTTTGTAAAAATAGACTGACTGGCTACAAGATCTCCACATTTCCATAGACCACATAGCTCATGAATTTCAATAACAGGTCACCCTCAGGTCAAGGCTACAACTCCATGGGAAATAATAAACTAAAAACAAACGCACCTCCACAACCGAGGAGTCAACCTAATAGTCATGGCTCCAACCGTAGGATTTTCTTCCCCAAACATATGCCTAAGTGGTTCCTTACGACCAACTGGGAATGCCTCAACTCTGGGCTCTAGGAACTCATGTTGCTTGAGAGCTCTAGATACCCTCTAGGCCATAAACTAAAACAACTCCCAGTTGGTCCAAAACCCAAGCTTAGGGCTCATCATCTGGTTTCTTCGAACCCAAATCAATCGTTCATCCTCTAAATAATAATCATAATGATAATAATCATGGTGATCATAATAACCATCATAATGATGCCTACATGAAAGTTTGTGTATGTGTGTGTGTGTATGTGTATGAAATTTCCATGACTGGATGGATTCCCTTAGTCATGGGGGTTGCTAGGTGCCCTTATCACCTGTCATCCAACACCATTTCCATTTGTCATCGTTGGGTTACGCAAGCCTCCATACTCTTTACCATAGAGTGGGCTCTGCATCCAACCTATTTTATATTATCTTATTATAAAAGTATGTACATCAATTACATCATATTTACAACCTTGTCCCTCTAGCTACATAACTAAAATCGGCATATATGCTTGGGCACACTGGTTCAAAAATATTTATGACATAAATACATAGGTAGGTAGGTCCACAAAATTACTTTGGCTCACCAACCTAATATCAAGATATAGATATTGACATCATAAAATAGAAAGAGAACTACATTCCATCCCCCCTTATTTGATGCATTGTCCTCAGGGTCACATTTATACATGTATATAAAGTACATTAATAAAAAATATGAGGGTAATATTCCTTCATTACATATTGCTACTCTAATGTGGCCTCATTAGTACTAAGTGGGGTCCATTACCTTTATCATGTCGATGGCTATGTTTAGGAGCACCTTGACCATCCTATCCAAAATATATATGGGTTATACTCTGAAATTATATCCCTCTAACTCCACCTAGATCATATGGTAATTAATCATGTGATCAATAGCAGACATATATTTTTTAATTAAAGATACATGAAATACATGATGAAAATGCATGGATGCATGCAAAGAAATTCGATATGAAATTGAGTCAGTCCTCTCTTAGATCTAAAATGGTCTAAAATAGTGTGAAGTTAATTTGGCACAACTGCCCATCTTTAATGAGCTCTTTTGCGGTTTAAATTTTAAAACACGTGATTTCTAACTTTCAATTCTCTATGAAATCTATGTGTATCTCCATAACTCTTCTTCCTATCCTGGGAAGCTTTAAGATATTACTTAATTTTCACAACTTTCTCTTCCATTTCTCTAAGCAATTCTGGACCAACCATGACTATGTCTACCAAATTTCTCCAACTCAAAGGATTTTGGCATCTCCTACTGTATAATGCTTCAAACAAACACATTTTTAACGAAACTTGAAACATGTTTTATGATTCAGTCGCTAGGGCCATTACTTTATAGGCTTGGCGTCAGGCTCCAATGGAATTCTCATCTCGCCCAATTCCTTGACAATCCATTTCATTTCCTTGAATGTGTTGGTGAACAAGTCCCATTATTCACACAAAATGTTGGCAACCTTCTTTATTATCTCATTTTCCCAATAATCCCCTATGACACCCATCTTGGGAATTTCCTATGTCCCAATGCTTACTTTTTAGGTTTTGATAGGCTACACATACTCGACAAATTGAAACTTCGTTCTACCTATTGCATGCTCCCCTTAAATATCCATATTTTTTTATATTCCTGGGATCATCCTCATCTCCACCCTATTCCACTATATTAACACTCCATAAACTTGTGTACCTGTTGTGAATGTTGGTGCGCAGGGCACAACGATACACTTTCCAGCACTATCGGTTCTCCAATCGTGGTTTTTTTTTTCACAACATTTTGAAAGCCTCATTAAGTGATGTCTCTTCTGCCTCAAACCTAAAGGTAACTTTAACGCTCCACACCGTCTCATTATAGTTCTTCATTTTTCTGCACACCTCCATCTCAATATATCAATTTGTAGGAATAGTGTCCAATGTATGTACAAATAGGTGTAACCACTCCTGTTGTGGCACACATTCTCTCATCCACGTTGTGACTGGTCGTTTTAAGTGTGTCCTTGGGCACTTCATGCTTGAATACTACTCCCTAGGGACCTCAAAATTGGTCTTAAACCTAATGCACATCACCTATCTACATTGTTGCAATTCCACATCTTGGTCCTTGTGCAGAATCCACCATTTAGCTAGGGTTGTGCACAACACAACATACACCACGAGTATCCTCATGTGCTTAGGTATCTGATCCTAAAACTCCTACATAAAAATAGTCATCTCAGACAATCCATCGAAGCAAGGTAGGTTATGCACCTTGGTCCCTATCTAGCGCACTAGTTTGGTGATGTGTCAACACCTTCAAGTGTTGACCTCAGCAAATATATTATGTTAGTTTTCCAATGCCTATTTTGAATCAGAATTACGTGGCCCAATATGATGCCAAATCAACACTCCATCTACAGTAGGGTTCACATAATGCTTTGAATGGGCTATCACATTATAAAATTTGTCTAACTCTTCCCTACTCTAGTCACATTTAATCAATTTAGTATACCAGTCTCCTTCCCATGGATCCAAGGGTGTTATAACTTGAACGCCCCCAACTTCAAAAATAATTTTCCTATGCTCCAAATTAATGATCAATTTATTATCGAATGTTGAATCAGTCTCAACAAAGATGGGTATGGATCGATGTCATCGATGATATATATAACTTCAAAATCAGTAGTACTCATAACTCCATCAATATCGACTTGTACTCTTGTCATTCTACCAATGGGGAAGATACAATGCTTAATAACTAATCTTAACTAAATGGGAGACTAGGTTAAATTTCATTTTCCCATCATTTCCCAGGTACTCTTTGGAATTTTTTTTACATTAGACCCTAGGTCAAATATAATATTTTCCATTTCATATTATCCCACCTGTGTGCTAAACCTAAATTACTTACCCATTCTTCTCTTGCGAGCTACCTGATTTACAACATGCAGTGAGCCTCGCGCAATAGATACTTCAAATTCCTTAGCACATTTTTCTACTAGCTTCCTAAATTTCTCTAGCACCTATGCATCCTTCACCATCTCAAGACAACTTTGGAGCAGGTTATGAACCATATTTGTTTATATCATGGGATCCCTACATACAATATCATTGTAGATAGATGGAATGGCTACTTCATGTACTTTCTCTGGTTTGTCCCATTCCACAATAATTATCTCCCTTTGGGCCTCCTTGTAGGTTTATTTTTCCCTGATAGTATCAAACTTTAGAGGAGGTTTAGGTGCCCTTAAAACCCATTGTGGTTGAAAAGTCCCAATCTTTGCAGCATCTGCTCCAATCTGGCACCTCCTTGAGTTACTATGACAAGCCGCTATTGGGATCTTTGAGGCTCAATGACTATCATTTATATAGATGGCCCCTTATTCTCTAATCATTTAGTTATAAATTAAAGGAAATTATTAGTAGAATGATCCAGTTCCCTCCAATTTCTACATGTATAGTAGGGTTTAGGGAAATCTCATGCAAGATGTCCTTTCTAACCATAATTGTAGAAAACAATCATTCCCCAACCTCTTCCAAATCCTCCTCTTCCTTCGTTGGTCCTCCTAAATCTCTAGCCATGATTCCTTATCCAAGACCAGGCTGATTTTATTGTCTAATTTTGTTATATCCTAGTTGATTGAATGCATTTGACACCACTTTAGTTCCTTCGAGTCCCTGCACCCGAAATGAATCGAAGGTCCATTCATACATTAGTTCTAATGCATGATGGTTGTGAATATCATGTCCCACTGATTTAAAAAAATCATAAAACAGGGTGCAAGTAGTCGCTTCACACTTCTACATCATCAAAAAATTTTGTGGACTGTGGCCCCATACTCAGTAAACTTCACAATACAATGCACTTCCATGCACAAGTGGATTCACTATGCGAGTTGTTGGATATCCAAAATTTCACTAATTTCACCATATTTTCTTTCATGTTGCTTGAGAAATTTCCATATTCCGAAACTCCATAACCATACTCTAAGACAATATAAATTTATTTTGGTATTTTAAGTGAATTTATGGTTAAATATTAGAAAAATAACATGTACTCACTTGTATATATAATTTGGATGAGTTTTGTGACATGTTTAGGAATATTTGAAGATTCTAAGATAGTCTTATTTGGCCTCCAAGACTTAAATTCGAATTACCTCTTCAAAATCTTGAAGATTTGAAGAATATTTGAGATCATTGTTCAGCCACATTTCACGGAGAAATATAATGGAAGTTTTCATAAGTGTCCCCTATACAATATAGGAGAGATTTGTGAGAGGATATGAAGAGATCCTAATTGCTAAATGTCAACACATGGTTGTAACCACATGTGATACTTGTTGATATAGGAGAGATTTTTGGATCTACATTTATTTATTTGAGTTTTTGTATAAATATGAGTGTCTATTCCTCTCAAAAGGTGTGTAAAGTTTGGGAGCTATGCTCATGCTTCAATGTAGAGTTTTGGATGTTAAATATTGACATTATGATTATGATTGATGTAATGAATACCATTTTAGTTCACGTTGATATGGTTGTGCCTTAATTTGGTGTTTGATCAAGATTTTCTCAACTTTCTACTTCTCATGCACTTTGGGATGGCCACCTAATGAGTATGAGCTGTATTATAATGTTTTACTTTTAGTTTATTTATGTTCATTTTAAGTCTTTTGACTAGATTCATTTTTCACATTCTTTCGTACTCATTCCATTTATGTTCTTTTGCAGGTTAAGCGTCATTATTCTCATTTCATGGATTCATTTCTTTTTAGTTTGTTTCATAGATATTCATGAATGATCCTAATTTGGAAATGTACACATTAATAATTTCAATTGATTTGTCACTGCTTTCATAATAGGTTGTCTTGAAATTTCATATTTTAAGAATTCAATGTTTTCTTAGTATAGGATTTTTTGCTTTCTAGATTAAATTTACTTTCAAGTCATTAGAATGGATTTAATTTCCCGTCGGTAAAATAGATTTACTTTCATGTTACTAGAATAGATTTATTTTCATGTCAATAGAGTAAGTTTACTTTCATGTCAATTGTTATTTCAATTTAATATTTTAAAACATTTCTTTCCAAGTTCCAAAAATTTCAGAATTTTGAAAAAGAGAGTGTGTGCATACTCATCTTAAAAAAAAATTATGAATAGGTTTTATTTCAGTTTTTCCATTTCTTTCAATATATTAGGATTTTGATTTGAAATTGAAAGATGATTCCTGGCATATATTGTGCACGTATACTTCGCGAGTTCACGAACCCCGGGTTTGACAATTTAATAAGTAATTTAACCAACAATTAAATTACCCAACACCAATTTCCATGTAATCTGTTAGTAAATTGCATTCATTTTGGTGGTCAGCCTCTATCCATATATGGTGCACTACAATTCATCCAACTTCTCGTTTCCTTTAGACAAATATTGTAGTTGCAGGGTCAGTGTAGCCATTTCTAATTGTACTTGAGCCATACCATTACTCACTCCATTTCTTTCTAGTGAGGCTTTTAACTTCAATGTAAGCTCCAATGCCTTTAATTGTGAATGGATTCGTTGTTGTGTTAGTGGTATCCTGACGCGAGGAAATAGTCCAATGATGAACCACTCCTTTTTTTGTGCATCCGGAATCTCGAATTCCAACCTGTCTTTAAAAATATTAAACCGTTGGTTAAAATCCCACACATATTTGCTTTACCCTTGCTTGATATCCTTTAGCTTAGTAATGCATTGAGATTCAAACTTCGACTTCTGGAACTTCTTGATTAGAGCTTATTTAATCTCATTTAGTGTTCTATTTTTCCTATTTGGGGCTGTGCTCATAAATTTCATGTACCTTGTCAATGTGCGATCTCAAGTAGCTGCCAATTATGCATTCCTCATCACCTCATCTTGGACTTAATTTGTTATCCAAATGGAATCACAAGAAAATAAATGTTGTTTTGGTTCCTCATTACCAACAAAATGGAACATAGGAATTCTTAACTCTATAGCTTCCATTAAACTCTACAAAATACTTCATGATGAATTTCTCCCCAAGTTTCCCGTTTCACTACTAGAAAACTATGCAGTTTCTTATGCACCAACCCGAAATTGGGCACCTTGCAATGATCCTCCTATTGCTTGACCAATTCCAGTACTACTAATACCTCCACCCCCTTACCTGAAATTACCTTCTACACTATGTTTTCCAGTATTTTGATTTATTTCCTTTATATTTTTAGAAGCACACGAGGTCATGGTTTCGATACCAAACATGGTTCGATTTCGTTTTTCAGGATATAGGGACTTTGTGCTTCATGGAATTAGTTTATCTTATCCATCTACTTCACTGAACAAGGTACTAGATTGTGTTCCTTCGTAACTCGAATCAATTGCAATACTCCTTTCCCTCCAGTGGCCTTTTCTCACCCCTCTCTTTGGGCTTCTCCTCTTAGCAGGAATTGATGTTGACTGACCTCCTCTTGTTTCACCCCATCGAAACATTCATCCACTCCTCAAGGTTCCACCCTCAAAACTATTTATCTCCATATTGTCTCCTCACCTTCACATGCATAGCCATGTACTCTCTTTTAGCCTCCATCATAGCCTTTCCACCTTTTCTTATTTCTCTCCTCTTAGACTACCTCTTGGTTCTCCCCCATTTATCCTAGCACACAGGAAATTTAGCTACTCATGTTGTCTGATTCCAGGGGTAGAACTATGTGGCCACATAGTAACATCCTAATGGATAATGGTAGTCATGAATATATGAACCTGCCTCATGTTACCCTTAGGAATTTCATATGTGATACACTATAATATATTTTTTCTTCTACACAAATTCAAAAATATATCCTTCCAACACACTCTCAACCAAAAATATATAGCACGTGAGACTTTGTTACGTACTGCTTGCAAATGGAATACCTCTTCTCGAGTCTAATATATAAGCCCCTCATGGTGTTAGGTCATATTTTTGTCCTTCATCCGTTGAACATACTTTTTTATGATATTAATAAATTCTCCAATGCAAGTTTCGTGAAGTTCAATAAACACATAATTCTACAACCCTTTCTCCGTGCTCTATATTTTTCACTGCAAACTTGTGCTCCTTCCACTTAAACCATTGAGTAATCTCCTCTTTGGTGGGATTCCATGGATTCCAAATTTATTTCATAGAAAAATAACATCATAAAATGATCCCAGTCCTCGCAATAGAACCATTTGTTGGAACATGGTCTTTGATGGAATTTGGGTCCAATGCTCCTGTATGTTTCACGACATGGACTAACTGCCTCTCGTGGATCCTAACTTTGACAATTGTAGCAGAGACTAACACCTATGGGTTTTGGTTTAACGAAATTCGTGATTCAAACAAGTGGTATCAGAGCCAAAGGTCTCGAGATGAAATCACACACGAACCACGTTGGGGGGGTATTGATGGATATTGGGTTCAATGCTTCCATGTGTTTCACGACATGGACTAACAACCTCTCGTGGATCCTAAATCTGTTAATTGTAGATGAGACTAAAGAGGTTTTGGTCTAATAGAAATTGTGATTCCAACAGGATTTTATCAAACTTGGGATTTTCTACGCAATTAGTAAACAAGCCCACTCAACATTGGCCCTTTCAACATCACTACAGAGTGGATGAAGCTTCACCTAGATGTTATGTGGGACTTCTAGAACCAAGTCTCCTCAGTCAGATGAGATTGTTATAATCCTAAGACACAAAAACCTTCAATTATAGCGCAAGACATAGACACCTATCAGAGAGACACCCAACAGTCATTATGGGACTGCACACTACATAAGAATTCACTTGCACTTACTCTCATTAGTTAGTGCGTAGGTCATGGTATATAATAGGAATATGTCTAAGGTATAGTATTCTTCTCATCAATATTTTTGACATCAAAAAAGTGAAATATTATTCCCCATAAGAATGCTTTAACATTCCAAACTATCATCATATTTTTAGTTCGCTCAACCGTTTGAGACATTCAAGGACATTCGGATAGATATGTGATTATTAAGAAAATGATAAGATAACATACCATATTAACAAAAAAATACACATGCATACACTAATATAAAATAGGAAACCAATAATTCTTTATATTACTTCATCATAAAATAAATTAAGACACAAGGTGCTACAACATAGACCATGCATAACTCGACTCAGCAACCTTAGTTACTTTCTCAGAGGATAATAGGACAACCAATGCAGTGAAAAATCACAAAAACTCCACCATAGGTTATTTCTTTTATATGTATGTTGCATAACAGCTACATGAACAAACATTATCCTCTAGAACAACAACAACAAAAATATACATCTACAATAATCCTTTCTTCTTCCACAGTCGATGGCCCAATCATCCAACCCTTAGTCTATCTCAAATGAGTCCTTATGATGATTCCTCATAGTTTCTAGATCCCCCTCATCTTTCTTCTCCACTCTTCCAACTATTCTCCCTGCTATGTAATTTTTTGGAATATTTTATAACATCCTTTCTCTAGTTTTGTCTATTGGAAATATATCCTCCATGCTTATCACCACTTCGCTGACTTCCTCCCCTCTACAAATATCTCCAACATCTCCTTCCATGGCATCCCTCCTTCTCTTCACCACCATCCTTAAAATTTTAACTACCAAATCCAATGGTACACATCCCCGCTCACTGGATGTTGTCATCTCTTGCATTTGTAGTGCCTCCCTACACCACATCTCTCCATTTTTTGTTAGCTCATTTTGTTGCACACCAACTTCTTCTCTCTTGCACCACTGTATCCTTTATGTGGTCACCTACATAAAAATTAATAAAAATTTCAGAAAATCAAAGATATCAAGGAATAGCCACACCCTACATTGAAGAAACTCAGAGGATTCTTATGGATTGGAAAGGTATTATGAAATTTTTGTCAAGATTTGTGGTCAAATAACAAAAACTATAAGAAAATTATTGAAGAAGGAAGTATTTTATTGTACTATAGAAGCAATTGAACATTTTGGAAAAATTAAAGAGGTTATCCGCAAAACTCTCATCTAGGTGATACCTGGTGTTAGTTTCAGTCTTGTCATATTACCATCAGTGATCAAACTTACTCTTTTGCATTTGCATATTAGGAGTCCCATACCATAAATTTTCATCATTCCATTAGGTCATGGATTCATTGATGGTAGTGTTCTTTCATCAGTTTTCCCTCATGAGAAACTTGTTGATTCCCCTCTCTATGGTCTTCAGTCATGAGTCACTTTTACTCTGTAATTCATATTATTAGGTCATAGGGTTGGTCTCATTAGGTTCTAGCGTATCATCATGGTCAAATTAATGAGTCAAGTGTCAATAAATATCAGTAAGGTCATGAGGAGGTCAAATAAACTCAAAGGCATAGTATCTGGAAAGATCAAAGAATTTTTCTATTGAGCTTGATGTAATTTTAACCTCAAAACCATGTTTTGAGGTGAAAACATGGTACTTTGCTTTCATTATTATTTATTATGTAATTCTATGTCTTCATATGTAATAAGTTGAACTTCAGAAGCTACTATCTCCACAGAGCCACCACCCTGCCATTTAGAGGTGTTTCCACAACATTTTCAATGTGAAACCATCTTCTAAGTATGTCCATCAGAAAGAGCCTGGAAAGAGCTTTTCAATGGTATATTACACTCCCCAAACTGACTTCTGGATTGGAAAATATTCCTAAGTGAACAAAAGTCCTCAAAAGCCTAACCCTGCCTTTCTTTTTCATTTGGCACCTTTAAAACCTTTACCTTTTATATAATTTTCATGCCTTTACCGAAAAAAATTCCTTGTTCTTTTGTAATTGCCGCATCCTACAAATCCCGATGTGATTGATCGCATCGCAAAAGTCCTTCTTCTGATCTGATCGCATCACATCACATAGTCCATTTGCTTCCGATTGTACCTTCCCCAATTACAAACCTCTGATGCGATTGCCACCTCCGATTGCATCTGGACTGTTGATATTCTTAAAGATCTGACGACCCACATTTAATCGCAAGTCCAAAATCGCATCGCAACTTCGCAAGCGCTCCCAACATTTGTCCCCATTACTTTGATTTATTCTGATGCGATTGACTCCCACCGATCGCATCTCCACCGTCGATCTGCTCTTCTGATCGGATGGCTCACAAGCCATCGCACCATCGCAATTGGCATTTCCTGTAGTTCAACTCCTGCTCCAATCCTCTGCCGATTTGTGATTGCGATTGGCCTGGGTCCCACCATAAACCCTTATGCCTTTTCCCAAACAAAAGTGCTATTTCCTTTGTTAAATGCGATAAATCGGTTTCAAAGGTTTTTTAAGTCTTTTATCGCAAAATCATTTTATCACATGTTTAAACCCCCACACTCTTTCTCGCCTATGCGATAAATCACACATCACAATCAGCAGTTCTGATGAGGACTCTGTCTCCGCTCCCCTTCTCGATTACGATTGCGATTGGCCTGGGTCCCACCTCAAATCTCTTCCGCCTTTTCAATAAAACTTGGTTTTTCCCTTTGTAAAAGCGGAAAACTCATTTTTATTTTTTTTAAAGGGAATTTTCATTGCTTTCCCCACACCTCTATTGTATTACTACATCACACCTGCTTCCATCACATCGCAAGTTATCAATACGATGTGCCCACTCCTCTCCCGCTGCAATTCCCGATTGAAATTGCGATTTGCCCATGCGACTCCCCCTATACACTATCGCATCGCAAAACTCCAATCGGATTTCCTCCACTATGTGATATACTCCCTCCCCTCTCCCGATTTGCGATTTGCAATCAGATATGGGCCCACCATCCTTTCCTTTGCCTTTTTTCACCGAGAAAGGAATTTTTCTTCATTAAATGGCAAAATTTCATTTTTATTGGTTCTCATCGGTTTCAAAGGAATTTTCTTTGGTAAAGGTTTTCTTCAAGATTAAAAGGAAAGGACATTTCGTTTGGACCACGAACTATTATAATGCACAGAGATCATTACAGTTTGTCTTCTCCTCTGTTTGAGCAAATGTAACAACAGATGTTCAAAATTTATTGTTTCTCCTTTTCAGGGGCAGATTGTTGGTTTTTTTTCTCTGTTCAAATTTCAGTTTCTGAGCTGGTGAAACAACTCCTTTTTATGTAGATCTGCTCCCCTCAAATTCTATATATTTATTGTAATTCTTCATCATTGTAAAAGGGGGCAATAAAGTGTGGAATAAATTGGAAATCACTGAGGACGCTCGACGCTTCTTTTGTAACAGTTTGGCAGGGAATTAATAAAGAAATGCAACACTGATTTGTGGGATCCCTGTGGTATGGATTTTAGCATTGTTCTTTCTTTTGTCTTCATCTGTTAATTTTTATGTTCTCCATTCCTTTCATTCATACCTCTGGTTGAATGTTTTCAAGATAGATAAGTATAATCCATTGTAAAATGCTCTGCCTTGGGAAATCATTCAATACTCGATGTTTTCTTTTGTTTGAAAAGGATCCATTTTCTATGCCCTTTTCAGCTCCTCACCAGTCTTAAACATTCCATAATTATTTAAGCTGAATTGTTAAAATCCCTGCCTACCTTGCCCCATGAAATACCCTGTATCTTGATTTGATTCCCCAGTTTCAAACTGCCCAACCCATCTTATCCTACAACCCTGAAAATTTATAAAAACATTTCCAATTCTTATACCTAGCCTAAAATCAGTTTACTCTTGTATTTCATTGAATATTTTTCCTGGAGAGAGCCCTCTCTTGACCTTGTAGGGCTAGCTACAAGGCTGAGCGTGGTTTGAGGTTACCTTGATTTGACTGATCACCCCAGTAATATTTTCCATATAAATTCTTGGACTCTAGATGATGAGGTTCAAAGTTTGATAGACTGAAATAAAACATTATAAAGTAGAAATTTGACCACACTGGCTTCGAGGAGATACGCAAGGGCCAACCCTGTTCCAAATCCTCCCCCTGTGTTTGAAAATCCTAATCTCATGCCAAGGATAGTCAGAAGACAAGAAGGATCACTAAGTCCTAGACCTATTTTCAGATCCCACACCTGGCCCAGTGAGTGGTTGTTTGTAGAAGACCTTTCTTTTGATGAGTGTTTTAAGCTTTCTCTGTTCAGAAGTAAATCTGAGACTGCACTTGATGACATAGTTTTAGATCCATAATTTCTTGTATATATCGAAGTTCAAAAGGTAAACAAATCAATTGATGATTATATTTTGAATTCCCCTCAGACATTTGTCACTGTAACTAATATCCCTGACCCTTCAGAGTTATCTAAAACACCATTCCCTCCCCTTAATTCATCATCATTCCCATCAGTTTCAGAAGTCAATTCTCAGCTTTCATCTCTTCCATCAACACCTCCCTTGCATCCTAGTATCACAAACACTGTTGTTAATACACCTCAAGTTATGGATGCTAGGTATGCACCCTTGGTGTTACCTCAGAACCTGAATGATATGCCTGCTGATTACCAAAGTAAAATACCTATCTTTGATGCCACTCAGAGCACCACAGCCCAGCGGCATGTTAATAAGATGAATGACTTCTTTGACCTTCATGAGGTAGAGGCAGAAAATGTGACCACAAGATTGTTTGTCCAAATATTTGGAGGTGAAGTTCAAAAATGGTTTAGAGCCTTACCAGCAGGCTCTATCCACACTTTGCAAGAGCTACATAGACAATTCTTAGACCAGTGGGAGGTAAAGAAAAACCCACTCGAAATGTTGTCTGAATATGAAAATATTAAAAGGAATGTGGGTGAAACTGTACAAGATTATTGTGTGAGATTTAATGCTGTGTATAACGCTATTCCAGCCAACCTGAAACCCCCTATGGGGTTAGATTTTCTCAAGTTTCCAGATGGTTTCGATGCTGATATGGCATATCAGCTACGAGAATGAGATCCTACCACGCTTGAAGACATGCAGAAGATAGCTGTGAGTGTAGAAGCTAATTTGCTGGCCAGAAGAGCGTGGACAAGAGCCGAAAAGAGGGTGACTGTGAAAGAAGAAGCATCTCCTTCAGAAAATAAGATGGATACTTTGATCCAGACAGTGGAGAAGATGGTTGACTAGCTGACTATATCAGATAGACCTGAAGCACAAATTAGGAATCCAAATTTCAGAGGACACCAGCAGCCACAATTCTGAATTAAGTAGAGAGAACAGAGGACACATGACCAAGCAACGCCACAACAACAGATCAGAACCCCTTTGCAGCAAAATTATGTTCAGAAAACGGAAACAGATGATGATGATTATCCTGTGGTTGAAACCAATCATTTATTCACTACCGATGGTGTGCCCATTTTTCTCACAGAAGATGGAGAATATACAGCAATTACAGACATTTGAATAGATGAGGATTTCATTTTGGCCAATGATGTAGTGTTAGAGGAAGAGTCCGATGATTATCAAAGAGGATATATGAACGCTCTGTCAGCACAACATAAGTAGTATTATTTGAGGAGCAGAGAGGTGCCAATCAATCCCATTTAGAAAAGGAAAGAGCTGCAATCGAAAAATGACTCCTCAAATACTCAAAGAAAAGGGAAAGAGCCAGTTGATCCTTCTCCCAGCAAGGCATCATCAGCGACTAACGTTGCAAATGAAAAGAACCAGCATAGCACAGCAAAGGAGCAAGTAGAGAAGAAAGATCCTCCCGTCAAAGAGGTAGAAAAAAGTCCCATCTTTTAATTTGGAAAATGACATTTCTAAGCTGAAGGTGTCCACGCCCTTGACTGAGTTGGTGAAAAATAGCACTTATAAACATCAGGTGTCTAGAATTTTGCAAATAGACTCTGTATCAGATATGGTAAATGTTGAAGATGATTATCCTGAACTCATTTTTGGTCCAGCCATAGAAGATTAGTTTGAAGAAAGTGAAGTCCCTCCCTTCTACCTGAGTCTTAGATTGCATGAGTTCATTTTACATAATGCTATGTTGGACTCCGGAGCCTCGCACAACTTGATGCCTAAGGCCATTATGGAGAAGTTGGGTCTTGATAATACCCACAAATACCATGATTTGTATTGCTTTGACTCTGGTAGGGTCCATTGTATTGGCCTTATCAAAGACTTGGTAGTATCTTTAGACCAAATCCCAGCCAAAAATGTTTTGATGGATGTAGTTTTTGCCGACGTTCCACCATGGTTTGGAATGCTTTTGTCCAGGTCATGTGGTTCAAAATTGAAAGGGATCATTCAGATTAATTTCTCTTATGCCACTGTTCCTGTGTTCGGTCAGTTGAGAAAATTATATAGAGAGAAGAAAATGAAATACATGATCACTAGCAAAGAGAAGCCAGTTAATCATCCCATTAATGCAGTCCACACAGATCTTGAGTCATTTATATTATATTCAGATGGTGGTTTGAATGATGAATTTGTTGAGTTGGTAGAAGTAGATGAGATAGTTGAAATTTCAGAAAATCTTAGGGAAGTCCTTAAATAGGAAAAAGATAAAGCAGCAAGAATTTCTAAGCTTCCTGCCAACCAGCAACAAAAGGAAAGTGAACAACAGAAAGATGTAGAAATTAGTCTAGATAAAGTAGAGAAAGAAGAAAAATTTCAGCATCTAGCAGAAGAAGAAGAAGGCCTTTGGAGCATGGATTTTGATGGAGCTGTTGGTAAGGACGGTGTTGGTATAGGAATATGGATTTGGAGCCCTGTTTTCCAGCCTGAAAAATTTCCTAGTAATGGTAGAGTATGTGCTTACAAGTTGGCTTTTGACTGCTCTAACAATGAAGCAGAGTATGAAGCTTTGATTGCAGGTTTGAAAATTTTGAAGAAGCTAAATGCAAAGAGGATTTCTGTCTATGGAGATTCAGGGTTGATAATCAAACATGTAAAAGGAGAGTACCAAGAAAAACATCCACGATTGAGGGCCTACAGAAATGTAGTCCTAGATATCTTGAGGATGTTTTCTGAGTACACTTTGACAGCAGTACCCCGAATGTAGAATATTATTGCAGATTCTCTTGCCACTATTGCAAGCAGTTTGAAGATTCCAATGAACTCCAGCAACAAATTTGAAATTTATGTCAAACATTGGCCTGCTATTTCGGATAATTTAAGGTATTGGCAAGTGTTTTTGGATGACAATGAAATCAATGATTTTTTGCAGAGTGACGGAAAATTCAAGGATACTCCTATAGAAGGTGATTATGAGTTTGATGATCAAGAAATCAAAGAAAATCAGATGGATGTATTGTAGCTGAAAGATAATGTAATTCCTAGAGGTCTCATACCTTTAGAGGAGCTTTTTGATCAAGATGATGTTGCAAATAAACCAAGCTTGGTGCCTATTGATAAAGGAGTTGAAGATGTGAACCTGGGAACAGCTGACAAGCCTAAGCTTGTTAAGTTATCAAAAGCATTGTCCCCTGAGGTAAAGGAACAATATGTTAAAATACTTTCTAAATTCTCTGATGTGTTTGCGTGGGATTATTCAGATTTGAAGGTGTATGACAAAAATATCATTCAGCACACTATTCCCATCAAGCCGGATCAGAATCCATTTAGACAGAAGCTGAGAAGGATCAACCCAAAGCTATTTCCATCCATTGAAAAAGAGGTAAACAGATTGTATAAGGCTGGTATCATTGTCCCAATTAGATTTTTTGACTAGATTTCAAATTTAGTCCCGGTACGCAAAAAGACAGGAGAGATAAGGTTGTGCATAGATTTATGGAATCTGAATAAAGCATCCTTAAAGGATAACTATCCACTTCCGAAGATGGAACATATTCTGCAGAGAGTAGTTGGAGCATCAAGGATGTCACTACTCGATGGCTACTCAAGCTATAATCAGATTTTGGTGCATGAGAAAGACTAAGACAAAACTTCTTTCACAACACCCTGGGGAAATTTCCAGTATGCCAAAATTCCATTTGGGCTGAAGAACGCTGGAGCCACTTTCCAGCGAGCGATGGATATTGCGTTTGCCCATGAAAAGGATGTTTTTGTTGTTGTTTATTTGGATGATATCACAGTGTTTTCTGGTTCTGATGATGAAAATTTGCACCACTTGAGGATTGTATTTCAGCGATGCAGGAAGTTTGGGATTTCTCTTAATCCAAAGAAAAGCCTGTTTTCCATGGATGAAGGCAAGCTGTTGGGGCATATCATCTCTAAAGACGGTATCTGCATTAATCCTTCAAGAGTGGAGGCCATTCAGCACATAGACCTCCCACGTAACAAAAAGGAGATTCAGGCATTTAATGGTAAGATGAACTTCTTGCGCAGATTTATACCCAACTTGGTTGAACATTTAAGAGAAATGAAAAATATGTTGAAAAAGGATAGAACTATCAAATGGAGTGAGGAGGATATCAAATAATTTAATCTGGTAAATTTTTCTCTGTCCAATGCCCCAGTCTTTATTAGTCTTGATTACACTCAAGACTTCATTATATTTTCATTTTCATCAGAGCATACTATGGCTACGGTATTGATGCAAAAGAGAGATCAGATTGAGCAGCCCATTGCCTTTTTCAGTAGGACCATTCGAGATGCTACCTTGTAGTATAATATCATTGAGAAACAAGCATTGGCCCTTATAAAAGCATTGAAGGATTGAGTAGACATTATACATTCACATACCATAGCATATGTTCCTAATGCAACAATAAAAGATGTGTTGATGCAAACTGATCCAGAGGGAAGAAGAGGTAAGTGGATAGCAATAATGTTGGAATATGATTTGGAGATCAAACCCACAAAGTTTATCAAAGGACAAGGCTTGGCAAAGCTAACGGCCCAATCAAACCTGCACGCTTTGGATATAAATCTCATAGCAGCAATGTCAGAAGATGAGGATGAAGGTTTGCTTGTTCTAGTTTCAAACATTTTTCTACAATCCCCATGGTATTCAGACATAGTCTATGTTCTTCAGCACCTTTCACCACCTCGTGGGATGTCTAGAAGCAAAGGTAGATCACTGAAACTTAAGTCTGCTAAATTCTATATTTTAAATAGTGCTATTTATTGGAAATATCTAGGAGGTATTCTGCTTAATTTTTTGGTTGAAGATGAGGCTCAGCAGGTGATGCATGACTTTCACAAAGGTGATTGTGGTGGTAATTTGTTTTGGAAACTATAGCTAACAAGGTGTTGAGAGCAGGATATTATTGGCCCACCTTATTTTTAGATCTGTACAAAGCAATGATGAGCTGCCATGAGTGTCAAGTTTTCCAAGGAAAAAGGAAACTGCTTCCTCTTCCTTTGAAACTAGTTTTAGTAAATGCTCCCTTTCAGCAGTGGGCACTTGATTTCATAGGGGAAATACATCTCGCATCATCAGCACATCATCGATGGATCTTGACAGGAACCGATTACTTCACCAAATGGATTGAGGCCATCCCAGCAAGGCAGGCCACTGATACGATAATCAGTCAATTTTTAGAATCAAATATCTTGTCTCGTTTTGGTTGCCCTCACAAAATCATAACAGATATAGCAACAACGTTTAGATATAATAATATGGTGGAGTTATGTGAAAAATACAATATCGAGTTGGGCCATTCAACAACGTACTACCCACAAGGTAATGACCTGGCATAATCATCGAATAAATCTCTGATAAACATAATCAAGAAAATGCTGAAAGCGAACAAGAGGAACTGGCATCGAAAGCTCATCAACACATTATGGGAAGATAGAGTCAATAGCAAGAAATCCATAGGTATGTCACCATTTGAATTGGTTTATGGTACTGATGCTGTTTTTCCCAAGTCACTTACAGTTCTGGTCATGAGACTATTGCAAGAGGCTGGCATTGAGGAAGATGATAACCAACGAAGGATCAATCAAATGATCCACCTTTAGCAAACGAGAGAGGAAGTGTCTTAGAACACTATTCAGTTGCAGGAGAAGATAAATAAAATCTATGACCGTAAGAGCAAAGTAGAAAGGTTTCAGTTGGACGATGTGGTGTTGAGATGGGATGCACGAAATGAGGACAGAGGGAAGCATGTTAAGTTTGACAACTTGTGGAAAGGACAATATAAGATTTCAGCATACAGGGGACATAATGCTTTCTTTCTCTCAGAGATGGATGGCCAAGATTGCCCCGGAGGACCAGTGAATGGTAGGCTTTTGAAGTGACTACCACTATTGAAGATAATGGATAAAAAAGCTATGTCACAATCATTGTATATACCATGTCATTATTGGTCAGATTTCAAGTACACAGTCATTGGAGTTTGGGGCCTGAGATGAAGGCTATAAAACTTAAATGATATGTGTAAGGTTTGCTGGTTTAATTTAATTTTTCAGTCATGGTTTGAATCAGAGTTAGTCTGCATTGTGTCAGTTTTCAGTATTTTGACCATATTTTCCCAATGGATAAGGCTACTTGGTATACGGTGTTCTTGCCACCTCCAAGGAGCTACCATCCCAATGTTAGTGTTAGTCTTGTGATACTGCCATCAGTGATCAAACTTACTCTTTTGCATTTGCATATTAGGAGTCCCATACCATAAATTTTCATCATTCCATTAGGTCATGGATTCATTGATGGTAGTGGTCTTTCATTAGTTTTCCCTCATGAGAAACTTGCTGATTCCCCTCTCTATGGTCTTCAGTCATGAGTCACTTTTACTCTGTAATTCATTTTATTAGGTCATAGGGTTGGTCTCATTAGGTTCTAGGGTCTCATCATGGTCAAATTAATGAGTCAAGTGTCAATAAATATTAGTAAGGTCACGAGGAGGTCAAATAAACTCAAAGGCACAGTATCTGGAAACAAAAAAGAATTGTTCTATTGAGCTTGATGTAATTTTCACCTCAAAACCATGTTTTTAGGTGAAAACATGGTACTTTGCTTTCATTATTATTTATTATGTAATTCTATGTCTTCATATGTAATAAGTTGAACTTTAGAAGCTGCTATCTCCATAGAGCCACCACCCTACCTTTCAGAGGTGTTTTCCACAACATTTTCAGTGTAAAACCATCTTCTAAGTATGTCCATTAGAAAGATCCCGGAAAGAGCTTTCCAATGGTATATTACACTCCCCAAACTGACTTCTGGATTGGAAAATATGCCTAAGTGAACAAAAGTCCTCAAAAGCCTAACCCTACTTTTCTTTTTCATTTGGGCCCTTTAAGACCTTTACCATTTATATAATTTTCATGCCTTTACCAAAAAATTTCCTTGTTCTTTTGTAATTGCCACATCCTACAAATCCCGATGCAATTAATCGCATCGCAAAAGTCCTGCTTCCGATCCGATCACATTGCATCACATAGTCCATCAGCTCCCAATTGAACCTTCCCCGATTACAAACCTTCGATGCAATCACCACCTCCGATCGCATTCGGACCATCGATCTTCTCAATGATCCGATGGCCCAAATTTAATCGCAAGTCAAAAATCACATCGCAACTTCGTAAGCGCTTCGAACATTTGTCCCCACTCCTTTGATTTCTTTCGATGCGATTGACTCGTGCCAATCACATCTCCACCGTCGATCCGCTCTTCCGATCGGATGGCTCACAAGCCATTGCACCATCGCAATTGGCATTTCCCGCAGTTCAATTCCTGCTCCACTCCTCTACCGATTTGCGATTGTGATTGGCCTGGGTCCCACCATAAACCCTTCCACCTTTTCCCAAACAAAAGTGTTATTTCCTTTGTTAAATGTGATAAATCAATTTTAAAGGTTTCTTAAGTCTTTTATCGCAAAATTGTTTTATCGCATGTTTAAACCCCTGCGCTCTTTCCCGCTGATGCGATGAATCACACATCGCAATCGACAGTCCCATGAGTACTCTGCCTCTGATCCCCTTCCCGATTGCGATTGCGATTGGCCTGGGTCCCACCTCAAATTCCTTTTGCCTTTTCAATAAAACTTGGTTTTTCCCTTTGTAAAAGCGGAAAACTCTTTTTTATTTGTTTTAAAGGGATTTTTCATTGCTTCTCCCGCACCTCTATTGTATTACTCCATCACACCCACTTCCATCGCATCGCAAGTTATCAATACGATGCGCCCACTCCTCTCTCGCTACAATTCCTGATTGCGATTGCGATTTTCCCATGCGACTCCCCCTATACACTATCGCATCGCAAAACTCCAATCACATTTTCTCCGCTATGTGATACACTCCCTCCCCTCTCCTGATTTGGAATTTGTGATTGCGATTTGCGATCGCATTTGGGCCCACCATCCTTTCCTTTTCCCTTTTTCACCCAAAAAGGGATTTTTCTTCATTAAATGGAAAAATTTCATTTTTATTGGTTCTCATCGGTTTCAAAGGCATTTTCTTTGGCAAAGGTTTTCTTCAAGATTAAAAGTAAAGGACATTCCATTTGGATCATGAAATATTATAAAGCACAAATATCATTATAGTTTGTCTTCTCCTCTGTTTGAGCAAATGTAACAACAAAATTTTCAGATGTTCAAAATGTATTGTTGCTCCTTCTTTTCAGGGGCAGATTGTTGGTTTTTTTCTATATTCAGATTTCAGTTTCTAAGCTGGTGAAACAACTCCTTTTTCTGTGGATCTACTCCCCTAAAATTTTGTATATTTAATGTAATTCTTCATCATTTTAAAAGGGGGAATAAAGTGTGGAATAAGTTGGAAATCACTGAGGACGCTCAGTACTCCTTTTGTAACAGTTTGGCAGGGAATTAATACAGAAATGCAACACTGATTTGTGGGATCCCTGTGGTATGGATTTTAGTATTATTCTTTCTTTTGTGTTCATCTGTTAATTGTTATGTTTTCCATTCCTTTCATTCATACCTCTGGTTGAATGTTTTCAAGATAGATAGGTAGAATCCATTGTAAAATGCTCTGACTTGGGAAATCATTCAATACTCGATGTTTTCTTATGTTTGAAAAGGATCCATTTTCTATGCCCTTTTCAGCTCCTCACCAGTCTTAAACATTCCATCATTATTTAAGCTGAATTGTTAAAATACCTGCCTACCTTGCCCCATGAAATACCCTGTATCTCTGATTTAATTCCCCAGTTTCAAACTGCCCAACCCATCTTATCCTACAACCCTGAAAATTTATAAAAACATTTCCAATTATTATATCTAGCCTAAAATCAGTTTACTCTTGTATTTCATTGAATATTTTTCACGGAGAGAGCCCTCTCCTGACCTTGTAGGGCTAGCTACAAGGCTGAGCGTGGTTTGAGGTTACCCTGATTTTCCTTCTTTCAGCCTAAGGTTCAAATTAGGTGCTAACACCTGGTGTTGGTGTCTAGATGTGAACAATATTCAAACCCTTTTTCCACATAAATTATCACCCGAGGGCATTAGTTATTTCAAGACTAAAACACACAATATATGCAAGAGCAGTCACACAACTTGCTATTGGATCACAAAATTAAATCAATGAACACGCAGACTTATGTAACAACAATTAAATAGATTGCAAACTTAAAAAGGAATTCACAACAATTAAGGGATTATACTAGAACAACAGTAACAAAACCAAACTAAAACATGAAATCAATGGAAAGAAACGTAAAACAAAACCTGATTAGAAGAGTGGGCCCAACTCTCTGATCAGGGCCACGGAGAACTCACAATTTACAGGTAAAACAACAGAGTGTTGTGCATTCAATTAATTATGAAATATGCTATCACAAAATCTGTATATTCTCTACTTCACCCCGATTCACAGACCGTAGGCCCTCTTTATACAAATGTTCAGGAAATCACATATTTTCTCTAACAACTACATATCTACAATTATACAATTCATTACAACAACAATCTAATTGCCAAAAGGAAACCATGAAAAAGACTGAAATATTGCTGGGGTGAAACAGAGTCTATTGCGATGTAGCATCAAGTGAAGGAAATATTGGAAATTAGGAGCTGCTCCATGACTTACAGTTGTAATCTTCCT
Organism: Pinus albicaulis; assembly: GCA_034641835.2. Taxonomy (NCBI): domain Eukaryota; kingdom Viridiplantae; phylum Streptophyta; class Pinopsida; order Pinales; family Pinaceae; genus Pinus; species Pinus albicaulis. Next base: position 901,228,933 of record CM076570.1, on the reverse strand, counting down.
GCTTTTTCCAAATCTGTAAAAATATTAGAGTTAATGTTTGAAAAAGATAAAACCTCCTTGACTATTACTTCATTAATCAGATATCCCATGTAAGATAGAAGAAAGGGGTTTACCACGTGTGTTTAAGAACAATAATGATAAAAAAATATAGAAAGGTGGGCGGAAATGGGAGAGAAAAGTATACAAATCTGGTACCCAACATCTCCCCCCAACTGGTCTATCTACATGTCCTTATGCAGCTCGTCGTCTCCTCAGATCTGGGTTGGACTGACTATGACTCGCATGAAGTTGTGTGAGATCATATTCTTTGGCCATTTCCATCCCAGGGGGTTTATAACCTTCCGTCACAACAACATCCTTCCACCAGTCTGGGTCAACGTTGTATGCAGGAGTATATTTCTCAGAATTGAAACCTCAGCCCCATCCATCTGACCCCATAGGTCTAAATTCATGCTACAAAACGTTGCATCCTATCTAGAGCTCATGAAAATTTAGGTGCTCCAAATGGTTCTCGTCCTCTGACGGCTGATGATGACAACATCCACCTCCTCTGAAAACTATCCAGTGCTTCCTTACATAAAATTGTAATATTTCTGACACAGAGGTCAGCACACCATTTCTAGGTTGTCAACATGTGTTCTCTAAGCCCCTGAATCTGTAGGAAGGTGAAATGCTTGTTATAAATATTTGCTGACCGGCCATGCTACTTCCTCATCATTAGCGACCTTATGACTTGGTTCTCCTCAAATGTTTCATAGGCCTTTTTCCATTTAATTTGATTGATGGTGTAGGAGGAAAAATTTCTTAAATGAATGTCCCTCACGAATGGAACAAGGTTAAAAGACTGATCATGCCTCAAAAATTAACCATGCATGTAGAGCTCGCACATTAATTGATGTCCTATAATATCATGAATTTTTAGGATACAGAGGAATTGAATGGGGTCCTCAATCTCGTGCCAACTTTCCTTATATATACTTTCAAGACAAAAGAAAAGAAATTGTTCATGAGGGAATAAGGCATAGCTATGTGCAAGAGGTCTGCAAGCTGTTACCTGCTATGCCAGGGAGAACATCTTCTCCTTATCTGATTGCAGCAGCTACACTTTTTCTTCCATTTCTTCTATTCTATTCTTTTGTTTAGCTTGCTTCAGCCACGCCTTATCTAACTGGTCTATGTATCCTGTAACGATCCCTCCAGCCTGTTCTAGAACCCGTATTGTCTCTTTCTTATGCCCATTTGCAGCAGATTTCCACCTCTGGATCTCGGCGGCCAAGAAAAATTCCCAGCCTTCAAACAACTATTCAATCGGACCAGTCTGTGTAGTTGTGGAGGAGACTTAAATTTTTGGCTTTACTGCCCTCCATTTGTAGAATTTTACTTTTTTTTTCATCCGCAAAACTTGTAACTTCAACTCTCGAACCTCCCTCTTCAATCTCATGGTTTCATTGAACTACAAATGGTAGCATTTCTTGAGAGGTAACCTTCTCTTCTCACACTGTTCAATCCATTCCTGTTTGATAAGAAATTCAGTTTCTAGGCCTATAACAGGGTCAGGAGGTGGCGAAATGTTGTCGGTATTATCAGTTGGTTCTTCTGTTAGGTATTTCTGACTGCGCTCCCTATATTTAGGGGCATCTTCCTCTATAATTACTTCAGGGAATCCTGCCGTATGGTCAGCATTTCCATCGACCACTCTGTGTTCTGGTGTTTCAACAGGAATCCCATCTTATTTGCAAGCCTTTGAGTGCTCCAATTGAGATTCAACAATTACTGGGCCGATATTGGCCATGTAATTTCTTGGGTTGAAAAAATTAAGCACTGGTGGAACAAATATTTCCTCCATTAATCATTAGGGAGAGTGGAATCCCCTCACCCCTCTAGGCATCATGGACTGGAACAGAGAGCAGGGAATAGATTCATCATCCTTGTTTCCAACTTGGGATGGACTTTCATGCACTATTACTTCGGTTGGGGTCGATGCTGGTTCTTGTGGCACAACGTCAATTTCTAGGGTTGTTTCCCTTTTGTCCTCCTGCCCTTTGTGCATCATTTATTCCTCTGAGGTTGATACTGGTTCTTGTGGGACTGTATCGACCTCGCGGGTTATTTCTCTTTTATCTTTCTGTTCTTCATGGATTTCCTCCCTAATTCTCTGTTCTAGTTGTATCAGGGGTGGTTCTTCTGTAACACCCCCACTTGTTTCAATGTCCATATGTGTTTGGGCAGGTGATGTTGTTTCTTGCAAAAAAAATCACTTTCCATCCCTATGTCTGACATTCCACTTCCCTGTTCCTCATTGACAAAAGTCGACGACTGTATGACAGTCTCGAATTCATGAACTATATCCATAATTCCTTCATCTGTGGGCTCCTTAGGCGAGGTTGGTTCTTGTGTGGCAGCCTCGACTGTGTCACCAATTATCTCCTCTACTCTCATTTCTTTAGGTTCTTCCTTATCAACCTCCATTTCTACTTCTTTGAGTTCCTCCTAATCAACCTCTATTTCCATTTCTGAGGGTTCCTCTTGATCAATTTCCTTCGAATGTTCTTCTTTTGCTAAACCAGCCAGAGAGATTGGTTCCTCTTCCCTAGCAGCAATAACGAATGCTATCTCTTCTTCTGATGATCCACAAAGTTCACCCAGGAGACTCGAAATATGTCTATTGCATGCATGACCAGTAAACACACCAATCCTTGGTTGGAGAACACTGCCGGCATCTAGCGTGAACGTTGAGTGGACTGTGCCATGTGCTGCAACTGTTTTAATAGAAAGAAGGGCATGTTTAAGGAATTCACCCGAGCCTGTGGAAATCGAAGGTGAGTTAGAATTTTAAAATGATATTTAAACAGAGTTGTGGCGTGGCCTTCGTAGGTTATGTATTTCATTACAAAACCTGCAACTTCGTTCCATGGATATGGCACGAACTTGTGCTCATATCCTCTGCCCAATTGAACGACGCTTTCTCCTGCTTGCAAGAATAATTCGGGAAACTCCGGGAGAGAAAATTTCTGAGCAAACCATTGCTGCCCTTGCTATCTCAAGCTGCTAACTTTTGCAATTATCTCTTCTGTGACAGGAATTTCCAATCCTTTGATCGGTAAGCCATTCTCATCTAGATTAAGCGCAAAATCCATTGTGATTTCCCTGTCAAACCCCTGCAATTTTTCGAAACAAGTATCCCATCTTGCATTGACAAATATTTGCCATACCTATGGATTACTGCGGACCGAAGCTGTATTTTCAGGTTCATGCCCACAACCAGTCTACCCATAGTGTGGGGACTGTAGCAACACTTCTTGGAACATCAGACCATTGGATAGAGTAGTGGAGACCAAATTTGGAAAAACAACATGGTGAAAATGAATGGTGGTAACAGTAAATATGGATGGTAATTCTCGGAAACTGAGGAAAATCATGAAAAAAATATGGTAAGTGAAATGACCAGAATGGTAATTATTTTATATGAAATGGAAAGGACATGTTACGGATCCCAATGTGTATCAATGATTATACGAAGTATTGATAAGGATCGTAGGGTGTACCACACATGGAATTGTAATAATGACTTACAAAATCATCATTACGCCGTGATTAAATTATGACGGCACTCCCCCCCAACTTTAAAAGTTTCCATCCGTGGCATTAATGTGTTCACATGGGATATTTAATCAAATCGGTAAAAGTCACGTGGAGGCGTACCTAGAGGCTTACCTGGACAAAGTGACAGTTGGTAGGATGATGGCGTAGTAATGATGTTGTTGGAGTAACAACAGTACGAGTAACAACATCTGGAGTAATAGCAGTGCGAGTAGCAACATCCAGAGTAACAACATCTGGAGGAACAACAATGCGAGTAACAGCATTCAGAGTAACAACATCTGAGTAGCAGCATCATGAGTAGCAGTAATCGAGTAACAACATCATGAGTAGCAGCAAATGAGTAACAACATCATGAGTAGTAGCAACCGAGTAGCATCATCATGAGTAGCAACAACTGAGTAACAAGATCATGAGTAGCAGCAACCGAGTAACAACATCATGAGTAGCAGCAACCGAGTAATAGCATCATGAGTAGCAGCAATCAGTACTTAGAATTTATTTATTTATTTTTAAAGCATTACTCCTTAGTAGTAACTCCTGCAAAAAGACAACAAGATAAATAGTAACAGTATATTTATTTATTTATTTATTATTATTATTATTATTATTTTTATGTATCTATTTTATTATTATTATTATTATTATTATTATTTTAAAGTGAGGATGCAGAGGAAGAGTTCTCTGCACTGATAATCTTCAAACCAGATTTCTCAGAGAGGTGCTTGATAAAAGCATCCTTAGAGGCTGGGTGGTGGTATAATATCAGGGGATGTCCATTTTCTATGAATGAAGCACGTGTATCGTCAATTGTGAATAGCCTGACTATTCCATTATCAAATACAATGTCCACCTTGTAAGGTCCGATCCAGTGAGTGCAAAGCTTTCCCTTAAAATCCTTAATGTCAGAGTCATAGATTAGTGCCCAAAATCCCCTCTGAAACACCTTGTTCTTGATAAACTTATCATGCCATTTCATTCTCTGCTACTGAATAGCAGTAGTTCTCTGGAAAACCATTGAATAGATTTCATCTAGTTCATTGAGCTGGGCCAGTTGGTGTTTCTGGGCATCTGAAAGATCCAAACCAACTTCAAGAGTTGTTCTGAGCATACTGATTTCAAACTCTATTGGAAGCAAAGGGGATTTTTGATAAACCAAATCAAAATGGTGAAAACCTAGTTGTGTTCTGCCATATTGTTCTGTATGCCTAGAAGGCTTTAGGCAGCTTTTGAGCCCAATCCTGATGATGGTATGCCACAGTTTTTGTCAAGATATTTTCCAATTTCTTGTTTATGCTTTCTACTTGTCCATTCACCTAGGGATGGTATGGAGATTTCACCCTGTGTTTGACTCCATATTTCTACATAAGCTTTGCTATCATGTGTGATGTAAATTGTGCTCCTCCATCTGAAACAATCTCTCTTGGAGTACCATAATGAGAAAACATTTCCTTAAATAGAAAATATGAGACTACCTGCTCTGTTGCTTTTGCAACAGCTTTGGCTTCTACCCACTTAGTCACATAATCAGTACATACCAGATTGTGAAAATTTTGCTGGGAGGGTGGGTTGAAGGGCCCAAAGAAAGTCGATAGCCCATTTCTCAAAAGGTTCGAGGACTACAGGTGTCTGTAAAGGCATTTCATCAGCCTGACCAAGCTTCCCCATACGCTCGCGGCTATCACACCTCCTGACATAATTCTGCACATCCTAAAAGATAGAAGGCCAATAATATCCCATTTGCAGCACCTTATGGCTTGTTCTTTTGTCTACAAAATTCCCTCCACAAGGGCCATCATGGGCAGCCTTCAGTACTTCATAAATATTGTCCTTAGATACACAGTGCAAAATCTTCTTATCATCTCTTACATGAAAAAGGTACCCTGCCATCCAAGAATATCAGGCACTGTGATAAATAATTTTTCGTTGTTCCTTGTATGACAAATGATGAGGCACTTTCCATATAGAAAGATAGTTAGCAATATCTACATACCACAGAGGTTTAGTAGAAACTGAAAAAACATGCTCATCAGGAAAATTATCTTCTATAGGTGTGCATTCATCATTGTTATCCATTCTAGATAGGAAATCAACAACTAGTTTGTCTATTATTGCAATATCAAATTCTTGAAGCAATAGAAACCATCTTATAATACAGCTAGGAGTGATAGGTTTATTCATCAAATACTTGATTGCTGCATGATCAATATGTACAAAAGTAGGATACCTAGTGATGTAATGCCATAAATTTTTGATAGCATAAATGACAGCCAGGAATTTTTTTTGTCACCGTGTAATTCAGTTAAGCAGGAATTAAATTCTTGCTGACATAATAAATTGCATATGGTGTTTTGTCTAACTGCTATCCTAAAATAGCTCCTACTGCTGTTTGAGAGGCATCAGCATGTATGTGAAATGGTAATGCCCGATCAGGTCCTCGAATAATTGGAGTTTTATAAATCAGTCCCTTAATTTTCGTGAAAGCTGCTTCACAGTCTTTAGTCCACAAAAATTCTACATCTTTCGTTAGCAATTGAAAAAGTGGATGTGCTATCTTAGCAAAATTTTCTATAAAGTTCCTGTAATAACCAACACAACCAATAAAGCTATGTACATGTGTGGGTGTCTTTGGTACCGGGAAGTGTAATATTACCTCTACTTTGGCTGGATCAACTCGAATTCCGACAACTAAGAGAAAATGTCCCAATACTATCCCTTCTTCCCTCATCATATGGCATTTAACTGTACTCAAAGATACATGGGTCTGCTTACATATTTTGAGTACTTTCTCCAGATTTTCCAATCCCTCTTCAAACGAGTTTCCATATGGAGTAAAATCATCCATATAGATTTCAACAATATCATCGACCAAATCAGAAAAGATTCCCAGAATTTCCCTCTGGAAGGTAGTAGGAGCATTACACAAGCCAAATGGGAGAACCTTGTATGCAAAGGTCCCCTAGGGGCATGTGAAAGTTGTTTTATCCTGGTCTTCCAGGGCTATCTGGATCTGGTTATATCCATTGAATCTGTCTAGGAAGGAAAAGAACTTCTTCCCAGCCAAGGTGTCTAGGACTTGGTCAATGAATGGCAAAGGGAAATGGTATTTTTGAGTTGCCTTGTTTAGCTCCCTGTAATCTACACAGATCCGCCACTTACCATTATTTTTAGGAACAATAACTAGCGAGGATACCCATTGGCTATCTGAGATGGGGTAAATGAAACCTACATCCAATAATTTTTGTAATTCTTCTTTGAAAATTTTCTTTAGAGAAGGATTCATTCTCCATTGGGGTTGTCTTACAGGGCGTCAATATTCCTTAATATAAATATGATGAGTACATAAATTAGCAGGGATCCGCTTCATGTCGGTATAATCCTAGGAAAAATATTCCTGGTGATATTGAAAGACTTTTAAGAGATATTTGGTCTAGGATTCAGATAGATTAGGGTTGATATTGAGTTTTTTCCTTGGTTCAATCTCAATTGGAATACTATCATGGGATGAGGTTACAAGAATGTTTTCAATTTCATCTTCTGGTTCAATTTTTTCCTGTGTTTCACAACTCATAGAAGATTCTAATATTTGACAAGTTGAATTGGAAACGGAACTGGGATCATTAATAAAAGTGTTGATGGCATCATCCTCAATTTCTGTTTTGAATTGAAGGGCCTGCCCAATAGTGAGGATTGGTCTAACTTCTTTATTTTCAGGTTCAGGATCTTATATTGGTAGAGGTTTCTGATTGGTTAATAACTTTTCCGATGGTCTAGGTTCCGCAGGAGGGTAGAGGGTAAGATTATTTGTAACTGTCCCATTTGATATGATCATATGCCCAGATTGGCACCCTATGTAGGCATCTGCAGTTGCAAGCCAATGCCTTCCTAGGATCAATGGATGACCACCAACTAAAGATTGTGTCTGTAATAAAAGGAGGTCCACAGGGTAATGCCATGAGTCCACCGAAATGGTCACATCTTCCAATTTCCCTACTGGTTTAATTGTAGACCTATCTGCTAGATCCAGGATAGTAGGGGTTGGCTTAATGTTTCCGAGTCCTAATTTATTCATTGTATCAGAGGTAATAGTGTTAATGGCCACTCCCAAATCTACCAGTACGTTTTGGATTTCAATCCCATTGATTTGTACTGTTAGAATTGGGTTTCCTGGGTCTCCATATTTCATAGTTATGATCCTTCCTAACATGATGTCAGAAATTCTACCTATCACATGAATGGTTAATGAGTCCATAGGTTTCTTCCCTGGTTTCTTAGAGCATTAATCTTTGAAAGTTTTTGCATATATAGGAACATACCTCATGGCTTGTAATAGGGGTATTTTGACAAAAATATTTTGCAATTCCCCCAGGAAGTCAAACTCTTCCTAAGGGTTTTTTTTGTTCAAGCTCAGTCTTTGGGGATATGGAGGAAAAATTGAATGACCCTGATCAAGAACAGATTAGTGAGGTGTCTAATTTGTTATGTTTTGGTCCGGTTTATCCCCAACTGTCCTTTGTTATGGTTCTATAACTTCACTGTCAATTTTTTCCATGATAATAGGTGAAGTAGGAGCATTTACTACCCGCACAGATCGTAAGTTTTTCTCATTAAGTCCCCCAGTAGAAATTCTATAAGATGGAAGGTTAAGAGTATCTATTTGTTGGAGCCCTTTATTATTAGGATTCAGATTGGGTTGGATAGGAAGATGAGGTCGAAGGGTTGGGTTACCAGGAGGTGCATTAGAGGGAAATTGAAGTTGCTATTGAGGCATATATTGAGGAAATTTCATAGTAGGAGAGGGTCCACATCAGTTCTGATTCCATGAAGGATTCAAACTCGTCTGGGGAACCCATTATTTCCAAGGGGGGTATTGATATTGAGACCACATAGATGAAAATGGTGCATAATGGGGACCCATATTAAAATTATTAAAATATTGGGATGGGTCCTGAAACATACCTGGATTCATAGATGATGGTCGAGGTTGCCATGGATTTTTCGGCCCCATGAAGTACAACTGGTCTACCACATTTTCTTCACATTCCCCTTGAAAAACTACCCTCAGTCCAGGAAAGGAAGGGCACGAGCTGGTCACATGAGTCTATGCATAGATCAAACACTCTTCCATTATGTTTAATGGGCATTATTTCAAGGGATGCTTCTTTATGCACTGTGGGTAGAATATAGCCATAGTATTCTCCAACTCTATTTGTTTATGTTTTTCTTGCAGAGTGTCCATCTGGGCAGATAATGTGCTAAGGATATCAGTCCTTAGATTATCCAATAGGTTTCCAATTTCAGCCTTTGTAACCCCTCCACCAAAAGTCTTCAATGACCAAATTCCTTGTCTGCTCCTTGCATCCCCTCGTAAACACTGAATGAAATAGTCACAGATTGTGTCGAAGTCTTCTTTTGAAATATCCCCCTTTCCTAGAATGTTCAGAAGTTGCAGAGAATATTCCCTAAGCGTCCGGAGAAGAATGATCTTAAGAATATCCTTGTCCAGGTCATTATGGCCTTACCTCTGCAATATATATTTAAATCATTCCACATAGTCTTCCATGTTCTCATCCTCTTTCTGTACAAACTTAAATATTTCCTCCTTAATGTCACGGGATTTGCAGTAATCTTGGTATTTCTCCAAAAATTCTTCTTTCATCCCTTCCCATGAGGTAATAATTCTCCCTCCTAAACCCATGAAACATCGCAGGGTTGTCCCTTTTAGGGTAGCAGGGAATATTTTTAGTTTTTGAGCATCAGAGATATAATCATACCCTTGACAGAAAATGTCAAATTCGAAGAGGAATGTATCAGGGTATTCCGAAGAAAGCCCATGAAAATTAGGTAGATCTGTTAAAGGGTGGGCTTCATCGGTGCATCACCTATAATGTTTCCAATTGAAAAATCAATAGAACAACTTGCAGGTGCCATAAATATCCTCCAATACTCACCTGGGATTTCAACTGGTTCTGTGATTGGAACTTGAGGTGATTCTACTGTAGGAGGTTTCACCACACTCTTCTGGTCTTTTGGTGACACAAAATCCTTCAGAAACTCCCTTTCCAAATCTGAATTGCTTGATTCTACTGCGGGAGGCTTCAGAACACTCCCTTGATCTCATGCTGATGAAAACCCTTTTGGAGGTTCTCCTTCCCAATTGGAATTGCTTAGTTCTTCTCACCCTCTGCTTGCTATTTCTTCCCCTTCTACTGACAACAAGGATTGCTCCTCCACCAATACCTTATTTATTTCTTCTTCTGGCATCGAAATAATTTCCTCTGGTACTGTGGCTAGAGCTGGCTATTCAACCGACTGCCCTTCAGACCTTGTTTGAACCCTTACCCTGACAACAACATGAGAGGATGCTTCATATTTAGCCTTTTCGATGATATCTTGAATATATGTCTTCCTTTACATATCCTTTCCTTTCTTTGGGGGTCTTCCTTTTCCCCTCTTATTTAAATCTTTTTTCATACAATTAGTGAGAAGAATTCATCAAAAATAGAAAAAATGCTTAGGACCCGGAGTCGGATAGATAACTTCCTCCTCGGGATGAGAGAGTAGGTTCAAACAAAAAATCAAAATAAATGAGAAAATCATAGTTCAGGACCTGAAGTAGGGTATTATAGTACCCTCCTCAGGATGAGAAGTTGGCCCTTTCAGAAAATAATAAAAAAGCAGAAAAAAAAATATAAACTATGTCGAAGACTTAGAGCAAGGTAACAAATACCCTCCCTAACATGAGAGATTGGTATTTAACAAAAGAAAGCAAAGCAAGGAAAAAAACAACACACTATGCTCAAGACTTAGAGCAGGGTAATAGATTCCCTCCCCAAGATGAGAGATCAGTTCTTAAAGAAAATAATAAAGAAGCAGAAAAAAAACAAAACACTACGCTCAGGGCTTGAAGTAGGGCAATAAATTCCCTCCCCAAGACGAGAGATCAACTCTAATATCCCAAATGGGGAATGCAGCAATACATGAACACAAAACTAGAAATAGCAGTGTAAATCAACTCATAACCATTGGAGACCAATATGGAGACATAACATCATGTATTATATCAAAAAATCAATACATAATAGTGAGGCATGAATCATATACAATGAAGGAACAAGCCTCCCATAAGAAATCACTCCACAAATGAGCTGCTGTCACAATACAAGAATGCCGGAGACTGCTACAGCGCAATTATAAACACACTGCTACATAAAAATAATTTACAAAATATGTAGGGCTGTTATATGCCTCAAAATATATTCCCAATATAGATGTAGGCTTAATACAAACTCCTACAAAGAACCCGAAAAGGGTTTTTAGAAATACACCCTATACAAGATGGGATCTAAAGGCCAATGGCTGAAGATTCACTACAAAATAAAGAACAAGAGTGTAGAAGGCTTGAAATATAACATATCTGATTTATATCCCCTCAAAGGTCTCCTCCAATGAAAGGAAGAACCCTTCAATCACAAGAAAACACTGCAAAGGAACCACGAGATCTTCCACTGAAGTTGCCCTCCAAAATAACGCAATTCCTAAATGGAAAAATTCTTTAGTGATGGGAAATAGATGGCCTGATGATTAATATCTGAAATATGCCCAATATATCTCCAAACTGATCTCCCAAGAGAAGGAAACCTTCCTCCTATGAGAAAATAGCTCAGAAAGTGGGATTCTAACCCCTCCACTGCAACACTCTGCAACACAACACAATAACCTACAGAAACTGCATTGATGAAGAAAGTTGTAGCTTGGCCTGAAAACCTGAATGTGGAAATGAATAAAATACTCTTCCAAGAGGCCTCTCAAGGAAAGAGGTGGGATCCCCGCTCGGGAACACCCGGTGCTAAACAACACAACAACCCTACTAAACAACGAGAGGAAGCAAAGTCTAAACAGACCAATATCAAAATAATAATCTAAAATATAAAACTGATATGGCTGCCATCCTCTTCCTTATATAGAATAATAGCTTCCTTGCCCTTTGCCCCACTCAATTAGGTCATTTCCTACACGAAATCAATCTCCCTCCAAAATTGTGTTATTCCTCAATTAATCTCCACTCCTCCATAACAACGTTGTTGACTTGGTCAAAGTTGACTGAATCAACATTATCCAACCCCTGTTCATAATTGGAGGTGCTTTATTTATCTGCTAAAATGGTCCCCTTTCACACTTGAAGTGTTTTTATTGCTGCTAAGGAGACTTATGGGCCTCCCCACCCACTTATTCACCTACCTAGTGATAAAAAAACTATAATATTCCATTTAGCTTGAAGGCTAAATTTTTGGAATATTACAGTCCTCCCCTCCAAAATGTTGCTTGTCCTCAAGAAACTATAAAGGGAGAGAGAAATTACTCCCCTCCTCCTCTTGTGGCCTCCTCATCAATAGTTCCCACCACTGCTCAAAATAATCTGCAATAAATCTTCCCTCCAATGTTTCTTCCCAAGTATGAAAAACCAAATGGGTCACATCATGAAAAGGTGGAAGGTATAAGTGGAAACCTTATTTTTTTCCAATGGCCTCCTCAAGGTAGGAGTTATGACAAGCATAGGGGATCTCATACCCCATGAGAAACTCCCAAACCCATGCTATCATCCAAATGAAATGAGCCATCCTAGGTAGCTCATCAAAGAAATCCTCAACCCCGGTTTTATACAATGTATTGGGGCTTCATGGAGAGATTATATTTTTCCACCCAAGTTGTTTCTCTCTCCATTTATGGTAAGTATGGTGCTGCTACTGATCTTGGGTTGAAATGACATGCCCTCCAAGAATGGCCCAAGTTACCCCACCAAACAAATCAGCCATGAAGTGCCTTCTCCAAGAACTCAAGTTCTCCAAATGGCTCCTCCCACATGAAGAAAAAGATGTAGCATGGAAATCATGGTTTTCCCATTATCTTTCTTGAAACATGAAACATGTAAAGTAGGGAGAATCATACCCCCAATGGGCACCTCCAAATCTTGTGCCACTCTTAAACAAAGCTTCCTAGAAACATAAGACCATCTCCAACATATGGAAGCAACAACCAATGAAAACAAGTTGCCATATGACAACCGGAAAGTGGATCATAGTTCCACACATGGAACCAGCACAGTGCATCCCTTCCCTGCCTAAAAAAAAAGAATAACAAGTTCCCTTCCAGCCACTTGTTTGCTGCCACAATCATCCCATAAGATGGAATCATGAATGTAGAATGTGGTGTCAATGGTGCACACCAAGAATCATGTGGCTTCCCCCAAAAACCACCAATGGGATAGCCAATATCAATGCTACATTTGGCCTCAAGTACATCAAAATATAATTTGTAAGAAGGAATGACCCTCCTTAATACATCATGCTACTCATATAAAGTAAAAAAGTGCAAATCATGATGCAACTATGTACCTTCTCTACAGTGTACTCCAGTCCTTGAGCTGAAATGGCTCAATTGGAAATTATCCCTCACTCTCCATGAGTAGGGAAGTGGTTGTGAAAACCTCTACATCACCATCCGGGTTATGAATCTATCCATATGCTGATATATATCCTGCTGGATGCCCTCCCAAGTGAACTCCTCCATCAAATAATGAAATGCATCAAAGTGCATGAAAAGAAAGTTCACATATGCTGCTTGTAGTAGTTTCTCCTTGAGCTCAGAAGCTCTAGTCAAGAAGACTCTGTCATAAGAATAGATGACCACATATTCCACCATATATATATCATCTCCATCTGGTTCATCAAGAATCATGCAAGCACCAAGATCCTTGGAGTACTCTACCAAGAGTTGAGACCTCCAATATGGATCAATCCTCCTAAGAGACAGTGCTAAAGATCTGAAATGTGAAGCTCCCCACATGTTGCTGTCTTCTCCTTTGACATCCCTCATCCAAAAACCATCCTCGAAACTGCTTCCATTCCCATCATGTAGCTAGTCATTCTCAAATAGAAATGGTGACCTTTGGAAGTTGGCCTCCCATGAGAGGCTACCATCCAAAAAGAACCTCCTAATCCTGGCCAATGTAAGCATGAGTGGCCCCCATATACTCCCATGTATGGAGGATTCCTTCCTGAAAGGAATTACCCTTTGTTTCTCCAAATCCATGGAGCAGCTCCCTTGCACCATGAAGGTGTCGTCCTCCATCACTGCAGCAACATCTGTCAGTGCAGTATGGGTAGTGAGAGTGGGTAATGCTGAAAATGGGAGAATTTCTCCCTCCTCCTTGAGTCTATCCAAAAAATTTTGTTTAGTAACAGATGCCTCTAAAGTATCCACCCCTCCGAGATCTAAGAGTGGTGCTATCCAATGTGAAGCATTCTCCATCATCTCCTGATCTGGTGGTCTCCCTGGTGGAATGCCTCCATGTAATGAGACATCAATGTTAAGTGTAGACTGCACATATGGATGGAAAAAAGTGTCCTTGCCCTCAAAACACAAATCAGTCTGTCTCTTATTTGCATTAACTCCCTGAAATAGATAGGGGTGTGTGCTCTTCATCATGTGATGTTGACCTTCCTCCCTACCTTCTCCTTCCAACTACAATGTTTCATAATCATGTTGTTCATTAATTGTGTCTTGAACTCCATATATGAGATCTTGGGGAATTCCTTGCAATGATACAAGAATCCCTCTTGTTGGAGTAAGTGCTCCATCTACCTCTACATGAGGTGCTAGATGTGCTCTAGATATGACAACACTATTACCCCCATCCTCCTCTTCTTGTTCAATATGAATGGGAGTCACCTTCTCAATAAGAGGATCCTCTTTTGAAAAAGGGATCTTGATGCCTTCTTTTCCAAGGATACGAGATAGAGGTCTTGCCTATAACAAAATAGAATGCAAGATTTGAGCTTCTCCAACAGTTTTTTGAAGTGGATTTGAGTTTATAGGTTCCTCCATCATATGCAAAGGTTTTGTTTGTTTTGGTTTGTTTGGTTCCACCAATGATGTTTCAGAATGTTTTCCATCAAACCTTTCCGCTAATCTCTTAGTGAACTTTCATAAGAATAAATATTTGCATTTATTAATGAAAAAGACTCAAATATCCACCAAGCATAGGCCTTACCTTCAAAATGCGGCGTTGCAACCTTGATGGTTTCATCTTCAGAAACTTGGTGCTGCTGAAAATAAGTGTGTAACTCCTCCACCCAAGCTCTAACTGAACATGTTGGTGACCCATCAAAAGTAGATAGGAAAAATCTACTCATATCATGCTGCTTGCTCATCTCCACCTTGATCTTGCAAAACTCTTGGAAAGTGATATGATTTTTGAACCTCTTAGTTTGAGATTCATATTTTTGCATATAATCTCTAAGAGTCTCCATCTTTATCATTTCTTCATCTTTCACCTCCCACATAGTGGATCTGGGCATATGACTGCGCTGTGAATCATAGTGTGTAGCTGCATGCTCACACACATCATGTGAAAATATAGATTTGGCTTTAGATCCAAACTCCTTTGGATAATCTCTCTCTCTTCTCCTATTTTTGAGACTTCCTTTGATATTCTGCATAGTTTGAAAGAGAAGCTGTGAGATCTCCTCCTCTTCTCCTCCTCCAAATAATGGAGTATTCCTTTTGTTTTTTCTATACGTCTCCTATTATTGTGAAAATTCTTCTCCTTATGGTGACATATTGGTTGAATGCACAGGCTGAGCCAAGATTATGCTCCGATACCACTGTAATATCCCAAATGGGGAATGCAGCAATACATGAACACAAAACCGGAAATAGCAGTGTAAATCAACTCATAACCATTGGAGACCAATATTGAGTCATAACATCATGTATTATATCGGAAAATCATTACATAATAGTGAGGCATGAATCATATACAATGAAGGAACAAGCCTCCCATAAGAAATAACTCCATAAATGAGCTACTGTCACAATAAAAGAATGTCAGAGACTACTACATCATAGTTATAAACACATTTCTACGAAAAAGTAATGTACAAAAGATGTAAGGCTGTTATATGCCTCAAAAGATATGCCCAATACAGATCTAGGCTTAATAAAAACTCCTACAAAGAACCCGAAAAGGGTTTTTAGAAATACACCCTATACAAGATGGGATCTAAAGCCCAATGGATGAAGATTCACTAAAAAATAAAGAATAAGAGTGTATAAGGATGAAATATAACAAATCTGATGTAGATCCCCTCAAAGGTCTCCTCCCATGAAAGGAAAAACCATTCAATCACAAGAAAACACTGCAAAGGAACCAAAATGTCTTCCACTGAAGCTGCCCTCCAAAATAATGCAATTCCCAGATGGCATAGTGCTATAAGTGATGGGAAATAGATGGCCTCATGCCAAAGATCTGAAATATTCCCAAGAGCTCTCCAAAATGATCTCCCAAGAGAAGGAAACCTTCCTCCTATGAGAAAATAGCTCAGAAAGTGGGATTCTAACCCCTCAACTGCAACACCCTACAACACAACACAATAAAATACAGAAACTATGCTGATGAAGAAAGCTATAGCTTGGACTGCAAACCTAAATGTGGAAATGAATATGATACTCTTCCAAGAGGCCTCTCAAGGAAAGAGGCAGGATCCCCGCTCGGGAACACCCGGTGCTAAACAACACAGCAACCCTGCTAAACAGCAAGAGGGATCAAAGTCTAAATAGACCAATATCAAAATAATAATCTAAAACATAAACCTGATATGGATGCCATCCTCTTCCTTATATAGAATAATAGCTTCCTTGCCCTTGGCCCCACTCAATTAGGTCATTTCCTCCATGAAATCGATCTCCCTCCAAAAATGCATTATTCCTCAATTAATCTCCACTCCTCCATAACAGTGTTGTTGACTTGGTCAAATTTGACTGAATCAACATGATCCAACCCCTGTTCATAATTGGAGGTGCTTTATTTAGCTGCTAAAATGGTCCCCTTTCACACTTGAAGTGTTTTTATTGCTTCTAAGGAGACTTATGGGCCTCCCCACCCACTTATTCACCTACCTAGTGATAAAACAACTATAATATTCCATTTAGATTGAAGGCTAAATTTTTGGAATATTACATAGACCCTTAGATCAATTACAAAATTGTGTTCTTGCACCTTGTTAGCATTCCCCAGCAATGATGCCAAAATGTTGGTGTCCAGATGTGAACAATATTCAAACCTTTTTTCCACATAAATTATTAACCCGAGGGCGTTAGTTATTTTAAGGCTAATGCGCACAATACATGCAAGAGCAGTCGCACAACCTGCTATTGGATCACAAGCTTAAATCAATGAACACGCAGACTATTGTAACAATAATTAAACATATTGAAGAATTAAAAAGGTATTCACAACAATTAAGGGATTATATTGGAACAACAGTAACAAAACCAAACTAAAACATGAAATCAATGGAAAGAAAGGTAATGCAACACCTGATCAGAAGAGTGGGCCCAACTCTCTGATCAGGGCTACGAAAAACTCATATTTTACAGGTAAAATAAGAGAGTGTTGTGCATTCAATTAATTGCAAAATATGCTGTTAAAAAATCTGTATATTCTCTGCTTGACCCCGATTCACAACCCGTAGGCCTTCTTTATAAAACTGTTCAAGAAATCCCTGATTTCCTCTAACAACTACATATCTACAATTATACAATTCGTTACAACAACAATCTAATTGCCAAAAGGAAACCATGAAAAAGCTGAAATATTGCTAGGGTGAAATGGAGTCTGTTGCATTGTAGCAGCAAGTGAAGGCAATGCTGAAAATTAGGAGCTTTTCCACGACTTACAGCTATAATATTCCTGCTTTTGCTAAATCCGTAAAAATATCGGAGTTAATGTTTGAAAAAGGTAAAACCTCCTTGAATATTACTTCATTAATCAAATATCCCATGTACGATAAAAGAAAGGGGTTTACCTCTTGTGTTTAAGAACAATAATGCTACAAAGAGATAGAAAGGTGGGCGAAAATGGGAGAGAAAAGTATACAAATCTGGTACCCAACACCTGGATTAACAAAAACCTTTAATGTGGAATGTGATTCCTTGACCATGGAATTTGTGCAGTGTTGATGCAAGAAGGTAGACCCCTTGGATTTTAAAGTCATGAACTTAAAGGAAAGAACAAGCTTAGATGAATATATGAAAATGAATTTGGCCATACTACATGTAGTTAACAAATGGAATCATACCTAATAAAAATATTCTTCGAAGTAAACATATGTCATGATAGTTTGAAGTACTTATTGGAATAAATTATATCTTCAAAAAAGAAACAAAAATGGGTTACAAATATGTTGGGTTATGACTTTGAAATTATATACAAAACAAGAAAATAAAATATTGTGGGAAATGCACTCTCGAGGAAAGTGGAAGAAATAAATTGTTTACTATGTGTTATTTCCATTTCACAATATAACTAGGTGGAAGAAGAAAGGATATAATGGATGCAAGTGAAAATGTATTCAAGATCATTCAACAACTACAAGATGACCCCCATGTATTATATAAATTTATATGGAAGAATGATTTGTTGTGGTATCAAGATAAATTATACTAATGTAAGAATTATCATCTTAAGAAAATGGTCTTTTTAGAATTACACACCTCTCCTATAGGAGGAAATTTAGGGTTCTTGAAGACATACCATAGGATCAAGAAATAATTTTTTCAGGAAGGTCTTAACGAATATGTGAAAATTTTTGGTTGAATGTGTGGTATTCCAACAAGAATAAGGGAGATGGCTACAAGTATTCGACAACCATTATCCATGCCAAACTAGCACTAAGAATAAGTCTCAATGAATTTTATTACATGTTTACCCAAATCTAATGGAAAGAGTGTCATTATGGCATTGGTAGATCGAATGAAAAATAATCCCATTTTTTCTCTCGTTCTCATCCTTTTAAGGAAAGTAAATAAGTAGAAGCATTCATGGAAATATTCCAAAAGCTTCATGGAATACCAAAAATTATTATAGATTAAAAAGATCAAATTTTGAGTAGAAAGTTTTCTGTTAAATTATTTTTTGTTTAGGTAATTAATTGGCTAACAACTCAACTTACCATCCTTAATATGATATGCAAAAAAATTTGTGAATAAAATTTTAGAAGGATATATATGTTTCTTTGCATCTAATAAATAAACACAATCTATTAATTGGTTTCCCTTGGCAGAATGGTGGTACAACACATCCTTTTATACTTCATCAAAAATACCACCATTTATGGAAATTTATGGATATCATCTTCCATCCATCACATTACACTTGAAAGAGATTGTAAAGTCTCAAGCATTAGAGGACCACATATAAAACTAGTAAGAAGTTCTCAAATTATTGAATCAAAACTTGGCTATAGCACAAAATAGAATGAAACAAGTCGTTTAGTATCACATTGAAAGGGAATATGAAGTTAGTGATTGAGTATTTATGAGACTAGAACCATATAAAAAAATGTACCTGAAGTAACAAAATAAGGAAAATAAATTAGCACCAAGGTATTATTGCCCTAAAAGGTGTTGCATAGGACTGGAATTATGCCTTACAAAATGGAGTTTTGTCCATTTTCATATATACATCCATTTTTTCATGTTTCTTTCTTAATTAAGGTATATAATGACAAGATCCTAGTGAAAAATATTTTACCACAAATCAATGAAGAAGGGAAAATCATACTAGAACCTGAAAAAATCTTGGAAACAAGGATTAACCAACCTCATGGATCATGTAATTACTAATTACTTCATCAAATGGATGAACTTGCCAATGGAAGAGATGAAATGGGTAGACAATTTGTTAACGTAGAAACACTCATAGTTAGTCACGTGCTGAAGACAAAACTTATTTGAATGGGATGGCCATGCTAAGGCCCATTTAAGTCCCATGTTAACCATAAAACCATTTATCAATCCTTAGATATTGAGTGATTAAATTTTTATTATGATATTTTTATGTAATAAAGAGCTTTTAATTATACAATTTTATTATAATTCTTCTTTCTCTCTCATATATATATATATATATATATATACACACACACACACACACACATGCAAACTGATGAGGCCTCTTCTTAGGATCATAAAATATTTTCTTATACATTGTATTAATTACAAAGGGAGGCTTTCCCTGAAGTGGATTGTAATTATACTTATCATTTTGAAGGAAAAAGGCTCATAACAAACTGAGGGTTCTATTTTAAATTCATTAGCTACTATGCAATATATATAAAGATCTTATTTCTTTCTTTCAATAATTTATTAAGGTAGTTTCAATTATTACCTTTACGTGCAATAGCATGCTCAATTTCATAATGTTTAGCAATGTTCTAGGAGTTCTAATTTAACTTCTGAGATGACAGTTACCTTTGCAGGAAATAAAGGAACAATGTGCAAAAAAATGAAATCACACTTGCTTTTGACACTAAATCTACACTTGCATTTGAAAAGGAAATTCATACTTACTTGAAAGGAAACTGTGGAAAGTAAACTTACTTTTTCCAATGTAAGTATTATATATAACTTAGAGAAGTGAACGTAATTGTTACATTAAGCATAGTAATCCACGAAATATTAAGAATCCATACTTGACATTTAACTTTGATAGATAGGATAATACAACTATGAATGACTGAAAGAAATGAACTGTTTTTTTAGGATAACTTTCCCAAATGTTATGATCCCAATATATTCATAAAATAAAGATGACAATCAATATAATTTCAATCAATAAGAAGATTCCATGCCTTTCTAGCTCCTAGATTTTCAACCCCAAATTTATAATTGGTTATCCCCTATTTTTGGTTTTAGCAATTCTGTATTCAAGATATATTTTTTTAAATATATGGTTTTTGCATCCTTTTTTATAAATTTCCTACAATACTACTATAGGTTTATTGTATCTTATAGGTAGCCAACCTGTAACAAACAAAAACATCCTTCTAGTAATTTTAAGAACATAGGCCACCTGACAAAATGTAGACAAATGACTACCTCATGCCAAAAGTGTTATTTCAACACAAAAAAGTAAATGAAGGCTATAAAGACAAATAAAAAATATATAAAGGATTCTAGAATCAAAATAAAATGATGACAATAACAAAGAATTTTAATGATAGCACACGATGGGCAACTCAATTGGAATGTTCCATGAGAATTAAGTGTTATGTACCAAGATATTCAAGGTTCAAATTCGCTCTACTTACCTATGCCAATGGAAGAGGTACATGTAAGCACCTAGATGTCCTAGTGGTAGCGATCAAAATCAATGCCATATCACGGAAGTACAAACAGACCCAATTGTAGATTCCCTCTAGTCACAAAAAAATGATGATACATAAATTGATGTACACTGTCAACTACAAAGAAAAACAATAATCAATTCATTTGGAGTATTAGCTTTTACAAGTACAGTAAGAAAATCCATATATATATGTATATTTGTAATTTTTTATACAATAAATCGTGCATTAATTTGAAACATATAATAATAGTTTAAATAGAGAAACATGTTAGATAAAAATTAAAATTATTATTTTATGTATAAATATAATTTGATAAAAAAAAAGAGTTGAAAAAAATTAAATTAGATTGATACATATCAAATAGATACATAATAAGTATATACTTAATTAAAATAAATTTTTATTTTAATATTTGATTAAAAAAATATTATAACATTTATATATAAATAATAACTTTAAATAAGATACCAATAAGTAAAATTATAATATTAAAATATTATAACATCTTATCCAAATTGGTGAAGAAAAGATAGACTCTTTAACCACCTTGCTAATCATCTGTGCATTAAGGATGGATTATAATAACCTTAATAACCTACAAATCCATCAAATTTTATTAAGGGAAAGAAAAGTTACAGGTTGATAAATGAAATCACCATGTTATGAAACCAACTCACATAATATAAGAAAAGATAGATCAACGACTTAGAAATCAACCTCTTTGAGGGGGAAACCTCCTTTACATTACATTAATGAACAATTCTTGGATGATACAAATGACAAAACCTCCATTCTCTATATAGGAGTCCATGGGGTCACAATATACGTTATGAAACCAACTCCAAAAATAGAAGAAAAGAGAGATCAACACCTTAGAAATCAGCCACTTCGAGGGGGAAACCTTCAATGCATTACATAAATGAACAATTCTTGGATGATACAAATGCAAAACCTCCTCTCTATATATAGGAGTCCTGGGGCCACAATGTAATCCTAGTGGGGCCACAATGTAATCCTAGCTGACCTAACAATAATAATGTAAGGGCACAATAATAACAATATGGGGGTTACAGGGGTACAACAATAACAATAAGGGGGTTACACTAACAACAATACGAGACTATAATAGTAATATAAGGACCTAACATGCTCCTCTCCTTAAAAAAAGCTTTGTCCTCAATGCTTGAGTAGCTCCGGGTGCTTTTGTATAAAATTTTCATCTTCTCATGTACAATCTTCAATGGGTAAGTTCTTCCATTTGTTGAGATATTTTGAAATTGATCGATTTCGTAGCTGTCGAGTTCTTGTTTCCGTGACTGCTTCAGGTTCCAATATGGTTTTTCCTTCCTCATCAAGTTCTGGAAATATTGTTTGAACTAGAATTTTGTCCCCTATAACCTTTTTTAAGCATGAAACATGGAAAACTAGATGCACTCGCGAAGAAGTAGGAAGCTCCAATTTGTATGCCATAGTACCAATCTTTTGCAACACCTTCTCTAAGGAATTCATCGATTTCTTGGCGCACTTATATCCTTCTTAGCCGCTTTGAGGGACATTTGTTTGTATGGTTGTACGTAAAAATACCCGCATGCCACATCAAAACTTCTATCAAGGATGTTGACAGTTCTTCATATTTCATTCGATTTTGTGCCAAATTTAGGTTATCCTTTAAGAGTTGGAGAAATTCTTGTTGATGCTCGATGTGATCCTCCACTGCTTGAACCCTAGAATTTTCCCTTAAAGAAGATGTGATGGACAGTGGATGATATCCATAAAGTGCCATAAATAGGGTCATTTTTGCTGCAATATGGAAGGAAGTGTTATACCACCATTCAGTGAGAGGTAACCACTTGACCCATTTTGCTTGCTTATCAGATACAAAACAACGAAGATATCCTTCCAAAAATTTATTCACTATCTCTGTTTAACCATCAGATTGAGGATGATAAGATGCGCTATGAGCTAGTTGAGTACCCAAACAAGAAAATAATTTGGTCCAAAAATTTCCTGTAAAAATGGGATCTCTGTCACTTACAATAATCTTCGAGTTTCCATGTAGCTTTTGAATTGTTTCCATAAATGCAGTAGCAATTGTACTTGCTTTAAATGGATGATATAATGCACAAAAGTGTGAATACTTGGTAGGTCTATCAACTACCACCATGATGACACTCCATCCTTCAGACTTAGGTAAAACTATGATAAAATCCATTGAAATCTCCTCCCAACATTGACTTGGAATGGATAAAGGTTGTAGAAGACCCGAGGTCTTAATTGTCTCAACTTTATTTTGCTGGAAAACCAAACATTCTACCACAAAATTTTGAATATTAGATTTAAGGCCATCCCAACAAAATTGTTTCTTCACCCTGTGGTAAGTTTGTAAAAATCCCGAGTGTCCTCCTAAAGGAGAAGTGTGCAATTCCAAAAGAATATTTTGTTTTAGCTGGGAATTCTTGCAAATATATAAGCGATCTTTGCACCACAAGGAATCATTTTTCCAACTAAATGTATCAGATGTACTAGGATCTTGCTGCTACTTTTGAATGAGTGTCCAAACTTCTTCATCCTTCTTCAATTCATCCCTTGCTTCGGTTATCCAATCTGGTTTGATAATAGAAATGGCACAAAGCAATGCTTCCACCTCTTCATCTTTTCTTGAGAGTTCATCTGCAACAACATTTAGCTTCCATTTTTTGTAGATGATTTGAAATTCATAACCCAACATCTTTGTGACCCATTTTTGCTACTCTTCCAAAGATAATCTTTGCTCCAAAAAGTGTTTAAGACTATCATGATCAATTTTTAACTTGAAGTGTCTTCCCATTAGGTAAAGTCTCCATTTCTTTAGTGCATGTAGTATTTCCAACATTTGCTTCTCATAAATATCCTTTTGTAAATACTTTCCTTTGGTTGAACGACTTTCAAAAGAAACGGGTCTTCCTTCTTGTATTAAAATAACACCAATTCCATTTCCTAAGGCATCACATTCCACAATAAAGATTTTTGTGAAGTCTGGTGTAGCTAAGACTGGTGCTAGGCACATTGCCTTTTAAGATGTTCAAATGCCTTAGTTGCTTCAAGAGCACATGAAAATGCATATTTCTTAAATAATGTTGTTAGAGGTGCTGTTATTCTCCCATAATTCTTAACAAACTTGCGATAATACCCTATTAACCTAATAAATCTGCACATTTGCTTTATGGTTGTGGGGACTTTCCATTCCTTAATGGATTTAATTTTGTTAGGGTCTACCTTAACACCCTCGTGAGATACAATATGACCCAGATATTCCACCTCTTGTACTCCAAAGAAACATTTGGATGTTTTTGCATATAAATGTTTCTCCTCCAATAGTTTGAGCACCCTGTCAACATGTTGAACATGATCCTTCCAAGACCTGCTGTAGATTAGTATATCATCAAAAAATACTAGCACAAATTTTCTAAGGAAGGGTTTGAAAATGGAATTCATAAACCCTTGAAATGTAGAAGGTGCATTTGCAAGGCCAAAAGGCATGACAAAAAATTCATAATGACCCTCATGAGTTCGAAATGCTATTTTCAGAATATCTTCAGTCTTCATTCTAATTTGATGTACAAAGATCCAACTTGGTAAAATAAATTTATCCATGTAATTCATCCAATAATTCAACAATCACACGAATGGGAAATTTATCTTTAATAGTGAGTTTATTGAGCTCCCTATAATCTAGACACATGTGCCATGATCCATCCTTCTTGTGCACCAATACTACTGGAGCAGAGAAAGAACTTTGACTAGGTTGAATTATACCAGCCTCTAACATTTCTGCAATCATACGTTCAATTTCGCTCTTTTGGACATAAGGATATCTGTAAGGCTAGATGTTTGGAGTAACATTTCATGGAATCAAATGAATAGCATGATCATAATCACGAATAGGTGGGAGTCCTTTGGGAGTATCAAACACCTTGGAATGATTGTCCAAGACTCTTTGGAGATCTAGAGAAATAGATGATTTTGATGTTGGAACTTCTAGTGAGAATAATTGTGCAATTACGCCTCATTGTTATTTCTTCAAAAGCTTTGTCATGACATTAGAGCTTATTATCTTTCCTATCTTCCCTGTGATACCCCTTAGTTCAATTTCCTTTCCTTTCAAAAAAAATTTCGAGAAATGTTCTTGAAAATTAAAAGCTACTGTCCCCAAAGATTGTAACCATTGTACTCCTAGTACAACATCAACACCTCCCATTGGGATGGAAAGAATTGGACTATTCAATACATATTCCCCCATGGATAGCTTGATATTATGGCATTTTCCAAAGTAATTTATAATTCCTCCATTTGCAACCATCACTTGACATTCTGGTGCTGGGTGTAGGAAACAATTCAGTTCCTTGGCTACCTTACAATGAATAAAGTTATGGGTACTACCCAAATCAATCAACACTATTACCTTTTTCTTCTTGATATGTCCTTCTATCTTGAGAGTTTGAGGAGTGGTAATTCCTGCCAATGCATTACAGGATATGGTTGGACTTATTTATTCTTATTCTAGGGTTGCTTCCTGGGGTATATCCTCTTCTTTTGAAGTTTCTTGCTCATTTTCTTCCTCCTCTTCAAAATATATGTAAAATAATTTCTTCTCATCACACTTATGACCTTTAGTTTAATTTCAATCATAAATGTAGCAAAGCCCTTTTGCTATTTTTTCTTCCAATTGTTATGGTGTCAACCTTGTAGGTTGTGGAAGTCTAGGAGGAGCAACACTTCCATCTTTATAGATGTGAGTGGTAGGCTTCCTTGTCGCCAATATTTTACATTAAATTTTTCTTGCCAACCTGAATGGCTTCTCTAATGAATCTGGTTCCCAAACACGAACTTCATGTTAGATGTTATCCTTTAAAGTCACTATGAAGACATCTGTGTTCCTCTGGAATATCAGTTACCCTTATATTCAATTTTTGGAAGTCCTCAATGTGCTCCGCCATTGAACCCTTTTGTTTGAGATTTATCAATTGGCTAAAGAATGTGTTTCTCTTTGTATCCTCATAATGTGTTATCATTTCCTCCGTAAAAATTGACCAAGTGAAATTTGTTTTACGGGAGAAAAGCCATCGATACCATACAAATGTATTTTTTTCTAAATGTAAAGTTGCAATGCATACCTTTTGTGTGTTTTTCACATTATTGAGATCGAAATATTGCTCCATCTATAGTATCCATGTTATGGGATCCTTGCCATAAAACTTCCTCATATCCATCTTTGGAATATGGTGGTTCTTTAATGCAACATTAGATTTTATGAAATCACAATTAACATTTATTTTGTTCTCATCATGAGTTTCCTCTACTATCTTTTCGCCATTAGGAAACATTTCTTGTATCAAATTTTCCAAACCTTCGATGTCTACTTTTAGATCATTCTTCATGTTTTCCATTTTTTCATTGATCTTAGCTTCCATGTCATCCATATTAGCTTCCATGCCTACTTTCATGCCATCCATCTTAGCTTCCAAACCATTCATCTTAGCTTCCACACCTTTCTTCAAACCATCCATCTTAGTTTCCATAGCTTTCTTCAAAACTTCTATTTCATTTTTTGTTTCTTTTTGCGATATCAAAATTTGATGCACTTGCTCTTGGCATTTTTATATCTCATGTTGCATTTCTTGGTCTTCATTAGTCATAGTAGAGCCTTCTGAAGGCTTAATGGGTGTTGAATTATTTTTAGGAGGCATTTTAGAACCCAATACTAATATCTATGCTCAATAGGCCTTTGTAATCACTTAGAACTGATTTTTCATACAATAGTTATGCAATTTGAAAAAAATACACACCTTTTTTATTTTATTTTAAGGAGATTTATATTGAAATTGAATTATCTATGTGATTTTGGATATTCAATATTTGAAATTCAGCCCTGAAGTAGCCCTCTAAGTCGTCTTTCGAATGCCATAGGTCTGACTTGATTTGGATTCTTGAAGACAAAGTTATGCCCAATATCCTACGATGACCTAATTATGGACTGGTTCAATAGAGTGAACTTGTACGACATGCCATGTGTCACTGTTTCCTCCTTCAGTTCTAAAATTGATATAAAAAAAACTACAGTCCGTGTACTTACGACCACTTTTTACAGAATCCCAATCCGATACTCAGAGAGAGAGTTATGATTTTTTTCTCATGGTCACCTCTTTGCGATGAAATTCGAGAGCTTGAAACAATCCTAACTTCCACAGATCATATCTCCAAAAATATTGCGAACCAAGATCTGAAATTTTACAGGAGCTTTCCCAGGCTTTCATCTCCACTCTGTGAAAATTTTAGCTTCTAAACCCTCGTAGAAACAAATTTATACAAAAAATTTCGTGATGACCTGTTTAGGTTAAATTGAGGAGTCTACAAAAAGCCCTAACTTCCAAAGATCATATCTCCGAAAATATTACGAACCAACCTCTGAAATTTTGCGAGGATGTTCCTTGGAAGTTAAGCTTATCACTCTAAACATTTCAGCTTCTGAAACTTCATAGAAAAGAAGTTATATCGAAAATTCAACGATGACCTATTTGGAGCAGCGAAACCCTAAAATCCAAAGCTCTGAAACCAAATGTTATGAAACCAGCTCCAAAAATAGAAGAAAAGAGAGAAAAAATCCTTAGAAATCGGCCACTTTGAGGGGGAAACCTCCAATACATTACATAAATGAACAATTCTTAAATGATACAAATGAAAAAAACTCCTCTCTATATATAGGACTCCATGGGGCCATAATGTAATCTTAGCCGACCTAACAATAATAATGTAAGGGCACAATAATAACAATATGGGGGTTACAAGGGTACAAAAATAACAATAAGGGGGTTACACTAACAAAAATAATGGACTATACTAGTAATATAAGGACCTAACAGTATAATCCTAGCTGACCTAATAGTAATAATGTAAGGGCACAACAATAACAATAGTGGGCTTTTATGAGGCACAATAATAAAAATAAGGGGACTACAAGGGTACACCAATAATAATAAGGGGGCCAAACTAACAACACTAAGGGACTACACTAGTAATATAAGGACCTAACATGCCCCTCTCCTTTAAACAACTGTTGTCCTCAATGCTTGATTATTTCTGGATGCTTCTATATAAAATTATCATCCTCCATTGTGGAATATTCAGTGGGTAAGTTCTTCCACTTGATGAGATACTCGGAAATTGATAGATTTCGTAGCTGTCGACTTCTTGTTTCTGTGACTTCTTCAGGTTCCAATATGATTTTTCCTTCCTTGTTAAGCTCTCACAATATATTTTTAACTGGGAGTTTGCCACCTATAACCTTCTTTAAGCATGAAACATGGAAAACTAGGTGCACTAGGGAAGATGCAAAGAAATCCAATTTGTATTCCATAGTACTGATGTTTTGCAGCACCTTGTAAGGACCACAGTAATTTAGCGATAATTTCTTATAGTTTTTAGCTTGCTTGAGGGACATTGGTTTGTATGGTTGTAGCCTTAAAAATACCCAGTCACCTACATCAAAACTACGATGTTGATATGCCTTTGTTTCATTTGATTTTGCGCCAAAGTTAGGTTATCATTCAAGTGTTGGAGAAATTGTTGTTAATGCTCGATGTGATTTTCGACAGCTTGATCATCCATATTAGCCTTCATTTCATCCTTCAAACCATCCAACTTAACCTCCATGTCCACTTTTAAACCATCTATGTCATCTTTGGTTGCTCTTAGTGAGATTGAAATTTGTTGTACTTGGTACTGTAATTTTCATATATCATACTGTAATTCTTCATCTTCATTCATCACAGTAGAGTTTTATGATGGCTTAATGGGTGTATAATTTTCTTTGGGAGGAATTATGCAACCCAATACTCATAAAAATGCTTCAATATGCCCTTGAAATCACTTCAAACTGACTTTTAAACAAAAGTTATGCAAATTGTTTTTAAAAATACACACCTTTTTCTTTATTTTAGGAGCTCGGTCCTGAAATAGTTGTAACTTTGTCATTTTGGATCTCTAAGATCTGAAATTCAGTCTTTTAGTAGCCATCAAAGTCATCTTTCCAATGCCAGAGGTAAGACCTGATTTGGATTCTTCAAGGAAAGGTTATGCATGATCTCCCATAATGAACTAATTATGGACTGGTTCAGTAGAGAAAATTTGTATAGTGTGCGACATGTCACTGTTTTTTCCATCGGCTCTGAAATCAATACATAGGAATCTATAGTCCATCTACTTGTAACCACTTTTTACATAATTTCAATTTGATTCTTAGAGAGAGAGCTATGATGATTTTCCAGAGGTCACCTCTTTGAGATGAAATTCGAGAGCTTGCAAAAACCCTAAATTCCACAGATCATATCTCCAAAATTATTGCAAACCAAGATCTGAAATTTTTACACAAAGATCCTCAAGAGTTCTGCACAAATAGGTTTTTTTTATCTTTTGAACCTTCGTAGATCAAAAGTTATATTGAAAATTCCACGATGACCTATTTGAAGAAGTAAAACCCTAGAATCCAAAGCTCTGATACCAAATGTTATGAAACCAACTCAAAAAATAGAAGAAAAGAGAGATCAACGACATAGAAATCAACCTCTTTGAATGGGAAACCTCATTTACATTACATATATGAACAATTATTGGATGATATAAATGAAAACAGCCTCATTTCTATATATAGGAGTCCATGGGGTCACAATATAATCCTAGCCGACCTAACGATAATAATGTAAGGGCACAACAATAACAATAATGGGCATTTATGGGGCACAATAATAAAAATACGGGGACTACATGGATACAACAATGACAATAAGGGGGCTACACTAACAACAATAAGGGACTACATTAGTAATATAGGGTCCTAACACCATTTAAAACCACATATTAAAGGCTACTTATAAATTAAATGATTGTGTTGAGAGACATATTTTACAACCTAGTATGAGGGTGACGTGTGATTCTACCGGTAGTTAACTTGAGTTGACACATGATATTTTTAAAATAAAAATAAAATATATGCTAAATAAAAGTATAATGTGGGCTATAATAAAAGTATATATATATATATATATATATTTGGTTATTTTGACTAAAAACATTATATAACATAATAATCTACATCTCACTATCATTTTGGTTCTCCCTTGGTTCATTGTTAATATAATAGCCCAATATAAAGGATATGTGGTAAAAATATTTAATTTTCACTCTTGGAGCCATTAATAAAATATTTCAATGTCTATATCAAATAACATAACTCTAAATCAATTTTATATTGTGTAATGTATATGTGTTTACTATGTTACAAACCAATACAAAAGATAGTGATAATTATATTTCTCTTCCACTATTGAAGCTATAAATAAAATATTTCAATGTTTATTTCAAAATCCAATACAAATGTAATGTTCCAAAAATTTCATGAAGAAAATTGGAACATTAATTTTTGCTTATTTCATCTAGGAGGTGAATAAAATGGGTAAAAGGACCATAATTAGGAATAAGATCCTTCATAATGTGAAAAGGATCATTAGAAAAACTTATTTTTCACCTTCTAGTGTCAAAAGGGGCAATTTGCGTGAGGACAAGGTCAAGTTTGACCAAGTCAACAATGCTGCCTAAGAGGTGTAGCTTGCATGAGAAGACAACATAGTTTTGGAGGGAGAAATATTCCTTGTGGATGAAACCCTAATGTGTGGGGTCCATGGAAAAGAGGCATTCACTTGTATAAGAAGAGAAGGAGGCAGCCATAGAGAGATATCTTGGATTATTTGATTATTTTTCTATTCAGACAAATTGCACACCCCGACTGTTTAGCAGAGTTGCAGTGCTGATTAGCATGAGGGATTCCTTTTTAGGATTTCCTCTCCTTCTTGAGAAGCCTATTGAAGGATTTCACTTCATATTATACACATCTTGGCTCAAGGCCAAAGCCATTCTTCATATACTGTGTTATTTCTACTCAAGTATAATGTAGTGTTGCTGGGGCATTGCAGTGGAGGGTTCCACAACACTTCTCTTTGGCTTATCTTTCAGAGGAGGGAGTTTCTCTTGCTCCGAGAGGTTAGTGAAAGGGATTTCAGAGCTATTTTGCACATGTTTGCACCAAGGCCAACATCTCCCATCATAGACAGCGCAGTCCATCCTCAAGACTAAGTTTTTTCAGTGCACACTTACAGTGAGAGGTTGCACCCGCTTCTTGGAGGGCAAGATCTTCAGTGCCGAGATCAGCTTTGCATTGAAAGATCCATTGGAGGAGGTTTGTTTCAGTTTAAGCATAATCTTTAGCCATCTCCATGTATTTCTATTATTGAGTTGCAGCTGCTGCCCAGCAACTCCGACATTTCTGCAGATTTTCCATTTTGACGTATATTGTAGCCAGTCCTTCCAAGGATTGTGTATTATTGTTGTATTAGTGTTTTCAGGGGTTGAGAGCTTGCTCCCCCTCATTTCTTTGAGCTGATATTTTCATATCATCCTATTCTCATTTTTTATGCAGCAATATCTCCTATAAACTGCGTTATTTTAGTGATATGATATTTTGCATAGCAGTATTGCTTCATTTCCTTGTACATGATTCATTGAGGCTTCCATTGCCTAGTTGGAGTGAATGATTCCTCCACACATTATATAAATTTTCTGCTATATCATATTTTTTTGGCTATCTTCTTATTCATGTGTGCAGACTTCATAGAATAACGTTGTTACTCCATATCTTGTTCTTGCATATATTGTAGTCCCTTCATTGGGAATTTTCTAAGGATATCTAAGTGTGGGAGATCTGATTAACCCGCTTAGAAGGATTTCTTTGGAGCCATATCTTGGATTTAATTCTTAGATACATTTATCTAAGGGAGCCAGGTCCTGGTTTCAAATCCTGCTGCCTCCATTTCTAGAAAATGCGTTTTCCAGCCATGGATTGCTAGCCATTCCTAAAAAGGAACATTACAGTGGTATCAGAGCTGCTTTCTTGGCTCAGCCTGTGATTCCTCTCCAAGAAGATCAGAATATTGAAGAGGATGAAATCTATCTCATCATATTTTAGATCCATGAAGAACCTCCGCAAGGAGGATAAGAAGAAAGAAGAGGAAGAACCCTGCACTTCCTATTCTCATCAAGGAAACAAAGAAATAAGCAGAAGAAAGACTCCATCTTTTGGAGAAGAAAAAGAAAAAGGGGATAAGCGTACCGAGCTTCTTCCTAAATTTGTATATATGATCCATGTAGAGTATGAGGAGATCCGGAGGAAGTATAGAGAATCTCCTAGAGGGTTTGATCCAAAGGAAAACTCTAGATTGGAGGAGTGTGAGCATGTAGCTACACACCATCTTGTACAATGCAGTCACATGCCTAGGATTGCCGGAAGAGAGATGGAAATAAGAGAAGAAGTTGTTGGGAAGGAAACCCTTACTGATTTCTTGGAGGAGTATGAGTCTCAAACTTATAAATTTAGTGATCATCTCAGTTTTTCAGAGTTCTGCAAGATGAAGGTGAATGGAAAAGAGCAGCAGGATAGATTTCATCTATCTACCTTTGAAGGTTCACCTACATGTTTAGCCAAAGCTTGGGTGGAGGAGTTGTATGCCTTCTTATAGTAGCACAAAATGCTGGAGGATGAAGCCATCAAAGTTGCAGCGCTGCATTTGAGAGGTAAGGCTTTTGCCTAGTGGATTTTAGAATCTTTTTCTTTGAGGAATGTAAACATTTCATATTATGCAAATTTCACTAAGGCATTAGTGAAAAGATTTGATGAAAATATTCATGAGACACCCATGGAGGAGGTAAACTAGAAAACTCAAGTGAAACCCTCGCATAAAAACTTGTACCATACTTTGTTAGAAGAAAGGTTTTCATCTCACACCTTTGAGCAAAGGAGCATGGGGATATTTTTCTCAAAATATGATCCAATCATCAGGAGGTTTCCCACTCATGTTGCAGATATTGAGGGCAACAACGCTGTTAGATCTGGATTTGATCTAGCACCTCATGCATAGGAAAGAGGAGCTCTTGCTCCAAATAGAGGGATACTTGCATCTTTGCAAGGAAGTCCCTAGGGTCTGATGTGTAGAGATCAAGGCATGACTCATGTTCTATCTATGCAATTGTTTAGGAGGTGTGAAACCATGGAGACACAAGGAGGAAGTAGGGAGAAGACCCAACATCATGAGATGAGGAGTATACATCCCTATTCATTTTTGGAGGTTGATGCAATTAAGAAGGTGATTGGATTACACAGTGGAAGCATGGATAGTTTTTTTCATTCATACATGCAATCACCTCTTGATGATGATGCCTCACTACATGGGGAAATGTTGCTGGGGAGACCACTAGATCAACAGAGGAGGATGGATGCTTCACATATTGGGGCACCAATCATTTATTTCAAGAGGTTGGAGACCTAGAGAGAACTTGATACAACGCTGGGAGTCTGGGGTAGACTCAAGGAGAGAGAGAGAATTCTCTCAACATCAGCTTCACCCACTTCCATTTGAGATTTTACGCTATGGCAGAAGCAGCAGGGGAAGGTTAACAACCTTCCAACTTGCATCTTTGGCATAGGATATGTTAGAGAGGAGGATGAGCATATGACAAATGCTCTTTATGAGATATCATCAGTGCTGTCACTATGGAGGATAGGTCCACATTGGAGCTCCCAGCTGTTGGTGGAGTATTCCAAGGATATTTTTACTTGCATGATCTTGCATGGCTAGTTGCACTTGGAGGAGTATTTAGTCAGAGATGGGGTCATCTACTATCATGGTAGGATCTTCTTCCCTAGAGCCTCCAAGCTCAAGGAGAAGTTACTACAAGTAGCTTATGAGGATTTCCTTTTTAGCCCCACTTGTTCTATGAGAGCATACCACACCATCATGGAGGGGTATTTCTGGATGGGCTTTGAGGAGGAGATATATCTGCATATGAGGAGATGCATGGACCAGATGGAGATGGAGGAGAGACATAAATCTTTGGAGGAGTTAGCACAACCACCTCTTTCCACTTTGAGGATGAGAGGAGACTCATTTTTGAGCCACTCCATTTGTATGAGCAGAGAGTATGGTAAGGGTATTCACTGTGGTTTACATGAGCATTCATATGATGTATGTACATGTCCCTTAACCATACATGTGCAGGATATTGCTCCAAGGAGGAGCAACCTTTCTTTTGAGCTTCATGGTATAGCTGAGGCCATAAGCATGGTTGATGGCCATCCCCTAGGAGGACTTTGGGAAAAGGCATATTATGGAGGACATGTTCATGGTACACCTTACATCATTCACTTCCTCCATACTTATGAGGAGATTGGAGCAACAGGAAAGTGGTTGAGAAGCCACAGTTTTTATCAGTCTCTATTGTAGTTGAGGGTCAAGATGCATTGGTTGCACTTGAGGGACCATTTTCCTTCACATTTATTGCATATGTAAGTAAGCATGATTCTCATCTTTTCTCCTATTAATCTATTATTGCTGTCTTTATGAGTATGCTTGGGAGAGAGACACATGAGGTGAATGTGTCCTTTGAGGGAGGAATTCCTCACACTGTTTGCGCTACATGTTGTAAGGGGAACATGGGATATGATATGGTCACCTTGATAACACATTTGTCTCTTTATGAGGAGGGCCATATGATAGAGGATATGCCATATGATGATGACTTCCAACTCATCATATATGGAGAAACTTGGGCCAACTTGATTTGCAACGTTGGGGGAGAGATATTTGGAGTTCTAGTCCTCATTTTGACACTTGAGGGAAAACTTATTGTAGCCCATGTAAAGACAACACTATACACTTATCATAAGTGGAGATATGGACAGCATGGGGTAGGCTATATAGTCTACCATGTGCATATTTTCATCCCACCTACTTTTCCGGAGCCAAAGGTGGATGAAAGCTTCCAAGAGTTTCCCAGTTGGAAGGTGGCTCATTTTGCATGGCTCATGGTTTGGAGATGGAGGATCCATATGGGAAAGATAGTTCCCATCTCATTTCAGATCCCATTCTTCAAGGGGACCTCTAGACATCACTTTGTTATCCTCTTGAGTATTTCACTTTCACATGATGATAGCTTGATAGCTGGCTTACATGCTAAGGAGGAGCATTGTGGAGATTTGATTGATGAGATAGCATCACTTCCCTTGGAGGAGATCATCATACACAAATGATACAGGGAGAGGAGAAGAAAATAACTCAATATATCCTTATACTTGCTTGAGGACAACCAATCTTTGAGAGGGGAGGACTGTAATGTTCCAAAATTTTCAAGATGAAAATTGGAATTTTAATTTTTGCTTATTTCATCTAGGAGGTGAATAAAATGGGTAAAAGGCCCATAAGTAGGAATAAGATCCTTAATAATGTGAAAAGGATCATTGGAGCAGCTTATTTTTCACCTTCCAGTGTGAAAAGGGGCAATTTTCATGAGGACAAGGTCAAGTTTGACCAAGTCAACAGCACTGCCTAAGAGGTGTAGCTTGCATGAGAAGAGAAGACAGTTTTGGAGGGAGAAATATTCCTTGTGGATGAAACCCTAATGTGTGGGGTCCATGGAAAATAGGCATTCACTTGTATAAGAAGAGGAGGAGGCATCCATAGAGAGATATCTTGGATTATTTGATTATTTGTCTATTCAGACAAATTGCACACTCTGGCTGTTTAGCAGAGTTGTAGTGTTGCTTAGTACGAGGGATTCTTGTTTAGGATTTCATCTCCTTCTTGAGAGGCCTCTTGGAGGATTTCACTTCATCTTCTTCACATATTGGCTCAAGGCCAAAGCCATTCTTCAGATACTACATTGTTTCTACTCAAGTATAATGCAATGTTGCTGGGGCATTGCAGTGGAGGGTTCCACAACACTTCTCTTTGGCTTATCTTTCAAAGGAGGGAGTTTCTTTTGTCTGGGAGGTTAGTGAAAGGGATTTTAGAGCTATTTTTCACATCTTGGCACCAGGGCCAACATCTCCCATCATAGACAGTGTAGTCCATCCTCAAGACTGCATTATTTCAGTGCACACTTGCAGTGAGAGGTTGCAACAGCTTCTTGGAGGGCAAGATCTTCAGTGCTGGGATCAGCCTTGCATTGAGAGATCCATTGGAGGAGGTTTGTTTCAGTTTGAGAATCATCTTCCTCCATCTCCATGTATTTCTATTATTGAGTTGCAACTGCTTCCCAGCAACTCCGACATTTCTGCAGATTTTCCATTTTGATGTATATTGTAGCCAATACTTCCAAGGATTGTGTATTATTGCTGTATTAGTGTTTTCAAGGGTTGAGAGCTTGCTCCCCCTCATTTATTTGAGATGATGTTGTCATATCATCCTATTATCATTTTCTATGCAGAAGTATCTCCTATAAACTGCGTTATTTTAGTCATATGATATTTTTCATAGCAGTATTAATTCATTGCCTTGTACATGATTCATTGAGGCTTCCATTTCCTAGTTGGAGTGATTGATTCCTCCACACATTGTATACATTTTCTGCTATATCATATATTTTTTGGCTATCTACTTCTTCATGTGTGCAGACTTCATAGAATAACGTTGTTACTCCATATCTTGTTCTTGCATATATTGCAGTCCCTTCATTGGGCATTTTCTGAGGATATCTAAGTGTGGGAGATCTGTTTAACCCACTTAGAAATATTTATTTGGAGCCATCTCTTGGATTTAATTCTTAGATACATTGATCTAAGGGAGCCAGGTCTTGGTTTCAAATCCTCCTGCCTCCATTTCTGGAAAATGCATTTTCCAGCCATGGATTGCTAGCCATTCCTAAAAAGGAACATCACAACAAATGATAGTGATAAATATATTTCAGTTTCACTCTTGAAGCCATAAATAAAGAATTCCAATGTTTATGCCATATATATATATATATATATATATATATATATAGAGAGAGAGAGAGAGAGAGAGAGAGAGAGAGAGAGAGAGATACTTTAGTTACTTCATATGTGTAATTCATTTAATTTTTAATATAAATTTGATATGTGGGATTGAAAAAATATTAATAACAATAAAAATATTTAATGTGGAATAAAAATCAAATATTTCATTATGAAAGATTAAGTAATATTGATGTATATTTAAAAATGGATTAACAGAAAACAATTATTTTAATATGGACATTGTCATTAAAACATTTTTATGGTTAAGACATTTCAAGTAGTCTCACTATTTTACATTTTGGTATTTTCATGACATATATTTTCTATCAAATATTTTAAAATCTAGAAAATATTTGTTGTAATTGAAAATTTTAATACGTAATCAATACAATTCAAGTGCCAAAATGGATTATTAAGGTGTTGTATCCATTTATACATTTAAAAATGAAATTTAAATAATGAAAAGTTGAAATTAATGGAGAAAGTTTGTTTTACGGTTGTGTGTGTGTGTCTTAGTTCCTATTTTCTAGGATATAGTTTTGATCTCCCTAAATTGAATGCAATATTGTTTAGTTCTGATTTTATGATCAATGGAATAGATCAGTACTGCTTGGGAAGTCTACAGGTGTAGCTCATCTCGCCTGTGAGCTGCTAGTTTTGGATTGCAAGTCTCTTTCTAATTTCACTTCCCATTTTTTATCTTGGTATCAGAGCTCTGTGCGAGTTGGTTTTGTGGTGAGTTGAGCCTTGATGGTTGAGATCGTTGGTGCCTGAGATCAAAGAGCGTAGGTGAAGCTGTTGTTGGAGGCAACATAGGATTGCGAGAGGAACTGTTGGTACGATTGAGAGGTATGCTGGTACAATTTTTTTTTTGGTACGACAGAGCGCTATTTTTTCTGAATAAACCGAATAAACGGACCCCCAAAAAAGAGAGGCTACATTTCTCATCATTCAAAGTATATAGGGAAAGATAATTTCTCAACACGCATGGTCAGTATTGATACTCATTCTGATAGCGAAAAATTATAGAAGTTTTCTTCAACACGACCTACATCAAGGTCAACCTGCGCTGGTGTTTTTTGCAAGTTAGAGGAAACCCGAGACAATATGTACTTGTGTTGGTGGTCCTATCCACCCATTTTTTGTATATTGAAGGTAATTTATCTGGAGTTGGATCTGTAGCAACCAGATATAAAGTTTTTGGAGGATCTAGAGTTAGATCCGTAGATCTATTTTTGGTGGATCTGGAGGTTAATCCGTAGATTGGTTGTTGGAGAGTTTATTGTTATATACGTATATCAATTGTTGGAGGATTTGGTGTTGGATCTAAAGATCAGTTTCTGGATTACTAGATTTGTATATTGGACCAGTGGACATGTTATTGGAAGTTGTGGATCTATTTATCAGAAAAGGTATTGGTGGTTAAATTAAAAGCAGGTCACTATTGGATTTGTTTTGTCATAATGAATATTCACATTGCAGAGAAATAGCT
Organism: Pinus albicaulis; assembly: GCA_034641835.2. Lineage (NCBI taxonomy): Eukaryota > Viridiplantae > Streptophyta > Pinopsida > Pinales > Pinaceae > Pinus > Pinus albicaulis. The sequence goes on along the minus strand of CM076570.1, from coordinate 901,190,754 downwards.
TAATGAGAGCAATAAGCTAGATGGGTCAAATTAAACCAAATGGAATTTGAATTTGCAGAAATTTCTCAAGGGTTCTAGTGAGTGGAAAATTGCAAATGAAGATGAAGCAAATACGACTGTAGTGAGTGGTGCCATAGTCACATTAGTTCAAGATTGGGAAAAACTAGAAAATAAAGTGAAGGTATTGTTGAAGATGTCGGTAAAAGACAAAACAACCCCTCATATCTGAGACTGTAAAACCACCAATGAGATTTGGGTAACACTCAAGGATTTGTATGAAATGAAAAATACAAATTGTGTGTTGTTTATGAAGAGTAAGATTCTCTCCATTAGAATGGAAGAGAATGAATATTTTGATGTATTCATCTCACCGATTAGAGAACTGAGAAGCAAGTTAGGAGACATAGGGGAGAAAGTATCGAACACTGATCTCGTCACAATTACTCTAAATGGCATGACAAAGGATTATCAAATGTTCATTACTAGGCTTGCACCAAGGGAGAAATCTCCCACCTTTGAAGAGTTGACAGGGATTTTTATGTAGGAATAAGAAAGACATAAGAATTTGAAGCCTCAGAATGTCGATCTAGAATTGGTGGCAAAGAAAAAGTTGTTCAAAGGGAAACTAGCAGGATGACATAAAATCAGTGGTCCATCTCAGAAAAATCCATTTCAGGGTATGTATCAGCTAAAATAATTTATGAATTTAGTCCTTTTACTGTGGCGGAACTAGTCATGTTGCTAGAGACTGTTATAAAAAGAAGAATGATGAATATAGACATAGACACAAGAAGCATACAAGGCATTTTGCTGGCGAAGATATGAATCATGATCTTAACCTATTTGTGTCTTATGTTTCTCTTTCTGCTGGGACCAATGAGGCTAGAACTTGGTTTTTGGATTTTGGAGCATCCAGTCATATGACATGTAATAAACAATGGTATAAAATTTTTGAGACCAGAAACGGAGCTAACATCTACTCGAGATATGATAGATCATATTATATTAAAGGGTTTGGATATATTCCTGTGATATTTCCTAGTGATAATATCAGGCACATCTAGAATTTCATGTATGTGCCTAGTATTAAAAAGAATTTTATCTTTGTCTCCATGATTACATATTATAATTTAAAGGTAGATTTTTACAAAAAATAATATATTGTAAAGGATTTTCGATATCATCAGAAGCCAGTTGCATTAGGAGTAAGAGTCGGAGGCCTATATAAGTTTAATGTTACAAGCATGCCACATCAATATTTAACTTCAATGACTATGACAAAAGAGAATCTTTGGAATCAAATGTTTCGTCGCATCAACCTTCATGACTTATTGCTGCTACAGAAACAAGGTATGGTTGATGGAATTCCTATTTTAAGAAATGAACATATTTATTGTGAAGGTTGTGCATTTGGAAAAATGAACATGTATGAATTTTCCTCTCACTTAAATAGGAGAAAGAAAGATATACTTGAACTTGTGCATACTAATATTTGTGGACCTATGCAAACAAGGTCCTTAGGTAGAGCTTACTATTTCTTGTTATTTATTGATGACTGCACAAGGTATACTTGGGTATACTTTCTTAGAAGGAAAAGTGGTTCTTTCAATTACTTTAAATAATTTAGAAATATAGTTGAAAATAAGATAAGGAAAGTCATTAAAATTCTTTGCTCAGAATAAGGAGGAGAAAACAAACTTGGGAACTTCATGAAATTGTCCAAAGATCATGGAATAGCACAACAGTTTACAGTAACCCACACTCCACAACAGAAAGGGGTTGCATAAATAAAGAAAAAAACTCCGGTGGAGTGTGCACATAACATGATGAAAGGTAAGAACCTATACAATGGTTTTTGGGCAGAAGCAATTAGTACTAGGTGCTTGATCTCGAGACTCCATTTGAGGTTTTATATGGTTTTAAACCTGTAATCCATTACTTAAGAGTATTTGGTTCAAGAGCGTTTGCACACATTCCTAATGAAGATAAGATGAAATTGGATGCTAAAGCTATAACATGGATATTTCTAGGGTATTGTTCTGATTTCAAAGCATATAAGATGTTTAATCCATCTACTCACAAGGTATTTGCGAGTAGAGATGTTGTCTTCCATGAACATGTTGACGAAGGGAATAATGATGGAAGTTTTGATGAGTGGAACATGCCTTTAGTGGTTGAAGAAAACAATGATGAGTCCAAACATAGACATTTGCAATAGTAGTAGTAGAAAGAGGAATCTAGTGATGTGGATACATTCAAAAGTTGAATTCCATTTAGAGGTGAGCAAGAAATCACACAGGACAGAATTGAGGCAAGTCCGCTACCAAGGAGATCAGGATGACAGACTCACTTACCTGCAAGGTACACATATTATGCACCTATGAATAGTGTTTTAAATGTTGTTGAGCCCATAAATTATAATGAATAAAATTAGTATGATGAATGGAGGACAACTATGAAAGAAGAGTATGAGTCCATAATTAAAAATAAGACCTAGGAATTAGTTGAACTGCCAAAAGGAAAAGATCCCATAGGTTCTAAATGGTTATATAAGCCTAATTTTAATGCAGATGGTAGTGTATATAAGTGTAAAGCTATGTTGGTGGCCAAAAAGTACTCATAGAAAGAAGGGATTTAATATGAGGAGATTTTTTTCTCCTGTAGCTAAGTTAAACACTATTAGGATGTTAATAGCTCTAGCAACAAGGTACCATTGGAGCTTACAAAAGCTAGATGTAAAATCTGATTTCCTAAATGGAGATTTGAAGGAAAAAACATATTTAACACAACTTGAAGGGTTCATTAAAAAGGGGCAGGAACACTTGGCTTGTAAATTAAAAAAGGCATTGTATGGGCTGAAACAAGCATTGCATGAGAAAATAGACCTTTTCTTCTTACGTGATGGTGACAAGAGAAGTAAAAATGATCTAAATATGTATACGACATTTGATTCAAAGAAGAATATTATGTTGATTTCATTATATGTTGATTATTTTATTGTTACTAGAAATTCTGATGAATTGGTTGAAGAAATTAAAGTGTAGATGTCATAGGTATTTGAAATGAAGGACCTTGGAGAATTTCATTATTGTTTGGGTCTTGAATTCTGGAGGGATTTTGGCTAGAATTTCATTACTTAAGGAAAATATGTGCAGGAATTGTTGAAGAAATTCATAATGGATTAGTGTAAAGCTTCTTCAGTACCTGTACAATAGATTGTTAAATTTCAAAGTGATGATGGTTCTAAAGCAGTGGATTCTACTTTGTATAAAAAAATTATTAGAAGTTTGATTTATTTGAATAAAACCAGACCTGAATTTGCATATTCAGTCAGTGTGTTGAGTCAGTTTATGAAAAAACCTCTTGAGAACAATTGGGTGGGAGCAAAAGGTGTCCTAAGGTATCTTCTAGGAACCATAAATTTTGGCATTAAATATACTGATTCTTTTGATGTTAAAATATCAAGATATTCAGATTCAGATTGGACTGGAAATATGGATGATAGAAGATTTATAATAGGGTATGCTTTCAATATTGGGCCCAGAGTCATTTCTTGGAGTAGTAAAAAGAAAAGTAATGTATCGTTATCATCAACAAAAGTAGAGTATCAAGTTGTATGTGAAAAAACTTGTGAAGAAATTTGGTTGAGAATAATTCTTCATGATGTAGGAGAAGAACAAAAGGATGCTACAGTGATTAAATGCGACAACCAAAATTCAATCAAGCAGGAAAATAATCTCTTTTTTAATAATAACAAAAAACATAAAGATACTCAATTTCATTTTGTTAGAGAAAAGGTTCAGTTTAAAGATATTTTTCTTGAATATTATAACACATGTGAAAATGCAATGGATATCTTCACCAAGCCTCTTGGGAAGATCAAATTTTAATTGTTTAGGGAGATGTTAGGTGTGCAAGTGAATCCTTTCTCCATTAAGGGGGAGAATTGAAATTAATGGAGAAATTTTGTTTCACGGTTGAGTGTGTGTCTTAGTTTAGACTTAGTTTCTATTTTCTAGGATATAGTTTTGATCTCCCTAAATTGAATGTACTCTTATTTATCTTTTATTTTATGATCAATGGAAGAAAGCAGTACTACTTGTGTAATTTGCAAGTGTAGCTCATCTCATCTATCAGCTGCTAGTTTCAGATTGCAAGTTTTTTTCTAATTTGACTTTCCATTTTTTATTTGAAAATATCTTTCTCTCTCTCTTTTTCTCACGCACACTCAAATAAATCAAATGTTAATTATAAATCAAATATTTCATTATGAAAGATTAAGTAATATTGATGTATATTTAAAAATGTCTTAATAAAAATCGATTATTTTAATATGGACATTGATCCATATTTATGCAGGAACGCAATAAAATACAGAAATAGACATGAGCACATAGATGCAGTGGAAATAATGCTTCATTTCATTAATATCAAATAACAGAAATATGCTTACAGACATAATGGAAATAAAATAGCTAGGTCGCTAGTAGCTTATCTTTGAGAAGAGATGTGGCAGCTACATGCTTCTGAACTATGTTACAATGTGGTTAAAGGGCCTATTTATTATTGAGAAACAATGGAAAACTCTAAACTTCCAAAATTTTAACCCTAGAAGATGAATCGCCAAAACTATGGGCCCTGTTTGGGTAAATTGTTGTTTCAACTTCTTGGGGACGTAACTTTTGCATACGATCTCTATTTGACATGCACCATACCTCGTTAGAAATATATATCCAAGGAGTACAACTTTTGGTGTGAGAAACCTCACTCCATGGACCCATGCTACTCCTGGTTTTCCCAAAAATGTTGTTTAGGGCCTCAAAATGGCTCCGGAAGATCAGGACCTGAAAAACTGCTAAAAATAGTAAGTTGTGATGAAATTGAAAAAATGAAAGGACTGATGGTGGCATTTAAAATGGAATAGGTGGGTGGTCATCAATATCCACTTGGATCATTAGGTCCCCAAAACGGCTCCGGGAGTGCAGGACCCAAATACCTGCTAAAAATAGTAAGCTGTGTTGAAAGTGAAAAGGTGCAAGAATTGATGGTACATGCCCAAATGGATGGTGCATGCCACTGATATCCACCTGGATCATTCCTCCCTCCTTAGGAAGAAATGGTCCCCATTGCATTTAGATCCTCCATGAGATGAGGAAAATTCTGTCGAACTAGGTATTAGATTTGTCGAAGATGTCATGGACCTGTAGGCGGACATGCTGGATGTGTTTAGCAAAATTTGGTTTCTTTATCAGCCTTAGACAGTACATGTGTGGATTCTGTCTATGTAGTCGCATGAGGTTTGGAAACATCAGGCGATAGTGCGTCGGGGGTCAGATCAATGGAGTGCTTGTCTTGACAGTGTAGAGGAACCTCTATGAGTGAGGAGAAAATGTCCTCGTATTCCTCCATGACTTTGTCCATCTGTTGTAGCCGTGCAGGGAAGCCTTGTTTCGAGGTTGTGGCCACAATATTATTCTTTCCCTATGACTGAGTTGTAAGGAAAATAAATTTCCTGGTTTGGGAAACAATCTTATTGCGTTGTTTTGCAGTAGTCAAAGAGAAGACAGGAGGCAGTACTAGCTTCGATATCCTGTACAAGTTATTTCCCAAAGTAATAATAACAACACGAGGCCTAGAATCATACATAGCATGTTGCCTTCACAAGTATGGTTGGCCTAATAATACATTAGCTACATCAAGAGGAGCAACATCACGCAATACCTCATCCGTGAATGGTTTGATACTGTACGAAAGGTGGCACTACTAGCGGACGTGATGATCTCTCCCTAGGTGAAGCCACCTGATTGTATATGGCTATGGGTGTGCTATGGTCAGTAGGCCAAGCCGCTTTACAACCTCTTTTGAAATGAGGTTATTTTGGCTTCTGTTATCAACAAGGAATTGTAGTGGATAATCCTTCATCCACATATGCGAATGGAAGAGGCGCTCCCCCTCCTCTGGATTCTTGGGATCCTCCATCTAGATCTTGGTGGTGGGAATGATGGCACTGGGACCCGCATTAATGATATTATTCCCTTTGTCATTGCCTTTTTCTGGTTCTTACTAAGGATCAAAACATGCATTTGATTTGGGTGCATTTAGTTCGGCCACCAATGATTGTTTGGCCTGACACTCTTTTGTGCTGTGAGTGGGGCTGTTATGAAATTAACACCACTTCCTCGTGTCCTTCTTTAGATTTTTGGTGTTGTTTTGAGTCACCCCACTTTGGCCTTGTCCCTTGTTATGTGGTTTGGGGGCGCCTTTCCCTAGCTTCAGATTCGTGGATCCAAAGTCTCACTTCTTCTGTTTAAATTTATGCTCAATCTTGGTGGCATAGCGATATGTCGTGACAAGTGATGTAATGTTGAGGAACTACATTTCCTCCTGAATGTGTATGTGTAGAAAGTTGTAGTACTTGAGCACCAAATTTCTCTATGAATCTTTAATACGCAACTATGTGTGCAGGGTATGGAACCAATTCGTTAGTTCGTGCACATCTTGATCCCTTTACTACCGCAGCATGGTCCATGGGATGTACCTGTCATCATAGCTCCCCACGGGGTAATACTTTTCTGTGATGCCATCTCAAAATTAATTCCAAGTGGGTGTGGCTGAGAACAAAGAGGGTTCCCCCTAGTCCTTTTTCTCACAGTACGTTTCCCACTAGTGCTTGACATGGGGGGCAGCCTTGAGGAGTGAAAAAATAATATTTTCTTGGCTGGAGAAATCATGGTCTGAGAAGATTCAACCATCTATCAACGACATCTACATATATATGGCCTTCAAATCTAGGAATGTCAAAGTTTATCTGTACCTTCAAGGGAGTGGTACCTCCAGAGTGGCTGTTGGATGCAGATGCACCATAGGTGGGTAGTCATTAAAGGATGTGAGAGAAATTATCCATCATCATGTTCCTTTTTTTCTTGGGGACCTCCTCGAGAAATATTTTGATAGGATCTCTTGCTCCCTCTTCTTTCTTTTCTTTCGCCATGGGAAGTCGTTGAGGTTTGCGAGGCTGATCTTGCAAGGGTTCAACCAGATCGAGCCCTAACTCCTTATACCCAGACCGTGTTGGGGACATGCAAAGAAAAACATAGAAAGAGAAGACTGCTTTAATACCAATGATCTGGATTTATGCAGGAACATAATAAAATAGAAAAATAGACATAAACACAGAGATGCAACAGAAATAATGCTTCATTTATTTAATATCAAATAACATAAATATTCTTAGAGACATAATGGAAATAAAATAGCTAGGGCATTGGTAGCTTATCTCTAAGAAGAGATGTGGTGGCTACATGCCTCTGAACTGTGTTACAATGAGGCTCAAGAGCCTATTTATTATTGAGAAACAATGAAAAACTCTAAAGGTCCAAAAACCTAACCCTAGGAGATGAAGCGCCAAAACTATGGGCCTCGTTTGGGTAAATTGGTGTTTCAACTTCCTGGGGACGTAACTTTGTCATATGATCTTCGTTTGACACACACCATACCTCATTAGAAATATCTATCCAAGGAGTACAGCTTTCGGCTTGAGTAACATCAGTCCATGAATCCATGTTGCTCCCGGTTTTCCTAAAAAATCTCGTTTAGGGCCTCAGAACGGCTCCAGAAGTTCAGGACTTGAAAAAATGCTAAAAATAGTAAGTTGTGCTGAAACTGAAAAACTGAAAGGATTGATGGTGGAATTTCAAATGGAATAGGTGGGTGGCCACCAATATCCACTTGGATCATTAGGGCCTCAAAATGGCTCTGGCAGTGCAGAACCTGAAAACCTGCTAAAAATAGTAAGTTGTGCTGAAAGTGAAAAGCTACAAGAATTGATGGTGCTGGTGCAAATGGAATAGGTGGGTGGCCACTGATATCCACCCGGATTAGAAAATTTCATTAAAACATTCTTATGGTTAAAACATTTTAAGAAATTTTAAATAATCTCACTATTTTACATTTTGGTATTTTCTTTAGATATATTTTTCTATCATTTTTTGTTTAAAATATAGAAAAGATTTGTTGTAATTGAAAATTTAAATTGTGTAATATGCAAAATCCAAGTTCCCAAAGGGATTATTAAGGTGTTGTATCCATTTATACATTTAAATATGAGATTTAAACAAAGAAACCTCTCTCTCTCTCTCTCTCTCTCTCTCTCTCTCTCTCTCTCTCTCACAAACACACACACACACACACACACACACACACAGAACCAATATAGATCCATCTAAACCAATAATTTGTCAAACACAAAAGAAGGATTAAATTTGATCCCTCTCTGTGCTTGATAGAGCCATGGTTAAGATGGATCTATACAAATTTTATATATTTTACTAAATGAAAGTTACATTGCAATAAAAATGTTGCTTCAATAAATTACCTCTATCATGTTTGACTACCCTATCACCAACATCTCCTATATATTTTTATTAAAAATATATGATAAATATTAATAAAATTTTAAACTAAAACTCAATTATGGTATCAAAAACATATTTCGTCGAATTTAACTTAAAAAAATGAAATAACCCTTGAAAACCAAATATCATAAATTTTAACAAACAAGGGTAATAGCTACAAATTAGCTAGTCCTTTCCTTTAGACCATGATTTGTAATTTTGTTTTGAAATTTGATGAGGGAAAAAACTATGTTATAATTTATTCAACCAGTCATATAATTTGAAAATTTGATAGAAGAGTAAGATAATGAAAAAAATACATTGCACATGAAAATACGACATAATATAATGAGCAAGCTAGAAATTTATTCATAGATTTCATGCACCTAAAAACATGGAAAAGGAAACATAATGTATGTATGAAAAGAAAGGACTAATTCACATGATTTAGAAGGTGTAAAAAACCATTAAACAATGATAAGTCAATATCATTATCGTTATGTAATAAGATCATGTTTAATGTTGAGAAAGAACGTGTGTCAACCTATATAATCATAATGAACTTAGCAATCACAAAAAATTGCATAACCGACTTTAATATGAAACAAAGGGTTCAATACTACATATTACCTTAGTCAAGTATGTTTTTTTTCATACATTATATTTTCTTAATCAATATTGCATAATAGTTATATGGGAAAACATGATGAGATTTCAGTATATATCATGTATACAAATCAATGATATATAAAAAAGCATGAGGTATATGACTGGTTAAATTTGGCTAACTAAATAATTTGGACATCATGTGTTTTAGTTAATATCTTGCCTATATTTGTTCAAATTTTTACATCTTTTCCAATTAGATATTTGAGAAAAAATAATCAAGAGAAAAAAACAACACATTCACCCTAAACTAAGACTTAAAGACTGAAAGAGATGAGCTAAAAAAAAGCTGGAAATGGTGAAACAATAACGTACTAAATAGTAAAAAAGAGAGGAGATCAAAAGAAACATTGTAATATGTATACATTTGTTTCACATGAAACTCATTTTAACAAAATTGTCTCACATGAAACATGAAATGTACAAAGTATATGCCATGTAAGAAACTATGCTTAAAAGAAAAATAGTTCTAGTTCTTAGAATGACATGATTTCAGAAGACAACTCCATAAAAGTGCAACAATTGTGCTTAATAGATATACATAATTGTTGAAGATAATGGATTACTGATCCATATATTTTAACTTCAAGGATACATTTAGAATTTCATATAAAAGAGCATGTTAACCAAGTAACCTAAACCACATGAAAAGAAGCAGAAATCATAAGCAAACATGAGATCAAAGACACAACGATTTGATTATGGATTTCACCCAATGTGGGATATGTCTTTGGGCCCTGCTTAAAAGTGGGGAGGCCTTATTTCATTAAGTGACATCAAAGAAATTAGTTACAAGAAAATTTTACAAAAATGATCCTTATACCTCCAATTTGGATGATGGTCTGAAAATGGAGACCTCGTCTAGAGAAAAAAACATCACCAATGGATTCATGTTGCGAAATAATATAAAAATGACTAAAAATGTTTCAAATTATGACATAGGAACCTCTGGCCCTCTAAGGGAATCTTTTTGGAATCTCCAAGATATCCTTTCTCAGGGTTCCACTTCCCATGTCTCTCCTGGTTTCGTCGCTCCTCCACCTCCAGTATTCTGTTGGGAAATTTAATTGAGGTTTTATATAACGAACAGGGCAGATGCTCTAATGTATGGGTCGTTGGTCCAACGGTAGAATCAACGACTATATTGGAGGCAGACCAAGTTAAAAAGCCGCTGGCTCCAAACTTTTCACGACTTATTTTAAAATGGAATTTGTTGTTATATTTTTGGATCAATGGTAACCATTGAACCGTGTGTGGTTACGTATGGCATGATTTGTTTTTTAATATGGTGGTTCTGATCGAAGGTTGGGTGGGTCCATTGGGGTTGGCCTGCCCACCCCATATATATATTATATATGATGCAATTCGGTCTTGGTTGGGGGGGGTCTGTCGGGGGTGTCCCACCCAACCCATTCAATATATATAATACAACCTTTGAGGGGTGGCACAGGTGGTTTCCCGTCGCCCCTATTTTTCATATTTTTATATTTTTTTTATATTAAGTAATATTATTCAAAATCCGCCTACTAGAAAATAAGGGTTACTAGAAAAATTAAGTAGGTGAAAATTTTTCCCATGTAGTGTCCAAATTTCATGCGTTGAGATTCTGCCAATTTGTTGCCTCGTTAGCCTGCCACCTGGCCAAATCTGATGACAAGTTTGACTAAATATAACTTGAGCATACAGAATTGGATTTGAGTGTCATTCACACCGTGTGAATCAGGGTTACGAGCACTATGATCTTGTCTTAGTTTCACTTCCATATGATGCAATTTATTTTTGAGCTATTTTAAGGCCACTTGTACTGTTGGATCTACCTGGATCATTCCTCCCCACTGAGGGGATTTTGGACCAACAAGATATTTATCTTTCAATTGGAAAGTGAGAGAATTTCTCCCTCACTTTCTCCTTTTCCATCCATCAAGCCTTACTTAGATGCATTCCTTTGAAGCCAATATGAAGATACTGCATGTATCCCTATTGTGAAGCCTTGAGATTCCTATCGAGAATGATGTCATCGAGGTTCTTGTCCAATTATTCAAGTGAAAATTCATCCACTATAGGAACCTTTCCAACCTCTGCGGTGTCTATGATCAAAGTATGCTCATAAAGCTTGAAGTTTTCAATGTTCACCTCTAACTACATCTGCATGTATGCTGGAAAATCGAGACGAAAAGAATTGCCTCTAATATTATCTAATATGGTGAATGGGCCATGTCAGATTGGCCACAACTTATTTCCTTACCATTTCATTATTTCTTTGTTGACGTGGAGCCACACTTTGTCTCCAACCTAGAATTGGTGATCGATTTGATGCTTGTCATGCCAAGATTTGTACTGAGTTTGAAATTTTTCCAACTGATCCTACACTTCTTGGTGAATCATCTGAATTATTTGAATGAAATTCTGTGCTTTTCCCTTGTCATATTTCCCACTAGAATCTCCATCTCTCCCAAATACCATGTAGAAGGGATCATTTGAAAAATAACCAAAGCATGTCTCAAATGGCGAGCTTTTTGGAAATACTGAGGGGGGGGTGAATCAATATTCCTTTGAATTATTATTATTATTAATATTTCAGAGCATTAGTTAATCTTCAATTATTATCAGTGTTTGTACAATGATAGCAGTAAAATAAAGGAACACAAATGCGCACAGTTTTTAAGGTGGAAACCCCCTCTAGGACAAAAACCACCTGAATGCTTTTCTAATAATTCTTTAATATTAAAATCCAATTGAAAAGAAAGCTCCAACTTCGTAGAATCTAGAAAAGAATTCTTCTCCGGCTCCCACTGGATGGATTCTCCAATGCCCAATATTCTTCTGTAGTCAACTGAACAGATGCCCCATCATCCAATGAGCTACAAATCACCCTAGCACCTGCCTAACACCCTGAAGTTTTCACAGGCTTGAACTTGTTGGTGACTTCATGCACCAACCTAGCACCACCCTAGAGAAGAATAAAAGAAGAATGGATTCTTGTACCAGGGAAAATGGTCCACTTTACAATGATATAGAATGATGTAGAAGAAGAAGACACACTAGACCATAACCCCAACTATGACACAACTACCTAATGATGATCCTAGACCTCTCAACACTGCCTCCTCAAATCTTGGTCGATATAAAATTGTAAAACTTTTACAATGATTCTTTTACAATGACTCAGTACAATGATACCTTTACAATGACTATATGCAATGCTGCCCACTTGAAGACTTCATGTCATGAACTTCTTGCTGTTGTTCTGCACCTTTATTTCTACTCTTGTCATGCTACCCTTTCTCACTCTTCAGATCATTAAATCATGCATTAAGTCCTCTATTGATGAATATATAATACCTGAGAAATGTATTCAAGGAAATACCCATGACATGATAATAGAAAAGCTTACCTCATCTTGCAGAGCATATGTCAATGCTAAACAAAAACAACAAATTAGAATACAAAGAACCTAATGCAATTAAGAGATGAAAATGCGTATATATAAGATACTTACCTGGAGCTTACCTTTGATGCATCATTTCTCTGCACCTTTCTTTGCTTTGTTGCCCTAGAAAGTTTGGTCCTTTACAACCCTTGACAACACATGATCTAGCTTTTTATTTCCTTCTAGGAGCACGATATTGAATCTTATGTATCTCTATGATTTTAGATCCCAATATGTGATATTCGGTCCTATAGTAGCCCTCTGAGTCATCTTTCTAATGCCATAGGTCTGACCCGATTTGGAATCTTCAAGGAAAAGTTATGCCCAATCTCTCACAATGATCTAATTATGGACTATTTCAGTAGAGTGAACTTGTATGGAATTCCACGTATCACTGTTTCCTCCTTTAGCTCAAAAATTGATACAAAGAAAAACAAAGTCCATGCACTATTTGCCACTTTTTATAGAATTCCAATCCTCTTCTCAGAGAGAGAGTTATGACGATTTTCCCAAGGTAACCTCTTTGAGATGAAATTCGGAGGCCTGCAAATGGAAATAATAGACCCTATGAAAATGATCCTTCCTATCAGCTATCTTCTAAAGCCACTTTGTTCTCTCTTTGAGTATCTGTAGCGCAGCTTCCTATAGGTCCTTCAATCGAACCACTGGACAAGGAGATAAGGCCATGCCACATAGCTAACTCACCTTCACTACGTGTCACATCCATCCAAGAAGGGAATAAGTGACCAGGGGACGAGAAGAAGTTACGGCACCAGAAGGGTCATAGCCACCCGACATAGCCCAATGAGGAGCATAGCACCTACCCACCTTACCTACCATAGCACCATAGCAGCGTATCCCCTAAGAAGCCAACATACCTGATATAAGAGATTGACAGAGGGTTTCTAATATCCGATATTTAGCTGATCATTATAAGTCGCTCAACCAATAGTCGATCCAGGAGGCGATCCCAGGTGGCGATCACTCAATGCTGGTATATAAATAAAGTAAGATAGAGCGTAGCCAGAGTAAGATCTATTCATTGAAGATCCATAACCGGGCAAAGCCCATTGATGTTCAGGTGGAAGAGAGGTTACAAGCTTGCTCTACTTTCAAGGAGTAGGGACCCCAAAATCTTTACCTACCCACCCTAATCCTAGGACATAAGAAGTGGGATCAATAGTTGGATGGGGGTTTTGGTACTTGAATTGTAGGGGATGCTACTCTAAACTTGGGGTTGAAGCACTGCCTCTATGGGTAGTGCTAGTTCTGATGATGGGTATTGATCTCAATCCGTGGGATCTGCTCCAGGTAAACCAACACATCTGGTGGTCATCAACGAGTGACTTGGAAAGGATACTGGGCGAGGCTTTCTAACTGCCCGCCTTTTCCACCGATGCTTCCTATGTCCCTACCTTGGGCTCTACTAGGTCTCGATCAATAACTCCGGCTATGGCACTAGCCACAGAAACTTCACCTAATTAGGTACACCACTCATTCCATTAAGATTAAGGTAAGCCCCCTAACCCTAGTAGAAGTACTATGGGTACAAGTTAGCAGCCTAGAAAATAACTACAAGTTTCCAAGAGTAGAGGTTGAAATGACCCCTGCATGGGCAGAAGAATTTTGCAGGTCTAAAAAATACCATAAGGTCATGGCCAAGTGGTGGGTTGAAGGTAAACAGTTTCAATCCTGAGACATGATAATATACCCCACCACCAACCTAAGGGAATCATATGTGTATGCTGTTGCCATGGTAAGTAGGCTGTATGGGGAGGAGAATGCAACACACTTCAAATAATCTTGGGGGCCACTTCTATACACTATAGTAAAGAAGGGATAACTCTTGAACTGGGCTGCAATCCTATCCCACACAATCACATATGCATTAACCAGGGCCAAGTATAATACCCCCGACACTCCCCCTCAATTGTACATGTCATCCTACCTCATTTACACCATCTGTGCTACTACTCATTTTCTAGGAATGGGATGGAATTGGCATACATATGAGCCACCTGTTCATGTATATTGCTAGGACCTATGGGATCATAAATATATGAGGCAATATGCAAGGATAAGTTAGAATTTATCCATTGTATTAATTAGTTTTCTGCAAGCCTACCCCAAGGCTATCTGAAGAGGCTATGGAAGTTTTAGGTAGGAATGGAGACTGGTACTTAAGTCTCCCCTGGCTGTATCAAGTGTGATTGGTTGGCTCTGGCATACTTTATGGCTCTCTCTGACAGGCTCTACAATAAGGCTAGGCTTCTATCTCTCTCCATATCTATTCAATAATTAGCTTGGATTGGGAGAGGTCTTCCAATCTCTAACATCTAAGGTAAGTAAGCTCGGTAAAGGTCCTAAGAACTCTATTTGAGGTAAGTAAAGGCATAAAGGCCTCTATATGAGGTAATGGTAGAAGGTTATCTAGTGTCAAATCTCAGTTGGTAATAATATAAAGGCTCTAGGTGTTCTAACTAGGTCTTTCAAGAGAATCTGGCAGCTCATCTATTGGTTTCCACTAATTGTAAGGCTCGTTAATAAAGGCTAATAATTTATAAGAAAAGGTCTAGCTCTGATTTCCAGTATGGCTCTGTCTCTACATCAGGCAAGACCTCTCTCTACCTATCCATTCAATGATCAACTTGGATCGGTCTAGCTCTTCCAGTCTCTGAGAACAAGTCCTGGCTAAGCCATAAGATCATAGTGAAAGTAATTCCCTCTAGTTTAAAAAGAATATATGTACAATAATGTGACCCAATGGAAAAGGTCTCCACATCGTTCTAGGTGGTATCCCTAATTCAAGTCAAGCACATCTGACAGGAGCTAATATCGAGGTATGAAAGAATCATTCCTTCGTGGCATAATCAGTTCCTCCGTGTCTCGTCTCAGGCAGGTATAAGAGCTAAAGGTATCAGTGCCTAGCCAGTTCTTATAGTAGTCTGTAGTATGACCATAAGGGTATTAGATCAAGGCATAGTGCTATAGGGAGGGTTTTTTGACCGGTTTCTTTATGTCTGTTTCGGTTGGCGTGGTTATGTCTGTTGCAGTTGTCCTGGTGTTTATTTAGGGCTGGTGGTTCATGATACCCTGAGTAATGTTCAATGTCCTAAATAGTAGGAACCCACCCCGGCCGACCCTGGTTATGGCTATTGGGTAATGATCCCTATAAAGTAAGGTCCCAAAACTTCTAATTGTGCTTTGTTTGACCCTTGGGCACACATGACAAATTAGGATTTTTTTGAAGGAATATATCCCCCTCATGGTGTGTGCAGGCGTGTACATCTATACGCTTTGAAATTATTTCCTACTGAATATATATGCTATCTGAATATAGTATTCCTTCATATAAATTCTCTATCTAGTACATAAGATATAGGCTATCTAGTAACTTATCAAGCAGCTATAGGCTATCTATTCCTTCATATCTTTGCTATATAGTATCAAATATTTAGCCTAAGATAATCCCTTTGAATCATCACTAAATGAATGCATAAGAAAGCTAATCTCTTGTAATAGCATAAGACAAGCTGATCTCTGGAAAGCTTCTGCTGTCATCTTAATTGTTGTTTCATCAATTATTGTCTAATCTCTGGAAAGCTTATGGCGGTGAAATGATGGCGTGTGTATGTAGGCGCATACACATGTCATGGTAGTAGCAATTGTAGTAGCTAAAACACATGCCTGTTCAATCACTCAATCACTAATTCAATCTATCGTCTTTTGTTAGTGCCTCTGTATGCTGTGTGAGTGTGGTAAGGTAGCAGTAAGTGTGGGTAGTGTAAATGAGTCTTAGTGTAAGAGTAGTGGTATTGGTGTTTGTGCTAGCTCTGTCAAAGAGTCATTAGGTGAGGTATAAGCTCTGGCTAGCAGCTGGGGTATAAGTAAATGAGGTAATCGTATCATTGCTAAAGTAGTAAATGATAAGGCAAGCTTATCTCTATCAAGCTTCTGCTGTGATCTCTCTAGCTGTTTAAAGAATGGTTGTCTTATCTCTGTCAAGGTAAAGCTGTGTATTTCCTAGCTCTGGATAGGTATTGTAAAGGTGGACCTCTGTTGAGCCTAGCGAGGCACGCACTAGGATTTTGAGTTTCTATTAATATATAAACCATGGGTAAAGCCAAGGTAGTCAAAGGTGATATTATGGTAGGGGAGTGGATTTTTTTTCTAGCTATGATTATGGGATAAGAAGAATCATAATTCATTTCTATCAATTAGATCTGAATATGGAGTGAAGCTAGAATCAGTTACTAATGCTATGATTATATATGTAATTACGCTTTAGCATCCTTCTCATATGCAAAGAGAATTAGTGATGCCATAATATTGTAATATACAAAGATAGCTAGAAATATATAGTCTAGGGTACGATAAGCCATATTGAGATCCATGCATCTATATACCATGTGCTTATGATCCATATATAGTGAATATTATCAATTCAACACTAGTAGCAGATCCAGATCGAGATCTATTAACTCATGGTTGAGAGTCTGACCTTCATGACTGAGTCATATATCCTGTTTCATAGCTAGCAACACTAAAGGAGAGAATAGAATTTTTTTATGGAAATTCCATCATTGGACTACTCGGCTAAGGCAATGTCAGGCTACGGATGTATATGATACTTCTATACATAGTTTATGGGAACCTTTAGCAGTGATTCTCGATCTCGCCCGTCATCTTGAATTGAAAGCCAGCCCCCACTCACTCGAAAACCAGGAATGATCGCTAAGCCACCGAAGACAAAAGAGTTGCTATTTTGGTTTTTGCGGAATTGAAGTAACCCGAGCAATCAATGAGTTAGTGTTGGGGGGCAGGGGAGGAAGATAGAATAGGAGCAGCAACCACAAATTCGTTGTTCGCAAGAAGAACCAGAGAGATACATTATGTGCTATAGGTCGGTGATGTGTTGCTTCCAGGATCACTAAAGGTAATTCCTTATTACTGTTAGAAGAATCTTGTGAGTGAAGGAGGATTAGATTGAGCAACCTATATTTATTTGGGAGTTACCTATCTTTATTAAGGTATTTTTATTGCCCAATCTGAGTCTTGATATGCCTGGGAAGGGAGGGGGAAATAATGGCTTTATTATCTAACAAACATTGAAGGTTAGTAAGGCCGCTCTATTGCTAAATAGAGGATTCTGGTCAAGAGATCACTGGATGGAAGGCTTCCAGAATAGATTCTCTTTGAATGTGAAGGTGAGCAGTGATCTTAGATCTTGGATTACGAAAAGCTTCCATTTAGATGTAATTACTACAAGATTCACGATCATTTGATTATGGAATGCTCGTCTAGGGCTAAGGTAACCCTAAAGAGGAAAATCCCTAGTGCTACTTCTCCTTCCACACTGGATCGACAAGTTTATGGTCCCTCTGGATATGATTTCATGGGTATGGATCCAAAGGTTAGTGTGGGAAATAATCTTCCTACAGCAGAACCACCAAAGCTTGATCCAAGGGTTAGTGTGGGCAATAATCTTCCTGTAGCAAATTCGCCAGATCCGGATCTAAGGGTTGAGAGTAGAGTGGAGGATTTGAAGGAACCTTATGTAACTGCTCAGAAGGATATGCTTCTGTTTATGAGATTGGGGATAAGAATTGCAAGGTTTTACAACCCTCTACTTCTCTAATATATATATAAGGAAGGGGAAATACATGAGAAGGGTGAATCATGATCATATATGTCTGTTATATAAGGGTTGGTTAGGATCATATCTGTAGTTAGGGATCGAGGAGCCTAGCCTACAGGCAGGCTGACCAAAGGGACGGGAGAAGCTCACAACCTTATTCATGCCACTTGTCATGATCAGGGAAAACGGGGTTCGAACCCATGACTTCTAGCATGACAGACCAACACTCTAACTGACTGAGCTATTTCCCCCTTCCAAATTTAGTGTGAGTCGAAGGTTTCAAGCTACGCATCCTAGTAGCAAATGCTGGAGACCTACCTTGCGTAGAAGCACTTTGGGCAGCGTTTTGAACTAAACAAGACACTTTGTGTTTCCACCCTCGCCCTCTCGATGGTATTTAGAGCGGCTCGTTTGCTCCTCACCCCTCTTAAGACGTCCTTGGGGATCGTGTTGTTGGTCATGAATTATATATGTAATTATGCTTTAGCGAACAATGTTGCTATTATAGAATCCACAGATTATATCTTCGAAAATATAGTGAACCAAGGTTTGAATTTTGGATACAATCTTCTTCAGGATTTTTCCCAAGTGGGTTTTTTTTTCAGCATCTGAAGCTTTGCAAAAAAAATGTTATAGCGAAAATTCCACGATGACAGGTTTTTAGTAGAAAAATCCTTACATGAGGAGGATATGAGGGTCACAATTGATATAAATTATTAGGTTGAGAGGGTCTTCAATAAGTGAACGTTGGATGGATTTTAGGAGCTTAAGAAACTATTAATTATTGAATATTCAATGACCACAATCAATGATTATTGTCATGACACAACCCCATGGGTTTTTAGCCCACTTACTGGGGTTACTAACTTCAACACAAATATCTCTCAAACCGTGAAGAATTAAGTGGTGTGCCATATATCAACAGAAACATCTCAACATGTAGAAACCATATGAAATATACTTGAATCGGAATAGAGTAAGTTTTCAAGTCAAAATCCCATGCAAGATTGGGGTAGGCCCTGGTGCTGCTCAGGTTGACATCAATGACAACCACTGATCAATAATATCCCCCTTTGGAATTGATGGCAACGCAAGTAATCCCCCTGCGATCATGACACATCTTCCTACAACATTATTTCCCCCTTTTACATCAATGGGAAAGGGTAACCCCCCTTGAAACACAACCATCCTGTGGACCTATACACACTTGCACTCCCATTTTATTTTCTGAATAAGGAAAATATAATGAGAACTTGGGAGAATCCCAAGCTTCTGGCGAAGATATTCAAATTCTTCATGAGGTAAATTTTTAGTGAAGATATCAACGATTTTTTCTTTTGTACCAACATATTCAAGATTGATATTCTTTTCAACGACTTTTTCTCTAACAAAATGATATTTGATCATAATGTGTTTTGTTTTTGAATGCATGATAGGATTCTTGGAGATGTTGATGGCCTTGGTTTTATCACAGAATATGGGAATAGGCTCACTGAATTGTACTTGAAGATATTGCAAAGTTTTTTTCATTCAAAGGACTTGAGTACAACAAGTTGTTGTTGCATTTTATTCTTCTTTCGTTGTAGATAAAAAAATTGAGGTTTTCTTTTTTCTCAACCATGATACGAGACAACCACCTAGTTAGAATGATGCTTCACTAGTACTCTTACGATCATCACCACTTCCTACCCAATCTGCATCTGTAAAGGCTTGAATAATGAGATTGTTACCCTTGGGATACCACAAGCCATATTATGAGGTGCCCTTTAGATATCAAAGAATTATTTTGATGGAAATTATATGTGATTCTTTTGGTGCTACTTGGAATCTTTCTACTTGTCTAACTGCTTGCATAACATCTGGCCGGGAGGCTGTTACATATAGAAGAATACCAATCATATATCTATACAACCTCTGATCCACATCCTTAGATGAGTCATCTATGCTCAATTTACAGCTTTTTACCATCGGATTAAGGACGGGTTTGCAATCTTCCATTTTTATTTTTTTGAGCATTTCCTTGGTGTACTTCACTAAAAATATAAATATTCATTTCTCTTGCTGAGATATTTGAAACGCTAAGAATTATGTGAGCTCACCAAGTAAAGACATCTCGAACTCACTTTTCATCTTTGTAGAAAAGTTCTTACTTATTCGATCATCATTGCTAGCAAAGATTATATCATCGACATATACCTCAATGATTGTTAACTTATCTCTATCTATTTGTACATGAATATTTCTATTAGCAGTACCTTTCTTGAACCCTTGTTTACGTAGATATCCATCAAGACAAGCATACCATACTCTGGGAGCCTGCTTGAGACCATATAGAGCCTTCTTTAACTTGCAAACATAGTCTTCTTTTTTAGATAGTAGAAAACCTTCAGGATGTTTGATGTAAACTTATTCTTCTAATCCTCCATTCATAAATGCTGACTTAACACACATTTGGTAGACTTTGATTTTTCTTGAACATGCATAGGAAAGAAACATCCAGATGGCTTCCATTTTGGCAACTGGTGCAAATATTTCGTAGAAATAAATTCCTTCCACTTGTGCATAGCCTTTGCAAACTAATCTTGCTTTGTTTATGGTAACCTGACCATCTTCATTCAATTTTTTCTTGAACACCCATTTAGTCCCAATGAAATTTTTATATTTTGGTTGTGGAACTAGTTTCCAGGTGTTATTCTTCTCAATTTGATCCAATTATTTATTCATAGCTGCTACCCAATGTTCATTCTGGTGGGCTTCCTCAAAACTACTGCGATCAATGTTTGTTAGAAAAGCAATGTGAGCTTGTTGTGATGAATGAAGTTGTCGACCTTCATTTATGTCAATAATGATTTGATTTTATGGATGGCTCTTTTGAATCCATTATTTTTTTCTCTTTGGAGGAGCTTCTTGTTGTTGTTCTTTTATATATTGATGATAATTATTTACTTCTTCCTAGTTGACAGTCGCTTCTTGTTCTAGATTTTCCTTTGTGTCTTTTTCAACCTTTGTATAAGTTTCAAAGGTTCTAGATCCTCATCATTATTTGTTAGAACACCATATTCGTCAAATGTAACATTTATGCTCTCCACTATCTATTTTCATCTTAGATTATATCATTTATAAGCCTTTCTTTTACGTGAATAACCAACAAAGATACCTTCCTCAACACGTGATTCAAACTTACCCAATATTTGATCTTCTCTTTTGATATAACATTTTCTTTCTAATATTCTGAAATATTTTACATTAGCCGGTTTTCCTTTCCATAATTCATATGGGGTCTTGTTGCAATTAATTCTGAGAAGACTTCGGCTGATAATGAAGATTGTCGTATTAATTGCTTGAACCTAGAATTTTTCATCCAATTTTGAGTCCTTCAACATTGTTCTACCCATTTCTTGTACGGTTCTGTTCTTTCTTTCAGAAACTCCATTTTTTTGAGGTGTTCATGATGTTTAAAATTGTCTTTTTATTCCATTTTTGTCACAGTATTGTTGAGATAATTTGGAAGTGAATTCTACACCATTATCTGATCTTAGACACTTTATTTTCAAATCAGTTTCATTTTCGACTAACTCCTTGTAGATCTTAAAGCACTCAAATGATTTATATTTTTTCTTTATGAAACTGAAGGTTGTCATCCATCTAAGCCTTTTTTTCTCATAGGACCACATAGATCAGTATGTATCAATTCCAATGGATGTGATGCAAAGTGTTCTTTTTTTTTAAATTCGAGTTTTGTTTTCTTGCCGCATTGACATGCCTCACATAGTGTATTGGAAGGTTTTTAGTTTTTCGACATTTCTCGTACTTCTTTCTTTTTTCTTATCCTAATAATATTTTCAAAGTTTATGTGACCCATTCGGTGGTGCCATAACCAAATTTAATCTTCTTTAGCTAGTAGACATGCTTTAGTTACTTCATCCAGAACATATGTCATTTGGAGCTCGGCTTGCTGTTGCCACAATTTTACCATACCTACCTTTCCTGATTTCACATTTTGTGGAGTTGAATAGCATTGTATGTTCTTGATCACACATTTTTCCAACACTGAGCAGATTGTGATTCATGTTTTCAACCAATAGAACATTCTTTGCTAGAGCATATTTGCTTCCGAGAGTGACGGTACCTGATCCTATAACATTTGAAGATCCATAATTTCCAAAGGAGATGGTTCCATAATTATTCTGTTTTAGAGATAAAAAAATATTTCTATCTCCAGTCATATGCATTGAGCAACCGCTATCAACATACCACACACATTTTTTTGTTTTGAGCCTTGAGAGCGAGAGCACAATTATCAGTCTTATTATTCTTCCATGTTCGTTCATTCTGTGGCTTCGAAGATTCTTCTGGAGGATTTTCAGTCTGTAGTCTCTGGCTATGTGTCCAAAGTTTTGACATTTGTAACATTCAATATTATTTATTAAATGTTCAAATCTATTAATTTTTTTTTGAGCCCTGGGAGGTTCATATTTGATAGATATCCTAGAATTGTATTGGTTCCTAGGGTACGTGCGCCATTCTACATCTTTATGACAAAATTTTCCACATGAATAACAATACCCATGAAAAATATGTTGGTACCTGGATGGAAATATTCGCCAGGGAATTGTATTCCAAGGCTATTCTTGTGAATCTTTTCCAATGAAATCTACATGTCGGTTAGATCTCATAGGTTCATTGTATTTTGTTGTATAAGGTCCTGCTTCTTCTTTATAACTGAGGCCAGTTTTTTCATTGTAAGATCTTTGATTTTTGATGAGTTCTTCCAATGCCCTTGAGTTGTTGGAGTATTTTTGAACAATTTTTCCCTTCTTCACTTCCTTACGCAACAAGCTACTTCAGCTTCTAATTTTTCCCTTTCTTGGTTGCTTTCTTCCAACTTCTTTTGAAGTGAATCTTGAATACATTTTTGATCTTCAACTTTAATTTTGAGACCTTGAACTTGTTCTTCAAGAGTATTGGAATGAATCTTCTCAAAATTGAGCTCTTTTATAAGCCTGATTACCTCCTTAGAAAAATATTCTATGGTCAACCCTTCTTCTTTGTTGTTTGATAATTCCTATTTATTGTGCTTGGCCATAATCAAATCTCTCTCATTCACTTCTTCTTCGCTGTCACGGTCTTCATCAGATGATGAGCGATCTTCTTTAGAGAGAAAGCTCCTTTTGAATCCTTTCTTCTCTCCTTGCTTGTTGAATTATTATTAAAGCCTTTCTTTCCTTTTGAGTTGTCATCACTTCTATTTAGGCATTTTGTTGCGAAATGACCAACCTCACAACAGCTGAAGCATATCAATGGAAGTTTACGTTTGAATTTTCCCTTACCAATTTTTGGTTTCTCGTAAAGTAAGCATACTATCCATCTGAAAGACCTTTTTCATCATCTTAATTTTCTTCACACTTGAAGGTGTAGGTCTTTGCCTTTGAAGGTTGTTTGTCCTTATTGGTTTTCTTAGATACAGCGAACGTAGTTTCTAGATGCGAAGTACCCTCTTCTTCATCAAGTCTCATTTCATATGCTATGAGAACTCCATGTAATTCCTCTTGGCTAATTTTGTCCATATTTTCACTGTATTCTAAGACCGATACCTTTGGGTTGAATCTTCCTGGCAACGTTCTAAGAATATTTTGTATAATAGTCTTCTCGTCAACAGGCTCTCCCAATCCTTCGAAAGTGTTTGTTATTTCATCAACATGTTGGAAGTATGCAGCAATGTTGTCATCTTATTTCATTCTGAGTTGCTCAAATATTGCTATATATATTTGAAGCTTTGCTTTTTTGGCATTTGAGTCACCTGCATATATATTCTCAATATTTTCCCATACATTTTTGGCAGTTTTACAACCCAACACCTTATGATAATCAGATTCAGTAAGTCCATTGATAATAATATTCTTTTCTTTTGCATCATTTACCAAATTCTTCTTACCTTGTTCTTCCATGCTTGGTGTAAAGCCATTTTGAACAACATCCCATACTTTGTAACCTTGCGCCAAGATATAGAACTCCATTCTTCCTTTCTATAGTGCATAATTATTTTCATTGAACAAAGGTACACCATTCTTGGAATGTTCCATGACCTCCTTCCAGTTGTTAAACTAATATTGAAAGACCAAGTCTCTGAATCCAATTGTTGGAAATAATGGGGGGGGGGGGGGTGAATCAATATTCCTTTCAATTAGTATTATTATTAATATTTTAGAGCATTATTTAATCTTCAATTCTTATCAGTGTTTGTAAAATGATAACAACAAACAAAAGGAACACAAACACACATTTTTTAAGGTAGAAACCCCCTCTAGGACAAAAACCACCTAATTTTTTTTTCTAATAATTATTTAATATTAAACTCTAATTGAAAAGAAAGCTCTAACTTCCTAGAATCTGGAAAAGCATTCTTCTCCAGCTCCCACCGGATGGACGCTCCAATGCCTGATATTTTTCAGTAGTCAAATGAACAGATGCCCCAACACCAAATGAGCTACAACTCACCCTAGCACCAGCCTACCACCCTAAATTTTTCACAGTCTTGAACCTGTTGGTGACTTCATGCACTAGCATGGCACCACCCTACCACCCTATAGAAGAATAAAATAAGAATGGAGTCCCGTACCAGGGAAAATGGTCCACTTTACAATGATATAGAATGATGTAGAAGAAGAAGACACACTAGACCATAACCCCAACTATGAGAAAACCACCTAATGATGATCCTAGACCTCCAGACACTGCCTCTTCAACTCTTGGTGGATAGACACTTGTACAATTTTTACAATGATGCTTTTAAAATGACTCAGTACAATGATACATTTACAATGACTGTATGCAGTACTGCCCACTTGAGGACTTCATGTGGTGAACTTCTTACTTCTCTTCTACACCTTGATTGTTACTATTGTCATGCTACCCTTTCTCACTCTTCAGAACATTATATCATGCATTAAGTATTATATTGATGAATATATAATACCTGAAAAAAGTCTTCAAGGAAATGCCCATGACATGATAATATCAAAAATTACCTCATCCTGCAGAGCATATGTCAGTGCTAAACAAAAACAACAAATTAGAATGCAAAGAACATAATGCAATTAGGAGACGAACATGCGTATACAGAAGATACTTACCTAGATCTTACCTCTGCTGCATCATTTTTCTGCACCTTTCTTTGCTTTTTCGCCCTAGAAAGTTTGGTCCTTTGCAACCCTTGACATCACATGATCTAGCTTTTTCTTGCCTTCTAGGAGCTCGATATTGAATCTGATGTATATATGTGATTTCAGATCCCAAATATGTGATCTTCAGTCACATAGTATCCCTCTGAGTCTTCTTTCCAATGCCATAGGCCTGACCCAATTTAGATTCTTCAAGGAAAATTTATGCCCATTCTCTCACAATGATCTAATTATGGACTAGTTCAGTAGAGCGGACTTGTGCGACGTACCATGTGTCATTGCTTCCTCATTCGGCTTTGAAATTTATATACAGAAAACTGTAATCTATGAAATATCTACAATTTTTTGTAGAATTCCAGTCTGCTTCTTAGAGACAGAGTTATGATGATTTTTCCAAGGTCACCTCTTTCAGATGAAATTTGGAAGCCTGCAAAAAACCTAACTTCCACAGATCATATCTTCTAAAATATAGTGAACAAAGATCTGAAATTAGGTCACACGCTTCATCAGGATCTCACCCAAGTGGGTTTTTTTTAGCATCTGAAGCTTCACACAAAAAATTTATAGAGAAAATGCCATCGTGATATGTTTTTAGTAGAAAAATCCTTACATGAGGAGGATTTGAGGGTCAAAATTTATATAAATGCATGTTGAGAGGGTCTTAAACAAGTGAACATTGGAGGGATTTTAAGAGCTTAAAAAATCATTAATTATTGACTATTCAATGACCAAAACCAATGATTAGTGTCATGCCACAACCCCATGGTTTTTTAGCCCACTAACTAGGGTTACTAACTTTAAACATAAATATCTCTCAAACCATGAAGAATTACGTGGTGTACCATATATAAAATGAAACATCTAGACAAGTAGAAACCATCCCAAATATCCTTGACTCGGAATAGAGTAATTTTTTAAGTCAAAATTCCCATGAAAGATTGGGGTAGCCTGTGGTGATGCTTGGGTTGACATTAATAATGACCACTGATCTACAAAGTTATGATTGGATGAATGCACTGCCCAGTTGTATGCATGTTGTGCATAAGGAAGTTTCTTGTCCCACAACTTGGGGTTTTTGCCACAATATCCTCAGAGTGCATGTATCACTATGTGGTTGACAACCCTTGTTTTTCGTTAGTCTATAGATGAAATATCATGCTCCTCTTCAAATTAGTGTCCATAATTCTTCAAAAACTCATCCAAAAATCTCTAAGAAAGAGATATTCTTGATCAAACACAATGGATGTGGAAAGCCCGAAATGGACCCATACGAATTGGAAGAAGAGATGAGAAGTCTGCTCTCCAGTGAGCTCCTTGTTAAAGGGCATTAATGCACACATTTTTCTAAGCCGATCCACAATGACATACAAATAGTCGTGACCTCTCCTAGACAAAAGAAACATGCCTACAAAATCCATTGACACACTTTCACATGGACGAATCAAAACATGGAGAGGTGTGTAAATCCCCAATTTTGTATTAGAGGGCTTGAAAACTGAACACAACATGCATACCTTTACATATCGAGTCATAATATTTTTCATGTGAGGTAAAAAACGAAACCTATGTAAATGATAAAAAGTATTTTCTACACCAAAATGACCTTACAGAAGAGAGGCGTGTGCCTCTCTAATTACTTGTATCATTTCATTCATGGGAATACAACGTTTTCCAAGGTGGTACAA
Source organism: Pinus albicaulis (assembly GCA_034641835.2). Taxonomy (NCBI): domain Eukaryota; kingdom Viridiplantae; phylum Streptophyta; class Pinopsida; order Pinales; family Pinaceae; genus Pinus; species Pinus albicaulis. The sequence continues at coordinate 901,163,761 of CM076570.1, read as the reverse complement.
AAAATTTCCCTGCAAGTGATAACTATCCACCTGCAATTCGTGCATCAGTTTTGCATAAATATCCTTAAAATAATCATCATCATCATATTGTTCAACATAAATTTTAAAAGGTAAATAATAATTTTGGAAAACCATAGATGCAAAAATAGGAGGGCGAGAAATCATATCTACCACTATGTTGTTGGTGCACTTCTTGTATTTTATTACCAAATAAAACTACTAGAGGAACCCATCCATCTGAAATGGCATGCTTTTTGGAGCTTGGTCTATGAATGAAGGTAATGCAAGGGCTGGTGATATGTGTGAATGATGGTCTCCTTTATGATCAAATAGTGTTTCCACTTCTTCACGCTTTGAACTACAACATACAACCACTTTTTGTATGTGGGATAGTTCACATCATATTTGGAGAATATCTTTGAATGGTAACATACAAGTTTCCTTTACTACATCAATACTTCTCCCATGATTTATCAACTAGAATATGTATTGATCTCAAAAGTATGATGGAGGTCTGGTAAGGCAAAAACTAGTGCGATGCTGAAATTTTATTTCAATGTATCAAAGGCTTTATATTGTTTTCCTCCCTGCTAAAAGGTTTTCTTCACACTCATCAATGCATGTAAAGGGGATGTAATGACGAAGAATTTAGAAATGAAACTTCTCTAGTATTGTAAAACACAAAATAAGTTATGAACCTCTGTAAAATTGGTGGTTTTAGGCCCCTTTAAAATCACATAAATTTTAGAAGGATCTATTTTCAATTGTCCACCACCGACAATGTGACCCAAGTACACAAAGAGATCTTACCAAATTTACACTTTGAAATTTTGACATAAATTTTTTCATTTTTAAAAACATCAAATACCTTTTTAACATGGCACACATGATCATTCCATGTCCTATTTAAAAAAAAAATGTCATCCAGATACACATGTATAAAATCATCAAGAAACAACCTAAAAATATCATTTGACACTGATCAGATTGGGATCTGATATTGGTGGCTGTCATGGAGTCTTGAACTTTGCATATAGAATCAGGGATTGCACAGCTACAAAAATGTTGTTGGTGGAACGGATGACCATGATCCAGTTAAAAATGAGAGCTGAATGGTGGAAATTAGATCGCAGAAGCAATAATGGGAGATCAACGGGAGAGATCTCATCGCAGTGGAGAAACATCGCACATCACACAGAACATATTTTACCATTAAATCATTTTGAAAAGTTAAATTTTCTAACCCATGATGCAAAATGGGGAGGTGGAGAGATAACGAGGATCGTCGGATCAAGGACCAAACCAATGGTGGAGATCGTAGAACACAGGAAGCGACTTCACAGTTCGCAAGGAATAAGGTTTAATGGTATAAAGTTAAACTTGAAAAGTGAGATGATTTATATGTGCGATAAGCCAAAGAGCAATGGGTTAAGATTTCCAATATAAAAAATCTTAAATCCTGCGATCTGCGAAAAGGTATTTTTGCCGAATTGTGATGTGGCGATGCGATCGCAAATTCGCGTCAACACTTGTATTATTAAAACGTTAAGGGTATTTTTTATATTCAGGGACATGCAATATGTGAGATTGTATGTCTCTCGATCTACGATGTTCCTTGTATTACGGTTGTGAAGTTGTTTGATATTGCGCAGTCTCGTAAATGGGATCCGATGTTGATCATGAATGTATGTATGTTTAATGAAACTCCGATATTGTATTTCGTTGTTTTCGCTAAAGGATAAGCCACTTAATGGCTGGGGTTGCGCATGTGGCCACCGCCCTAACCATAAATTTTAATGCATTTGTTTATTGGCGGAGCAGAGAAGGGCATGAAAAATTTGGTGGTCAGCCCTAATATAACTCCAGTTAACTGGAGTTCTCCACATTTAGTGGAGTTTTCCTAGGAGATATTGGGAAAAAGTGTAGAAGGCTCAATTTTCGACCATGGTGAGTAAATGAAGAGTCATTATTGACTAATCTGAGAATTCTAGAGCCATTGGTGATATTTACAGAGCCAACTGAGGATTTCTGAGCATGATTTTCTTCAGAGAAGTTCCAAGGGCCATGAGGGCCACCGGGAGCTAGTAGGAGAATGAGGCCTAGCCATGACAGCTAGAGGCCCTTCTCAAGAAAAAAATAGTAATTTACATCTATATTGAACCTTATGAATCCAATTATGGGTTTTTCAGAAGCATTTGGAGACTTCTAGAGCTGAGGAATCCACAGGGAAGTTTCAGGGAGCCTAGTGCCACCAAGTGTTGGAGGCATAGAACAGGGAGCCTGAGTTCATTCTGAGTGAATGAATAGCCTATTTTGGATGATTGATATGTTCTGCAGACAGTAGAACATGTTTTAGGAGAAGAAGAGGACTTCTAGGAGAGTTTGTGCAAAAAAGAAGCTCAGGAAAGCTCGAGGACACTGACTGAAGAGGTCAAGCCCAAGGGAGCCTAGGTCCATTTCCAAAGATTGAGAAGCCAATCCAGGGGTATTTTGGTATTCTATACCCATTGGTACAGTCCAAAAAACCATTTTAGTTGAGCGTCATCTTCTAAAATAAATTAACCATCTTAATCCCAAATATCCAAGTCCATTGACAGAGGCTCAAGGAGACGTAGCCAAAGTGTTGAGGGTGAACTCCTTTATCATGTTTGTTGTTATGTGTTGTTGGTTAATTTGCTACAATTTATGGTTGTTGTACCTGATTTTAATATGCTGAAACAAATGTTTAATTTCTCACACATAAAGACTTAAACCAGTTATTAGGTCCCTATATTACTAGTATAGCCCCTTATTGTTGTTAGTGTAACCCCTAAATTTTTATTATTGTACCCTTGTAACACCCATTTTGTTATTATTGTGCCCTTAAATTATTATTGTTAGGTCGGCTAGGATTACATTGTGGCCCACTAGGATTACATTATGGCCCCATGGAATCCTATATATATAAAGGAGGTTTTGTAAATTGTATCATCCAAGAATTATTCATTCATGTAATGTACTGGAGGTTTCCCCCTCGAAGTGGCTTATTTCTAAGGGATTGATATCTCTTTTCTTCTATTTTTGGAGCTGGTTTCACAACATTTGGTATCAGAGCTTTGGATTCTAGGGTTTCGCTGCTCCAAATAGGTCATCATGGAATGTTCTCTATAATTTTTTTTACGAAGCTTCAGAAGTTGAAAGTTTGAGGGTGCGAAGCCAAAATCCTAAGGAACATCGTCAAAAAATTTCAGAGCTTGGTTCGCAATATTTTCGGAGATGTGATCTGTGGAAGTTAGGTCTTTTTTCAGGCTCCTAAACAGGTCATCGTGGCATTTACGCTATAAATGTTTTTCTACGAAGGGTCAGAATCTGAAATTTTTAGGGTCTGAAGAATAAATCTTGAGGAAACTCATCAAAAAATTTTAGATCTTGGTTCACAATATTTTCGGAGATATGATCTCTGGAAGGTAGTGATTTTTCAGGCTCCAGAATTTCATCTCAAAGAGATGATCGTGGGAAAAGATTCATAACTCTCTCTCTGAGCATCGGATTGAAGTACCGTAAAATGTGGCTGCAAGTACATAGACTGTAGTTTATTTTCTATAAATGACAGATCCAAAGGACGAAATAGTGACACGTGGCAAGTCGTACAATTTCACTCTACTGAACCAGTCCAAAATTGGGTCATTGTGGTAGATTGGAAATAAATTTGTCTTGAAGAATCCAAATCAGATCAGACCTGTGGAATTTGAAAGAATCTTCAGAGGGCTACTACAGTGCTAAATTTAAGATATTGAAGATCCCCAATTACAGAGATAATTTAATTTCAATATCGAGCTCCTCATAAGCAAGTAAAAGGTGTGTATTTTTTTCCGAATTGCATAAGTCTTTTTTGAATAATCAAGTTGAATTGATTCCAAGGGCATATTGTAGAATAGATATTAGTATTAGATTTTAAAATGGCCCCTAAAAATAATTCAACGCCCATTAATCCTTTAGAAGGCTCTACTATGACTCATGAAGACGAAGAATGGCAACATGAAATATCAAATTTACAAGGGAAAGTGCAACAAATTTCACTCTCGCAAAGAACAACAAAAAATGAAATGGAAGTTTTGAAGAAATGCATGGAAACTAAGATGGATGGTTTGAAGAAAGGCATGGAAGCTAAGATGAATGGTTTGGAAGCTAAGATGGATGACATGAAAGACAACATGGAAAACATGAAGAATGATCTAATAGCAGACATGGAAGGTTTGACAAAGTTGATACAAGAAATTTTTCCTAATGGTGAAAATATAGTAGAAGAACCTCATGATGAGAATAAAATAAATGTTAATTGTGATTTCATAAACACTAATGTTGGCGGGAAGAACCACCATATTCCAAAAATGGATATGAGGAATTTTGATGGAAAGGATCCCGTAACATGGATACTACAAATGGAGCAATATTTTGATCTCCATAACGTGAAAAACACACAAAAGTTACGCATTGCAAATTTACATTTAGAACAAAATACATTTGTATGGTATCGATGGCTTTGCTCCCGTAAACAAATTGTCACTTGGTCAATTTTTACGGAGGAAATGATATCACATTATGAGGATACAGAGAGCAACACCTTATTTAGCCAATTGATAAATCTCAAAAAAAAGGGTTTAGTGGGGCAACACATTGAGGACTTCCAAAAATTGAATATAAGGGTAATTGATATTCTAGAGGAACACAGGATTGATATCTTCATAGGCACTTTAAAGGATAACATCCAACATGAAGTTTGCATTTTGGAACCTGATTCATTGGAGAAGGCAGTCAGGTTGGCAAGAAAAGTTGAATGTAAAGTTATGGCGACAAGGAAGCCTACCACTAAATTCTATAAAGAAGGAAGTGTTGCTACGCCTAGATTTCCATAACCTATGTTAGGTCTCTGTAATAAGCAAGATTGGAAAAGTCCGATCACAGAGTTAACATCATTTCAACCAACTTTGGGATTCTAGGATCTAGCCCTCCTGAATCCGGAGAGGGATCTCTCCAATATGTACAAAGATGGATTTGTCTTTGAAGTTTAGGATAATGATATTAGGCTAGTTATGAAGACCAAGGGTTTGTTTGGTTTTTTGGATGGTTGAACATAGTTGCTGTCTGAGGCGGAAAGATATATATGAAAATAGGTTAAAAAGTGAGAAGTTGCAAGAAAAAAGAATAAGCTTTGATCAAGAATAAAGATGATGGCAAGTTTTCAGTCCATTGGGCTATGGAGTCATACAAAGATTTAATTGGAACAATCAGGTTCAAGAGTGATCTATGGGGCAAGTCATCTATGCCTAAGGATCTCTTTAAAGTTTGATTTATGGAATGGAGTGATACAATAAGAAAGGGAAATGACAGATGCAGAACAAAGAGTAGCCCAGGATCTGTTAAGTACTTTGAAACTAGCCAGCCTTTGACCAAGCACTTAAGAAAAACATATAAGCAAACTAAGATCTGGTAAGTACTTTGAAACTATCCAGCCTTTGATACACTTTTGATAGAAAACATATAAAAACAAAAGGGAAACCTGGAGGCAACTTTTGGAGTAGAAGCTAGCGGTTCAGGCGCACCACAAATCCTCTCCTAGCTCTTCTTTACTTGGTTACTTTCAAGACAATCACGAAGATAACACAGAATGGCCTAAGATCTGATAAGTACTTTGAAACTTAGTCAACTTTTAACACATCCTAAGGGAAACAATCAAATAGTTGAGCAAATAAGAAAGGGACTCAGGGCTAGCCTTAATTTCCTCAGTTCATCTTCACACAACATATATTGAAAGTAAAATTTAAAAATAACATTCAGCTAAGACAACAAGACGAGGGAACGCCAACATCCCTGTACTTAAACTGAATTACATCATTTTCAAATAACACAGTTGAAAGAAAACATTTAAATAAAGATTTCTCAGCCAGAGAAGGTTACTGATATACAGTATGTCCTAACCCTGTTTAAACTGTTCTTTATAGTGGAAAATGAAACAAATTGAAAACAGAAACAAAATACAAGTTACAGTGAGAATAACATCACCATCAGCATAGACCAGGATCCCATAAATCAGCTTGTATTGATGCTTCAAACCAGTTACAATCTTCAAATCCAGTGTTTTAGTCCATCTCTCTTCATAACCTAACCTATCTGTTACAAGCAGATCTCCAAGAGCCAGTGAAATCCTATCTACAATCAAGAGTCTTAAGCTCAATTACAATACAATGTTTCAGTAATTTACATTAACAACCAACCCCTCACTCATCTTCTACTGAAGTATTTATAGAAGAATGAGGAGGCGAGACCTGATAAAAGATCTCAAACCAATTAATACAGTCATAAATGTCTTTCTTGGCCCTTGGGGGCTCAAAGAAGAAATTATACAGGTGTTCTACTGCATTGAATGATTTACATTTATGAAAATAGCTCGGTGGGAGCTTTGTTTGACATTTGAGGCTCTGTGTACAATTTGGGTTACTCTGCGAACGTCCGTTAATAAATTTGATGGCAGAAGTAACTTCTTCGGCTGCTTCGAGGCATGATATCTGATTTTGATCAATAAATTCAGCTCTTGATGGAATACTTCGAGGGACAGGTGGTGCTTTAGTTGGTGGGAAGAATCAATTTGCTTCCATCTATGGTGGTGAAGGGTTTCCTGATAAAACACTTTAGATTTTCCTTTAATCTTTGTTTTAGATCCGGGGATTTAGGCATTTGATAAATGTTTTAGGCTTAATCCCCACAAATCCGTCCACTAATCTGCTGTTATGGCTCATTTTTTATCTTCAACGTTTGATACTCTTCCTCTGCATTGATCTTCACGATTTTTGTGTAGTGTGGGCTGCGCAGGTCATATAAGGCATCAATGCCTAATAAAACATCAATGAAATGTGTTATTAAACCATGTGGATGATTTCCTTATGTATTCGAAAGCCGGAGGATCGTCATCCTCGACCTGCGAATTTTTTTTCATTTTAAGCGAAAAAACCTTAAACCTGCACAATAAAAACAAAATGAGGAAATCCTGCGTTTATATGGGTAAATCTGCATCTGAGGGTGTGTGGGAGAATGAGACGATCGGAGCCGTTGATTGTGATCAATGGTCAGGAGCGACTTGGAAAGTCAGCGGCGGAGGAGGTTTGACGGGGCCATAGAATCACGAGGACGAATAATAGCCATCGATCTACAGAGATCGACGGCGGAGATTGAATCTTGGACGCGCGATGGATGGGTTAATGGGCGAGCATGTCCGTTAAAGGTCGAGCAAGTGAGGCAATCGGCAGCCGTCGGATGGGAAGTCCCAGATCGAACGGTGGGGTTGGATTCCGCTGCATGGTTATGGTGTGAAGTTTAATGCGCGAAATGAGGTGATAGCACAGCGGTTTTAAAATAGTGGTGGGGAGACGCGTCGGCCAGCGTATGGAATCGCTGGCCGACGGGAGAAAACCACCGTGGCTCAAAAGGTGGTGCGGAATGGAAACCAGTGGTTTGTTGACAAACGACGTGAAAGAAAGGGGGGTCCACTTGGTGAGATGTGCTCCGCTCCGTCGGATCTGGGGAGTAGATCGACGGTCCAGGTTGATCACAAAATAAAACATGTGATTTTAATTATTCCCCGTTAAACTTTATAAAATGGGTTTTTTCAGGTTTTCAAAGGGAAATGAACGGAGGAAAATGGTACTTTTCGGTTTAGTGCCTAAGGACTGAGCGGTCAGTCCTGGCGCTCGGGCATATGGAGAAAAATGGCCCGAGGCTTAGCTTGAAAGGGCTAAAACGCCAAAAACACATAAAATATGCCATTTTTATGATTTCCAATGATTTTTCAGAGAAAAGGGTCTGATAAGTTAGAAAGTGAGTTTTTAACCTTGGGAAGTGGAATGTGTGAAGGGTTAAAGGGAAAACATATGTTTTTGTGGGGTTTTTATGAATAAAAGGAAAGTGGAGAATGAGGTAAGTTGGAAGAAAAGGAGGAGAAAAAAGGGGAATGCAACAGTATTTCACTGTGGATTTTTATAGGATTTCAGAGGCTTTTGAAGTATGAATCAGTAGTATGGGATATGGACAGAGGGGAAAAGGCTGGATGCCTTTATAGAGACTTCAAGAGCCAACAATTTTGAGAGATGAAAATTGTTCCTTGGAGGCTCCCAAAAGTTCTTAGCCACCTTTTGGTATAGCAAAATATTATGGGTGGCTAACAGTGGCTCCACATGGGGATGGTGCCTTCCTGAAGACATCAAGAATTTAGAATTGATTTCTCTGGGATGCTGACTGGTGCCTGATCCTTTGGATTTCTCTTTCTTTGCTCTGAAAAATAATACCAGTTATGAAAGAACAAATGGGCTTCATCAATACAACTTCTACCTACCCAATCCTACTGATCTAACATTTTTTCTTCATCAGAGTGCACTTGGATTTGCAAACTCTTTTCACAACATTTTATTCTTTTGAAAGCATAAAAACTAATCTACTTCTACTCATTATTTCTCCTTGAACTCAGATTAAACAGTTGAGCTCAAATATTTCTCTACCTATTCTACTGTCTGTTGGGATTAAACTGTCCAACAGGCCTTCATTCTCTAAATTCTAAAGCAGAAATTTAAAAACAGCCAAGTCAAGATTAAACTATTTTGACTTACTGTGATCTATGGCATAAAAACAAGCTGCACATAGATTATTATTTGCAGAAAAATAACAACAAAATGGAAGGCTTAAGATCTAAAAGTCTCTTATCATGGCCTTCTCTTTTCTTCACAGCTCTGATTTTGCTTTCGTTTGAGTTGTCTCTTCCTTGATATCTGATTCAGATTTTGGGCAAATTAGAACTAGTTTTTCTCTTTTATGACTCAGAAAATAAAACAGTTTTGAGTCATCTCTCTTTGGAAGCTTTGGTTCAGATTTTGAGTTTGTTTGAACCTTCATTTCTAACCTAATTCTATCTACTGATAAGCCAAGATTGAACAGTTTGGCAAATCGAATTCACTATCCTATCAGCAGAAAATTTAAAGCTAATTAGTCAAGATTAGGCAGTTTCACTAACTAGAAGTGTGTTTTGAGGAGTGGCATTTGAGCTTGCACACTTTCAGCATTTGTTTCTCTTTTTGGCATGGGGCTTTGCCTTTCTTGTTTTCATTCCTGCCCTCTTTTCATTTTTTCTTTGTTTTTGTATTTTTTGATTTTTCATAACTTTGAATGCAATGGGAAATGGACTATTCATAATGGAAAAAGATAAAAAGGCTTCAAAACATAAAATGGATCAAGATAAGTAATGCTTAAGCATCCTACCATTGACAGGACCCCTAAACAATTCTGTTCCATCCAGTTCTTGTCAGAAAAATGCATTGTTTCCAGCAACTGAATGAATAGAGTAAGGGCCGAGCCATAGGTGATCGAATTTTCCATGCTTTCCCTTGTCTTCCCTCCTTGAATCCCACTTCAAAACTTTTTCCCCAATCTTGAAGTTGCTGGCCTTTGTTCTTCTATCAAATATCTTCTTGATACTGTCTTGTTTCTGTAATGCTTTGTTATACACTTCCTCCCTGGTTTGCTGAAGATGAATGGTTTGATTTATTCTTCTGATTAGGTCATTTTCTTCAGTCTGCAACTCTTGAATTAACTTCATAACTGGTACATCAAGGCTGTTAGGAAAAATTGCATCTGTACCATACACAAGCTGGAAGGGTGACATACCAATAGATTTCTTTAAAGTTAATCTGTCAGCCCAAAATGCATGGGTCAGCTTTGTGTGCCAAGACTTTTTATTGTCCTCCAACAATTTCTTGATTATGTTCACTAAGCTTTTGTTGGAAGATTCTGCAAGTCCATTACCTTGAGGGTAATAGGCCGTGGAGTGTCCCAATGTTATCCGATACTTGTGACAGAATTCAACCATTTTCTTTGATCCAAATGCTGCTGCATTATCTGTGATGATCTTGTTAGGACAACCAAATCTGGAGAGGATGTTAGTCTCCATAAATTTTATGATAACTAAATCATTGGCCTGCCTGCAAGGAATGGCTTCTATCCACTTAGTGAAGTAGTCCGTGGCAGTAAGAATCCACCTATGCTGGGCAGAAGATGGTGGATGGATTTCTGCTATGAAGTCAAGTCCCCACTGTTGAAAAGGGGCTTCAATAGTGATTGGATGCAGAGGCAGGGGTAGTAATTTTCTCTTTCCTTCAAATAGTTGGCATTTATGGCAAGTAGTGGTCATTTTGTGTATATCAGGAAAAAGAGTAGGCCAATAGAAACCATCCCTCAGAATTTTGTTGGCTGTTGCCTTCCAGTATAAATGACCTCCACACTCTCCTTCATGGAATTCTAGCTTAACCCTTTCTGCATCAAACTCAGGCAAACATTTAACCAATATACCACTTGCATTTTTCCAATAAAGACATTTATCAATAATGCAATAGTTTACAGCCTTCAATTTTAAGAACCTTGCCTTTGTTTTTGATAAACCAGGAGGTGCATTTAAATTAAGCAAAATATAGACAATATCAGCATACCAAGGAGAAATGATAAAATGGTCTTCAACAATGGGAGTTGAGAATTCTTCTTGGTTATCCAAAGCACTAATCATATTAATATTAAGAACTTCACAATTTGATTCAGCCATTAACCTAGCTAGACCTTGGCCTTTGATGAGTTTAGTGGGTTTTATCTCTAAATCATATTCAAAAATAACAACAATCCACTTGCCTCTCTTACCATCTGGGTCCTGTGTTAGAATATCTTTAACAACTGAGTTTGGGACAAAGGCAATAATGTGCGAGTGAAGGATGTATACTTTGAAGTCTTTCAATGCTTTGACCAAAGAAAAAGTTTTTTTTTCCATAATGTTATACTTCAAAGGGGAATCCCTTAATGCCTTGCTAAAGAATGCAATGGGATGCTCTCGTCCTTGTGGATTTTTCTGTAAAAGGACAACAACTATGGTATGTTCTGATGCAAATGAGAAAATATAAAAATCTTTTGAAAAATCAGGACTTATGAGAAACGGTGTTTTGGTTAACGCTTGTTTCACCAGCTCAAAAGATGTCTTTGCTTCCACGGTCCATTTCACCCCTTGCTCCTTCTTTAACATGTTTGTGATATTCCTAAGGAGCTCAGCTAGGTTAGGGATGAACCTTCTCAAAAAGTTGATCTTTCCAATGAAAGACTGCAACTCTTTGATGTTTCGAGGATGAGATATTTGCAATATGGCCTCAATCCTCTTTGGATCTATCTTTATACCCTCTTCTGAAATAATGTGCCCAAGAAGTTTACCTTCTTGGAGACCAAATAGTGTTTTCTTAGGGTTTAAAGATATTCCAAACTTTCTGCACTTCTCGAAAACTTTTCTCAAATGTTCTAAGTGTTCTTCATCTGTTTTTGAAAACACAGTTACATCATCAAGATAGATAATGATGAAGAAACCAAATTCTTCCGAGAATGTTATGTCCATGGCTCTTTGAAAGGTTGCTCCGGCATTCATTAGACCAAAAGGCATTTTCACATACATGAAAGTACCCCATGGTGTAGTAAAAGCTGTCTTTAATTGATCATCAGGGTGGACTAAGACTTGATTATACCCTGAATAGTCATCTAGCAAAGAAATTCTTTTAGACCCCACCACCCTTTGTAAAATATGATCCATCTTGGGAAAAGGGTAGCTGTCTTTTAATGAAGCTTTGTTTAAATTTCTAAAGTCTATACAAAGTATGATTTCTCCAGTTTTCTTCCTAACAGACACCAGATTAGACACCCACTCAGAATACCTAATAGGGACAATAATACCAACATCGTGCATATTCATGATTTCCTTCTTAACCAATGGTAAATGGACAGGGTTTATTCTGCGCAGTTTCTGTTTGAATGGTTTTTGGTTTTCTTTAAGAGGGATTTTGTGCTGTATTATTTCAGTGTCATAGGACTTAAGATCTTCGTAACTCCATGCAAAAAAGTTAGAAAATTCTTTGAACAGCTCTATGTATTTGAGTTTAATGTGAGCTGGAAAATTTTTGGATAGTTTGATCATTTTCGGTTTTTCCTCACTGCCTATGTTGCATTCTTCCACTTCATTTTCTATAGGCTCCAGTTTAGGTTTATTGGCCACATCATTAAAATCAAACAATTCTTCTAGAGGGGCCAAACCCTTGGGCAAACTATCATCCTTAACATGCAGAGTTTCCAACTCCTCTGTTTCAGCTTCCGCACTCAATTCTGTTTGGTTTCTAAGTTTGCTAGTCTGAAGGTTAATATCTAAAAGCTCAGGAGACGGTTCTTCTTCACCAAGAAAATTTTCTTCACTGCAGTCCGTATCATAGTCTGAATCTGAACTATGGAGTTCAAACTCATTTCTGAATTGCATGAAGTCTTCTATTTGTTTATCTCCATCAAACACCTGCCAATATTTCTTGTTATCTGAGACAACTGGTCTGAATTTTATCTGAGATGTGTCATCATATAGCATTGGGCAGGTTCTAGCAGCAAAGGCTAAATTGTGGGCTGCAATGTTTCTTTTCCTTGGGACAAAACCCAGGTTGGCCTCCTCAAATGTTGTTAAAAGATCCATGACATCATTCATGTAGGCCCTAAGTCTGGGGTGATTTGCATTATACTCCCCATTGACTTGCCTAATGATTAATTCAGAATCCCAATATACATTGATTCTCTTGGCACCTAGCCTTTTCAACAGATGCAAGCCTAAGAGAAGGGATTCATATTCTGCTATGTTGTTGGAACACTGAAAGTTTAATTTACATGAAATACATTTTGTATGATTGTTTTCAGTGTTAGTAATCCAGACACTTGCACCAGCATTTGTTCTAGTGCATGACCCATCAAAATACATAGTCCAGAGCAGATCATTTTCAGTTCTATCAGTTTGGTGAATGTCCTTTGTATGATTTGACTCCTCAAGTTTTTCATCGGGTTGAGGATTGCTCTCTTGACTGTCAAGCTTTAAGTTTAATGGATTGATGATTCGTAGTTCAAGACCTGTGTTTGGTTTGCTAAGGTTTTTGAATACAACAAACTGCTTCGACACTTCAGTGTTGTATTCCTCTGCCTTTGTTTCAGCCATTAATTCTGTTGAAATGATTTTTGCTGTGAGGGTTTCATCGTTAAACATGATAAAAGAATCAAGACTCGCACTTGCATCATATAGAGGAGAGTTTTGAGGTCTGTCTTGACTTGTCACTGTATATTGCATGTGAGACTCCCTGTAAAGTCTTCTAGTCTGATTGAAAACAGGGATAGTCGCATAGGTCATGTCCATTTGCATGGTCCCCTGTAACTTATCCCCCCAAGATCTTGATAAAAGAATTCCATACTTTGGGGGTACATCAGCCACAACAACATCCATGACCAAACACTTGGCTGGAATTTGGGCTAAATTAACACAGAGGTCCTTGATCAATCCTAGGCATTTAACTCTGCTTGAGTCAAAGGAGTACAGGTCTTTGTAAGGTCTGGTAATTTCAAGACCCAGGATTTCCATCACAGCTTTTGGCATTAAATTATGGGAAGTGCCTGAGTCATGCATAGCATTGTGCAAAATCTTGTCATGAACGTTCAAACTTACATAGAAGGGAGGGACAGGTCCCTCTTGAAACTTACCTTCAATCTTTGGACCAAAAATAAGCTTTGGCTGGTCGTCATTAATATTGAGTGTATCCTCATCTTCTTCTAGGTTTAAAGCCTTCAAAATTTTGGACCTATATACATGTTGGGCAGCTAACTCAGTCAAAGGAACAGAAAATTTAATCTTTGAGATTTCCTGTTCCAGACTGAAAGGAATTTGATTCCTTAAGGCGCTGGTTTTAGCCTTGTTTACTGCCAATTTATCAGCAACAACAGCTTGCTGATTTGTTTTATCTACAGTTGACATAGCGGTTATAATAGGAGTACTAGCTGAAGTGTTATTACTACTGATGTTTGCACTCTGTTTTTCAAGATTTTGAGTGTCTTTCTCTTTACCTTTACCCGAATTATCAGCCACTGTTTTGTCTTTTTGTTTGACTGTTTTAGGCTTGGTCGCAGTGCTGTTTTGAGAAGGTTAGTCAGAGGTTTTGTTGTTGGGGGTTTGTTGATTAGATTTACTTCTGAGTTCATATTCCTTTGAAGGCTCTATGACAGCATTTTCCATGTTTTGATAATAATTTTCATTATCATCTCTTTTGTCATCGTAAGGTGTATAAAGACCTTGTTTCCTATCATAATGAACCTGGAAGTCATCATCATCTACCCCAAATAAGTTTATATCATCCTCCTCTATTATTTGATCTGTTTCCTCAACCTCACTTAAATAGTTTTGATGAAAGGGAGGAGTGATCTGCTGATCATCTTCTCTTGGTCGGCTTGGAGGTTGATTCCTTCTAACATTCTGATTTTGGTTTTGGTTTCTGTTTTGAGGAGCATTTTGATTTAGACTTGCTTGCGCTCTCTCTAGAATGCTCATTTTCTTCATCATTTCTTCCATCATTCTTTCCATTTTTGAGCGTGAAGTAGTAGGGGTGGATTCCTCTCTGAAATATACTCTCTTTTCAGCTTTCATTCTTTCCCTCTTTTCCATAAGGTTAAATTCCACAGAAAGAGCACCTCTTTGCATATCTTCAAGGGTTGCAAAGTCTCTTTCTCTTAATGAATAGGTCATATCAGCATCAAACCCTTCAGGAAACTTGTTTAAAGCTGAACCTTGTGGAGGTTTTAATTCTGGGGAAAGCGCGTTATACACACTGTTAAATCTGGTACAATAAGCTTGTACACTTTCCCCTGGGTTCCTATGGAGATTGTTATAGTCGGAAAGAACTTGTAGAGGGTTTTTCCTTACCTCCCATTTGTTTAAGAATGTTTGATGGAAGCCTTGGAGATCATTAATACTATGGGGGGCTAAACCTTTAAACCATTTCCTTGCTTCTCCCCCCAGAATTTGAGCAAACAATCTGAGTTTGACAGAATCATCATCAATTTAATTTCTGTCAAAGTAGTCATTCATCTTGTCCACATGTTGTGATGCTGTTGTAGTATTGCTAGCATCATATAATGGGATTTTGGACTGATAGTCTTGTGGAATATTGAATAATGGTACAGGAAGGACTAAGGGAGCATACCATGCTGCCATGATAGGTGGTGGGTTGAAAAGAGGTGGGGTGGGCTGAAATGAAGTGGTTTGAACAATGGATGAGGGATGAACAGAAGTGGATGAGACATCAGTAGATTGCTGTGCTGATCATGGATGAGAGACACCTAAGTTAAGAAGAACATGTAAATCAGGAGGTGTTGATTCTCTACTCCCAAGGTGTTCACTTGTTTTCGGAGATGAATGTGAAGACTCAGAATCTAGCTGATCTAAATCACCAAATGACCTAGTCCTAAATGGGTTGACTAAATCAGCTTGTGATTGTTGTAGAGCTGAAATATTTCCAGGGACTGAATTAGCTCTTAGGGATTATCTGAAAACAGTTGAAGATTGTATCTTAGGAGACTTCCTAAGGATTATTTCTGGGTTATCAACTATCTCAGGTGGATCAGGGTCAGGATGGGCTCTAGTGCGAATCTTTCTAGGAGCCACTATGCTATGTTTTTAGACCCAAATAAGCAGGAAAAGTTCAACCAGATATGACAGTCTTTGAGAGGTTGACTAATCTGTTTTCACAATTTAAATCCTACAGCCTTCTACCTGATTTCGAAGGATATTACAATGATAAGGGTTCTTCCCAGTGGAGTCTTAAGGTCTGTTTAGGATTGTGGAGTCACCAAGTGGAAAGTTTAGAATGTGTGCGAAGAAGTACACTGTCCACCACAGTGCTCGTGAGGCATTCCTTTTCAAGGATATCTCAAAACACAACAAACTCTAACTAGAGATTGACTGGGAGGGCATTCACCAGATATGTCACCTCTAAAAGAGGATGAGATCCGGAGGCTACCTGGCCCTTTCCAGACTCTGTCTAAGAGTATAGGGTAAAACACATCAAAAGGTGTAGACAAGATATCAAAAAATAGTGTTTTACTACCAATCTGAAATTCTTTTTGGTATTTTCTGAATTGTTTTTATTTGTGGTTTCTAAGAAAAAGCTACCTTTGCTTCAAAACTTAGCTACGGTTGTGAGACAAAGACAGTCTACTCTTATGGCTAAGCCAGCTGATTTTCCAAGGTTAGATAAGAAGTTAAGAGAATCCTAGAGTTGACCTAGTTTGTCACTGATTCTAACAAGTCTCATCGTGATTACCATTTCTTGGTAGTGCTTGAAAAGGCCACTTTTACTGTCAATGTTCTCTTGAATAAAAATGTTTTCTGGGGTCTCTAAGGTCTTATACAAACACTCAATTCCCCAGTGGAGTCGCCAGAAATGTTAGGTCTCTGTAATAAACAAGATTGGCAAAGTCCGATCACAGAGTTAACATCATTTCAACCAACTTTGGGATTCTAGGATCTAGCCCTCCTGAATCCGGAGAGGGATCTCTCCAATATGTACAAAGATGGATTTGTCTTTGAAGTTTAGGATAATGATATTAGGCTAGTTATGAAGACCAAGGGTTTGTTTGGTTTTTTGGATGGTTGAACATAGTTGTTGTTTGAGGCGGAAAGATCTATATGCAAATAGGTTCGAAAGTGAGAAGTTGCAAGCAAAAAGAATAAGCTTTGATCAAGAAGAAATATTATGGCAAGTTTTCAGTCCATTGGGCTATGGAGTCATAAGAGGATTTAATTGGAACAATCAGGTTCAAGACTGATCTATGGGGCAAGTCATCTATGCCTAAGGATCTCTTTAAAGTTTGATTTATGGAATGGAGTGATACAATAAGAAAGGGAAATGACAGATGCAGAACAAAGAGCAGCCCAAGATCTGGTAAGTACTTTGAAACTAGCCAGCCTTTGACCAGGCACTTAAGAAAAACATAGAAGAAAACTAGGATCTGGTAAGTACTTTGAAACTATCCAGCCTTTGATACACTTCTGATAGAAAACATATAAAAACAAAAGGGAAACCTGGAGGCAACGTTTGGAGTAGAAGCAAGCGGGCCGGGCACACCACAAATCCTCTCCTAGCTCTTCTTTACTTGGTTACTTTCAAGACAATCACGAAGATAACACAGAATGGCCTAAGATCTGATAAGTACTTTGAAACTTAGTCAAATTTTAACACATCCTAAGGGAAACAATCAAATAGTTGAGCAAATAAGAAAGGGACTCAGGGCTAACCTTAATTTCCTCAGTTCATCTTCACACAACATATATTGAAAGTAACATTTAAAAAAAACATTCAGCTAAGACAACAAGACGAGGGAACACTAGCATCCCTGTACTTAAACTGAATTACATCATTTTCAAATAACACAGTTGAAAGAAAACATTTAAATAAAAATTTCTCAGCTAGAGAAGGTTACTGATATACAGTAGGTCATAACCCTGTTTAAACTATTCTTTATAGTGGAAAATGAAACAAATTTAAAATAGAAACAAAATACAAGTTACAGTGAGAATAACATCACCATCAGCATAGACCAGGATCCCATAAATCAGCTTGTATTGATGCTTCAAACTAGTTACAATATTCAAATCCAGTGTTTTAATCCATCTCTCTTCATAACCTAACCTATCTGTTACAAGTAGAGCTCCAAGAGCCAGTGAAATCCTATCTACAATCAAGAGTCTTCAGCTCAGTTACAATACAATGTTTCAGCAATTTACATTAACAACCAACCCCTCACTCATCTTCTACTGAAGTATTTATAGAAGGATGAGGAGGTGAGACCTGATAAAAGATCTCAAACCAATTAATACAGTCATAAATGTCTTTCTTGGCCCTTGGGGGCTCAAAGAAGAAATTATACAGGTGTTCTACTGCATTAATTGACTTACATTTATGAAAATAGCTCGGTGGGAGCTTTGTTTGACATTTGAGGCTCTGTGTACAATTTGGGTTACTCTGCGGACGTCCGTTAATAAATTTGATGGCAGAAGTAACTTCTTCGGCTGCTTCGAGGCATGATATCTGATTTTGATCAATAAATTCAGCTCTTGATGGAATACTTCGAGGCATAGGTGGCGCTTTATTTGGTGGGAAGAATCAATTTGCTTCCATCTGTGGCGGTGAAGGGTTTCCTGATAAAACACTTTAGATTTTCCTTTAATCTGTGTTTTAGATTCGGGGATTTAGGCATTTGATAACTGTTTTAGCCTTAATCCCCACAAATCCGTCCACTAATCTGCTGTTATGGTTCATTTTTGATCTTCAACGTCTGATACTCTTCCTCTGCATTGATCTTTACGGTTTTTGTGTCGTGTGGGCTGCGCAGGTCATATAAGGCATTAATGCCTAATAAAACATCAATGAAATGTGATATTAAACCTTGTGGATGATTTCCTTATGTATTCGAAAGCCGGAGGATCGTCATCCTCGGCCTGCGAATTTTTTTTCATTTTAAGCGAAAAAACCTTAAACCTGCACAATACAAACAAAATGAGGAAATCCTACGTTTATATGGGTAAATCTGCATCTGAGGGCGTGTGGGAGAATGAGACAATCGGAGCCGTTGATCGCGCTCTGATCGACGGTCAGGAGCGACTTGGAAAGTTAGCGGCGGAGGAGGTTTCACAGGGCCATAGAATCATGAGGATGAATAATAGCCATCGATCTGCAGAGATCGACGGCAGATATTGAATCTTGGACGCGCGATGGATGGGTTAACGAGCGAGCATGTCCGTTAAAGGTCGAGCAAGTGAGGCGATCGGGAGCCGTCGGATGGGAAGTCCCAGATCGAACGGTGGGGGTGGATTCCGCTGCATGGTTATGGTGTGAAGTTTAACGTGCGAAATGAGGTGATAGCACGATGGTTTTAAAATAGTGGTGGGGACACGCGTCGACCAGCGTATGGAATCGCTGGCCGACGGGAGAAAACCACCATGGCTCAAAAGATGGTGCGAAATGGAAACTAGTGGTTTCTTGACAAACGACGCGGGAGAAAGGGGGGTCCACCTAGTGAGATGTGCTCCGCTTTGTCGGATCTGGGGAGCAGATCGACGGTCCAGGTTGATCACGAAATAAAACATGTGATTTTAATTATTCCCCGTTAAACTTTATAAAATGGGTTTTTTCAGGTTTTCAAAGGGAAATGAACGGAGGAAAATGGTATTTTTCAGTTTAGCGCCTAAGGAATGAGCGGTCAGTCCTAGCGCTAGGGTATATGGAGGAAAATGGCTCGGGGCTTAGCTTGAAAGGGCTAAAACGCCAAAAACACACAAAATATGCCATTTTTGTGATTTCCAATGATTTTTCAGAGAAAAGGGTCTGATAAGTTAAAAAGTGAGTTTTTAACCTTGGGAAGTGGAATGTGTGAAGGGTTGAAGGGAAAACATATGTTTTTTTGGGGTTTTTATGAATAAAAGGAAAGTGGAGAATGAGGTAAGTTGGAAGAAAAGCAGGGGAAAAAAGGGGAATGCAGCAGTATTTGACTGTGGATTTTTATAGGATTTCAAAGGCTTCTGAAGTATGAATCAGTAGTATGGGATATGGACAGAGGGGAAAAGGTTGGTTGCCTTTATAGAGACTTCAAGAGCCAACAATTTTGAGAGATGAAAATTGTTCCTTGGAGGCTCCCAAAAGTTCTTAGCCACCTTTTGGTATAGAAAAATATTATGGGTGGCTAACAACCTACAAGGTTAACACCACAAGAATTGGAAGAAAAAAGAGCAAAAGGGCTTTGCTACAGTTGTGATAGAAAATACACTAAAGGTCATAAGTGTGCTGAAAATAAATTATTTTACATAGATTGTGAAGAGGAAGAAGAAAATGAACAAGAAGAGGATATACACCAGGAACCAACCCTAGAAGAGGAAGAAATGAACCCGACCATATCGTGTAATGCACTGGCAGGAATTACCACTCCTCAAACTCTCAAGATAGAAGGACAAATCAAGAAGAAAAAGGTAATAGTGTTGATTGATTTAGGTAGCACCCATAATTTTATTCATTGTAAGGTAGCCAAGGAATTAAATTGTTTTTTATACCCAGCACCAGAATGTCAAGTGATGGTTGCAAATGGAGGAACTATAAATTGCTCTGGAAAATGCCATAATATCAAGCTAACCATGGGGGAATATGTGTTGACTAGTCCAATGTTTTCCATTCCTATGGGAGGTGCTGATGTTGTACTAGGAGTACAATGGTTACAATCTTTGGGGACGGTAGCTTTTAATTTTCAAGAACTTTTCTTGAATTTTTTTTTTAGAAGGAAAGGAAGTCGAATTACGGGGTATTGCGGGGAAGCCAGGAAGGATAATAAGCTCTAATGTCATGACAAAGCTTCTAAAGAAAGAACAACGAGGCGTAATTGCACAATTATACTCACTAGAAGTTCCAACATCAAAATCATCTATTCCTGCAGATCTCCAACAAGTCTTGGACAATCATTCCAAGGTGTTTGAAACTCCCAAAGGACTCCCACCTATTCGTGATCATGATCATGCTATTCATTTGATTCCAGGAAGTGTTCCTCCAAACATCAGGCCTTATGGATATCCTTATGTCCAAAAGAGCGAAATTGAACGTATGATTGCAGAAATGTTAGAGGCGGGTATAATTAAACCTAGTCAAAGTTCTTTCTCTGCTCCTGTAGTATTGGTACACAAGAAGGATGGATCATGGCGTATGTTTCCAGATTATAGGTAGCTCAATAAGCTCACCATTAAAGATAAATTTCCCATTCTTGTGATTGATGAATTATTGGATTAATTACATGGAGCAATTTATTTTATCAAGTTGGATCTTTGTTCAGGATATCATCAAATTAGAATGAGGACTGAAGATATTCCAAAAACAGCATTTTGAACTCACGAGGGTCATTATGAATTTTTGGTCATGCCTTTTGGCCTTAGCAATGCACCTTCTACATTTCAAGGGTTGATGAATTCCATTTTCAAACCCTTCCTTAGAAAATTTGTGCTAGTATTTTTTGATGATATACTAATCTACAGCAGGTCTTGAAGGATCATGTTGAACATGTTGACAGGGTGCTCAAACTATTGCAGGAGAAACAATTATATGCAAAAACATCCAAATGTTTCTTTGGAGTACAAGAGGTGGAATATCCGGGTCATATTGTATCTCACGAGGGTGTTAAGGTAGACCCTAAAAAAATTAAAGCCATTAAGGAATGGAAAGTCCCCACAACCATAAAGCAGTTGCGAGGATTTCTCGGGTTAACAGGGTATTATCGCAAGTTTGTTAAGAATTATGGGAGAATAGCAGCACCTCTAACAACATTATTGAAGAAAGATACATTTTCATGGACTCCTGAAGCAACTAAGGCCTTTGAACATCTTAAAGAGGCAATGTGCCTAGCACCGGTCTTAGCTATGCCAGACTTCACAAAAACCTTTATTGTGGAATGTGATGCCTCAGGAAATGGAATTGGTGTTGTTTAATGCAAGAAGGAAGACCCATTGCTTTTGAAAGTCGTCCAATCAAAGGAAAGTATTTACAGAAACCTATTTATGAGAAGGAAATGTTAGCAATACAACATGCACTAAAGAAATGGCGAACTTACCTAATGGGAAGACACTTCAAGGTAAAAACTGATCATGATAGTCTTAAACACTTTTTGGAACAAAGACTATCTTCAGAAGAGTAGTAAAAATGGGTCACAAAGATGTTGGGTTATGACTTTGAAATAATCTACAAAAAAGGAAAGCTTAATGTTGTTGCAGATGCACTCTCAAGAAAGAATGAAGAGGTGGAAGCATTGCTTTGTGCCATTTCTATTATCCAACTAGATTGGATAACCGAATCAAGAGATGAATGGAAGAAGGACAAAGATGTATGGACACTCATTCAAAAGTTGCAGCAAGATCCTAGTACATCTGATACATTTAGTTGGAAAAATGATTCCTTATGGTACAAAGATCGCTTATATCTTTGTAAGAATTCCCAACTAAAAAAAATATTCTTCTAGAATTGTACACTTCTCCTTTAGGAGGACACTCAGGATTTTTAAAAACTTACCACAGGGTGAAGAAAGATTTTTTTTGGGATGGCCTTAAATCTGATATTCAAAAATTTGTGGCGGAATGTTTGGTTTGCCAGCAGAATAAAGTTGATACAATTAAGACCCCGGGTCTTCTACAACCTTTATCCATTCCAAGTCAACGTTGGGAGGAGATTTCAATGGATTTTATCACAGGTTTACCTAAGTCCGAAGGAAAGAGTGTCATCATGGTGGTAGTTGATAGACTTACCAAGTATGCACACTTTTGTGCATTATCTCTTCCATTTAAAGCAAGTACAGTTGCTACTACATTTATGGACAGAATTCAAAAGCTACATGGAAGCCCAAGGGTTATTGTGAGCGACAGAGATCCCATTTTTACTGGAAATTTTTGGACGGAGTTATTTTCTTGTTTGGGTACTCAATTAGCTCATAGCTCATCTTATCATCGTCAATCCGATGGTCAAACTGAGATAGTAAATAAATGTTTGGAAGGATATCTTCGTTGTTTTGTATCTGATAAACAAACACAATGGGTCAAGTGGTTACCTCTCGCTGAATGGTGGTATAACACTTCCTTCCATACCGCAGCAAAAATGACCCCATTTATGGCACTTTATGGATATCATCCACCATCGATTACATCATCTTTAAGGGAAAATTCGAAGGTTCAAGCAGTCGAAGATCACATCGAGCATCAGCAAGAAGTTCTCCAACTCTTAAAGGATAACCTTAATTTGGCACAAAATCGAATGAAACAACAGGCAGATCAACATCGCAGCGAGAGAAGTTTTGATGTAGGAGATTAGGTATTTTTACGGCTACAACCATACAAACAAATGTCCCTCAAGCAAGCTAAGAAGGATAATAAATTATCGCCAAAGTACTATGGTCCTTACAAGGTGTTGCAAAAGATTGGTACTATGGCATGCAAATTGGAGCTTCCTCCTTCTTCACGAGTGCATCCAGTTTTCCATGTTTCATGCTTAAAGAAGGTTATAGGTGAAAATCTTCCAGTTCAAACAATATTTCCAGAACTTGATGAGGAAGGAAAAATCATATTGGAACCTGAAGCGGTCACGGAAACAAGAACTCGACAAATACGAAATCGATCAATTTCAGAGTATCTCATCAAGTGGAAGAACTTACCCACTAAAGATTCTACATGGGAGGATGAGAATTTTATACAGAAGCACCCAGAGCTACTCAAGCGTTGAGGACAACACTTTTGTGAAGGAGAGGGGCATGTTAGGTCCCTATATTACTAGTATAGCCCCTTATTGTTGTTAGTGTAACCCCTTTATTGTTATTATTGTACCCTTGTAACCCCCATTTTGTTATTATTGTGCCCTTAAATTATTATTGTTAGGTCAGCTAGGATTACATTATGGCCCCATGGAATCCTATATATAGAAAGGAGGTTTTATAAATTGTATCATCCAAGAATTATTCATTCATGTAATGTATTGGGGGTTGCCCCCTCGAAGTGGCTTATTTCTAAGACGTTGATATCTCTTTTCTTCTATTTTTGGAGCTAGTTTCACAACACCAGTTAAAACACATACACCTGAATAAATAATTCAATTCCGCACATGCATGTATAAGCAAGATCCTTAATTTTTTTTAATTGAGTGGGAGGTTCTTGCATAACAAAACAAGTCATCCACCCATATCAAATCAGGTTGGTATTGGAGCACTAGGTTTCTTACTTTACAGAGCACTAGGTTGCTTGCTTGACAGAGCAATAGGTTGCTTTCTTGACAGAGCACAATGTTGCTTGCTTGCTCGTTTTTACTTGAAGGGTGTTTAATAGTGTAAATAATTTAACTGTTTGCAAATTTATTGATTCTTACAAGTTTTATTTTGGTAGAGGTGAAGGGGAGTTACTGCTAGCTAATTCTAGATGAGGACAAGAAGGAAAAAGGTTGAAAGCATCCTTCTTACCCAAAGGACCTCAAGGCAACCCTTGAATCACAAGAGTGATTCTTTGCAAAAGAGACTGCTTGAAGAAAAGATACAAGTTGCAGAGAAGAGCTTGAATCTACAGCCAAATTGTTTTTGAATCTTTGTGAATTGTTGTTGAAGTTATTTAATTCATTTACATAGTGATGGCAACTTCATCACGTGGTGGTTCTAAACCATCCCCATTTGATAAAGAGATGTTGCAGTACTTTCACATCATGAAAGTCATGGTGCAATAGTTGTATGAAGATGTAAGGGAGAGCACTAAAATTAAAGAGAAATTGGTTTATATGAAGAAAGAGAAGAAATAACTTCTTCAAAAGATACATGAGATGGAGATTCAGCTCCATGATGCCAAAGAAGCCTTAGCCAAGCATGTGCTTGAAGAAGAGGTAAATAATTTTAGTTTGTCTTTAATTTCGTCTCAAGATAAATGTGTAGGTTCTTTTTAAAAACACACTAGATGAATAAGGTAAAAATTGATGATGAAAATTCACTATGAAGGTCAAGGATTAGGCAAACATGCACAAGGCATGGTTGAGGAAAGGCCTAAGTATTTGGGTCTTGGCTATGGAAAATTTTATGGAGAAAGTTCTAAAGCCATGAAGGCACTTGAAACAGTTCCAAGAAGGACTTTTGTTGCAGGTCCAAAACCTTAAACATGTAAAGTTTGCAATCAAGATGAATGAAATTGTTTGAAACCCATGTTGCAACAGGATGCTTGTAGACATGCAGCTTATGGTGAACAAGAGAGTTGTGACAGCTCTAAGGAAATGAACAATGTTTTTGGTATTCAAAAGAGAGATGGAACCTCTTCAAGTTCATCTTCTCAAGAAGGTGAAAAAGATGGACATTCAAAGCAGCATTCAAGGTATAATTCTTCCCATAATCATGTTGTTTATGAATATGTTAAACATGACAATTCTGCATGCATGAATGGGAGAAAGATTTTTTGTTCCTAATGTGGTTTGTGTAGCCATGAAGTTTAAATGCTAAAAGAGAATGAAAGCATACAGGAATCAGTTCAAGTAAACGCGACTTTAAGAGAAGATGCAAAAGATTTGCACTTATTGCTAGAAAAAGGGATATCTCATTGCCCAATGTTGGTCACTGCATCCAACCACTCATCTCAAGCACATGAAGCAAGAGGATAAAAATACTGGCGAGAATGTGACCAACGATTCCATCATCGATGTGGGTCCAGATGATTCACAAGAAGAATGTGTTCAGTAGGAAAAATATCCATTGAAGTGGGTTGGCAAGAAATGGCTCAATTTCTTGACCAAGTATGCCATGCATTTACTTTGTACATAGATGAAAATTTCAGATTTATGTATGGCTGAATTTCTGTTGAAAGTATGACAAGTTGCAGTAGGTTATCACAACTTGTATGATGCATGATTACATGTGAATGTCATTTGTTTGAAGGCATTATGTTTGTTGCAAAATTTCACCAAGATGGTGTAAAAGATGGGTATGCTACTCATTTATGTTGCAACAATATCATTCAGTTCAGCTCTTATAGTCACCCACATGTTTCGGGATTATGTACTTGTTGGTACTTGAAAGGAAGGGTTGAAAGTGTACATATGCATGAGTTTGTATGTCAAAATGGTGAACTTGTAAATAGGTTCATTGTACATAGATACATGAACGAGTGTTGTCAATGTATCATGTTGTGTATTGACATGTGTCAATTGTGTCGCACACATGTTTGTTGACTTGTGTTGATTGTGTTGCACACTTTTCATATCGTCTTGTGTCAATTGTATTGCACATTTCACGTAGACTTGTTTTTGATGTCGCATGTTGCACGACTTATGTTTTAGTCAAGGGTTTTTTTCGATTGTTCGTCGATAAATGGATACACCAATAGGCAAGAGGATTGCCATGTATGTGATGTTACAGGAAGGTGACAATTAGTTCTTTGAAGAAGAAAAAAGAGGTGGTCTTCATTTCAATTCTTGCATAAGATTTTACTTTCAAGATTGATCATGTGTTCTTGTGACAAGATGTTGCAGGAAGTTTTGGTCCATTCAATGAAGAAGTGGACAAGATGCAAGGTGTTTTGTAGCCGTTGAAAAACAAGCTGGTGTTTTGTTGATGAAAAAAGTTCACTCATCTTGAGAGCTTAATTTGGAAAGTGGATTTCCAAGACAGAGCTTGTATGCCATAGTTGCAAGAGGGACTTCATTCTTAGTGGGAAGGCTAAAAGACATAGAGAGAATAGTGGTACAACAGGGTATGCATCAGTTTACTACAGCCAACAATGCTGAAGTGGGGCAGCAACAACCAGAGAGCAGTGGTCAAGAGACATAGCCAGTTGCGGTGCAAGGCACGTCATCGTGATTTCCAAAGAGACTTGTCAATAAAAATTAGTTGATATAACTTGAAAGTAGTAGAGTGTTGAAGCTGAAGGCAAATAATCATCAGCTTTTTTGGGTCCAAAAGCCCATCAGTGGGAAGCAGTGATTAGATTGGGATTCGATAATGGTGGATGTCATGGAGTCTTGAACTCTGCATATATAATCGAGGATTGCATAGCAACGAAAATGTTGTAGGTGGAACAACCGACTGTGATCCAGTCAACAACTAGGGCTGAATGGTGGTGATTAGATCGTAGAAGCAACAGTGGGAGATCTCATCGCAGTGGAGAAAAATTGCACATCGCACAGAACAGAGTTTACCATTAAAGCATTTTGCAAAGTTATATTTTTTAACCTGTGATGCGAAATGAGGAGGTGGAGAGATAACGAGGATCATCGAATCAAGGAACAAACCAACGGTTGAGATTGTAGCACACAGGAAGTGACTTCCCAGTTCACAAGGAATAAGGTTTAATGGTGTAAATTTAAACTTGTGAAGTGTGATGAGTCATATGTGTGATAAGCCGAAGGGAGATGGGTTAATATTTCCGATATGAGAAATCTTAAATCCTTTGATTTACGAAAAATGTATTTTGGACGAACTGTGATGTGGCAATGCGATTGCAACTTCACGTTGAAACTTGCATTGTTTAAACGTTAAGGGTATTTTTTATATTCTGCGACGTGATATTTGTGAGATTGTATGTCTCCCAATATAGGATGTACCTTGTATTATGGTTGCGAATTTGTTTGATATTGCACAATATCGTAAAAGGTATCCGATGTTAATCGCGAACATATGTATGTTTAATGAAACTCCGATATTTTATTATGTTGTTTCTGCTAAAGTATAAGAAACTTAACGATTATGGGTGCACATGTGGCCACTGCCCTAACCATAACTTTTAATGCATGACTTTATTGGTGGTGTGGATAAGGGTGTGCCAAATTTTTCGGTCAACCCTATTCTAACTCTAGTTAACTGGAGTTCTCCACATTTACTGGAGTTTTCCTAGGAGATATTGGGAAAAAGTATAGAAGGCTCAATTTGCGACCATGCTGAGTAAATTAAGAGTCATTCTTGACTAATTCAAGAATTATAGATCCATTGGTGAGGTTTTGAGAGCCAGCTAAGGACTTATGAGTGTGATTTTTCTTTAGAGATGTTCCAAGGGCCTCTAGGTCCACCAAGAGCCAATAGGAGAATGAGGCCTAGCTAGAGGCCATTCTTAGGAAACCAATAGTAATTTCTGAATACATTTAACCATTTGAATACAATGATGGTGTTTGTAGAATTATTTGGAGACTTATAGATCCGAAGAAGCCGCAGGGAAGTTTCGGGGAGCATAGTGCCACCAGGTGTTGGAGGCATAGAACGGGGAGCTTGAGTTCATTTTGAGCGAATGAACAACCTATTTTGGATGATTGATATGTTATGGAGATATTAGAATAGGTATCACAAGTATAAGAGGAATTATAGGAGAGCTTGTGCCACATAGAAGCTCAGGGAAGCTCAAGGACACCGACCGAAAAGGTCAAGCCCAAGGGAGCCTAGGTCCATTTCCAGAGATTGAGCAGTCGATCCATGGGTATTTTGGTATTCTAAACCCATTGGTATAGTCCAAAAACCCATTGGATTTTAGCATCATATTGTAAAAGAAATTTACCATCTTAATCCCAAAGAGTCAAGTCCATTGACGAAGGCTCAAGGAGATGTAGCCCAAGTGTTGAGGTTGAACTCCTTTATTATGTTTGTTGTTATGTGTTGTTGGTTAATTTTCTGCAATTTATGGTTGTTTTAAACGATTTTAATGAGATTAAAAATATGTGTAATTTCTCACTCATAAAGCCTTAAACCGGTTAAAACAAACACACCTGAATTAAGAATTTAATTCTGCACATGCATGTAGAAGCAAGATCCTTAACTTGTTTTAATTGAGTGGGAGGTGCTTGCATAGAAAAACAATTCAGCCACCCATATCACATTAGTCACCCTCATGAATGTGGTCAGAGAATTGCATAGTCCAAATGGCATCACCAACCATTCAAATAACCCCTTGTTTCATCTCGAATGAGTATTCCATACATCGTGTTCTGCAATTCTGACTTGATGATAGCCACTGTGAATGTCTTCTTTTGTGAAATAGATAACATTTTTCAATTGATCTAATAAATCATCATTGCAGGTGAGAGGGTACTTATTCTCCACCGTTATTTTGTTGAGTTCTTTATACTCCATGCATATCCTCTGGGTGCCATCCGTTTTTGGCACCAACACAATAAATGGATGGCATGGAGAAGAGCTTGGTCTTACGACCCCTTGGTTCAACAATTCCTACACTTATTTCTTTATCTCCTCCATATCCATAGCTAATAACCTATACATACCAATGTTGGGTAAAGAAGCATCCCGCTGCAAGTGAATCTCATGTTGGATCTCACACTTTGGAGGCAACCGACTTGGTTCCTGAAAAAACCCAACATAGTTAGAAACAATTTCACACAATTTCTTTTTATGAGTGGGATCACAACCTTTGAAAGCATCAAATGTCTCTACATATTTTTCTATCACAACCATGAGCATGCACCCTTTTCTAAAATTCACCAACCTCTTCATTTGACATGCAATTATAAGTATGGCACTGATTTTGGTGTGATGGGATCTAACAATGTATTCCACCTCATCTTTCGTGAGATGATACTTGTTTTCATGGTGAAATAAATATTCTTTTGTGTCATACAAATATAGAATTCCAAATACAATACCACATATATCGAAAGGTACAACATCAAGATCAAACTCATCAACTATTTAGGATGTAATAACAAATCTATCTCTACACTTCTTGGTTACATGTAAATTGGCTTTATCACATACCCAACCAAGCGGGTAAGGTTTCAGATGAGGCTTCATTTATAATCCTAACTTTTTAACCAAGAATTCGAAAATTAAATTTTCTTGTGAGCCCAAATCAAACAAGGTTTCCACTTTAGTATATTTCATTATGAATCTAATGTGGAACAATTCAATTCTATTTCATTCATTAACAAGAGGCTCATTTGAAGAACTTTTACTTCCATACGATTCATAATTTTCATTAGCATGAAGAGAAAGAGTACCTTGTGTGCCCATTGTTGTGATCAATGTCTCATCACCAGAATCAGATCCAAGGTCCTGTTGCATGGTTACGACCATATTCTACTTACCCTTTCCACCAAATATATTTGGCTTCAAATCCGGATGAAACTTCAAACAATGTTCATCGTCATGGCCTTCCTTCTTGCAATGTGTTCAAGATGGCTTCATTCCTTCCTCCTTTTTTGTAGCTTCCTTTTTGTCCTTTCCCTTGCCGTTTCCTTTGAACTTTCCATTATGAGGTTTGAAAGACATTACCTTTGAATAGTCTTATTTGTCATTCTTGCCCCTTCTTTCAAGGTGAATGACCTTCACACTAGCCACATCAATAGTAGTAGGATCAAATAATAGCAAATAATTCCTAATGTAACTATGTAAAGAACCAATATACTTTGTTATAGTTTCAGGTGAATCAAGTGGAATGCTCACATTTAATGTTTTTTTTCTAAATTCTTCTGTAAATATTTGTACATTTTAACCCTTTCCTTGCCTTAAATATTGTCATTCCATCAATTCATTTTGTCAATAACCCAAAGGATAAAAATGATCTTTTAATGAAGAAACAAAATCGAACCAAGAAGAAAGGAGATTACCCATGTTTTTGTTGCCATGATGCAACTTTATCTCCCACAAAACGAGAGTGGTTCTAACTCAGCCAAAGGGACTCTAACTCGATCTTTTCCTCATCCTCCTCGATCTGTTCTATTTCGAAATAAACCTCAATATGTCTAATCCAATTGTTAATTTTTTTGCATTACATTCTCCATTATATGTGGGCAATTCAAACTTTACATATAGCTTAAAAAATTGTTTCTCATATGTATGTATATGATTTCTATTAGAATGATGATAAGAGGAAGAAGAAGAAATTTAACTGGTGGATGGAGAGGGAGTAGGTTCTCCTCCTCCACCTTCATGGTGTGGTGATGCATGATCCTCATGCTCTTTCTTCTCATGCTTGATAGTCTTCTCATATTGTGCAAACAGCTTGTCAACTTTCTCTTCCATGTTGAAGAATATCTTGTGATAATTTATCTCTTCTTCATCTCGTGCATCATCATCTGCCATGTTCCATCTTCATAGTGCATGCCCCGCTTTGGGATCAAAGGATTTAAGTTTTCCTTCAACTTTTTGGATCTTGTTCCTAGTTATCATTCACTCATGCAACTCACATAAAGAAGACCTTCTCTGATACCACTAGTAGAAAATGATGAAATTAGTGACTAGGTGACTAAAACAATTATTCACCATAATTATTTCAAGTGAATTACTACTAAATTTAAGCAATTTTAAGTGACCGAACTAAAAATACTAACTTAAATGACTAATTTAGTTTAAGGATAAAATATATGACTAGATAATAAGTGACCAAGCTAAAAACGACTAACTAAAATGACTAATTTAGTCCATGAATAAAATATATGACTAGATAATAAGTGACAAAATTAATATTGATTAACGTAAATGACTACTATAGCCCAAGAATAAAAATATAAACAAATAATAAGTACAACAAGTATATGAATTAGTCATTTATGTTAGTAATTTTTAATTGTGCTCTTAATGCTTGGTTGCTCCTTTTCACAATTGTCCCTTGCGAAAAGGGACAATTGTGAAAAGGAGCAACCAAGCATTAAGAGCACAATTAAAAATTACACCCTTGTCAATCTAACCACACCAACTTCAACTTACATTAGATCCATTGGCACTCTAGTCAACTTATTCACACTCATTGCTTGGGGTGTTCTCCTTAGTCGTGCCACACCTTTGTCGTGCCCGTGCCACCAAACTCATGTGCGCTCTCAGCCACCTTGGTTCTTCCTTTCTTGGGAAGTTGGGATGGTTGGCCATGTCACACCCTTCATGGCACCTGTTCACCAAGACATCCTTGTGCGAAACCAATGCGCCCAAGTGGAAACTCCATATCTTGTTTTTTTTTTCCATCATCTTAGTGTCGTTGAAGCCGTTGCACATTACTAAACCCTCTACCAACTCCTCCATAAGATTGTATTATTTGTGATATAAACATCACAAATGGTGCAATGAGGATGTCACCTTGCCTTTATTAAAGGCACACCCAACTTAGGCCCTAAAAAAACCCCTCAATGAAATAAACATTACTCAATGATGCAAATTTCCTCAACATTTTATCATTAAATCAAATTTTTTCTATAATAAAAAACTTCTAGCTTTTACTTTTGAATCCATCCCTTTAATTAAATTTACATTAACATTAATATACTCTTAAACATTTATAAAATTAGAATTCATCTAAATTCCCACATGAATTATATCCCTATATTATTAATTTTTACCATATAATTTACATTAAATAAATAAAAATGTTGAAAATGTGTCTTTCATTCTCAATGAAAGAATCTAAATATATTAAAAACAAATCAACTCCAAAATTTCATCGAACCAAAGTCTCCCTCCATGAGATAATTTTTCACTCCCCAAAATTTTAAAACCAGTTCCAATTTTCAAAGATGGTAGACTCGTTTTAGACCCATGTCGATATGATTAGTTATGTTTTTAAATCCCCAATTCAATTTTTTATGCTTTTCTGAACCCAAATGTGTTTTTATGCTGCTAACATCATTCAAGAGCCATTATCTTGTCTATTGGAGTATACAGGGATTTTGAGGGATCGACCACATTAACATGAAATTAATGGTACATGTGGAGGTTCTGTTAGGGAAAGGGCGGATGATGGTAGTGGGGCTGAGGTTTCGATTAGAATAATTGGTGTCGGGTGTTGGCTCAAGGGGTCTTGACCCAGGTTCGGAGGTGAAGGTTTAATAACAAACCCCTATACTACTAGCCCTTTCGGCAGTGACTCGCTTGTGCAGGTCAAAGTCTCACCTGAAGCAGTATGGGAGGGTGCTGGAACCAGGTTTCCACACCCTGAGAGAGAAGGTAAGAACACAGGCCCAAAATTATCATATCTACATAGAAGCATGATTCCTAGGGTTCCAAACGTAACCAGACTATATTTATTATCATATCTGCTCTATCAGGTTCACATCCACGTGCGTATCATCAGTTATAACCATAAAACAACATAATCGCAGCCAATATTTTCAACACAGATAGTTCGTGTTCATTAACAGAGATGTAATCAGCAAGTGAAACAACAGTCCCATCACATTAATATACTAAATGAAAATAATTTCATACCACGAAGATAAAATAGATGAGTTTGCAGCTTAATCAGAAAATCTTAGTTCGCATCAATCATAACATAACAGATCTAGAAAACATCATATGTTTCAGAAATAATTCGCATATATTACTTATCAAAATCTTCTTACATCCTCGAATACCACCTGTGCACACAGCCAGCAGGGTTCACACACAGTAGGACAGAGGATCTCCGTACATAGAGCGAGCATGAGTCCTAACCCAAAACAACCCAACCCAGATCT
Source organism: Pinus albicaulis (assembly GCA_034641835.2). Classification (NCBI taxonomy): domain Eukaryota; kingdom Viridiplantae; phylum Streptophyta; class Pinopsida; order Pinales; family Pinaceae; genus Pinus; species Pinus albicaulis. The sequence continues at coordinate 901,130,900 of CM076570.1, read as the reverse complement.
AGCAATTCGTACTTTGCATCAATATCTATTCATTCTCTACCTATCGACTCAAAAAGGTTCAAATATTTATACTGCTTTAGCCTATGCATCCAATGGTCCGCAAACTGTGGTTTGCGGACTCTTGGTCTACCCTTGACCCACTTACAATGCATTAGGGGCTTTGACCCACCCCAAAACCACTACGTTGGACTAAATATAATAAAAAATATACAAAATGGACCAGATTCGCAGCTTTGTAGGAGACCCTGTTCCAACAGTCCCCCAACACAATATTGTGACTTGTCCCGAGTCACTGAGGTGGTGGGATCTCCACCTGCGTCTGCAACCGTCTAATCACTCCGGTTACTGGGGTAGCACAACGTCACTCTTATAAGTATTCTGAATTCATCCCTACTTTTCTCGTGTATCCCTCGGATCTTCCAATATTATGGTTGCTTGATATAAGCCCCACTATGCCCGAGGATATACGAACCCCACCGCCAGTCATATAGTCATTTGATCTGATATGGTTTGAGCTAACTTCCATTGACATACCCAGGCAGCAGATCACCGCACAAGGTAGCTAACCGAACAACCCCGCTTTCTATGACTTCCTTGACCACATAAGGCCCAAGCTAGTACTGTTGGAATTTCCCTGGGTGATTTTCAAACTGGCTATCATATAGTAGAACTAAGTCATTTGCAGTAAAGGTATTTTAGCGAATATGTCGATCATGCCATGCTTTGTCTTGCGCCTTCTAGACCTGCTGATGGAAGTTAGCAATAAAACAATCTTCCTCTAAGGCCACGAGATGCGCTAAACATTCCTCTAGAATGGCTGGCTTGGCCATGTTAGTAAAGGTGACAATGCTTAGGCTGGGAATGATATATTCCATGGGAATGACGGCCTCCTTGCCGTATACCATCTGAAACGATGTTTTTCCTATCAGTTTTTTATAAGTGGTGTAGTAGGCCCAAAGAACAGATGGGATACAGACGTCCCAATCGCTGTGTTCTCCAAAACCTTGTTAAAAGCTTCAATTACTCCATTTGCCTAAGGGTGGTATGGGGTACTCTTTGCGTAGTGGATCCGAAATTCCTCTGTTAAGGCCTGTATTGTCTCATTAACAAAGTGCATACCTTAATCGCTCATCACGATCTTAGGACACTTGAACCTGGTCAGAATCTATTCGAAAATGAAATGCATAGTAGTACCTATGGTGCAATCCTTGACGACTTGTGCTTCGGCCCACTGAGTTATGTAGTTGGTAGCAGTTATAATGTAGCATACACCTGTCTTCTTTCCAAGAGGGTTGATAGGGCCGACAAAATAGATAGCCCATTTGTTAAAAGCTTGGAGGGCTACATGTGGTTGCAGAGGCATTTCATCTCTTCGGGATGGACGTCCGGTTCGTTGGCATGTATTGCAAGCCTTACAATAGTCATGTGAGTCAGTATGTAAGGTGGGCCACCACAACCCAACCCGTAAGATCTTTTGCGCCGTTTCTTTTCCTGCGTAATGACCCCCTGCGACCCCATCATGGGCTTCTAATAGGATGTCATGTCGTTCATGTTCTAAGACATACCTACGCAGCACTTCATCCGCGCCCATTTTATATAGATGCCTTGCAATGATGGTGAAATCCGCAACACAAGCTACCAAATCTTTATTCTACTGCACGGAATACCCTACAGGTGCCATGCCTGTAGAAAAACACTGGATGATGTCAGCGAAGTGCGCGTCTACTAATTTAATAGCAAATAGTTGCGCATCCAGCAACCCCTCCTCTAGGTTAGTCGGGTCCGCATCATTTTCGATTTGAGACAGGTGATCTGGCCTAGCATTCAGCCTTCCTGGCTTGACAATGATATCGAAATCATACTCCTGGAATAATAGAAGCCATCGAAATATTCCCCCCCCAACATAGGCTTATTCACTAGGTAATTCAAAGCTGAGTGATCTGTAAACATCTTGAAGTGACCCCATAATAGATAGTGTCGATACTTCTGTAGTGCATAAACCATGGGCAGTCCTTCCTGTTATGTAGTGGCATAATTGTGCTATGGGGCAAAGAGTTTTTGACTAGCGAATGCAACTGGGTGATCAATGTCCCTGTCTCCAGGCTGTGTAAGGACTACTCTGAGGGTGATTCTGGATGCATAAAAATGAACATGAAAGACCTTTTTCTAATTCAGAAAAATTAGGATAGGCACAGAGACCATGTTTTCCTTGAGTAGTTCAAAGACGCTCATTGTCCCAAAAAAATGAAACATATTTCTTAAGTAGTTTTTCCAGAGGTGCTGTAATCAATGTGTATCCTTGAATGAATTTTCGGTAGTAACCCGTATGTCCCAAGATTGAACACAGTTGTTTTTTAGTAGTTGGTATTGCCAGGTTGATCATAACTGCCACCTTTGCGGGGTCAACCATCAGTCCCTGTTGACATACAATATGTCCTAGTAGGATTCTGAAAGGTACACAGAAAATACATTTCTTAATATTTAGGGAGAATTGGTGCTTTCTATAGGCATCCAACATCTTGCACAGGTTCAACACATGAGTCCTTACCAATCCAAAGACTGTCCAATCATCAAAATATACTTCCAAGAATTGGTGGATGAACTCCTTAAATACTGCAACTATGACTCGCAAGAAGATAGCGGGGGTGTTCTTGAGTCCAAATGGCATGACCATGTACTGGAAGGAACCCCATTCCATGGCAAACGTAGTTTTGCTATGATATTCTAGTGTGATTCTGATATGATGGTAGCTAGAGAACCTGTCAGTGAATGAGTGTGCTTCCTAGCCACCTATGTTATCCAGGATTTCATCTGAGAACGACGTTGGGAAAGGATCATGTATGCATGCGTCATTCAACTTGTGTAAGTCCAAACAAATTTGGATTTCCCCCTTAGTCTTATTTTCCTGAACCACCATCGGACTCACCCAATCCGATTGTTTGACCAGTTCGATAATGCCTGCGGTGAGAATTTTATCAAGTTCTTCTTTAACCTTCTACTTATATTTAGGGTTCAATCGATATGGTCTCTATTTTACTGGGTGCACATCCGGTTTTAGTGTGATGTGCATGACCCCTAGTTCCCTTATGGTCCCCTTGAGTTATGAGAACTTCATGGGGAATAAGTCTTGATATTCTTTGAGCAATTTAGCTATTTATCTGATAGTGGCATCATCTCAATAGTCCCCGATCTTAGCCAATTTGGGTTGTTCTGCTGTGCCAATGTTAACTTCCTGCAATTTGAGAGGTTTCGTTACATCCACAATCTGTAGTGGAGGTCCAGCAATGGCGTGCTCCCCCTCCGATTCTGGGATAGAGATATTGCACGGATCTTCATCTTGCTCTTCTATAGTAATATTATGACAGTTGGCAATGTCATGCATCTGTGCCTCCCACGTTGGTGCCCAAAGGCTGCGTGGGGGCTGGGTTTCCTAAACAAAAATGTGTCTATATCTTGCAAAGCTTCATCGAGCAGCTCTGAGCCTCATATTAGGCCGAATGTCACTATGAATTCATCTTTCAAAGTTTTCCAGTGGCGGGTTTGCCTGCGTAGCTCCGCATGCAAATACCATGCCGCTGGAATGGGTCCCAACGCATGAATAAATAAGTGAACCCATTCTTTTGTAGTCCAATCAGCCCACTTGTCCATTCATGAGACCAAGTGTTCTCATGGATCCTTAGGACCTAGGAACTTCGTGACACGCACATCAGCTAGCCACTCGAATCATAGGGTCATCATATCTTGACATTCATCCCAAGCCTGGAATGCTTCCTTATGCATGTCCCACCATCTGGAGGGTGTTGCGCGTAGAGCCAGATTGAGGGCCCATAGCCTTCATTCCCTGGGAACCTCGGCTTCGAATATCCGTAGAAATTATTTAAAACTTCCAGACCATCAAAGTGGGGCAGGTCCCTTACCTCCGAGGATATACATTGAAACTCCCTTGTAATTCTAAGACATTGCGGCACAAACATGTCGTACAACCAGTTTTTCCAATTTTCCATTTCTTCATCAGAGTCAGAGAAATAGTCACTATCCATTTCCCAGCAGATCATGCCATCAGTCGTAGGGTTGATCCAATCTTCATCCTGCGTAGTTAAATTGTAGATGTGGTCTACCTCCTTGTCGATATGCACCGACTTCGTATACCTTTCCCCTTCAACGGGGTCTAAAGGGACTATCACTCGTACCCCTCCGTTCTCCAATATCATGCTTCTATTCTTCAAGTTGATAATACCGCCTATGTCGATGGCCCAGTCTAACCCTAGGAGCACAAGGTAAGGGTCCTCATCTTCCACAATCTGAATGACCTCAAAGTCAGCCCGGACCTTAACTCCTACAATATCCACTACAATTTGTGATAACCTTCCTAACAGTATGATCTTCTAATGATTGGCCATGCATAGCTGGATAGTGGACCATTCCAAATTGGGTTCTCCCATGTGCTACCAAGTTTTCTTGGGTAGCATGTTCGCGTCCGACCCTAGATCCAAAATAACTTGCTCCATTTCGTAATCCCCGATTTGCGCTGTGAGCTGTATTTCCCTACTAGTGTGTTTCTTGTACTTTTACAGTGTGTTTACATCCTTAACTTCTAGGGGTGGGTTGGTTTTCTCTGCGCAACTATTTAATAGTTCCTAGAGGGTCTCAACGGCCTGCTCCTTGCACATCAGTTTTATGCATGCTTGTAAAAATGGTTGGACCCCTTCTCCTTCTTTGGTGGCCAGAAGGACTTGCATAGTAGATGCTTCTATGAAGTCTTGCTGAGCTGCGATAAAGGTTTCCCTTTCCTTTTGTAGGTCTAGGCCCTCTGATTTTATGACTTCTTTCCTGATTAGAGGCACAACCGCAACTTTTTCTTCTGCCAACTGGTGGCTAGGTCGCTACGGGTAATGATATTAATACCTGGTCACTCATTCCAAGGCTCCATCGTAACCCTTTGCACATTCTACGTAGGTGTTTGCTGTTTCTCCTGTACCCTAGCCATTAAAATCAGGCAGTCCTCAATCACATGGTCCAGCTGCTTGCAATACCTACAGGATTGCTTTGTAGGGTTCGGGCAGTCCCTTGCAAAGTGACATATCTCCTTGAAGTTATAACATATTAGTTGGCCTCTTCCCCTACTTACGCTTCCGCCTCGGCCCCCTCCCCTACCCCTAAGGGGGGAGCCCCCGATAGCGGAGGGGGTACTTGGTGATGAAGGATATGTCTGTACCCTATAGATGTTTCCTTGGTCTATCAGCAGATCATAACTTCGAAAGTTCTGCTCATCATGCCCCATAGAACTACAAAACCTGCACCATTGCTGCTTAACCTTCAGAATACAAGCAGAAAGCTAAGGACAATGGTTTGTGTCGTACAACCCCGCAACGCAATAGTTGTCACACCATAGTGCTGACCTACTTGGCCCTGTAGCTTCCCTAGGGTGCAACGAGCTAGGTCCTCCAGCCTGCATGTAGTCTGCTAATAGAGGACATTTATCCTTGGTGTGGCCATTCACCGTAGATCGTATGCACCACCTGTCAGGGCTAGCCTCTGCTCCTCATTCCTTTCGCAGATTCTGGATCTCCATGTGCATTGCTTCCAACTGGCCTTGTATCTATTGTACACCCAACTGGGTTTCATCTCGTGGTGTAGCCTCCAACTACATTTCTATCTCCAAGGACTTCTCCTATGACTCAATGTCTTGGTGGCCCATCGATATGCGTAGGTGGGGCAGCAACATAATAATGAACCACTCTGCATGCTTCCTGTCATCATACTAAAATCCTCCTTCTCTGATCACTTTTTTCAATCGTTGATCTATTTCTCATATAGACTCAGATGGACCTTGTTTGAAATATTTTAGGTCATTCACTATCTGGGAGTAGGCCTTAGGCTTCTTGAACTGTTGTTTCAAGGTGTTCTTAATGTCCTCAATGCTCGCGTTCGCTTGCTGGTCAAGGTATCCCATGTACCAGTCCAGGGCCCTTCCTTAAAAAGCAAGAAATAGCTGCGCTCTTTTCAAAACATCAATCACTACATTCTGCGCAGTCCATACAGACCCTACGACAAACCGAAATTGATCCATATATTTTTCCCCCACACCCTTGAAGGTGGGTAAATTCATCTGTGAAGCCATATAGTCTTTTGGTGGTGGAAGAGTTGATTTCTTGCCCTTACGAGGATTCTAAGGTGGTGTTGATGGAGGGTTATGCATAGAAAAGTTTGTCACTGGACTGTAGACAGATCGATCTCCCTCTTGATTAGTTCTGTATTACTTACCACTGCGCGTTGTACCCTCACTTTGATCAGAGCTCATTCACTTGGTATGGCTACACAGGATACTTTTCTCGCACAATAAGATCTTAATCAATAATAGAAAAGCTTTTAGAAACTTACCCTAGAAAACCTTGAAGAACCTCTTCTCCGCTTCTGAGTAGGACACAAATTGATCGATTGCAAATTCAGTCACAAATCCTCCTATCACACTGTCCACTCAATGATCTACTGTGCGAGTAATGGTATTATTAGTATTTTCTAACTGCCAGATCAGTTCTGTAGTCTACTGCGTGACTCATTTATCTTTCCAACACTTCTGAAAATCGACAAGTCTTGCGAGCCACTCCTGCAACTCGATTGCAAAAGTTACAAAGAAAATCTCATAGATTGCCAAGAAAATATACTTATTTTTCCACTCCTCCGCGATTAAGTTCGCATTACGATTTTCTTTTACAGTGAATTCCTGAACTTTCTTTTCAAACCACTCGTCGATTTCTCTCTTTTCAGGCTTCCAATATGGCCTTGGCATTACCAAATATCTCCCTAAAAATGCTCCTAGTCTCGGCAACAGAACCATTTGTTGGCTCGAGGGGTCCTGACCCAGGTTCGGAGGTGAATTTTTGCCAACAAACCCCTATAATACTGGCCCTTTTGGCAGTAACCCGTTTACAAAGGTAAAAGTCTCACCCGAAGCAGTATGGGAGGGTGCTGGAACCAAGTTTCCGCACCCTGAGAGAGAGAATGTAATAATTCAAGCCCGAAATTATCAGATCTACATAGAAGGGTGATTCGCAGGGTTCCAGACGTAACCAGACTATAGTTGTTATCATATCTTCTCTAGCAGGTTCACATCCATGTGCGTATCATCAATTACAACCATAAAACAACATAATTGCAGCCAATATTGTCAACACAGGTAGTTCGCATTCATTAACAGAGATGTAATCAGCAAGTGCAACAATAGTCACATCACAGTAATATACTAAATGCAAATACTTTCATACCACAGAGATAAAACAAATGAGTTCGTAGCTTAATAAGAAAATCTTAGTTCGCATCAATCATAACATAACAAATCTAGAAAACATCATATGTTTCAGCAATACTTCACATATATTACTTATCAAAATCTTCTTACATTCCCCGAATACCACCTGCGTACACAACCAACAGGATCTGCAAACAACAGGACAGAGGATCTCCGCGCACACAGCCAGCAGGAGTCCTAAACCAAAACAACCTAACCCAGATCTAGCAATTTGTACTTCGCATCAATATCTATTCATTCTCTACCTATTGACTCAAAAAGGTTCAACTATTTATACTACTTTAGCCTACTCATCCAATGGTCTGCAAACCATGGTTTGTGGACTCTTGGTCTACCCTTGACCCACTTACAATGCATTAGGGGCTTTGACCCACCCCAAAACCCCTGTGTTAGAATATATATAATAAAAAATATACAAAATGGACCAGATTCACAGCTTTGTATGAGACCCTGTTCCAACATTGGGGAACAGATAGGGGTGGTTCAACTTCAAACCAATGTGGTAGAAACAAGTTCTGATAATTTTAATCCAATGTGGTAGAAACAAGTTCTGATAATTTTAATAGTAATGGCCATCTTCAGGTTTTGTTTGTTCGTTTGAAGTCAGCACAGATTGTTGGGGATGATGATATTGGTGCCGAGGGTATGGGATCATCTACTATGATTACCCCGCTAATGATAATCATCTAGGTAAATGGAGAGACTAATGCCAGAAATAGTAATAATAATCCAAATGTAAGAATCTAAATATATTAAATAAAAATCAAATACCAAAGTTCATCGAACCAAAATCACCCACCATGAGATAATTTTTCACTGGCCATGAAATAAATTTTCACTCCCCAAAATTGTTAAATCAGTTCTAATTTTCAAAGATGATAGACTGCTTTTAATCCCATGTTGATATGATCACTTTTGTTTTTAAATCCCGAATTCAAATTTTTATGCTTTTCCAAACCCAAATGCGTTTCTCTGCTGCTAACATCATTCAATTTCCATTAACTTCTCTATTGCAATATACAGGGATTTTGAGGGGTCGACCACATTCTCATGAAATTGATGGTACAGGTGCAGGTTCTGTTAGGGAAAGGGCAGATGATGGCAGTAGGGCTGAGGTTTCGACTAGAATAATTTGTGTCAGAGAACAGATAGGGGCATTTTTTTCCTCTGAAAGAAAATCATAATGACAGTTCTTCTAATGTTAATAGTAATGGCCATCTTTAGGTTTCATCTGCTGGTTAAGAGTTGGCGCAGATTGTTGGGGATGATGATATTGGTGACGATGGTACGAGATCATCTACTATGACTACCCTGCTGATGATAAGCCTCTAGGTTAATGGCGAGAACGATGCCAGAAACAGTAATAATAATCCAAATGGAAGGGATATTACCTATCAAAGATATGATATTCACCAGCTTGCGATATGGATTGAGAATATTTTTCCTTTCTCCTTATTGTTGTTGGTAGTGTTCATTCATCAACATTTTCAAGGTTTCTTTGTTACATTTTGGATCATTGCAGTGATGATCAAATCAAATGATGTTTGGTGAAATAAAACAACATTGAATGGTTAAAGGAAGGTTTCAGTTCTCATCAACATAATATTGGTTTTTGTGTGACATGTCGTTGGATTTTATTGGTGGTATAAAAAAAATGATCTACTATATCCACTTGTTATGCTTCCTCCAAAAATAATACCACTCTTCTGGCATGCACTATTCATCATTATGGTAAATGATACAATGGTGCGACAAGATGCAATGGTTTTCAAATGTGGTATTTTGATATATTATAAGAATATTTTAGGTCGTATCGGAAGCAGGGTCAGATATTGACTTTGTTTGATACATTCTATTACTCTTATTGTTCTGTGTTTTTTTCTCATAAACATTACATTCAAAATCTAGATATCCACATTGTCGTGGAAAATCCATGGTGGAACTGTTAATGAATTTAATGGGTAATGTTTTTTATAAGTGAAATCATACTCTGGAAAGCAGCTCCAAAATAATTGCAGGTTTAAGAAATTGTATGAGGTGCAAGCAATTTGAAATTTGAACATTAGAAATATCCAAAAAGCTATGGTGCCAAAGACCACCAAAGCATGTCAATCAACTAGTAAGGGAAAGTTGAAATCGTCTAATTCTTTGGCATTCATGGTAATGTATATAATTATTCTTAATCAACCATTATTACATATTCTATCATTTACAAAGGTGTAGGGTTTTATCGGAAAACAAGACCTTGTGTTTTTAAATATCTATACAATTTTTTATTGGAAAATGTGAACTATTGTAGGTGGAAATAGAGGCCCCCATGTGGGTGGATTTAGATATGGAGGGAAGTTCCAAAAAAACAAGACTAGTAAAAACCATTTTCAATTTCATTACAATTATCATCTACCATTTAAATTTTGGTACTCAATGCTCAAAGAGGATAGTTGGTTCCACTCTATTTATTCGTAATACCCTACTCTCGTTAACTTTTAACCTCTGCAATATATACATGTGTAATGTGTAATTGTATTCAATATTGATTTGAGACATTGTACTGGAATAATTATGATGATTTAAATTTCTCTCATGTTTCATCAACAATCCTTCCGTGACCTGTATCGACTTCTCCACTTTTTGTTAAAGTGAAGGGCGGGTTCCCAAACTCATTTTGTGTTTCTCAAAGCCTTATGAATTCGATCTCAAAATAAAGGGGTCATCCGTGTGAAACCCATGGATGGTCAAGGAGCAAACTGACACAACTTCAATTGAACTTTTCTGAATTGAATAAATAGCACAACTTCCATACCAGGTGTAGTGTAGTAATATATTCCGATTAGATATATTATGAAGCCATTTTTTATGCAATTGTGTTTATATTAGGTAATTTATTCAATGTTTATTTTATCCATATTATAAGAAATCAAGAAAAAAAACAATATCACTCAATTCAAACAGTAATTATAATGAGGGTTTGGCTACTTCCTTACATAAGCCTGATGGTGAAAATTAGACACACGCTAACTTGCACAAATCCAATAATGAGACCATGTCACCAACTTATATTACAATGTCTATAGGTAATGGGAAGGAATAGAAGAATACCACAGATACACAAGCTATTCCATCTCGTAATGTTCACTATCGATCAAAAATTTAGAAACTCAAAGTTGCAATGCCTAGAAAATCCGAGTTGTTACACATGATTAAAATGTCTAGTGTGATAAAGAAATTTTTGAACTCGTCTAGTAAGGGTTGAAGTGAAGGATGAGAAGCAGCGAAATGGCAAGGTGTCTTCTTCAAAGAGCATCAAGAGTAGGTATTCGATTGTGAAAATAATGGAAACATCTAGTGCATGGTCATCTAATGGAAATTCGCATTATATGAAGAATGAAAGAAAAGTAATATGAAGAATGAAAGTAAAGTATTGAAGGAAAAAAACCAAGTTAAAATAACATTATCTCTCCTACACAAAACAATAGGAAAATGTCAAGCATTGGTTCATCTAATACTATTGAAGAGAAGATAAAGAAACATAGTAAGGCTGCAAATGCCACATATAAATTTGATAGAGGTTCAACAGTAATAATAAGGATGCAGGGGGGACCTTCAGTAGTATTGGGAAAAAAAGGAGCAATTAATCAATGGAAAAAATGTTATGAAGTTGTTGAAACAGTAAGGAAACATTGTTTCTAATAATCTTCCAGTTGATTAATGAATTCTCTCTTTTATATTTTAGACATGATGTTAGTTGTATGTTACAACTACAATAAGAGGCATGTAGATGCCTTTTTGATCTTTTTCCATTTGCAGTATCGTGTATTTCAGAATCTGTTCATTAAAACATTATTCATTTTGTACATTTTTTGTAACTTTGTATTATATTTATCGTAGGATTTAAGGAGACCTGCATGGAAAGTGAGTAATTTTGGTCCATGTCAACAAAAGACTACCACAATTTATCCTCACGGATTCAATGGCGAAAATAATCATAGCCTTCTTTTACATATATATATATATATATATATATATATATATATATATATATATATATATATATATATATATATATATTTCTTATGATTTTGGTGATTTTGAATTAGGTTCCAATGAATTAAATAAATATATGAATTTGCAACTTTTGTATTTGAGATACTATTATTCAAAAGATTGTGCATTTTGAATGTGACTTGCACTTTTATAGCAGGCTTCAAGATGAACGTTTGCATCAATTAAGGCAGGCTGACAAACATCAGGAATCTCTGACAAGCACCAAGGACATTGTTGGTTGCCAGGAGAGTCAAGCAAAATTAATATTTTCCTTAGGTATTAAACATTGGTATTTCTTCTTATGATTGTCATTTTTAAATCAAGTTAATGATTTAAAGAAACCTGAGAATTCCAGAATACACCAGTATGGTAATTTTTAACTTTTCGATTTGATATTATGTTATTCAAAATACTTTTAATTTTAAACATTCTTTCCATTCATTTTATAGCATGCTTCAAGGGAATCATTGCAGCAAGAAAATAATATGGGTCTATGTCCATAGAAGAGTGCCACATTTTGTTACCAGAGTTTTCCCAGGAAAGAAAATGATCATTTGCGAACTACCCAACATCACAAATCTTTAACCAGAAGTAAAGATGTCACTGGTTTTCAGGTGAGTCAAGCAACCTTTAGAGCTAGTTCATTTTTTTTACTTTTTCTTAAAGTGTTTAAATTTTTAGTTAAGTTATAATGACTAAAACATAAATGAATCAATCAAATTTTTCTTAAGATGCACTCTTGTGACTTATGGAATAATTAAACATGAAATGATCCTAACTTATGAATTTGTGATATCTCTCACTCTGAAATATGATTCCGTATTTTCTATTAAACATGAGATATGATGACTCTTGTAATACTGCTTGATTTTATTATTAATATTCCATTTCAACCAACAGGAATTACATTGTAGCATAGGATCCCATTCAGTTGTGAAGTTTATCTTATTTTTATCTTCCTCTGTTATTCGAACCTAATGGTACCCGAATAAATCTACTGATTATACTTTATTGAACTTGTTAATTCTCCAACTATAATCGAAAACGAAGTTCCATCCAGCCACCAAGAAAGAAAGGACGGTCCAACAAATACATCTTTGAGCATTGCAACTTATATGGCTCCGGGTACAGTAAATGAGAATGTCAGGCCTTAGACATAATGATATCATTTCTGAACTAGTTTCCTTACCATGAAATCAAAATCATTCAACATGGTACATCTGGATTTAACAATATTGACTAGTAGTTGTTACTAAATGCTTATAGGGAAATCATTATAAATATTATCTTTTGAACTTTGCTGGAAATTGTTCTCAATAATTTTTTGTTGGAAATAGTTCCTAGGACCATAGAAAATAAGATTATACTAATAAGACTATGCCCCCCAAGTTACTCTGTCTAAAACAATGTTTCTGTCCTCCTATCTTCCATGTTGTGGAACACATCGGTTCCAATGTCTCTAACTAGTTTTTCATCATCTTATCAACTACGTTGCATTTACAAATAGGACATCCCTTTATGTTGTAGAATATATATCCTTTCAACCAAAGAAATAGATAACACTTCTACCAATGAGAGTGAATATTTTTTTCTTCCAAAAAAGATGAGTAAGAGATGTACTTGCTTCATGCTTGTAAGACTGTGCTCTCTTGAATTGGATGCCAACATAGGAAGCTTTGAGTTTTGATGGTTACAATGAAATTGTTTCTTGTCGATTTTGTTGTGTAAATTTGCAAGTTTAGTGTATATGAAGGTAGCAATGTGATGCATAAGGATAATAATTCACATGTACAAGGTCATAGATAATTTTTTTTTTTTGTAATGATAAAATGGTCAAGAGGATATAACAAGAGTCCAAGACAAAGAAAGCTTAATTTGGTGAAGGCCACAACTAGGGGAATGAGTTTGCTTAAGCAAGTAATCGTGCAAAGGAGATTATATAGAGGCATAGTTAGGAATTCTTTTCATAGCAATAGACCACACATTAAGAAACTATTGTGAAAATTTTACCAAAATTGGCATTGTAAACTTTAAAACTACCTTGATATTGGGAGGATCCATATGCCTTCCATGTTTTGAAATAGAATATTCGAAATACTTTAATTTGGTCACCCTTCAAACAATATTTTATCTTGAAATTTAAATTATATTACCATAATTATTGCAAAAATTGGCAAAGTACATGCAAATTATTGCCCCAAGAAGCTATGTAAGTATGTTATTGATTTAAATGAATATAGAGCCAACCTTGATCAAGTCTCCCATTATTCTCGGGAGTAGTGGGAAAATTAATATTGGTAGCATCTACTAAATAAATATATATTCTCCATAGCCTTGAGGATATATTAAAAGAAGTAAAGTAAATACCTCCATCAAAATGCTCGAGAAAATCATCAATACATGGAAGAAGAAACACAATTAACAATTAACACGCGCAAACCCAAAATACAATATATGTATCCCGCAGAATCCATAAACCACCAGTGCATTTACCCTTGATTAGAATACAATGTATCTCCTTAACCAAAAATAAAAACCAATGAGTTAAAAAATCATGCACCAAAAAACCATTAAAAACCATTAAAAGTGAAAACTATGTGCCAAAACCCGTAAAAAACAAATGCTGAAAAACCACTCAAAAAATATATTTTTAGGGGAGCTCCTCTATTGGCATGCAATTCCAGATTATTTTTTATATATAATTAGTTTATATTTTGATGATCAACTTGATTTTGGCCAATCTTGAGCCATATATAATAATTATCTCTAATCTCTTCCTCTACCTAACAATTAACTAACATTCACCTCAATGCAACCTGGATATAGGAAGCACTCGGGCAAGAGAAAACAACATATGCTAGGAATTCTTGCTTTGGTACATTTCTAGGCATGTCCCTATTTTGTTTAGGAACAAATGAAAGAGGCCTGGGTCAAAAAATATAAACATCAATAACTTTATGCATACATAAAATGTTAAATCCAAACAAAAAATAATATGAAAAATTCCAGGAAAAGGAAAACATGGTTTTGTAGTTTTGGGGTTTTTGCCTTTTCTAGCTATCCTAGGTGTGGGAGATTTGTTTACCTCACCTAGTTTGATTTGTTTCTGATATACTCTTGGATTTATGTTTTATATTGTTAGATATAAGGGATCCAAGTTTTTTTTTTTTTTCGTAGCATATAATTCTGAAAATGCATTTTTTATGCATGACTTGCTGAGAAGTCCCATTTTGGGAGATTACAGTGGTATTAGAGCAATCATCTTGGCTCAACCTGAAGGCAACTTTCAACAGTACATTGGGTTGAAGCCCATTAAAATGTTCTAATGCAAATAATTAGGATTTAACCTAACATAGTAGCCTGGTATTAGTTATTCACTCTGCTGGAAACTACCAAATAGTGAGGAATATATTAGGAAAACATTACAAACTATTTATCACCAGAAAGTTGTTTCTTACCTAGTTTCTTAGCAAATGAATTCTCCATTTGACCAAACTTTTCAACATTAACCAATATATAATAAAGAAGAGTCTAATTTATTTGTATTAGCCAATGTTTGCAAGGATTGGTAGAAAAATATGTTTTTAATCAAGAATCATTATGTTTTTATTTATGTATAATCATATCTCATTGAATTTTTTTCCGAATTTATCAAATCTATGCATAGACAAACACTATATTTCATGTATGAGACCCCCATGTTTGTGTGTCAGGGGACCCCCTCAGTGCAGTGATTTGATTGCTTAGTTTACAGACATCATTGGCTCTATTATGATAGGTGTGGGAATATTATTTGGTGTGGCCAAGAGAAGGATTGAAGGATATGTACATGCAAAAAATTCATACATACATACATAGATCCTTGTATGCCAAGAATTTCTCGTATTGGTTTCAAGTTGAGAGTTTAAATATTTTCTTACCACCCCAATTTTTTGAAAAGTAGTTTCCTTTAGGACACTTGAACAATTAGAGATAGGTGCCAATACTTACGACACACATTTCTACTCTCTGCTACTGGCCTTCTGCGGAAATATCAATGTAAGGTTACTTTTTAATGTGGTAACATCCCCTCTCAACTTAGGGGAATTGAATCATTTTCAGCATGAACGGTTAAAGCTAAATTCAATTTATTCCATAATTATTTTGAATTTATTCCTATTAGGGCATAAAGTCCTATGCTAGCATTGCTGGCTTAATTAAGATGGGAAAATCCTTATATTCATGCCTTTGGATTGTTATATATCTCTTTATTCCACAATGTACTCTAAAACAAGTGCATAACACTTTCAAATTTGATTGACTTTAGCTTAAACATAAAATGGAAATAGTGAGGTTCAAAATGATATTTTCAATACTAAAGTTATCGATGGGTGAAGTGGTTAAACCAAAGAACAGGAGCTCATCTACCAAGACACTTGGGGCATGATTTGAAGCTGATTATAACTATTTTCTTACCACCTAAATTTCGTGGAAAGGTACTCCCCTTCAAGACACTTGGACAAATAGGGACAATTGAAAATATTTATGGCAGAAAATACAACTCTTTGTTATTGGTTTTTCTGTGGAAATATCAATGTAAGGCTACTTTTATTGAGTAACCATCCCCTCTTAAGCTCAAGAGAACTGAGGCTTTTCAAACAAGAACTAACTTTTCTTGTTAAGGGAAAATTCATTGTTTTCCATAAATATTTTGAATCCCTTCCTATTAGGGAAAAAACTCTTATGCTATAACATCGGGGTTAATTGGGATAGTATTAGTATTTTCCTTCTATTTTTATCATTAGATGGTTGTAGCTCCCTTTTTTCAATGATGCTCTAACAAAATAACATATGATGCATTTCTAAAAAAAATTAGGACGTTATCAAATTTTACTTGAATGAAGATGAAAAGAAGCACTAAAATAATAGAGTTCACATTGTTATATTCAATACCGAATTTGCACTAATTTATTGAGAAATACATAAAGTGATTAAACCAAAGTGAAGATGAAAAACCATAAAAGGATTTTAGGCATGATTTTAGGCTGAGGTTAACAATTTTTTACCACCACAATTTCTTAAACAACACTCTCCCTCAAGACACGTAGAGAATTAGGGAAAGTTGCAAATAGTTGCAGAAAAAAATTCCTCTCTACCCTATTGAATTTATATGGATATCAGTGTAAGGCTAACTTTCATGAGAAACCATCCCCACTTAGTTCATGACAAGGGGTTTTAAAAACGAAAATTTACCATCCTTGTTAAATCCAAATTCAGTTTTTATCGTAAAATATTTTGAATCCCTTCTTCATGGGCTAGGCTCATATTCTAGCATTTATGGCTTAATAAATGCACATGAATTTCCTTGTATTATTGTCATTATGTGATTGTGGTTATCTTGCTCCATGATGTACTATTTTTTAGTTGTGGTAGTATTTTATCCATTTATTAAATAAGGCACTATCCATTAAGACACTTAGACGATTAAGAATAGTTGCAAATAGTTACATAACACAATTCCACTCTCCCCTATTGGCTTTCTACAGAAATATTAGCTTAAGGCTACTTTTATGAGAAACCATCCCCACTTAGTTCATGAGAAGGCTTATTAAACACGAAAACTAACCATCCTTGTTATGTTGGCAATATGATGTAATGTGTTGTCCTTGATGGAAACCTACTTGATGAGTTGCCTTTTGATAGAAACGTATTTGTTAAAGATGTAAGAATGATGTATCTACAGATCAGTTCAGATGTGACAGAGAAAATAATTCCAGTAAGTGCCAAAAAATTGATAAATTTAATATGTCACAATGTATACGCTACTTTTGTGAAGGAAACCCGTGTATGGATGCAATGTATACGCTACTTTTGTGAAGGCAACCCGCGTATACATTCAGGGTTAGCATATACACAGTTTTTATGAAGAGAAGTTGTGTATATACGCGGAAACAAACCTCCAAGTCGCGTATGCCTTTTGCGCTCTAAAATTATGATACCTAGGGGCATTACCATCGTATTAGCCCATAGTATTGAACATTGTATTGTCTATTTGATTCCGTCCAAGAATACCATCGGAAGTAGTGTGGTTTTGGCTCATGGTATTGGTAAAGGCTAAAACTATATAATGAGAAGAAGATCATATTGCAAAGGTGTGGATGTGTCTAGGTATTGAATGAATACTTCAGTCTGAAGTATATCTACATGGAATGGGTTGCAGTTTATTAATAGATCTGAATTAATAATGCACCTGTGAATAAAATGATGGATCAGGATCTCTAGACCTGAAATGAATATATATCTTCTAGATTTGTTTATGGAATGTTTATATCTGAGACGTGGCAAATGTTTTCTGAAGTGAAGGGTAAGATCTGAGTTTTTTATCTATTCTAAAGAGTTGCGCAGCCCTGCAATGTTTGCAAATCTATACGCAGGTTCATCGCAGTGAAAGCGTGTATATACGCGGGTTAGTTTCAGCAAAAGCACGTATGGAATCTAAGGTTAGTCCTTAAATAGTTCCAGATATATACGCAAGTTTGTCTCTGTGAAAGGGTGTATATACATAGGTTGAATGAAGTAAAAGCGCATATTGAATCTAGGGTTTTGATGAAGTGTGCAGAAGGAAATATATGATCTGTTTTTTTGTATTACTGTTGTTTATCAATGATGTCTTCATACAGATCTGAGTTGTTTGAATACTAATTATGCTGCTAGTTTATTATGATTAAAGATCAGTGGTTGGTTGGTTGATTGGTTGATGATTCAATGAATGAATTGAATGGATTATAAGTTTCAGTTTGATGTATGTTCTTTGAGCTTAAATGTGTGGAGTGAGTCCAGTCTGAAAATATGATGAAAAGAAGCCTACAAGGTGTGTTGTGTGGAAGCTGTTGGATCCAGTATGAAAATTGATGAAACGTGGTCCATGGTGGTGCTGGGGGTTGAAGCCTTCAGTGAGGGGGTTGTAGCTCCCTTTCAGTGGTAGCTAGTAAACGAGATCAGGGGGTTGTAGCTCCCTTCTAGTGGTAGCTGGTAAACACGATCAGGGGGTAGTAGCTCCCTTCCAGGAGTGGCTGGTAAATGAGATCAGGGGGTTGAATCTCCCTTCCAGTAGTAGCTGGAGAATGACAGAAGGTTACAGCCTTTTGTAGGTGGGTTCCTACGTGTTGGTATGAGTCTGTGCCAGTACATGATTGTAATAAGTTTTATTTATAATAAATATTGAAGACAAAGACAAAAATAGCGGTGGTTTTCTCCCAAATTGGGTTTCCACCTTAAAATCTTGGTGTTCATGTCTGTTGCTTATGTGTGATGATTTATTCTGTTCTTACTGCACATGCTTACTGCTTACTAAACATCTGATGAATTAATGATGCACTGATATAAGAAAAGAATTATATGCATAATAAGATATCTGGTAATACGTAAGTTTTCCTAAGGATATCCACATGTATACGCAAGTTGGGTTCATTAAAGTTACGTATGGAATTTAGTAAGGGAAAATTAAAAGTTTTGAGTAAGCTCTAAATACTAATTCACCCCCCCCCCCTCCCCTCTTAGTATTTTTCCCAACAATTGGTTTCAGAGCAAGTTATTTTGAATAAGCTTAGCCACTAGAAGGAGGATCAGCCAAGATGAGCAATCAAGATGGGACAACATATATCATGCCTCCACTCTTCAATGGAAACAATTTTATCTTCTGGAAAACATGGACAAGATCCTATCTTCAGTCTCTTGGAGCAAATGTATGGGCTATTGTTGAAGGAGGTTATCAATATCCAGCCTCAGTTCCAACAGATGCAATGGCAAGAAAGAAATGTGAAACAAATGCAAAGGAAGTAAATGCACTATTAGGGACTCTAACAGAATCATAATTTGTCAAGGTCATGCAGTTGAATGCAGCAAAGGAAATATGGGACAAAATCATTCTAAGTTATGAAGGTGATACAAAGGCAAAAAGTGCTAAACTCCAAACTCTCAGAATTCAATATGAAAATCTAAGGATGCATAATGAAGAGAGCATTGCCAGTTTATTTTTACCTGTAGATGATATTGTAAATCGTATGAGAAATTTTGGTGAAACCATAACTGATACTACTCTGGTTGAAAAAGTTTTAAGATCTCTAACTTCAAAATTTGAGTAAAAAATGTCTGCTATTGAAAATAAGTAGGATCTTCAAAGTCTTATTATTTTTCAACTTAATGGCATTCTAAATGCATGTGACATGAGAAAAGGAGGATCATATGAAGTCAAATAAGCCGTCTTTAGAGCTTCTACAAAAGGAAAAGAAGTACAAGAAACAGAAGGATCATGGTATGTTTTAGAAGAAGATGAGGTAAATTTTGTAAAGAAGCTCCAACTTGGCACTGGAAGGTTCAGAGGTAAGCTTCCTTTCAAATGTTTTTCTTATGGAAGAGTTGGTCATTATGCTACTAAGTGTCCTCATAAAGAAACACATGAAAAAGGAAAGGAAGTAGCAAGAAGAAATAAGAGTCGGTTTAACACTAGAAAAAGTTATTATACTCATGAATATAGTGATGGGTTATCAGACAGTGAGGAAGAATCTAATCAAGATCTTAGACTTCTCATGGAATTTGAAAAAGAGTCTAGCAAAGAAAAGGATACCTTTATGGATGCTCTAGAAGACAATGATTTTCTTGAAGAAATCAATCAACTCAAAATACGTTTGGAAGAGAACAAAATATCCATAGAAACTCTAAAAAATCATCTTGAAGAAAAGGAGAGACACAATGATAAATTAGAATGTGAAGTAGTAAGTCTAAGAAAAGAAATTGAGAAAGTAAAGAATTTGAATCTTATATTTGCTAAAGGATCTAAAACCTTAGATGAAATTATCAAGGTACAACATTCTCCTCTTATGAAGATAGGTCTTGAATATGTCAGAGAATATTCTCAGTCCTCAACACCAAACTATCTAAAAGCAGCTACAGCCAGCCTACAGCATTCTACCGCTCAACAAGGAAACAAAGAAAATTTACAGGTAAAGCATGATCATCTCAATATAAAGAACACTATCAGGAATACCCTTCAGAGAAATATCAACCAATAGGTAATCACAAATAGAAGGTTCCATGATCGCAAAAATTTCTTCTTCAATGGACAATGTTTCTCATGTCAGAATTTTGGTCATAAAGTTGTTCAATGTGTCACATACAAAACCATCATGACTAGAGAAAAAATAAAGAAAAGAATTGATACTGGTATACAGAAGAATACATATAACAATTTTTCTCCTCTTCAAAATGAAATTGAATGTGCTTATTGTAACAACTTTGGTCATGAAGAATTTGAATGCAGGAGCAAACTTCAGCCAAAAGAGAATATACCTTCAACTTCCAAAGTATGGAAAAAGAAGGAATTACAAGTTGAGAACTGTGGCATAGATTTATTTGTAGAAGGAGAATAAAATCATTGGTACATTGATAGTGGATGCTCAAAACACATGACAGGTGACAGAAATAAACTTCTTGCATACAATGCTCTAGAAAGAGAAAGGAATGTTACTTTTGGAAATGATACTCCTGTTGTTATTAAGGGAAAAGGTTCTGTTTTTTTAAAGGAAAAGGTGAAAGCTAACAATGTTATGTATGTGGATGGATTAAAGCATAACCTATTAAGTGTAAGTCAAATGTGTGATCAAGGAACTAAAGTTGTTTTCATGTCAAAAGAATGTGTGGTATGTGATCTTGATACATGAAAAATAATTATAAAAGGAAATAGAACACCAAGCAACTTGTATGTATTGAAAAGCTATAAAGAACAATGTTACTTGGGTAAATCTTTAGAAAATTGTTTATGGCATAGAATATTGGGGCATTTGAGCTTCTCTCAAATCAACAAATGTAGCATACTCAAATCTATTCATGATCTTCCCAATATTAATCTGTCTGAGAGTACCATATGCAAATCTTGCCAATTTGGTAAGCAAACCAAAGTGCAATTTAATGCCAAAGAAGGATCAGCAAGTAAGCCTCTTGACCTTATTCATACTGATATATGTGGACCTATGAGAAAAAGGTCACCCCGTGGAGAAGAATACTATATTCTGTTTATTGATGATTTCTCTAGAATGTGTTGGATTTGGTTACTAAAACACAAATATGAAGCATTCAAGAAATTTCAGATCTTCAAAGCAATGGTTGAAAATGAATTAGATCTAAAAATCAAGTGTCTTACATCTGATCGAGGAGGTGAATATATATCAGATGAATTCTTTGATTTCTGTGAACAACATGGCATAAAAAGATAGTTTTATGTAGCTGGTACCCCACAACAAAATGGCGTAGCAGAAAGAATGAATAGAAAAATTCAATAGATGGCTCAGGCTATGCTTGATGATTCAGGAACACCGGACAAATTTTTGGGAGAAGCAGCACATACTACTATAAATATTCTTAACAAAGAACATGTTCAAGTAAAAAATGATAAAACTCCATATGAGCTCTGGTATGGTAATCTTCCCACTGTAAAGCATTTTAAAGTTTTTGGAAGCAAATGTTTTATCAAGAACAATGATGAAAAACTTGGCAAGTTTTAACTTAGGGAAGATGAAGGAATATTTCTTGGTTACTCTTCTAGAAGTAAAGCATATAAACGCTACAATAAAAGACTTCAGAATATTTTTGAATGCATTGACGTTGTAATTGATGAATCTCTCTCAACTCCAAAAGGGGAAATACAAACAACAAATGAAGATGATGATGATGTATATCTTCCTACATCAAATAGAGATAATATAGAAGGTGAACCCAATGAAGCAGCAGAAGAAGATCTATCTGAAAAGGCTCCATCTAGGTATGTTCAAAAGAATCATCCAGAATCTCGAATTTTGGGAGAAAAGGGATCAGGTGTCCAAACAAGAAGAACTCTTGTAGGGTCTACTAGTTATCTAGAATTTTTATCCACCATTGAACCACATAATGTCAATCAAGCTAGCAAAGATGAATGTTGGATTCAAGCCATGAATGAAGAACTTGATCAAATTGAAAATACTCATACTTGGGAACTAGTTCCAAGACCTCATGATACAAATGTTATTGGAACAAAATGGATATTCAAAAACAAGTTAAATGAAAATGGAGATGTTATTAGAAACAAGGCTAGAATTGTTTGTAAACGGTTTGCTCAACAAGAAGGTATAGAATTTGAAGAAATATTTTCTCATGTAGCTAGACTTGAAGCCATTAGAATGTTTCTTGCTTTTTCAAGCTTTCAACAAATCAAAGTTTATCAAATGGATGTTAAATCTGCTTTCCTCAATGGTGATCTAGAAGAAGAAGTTTATATAGAACAACCAGAAGTATTCATTTTGGGCAATGATGAAATTTTTTTTTGTAAACTTGAAAAGGCTTTATATGGTCTCAAACAAGCTCCAAGAGCATGGTATTATTGTCTTCACAAATATCTTCATCAACAAGGATTTTCAAAGGGTTCTGCTGATGGCAACTTATACACAAAAACTGAAAATGATAAACTATTTATTGTGGTTGTATATGTTGATGATATCATTTTTGGAAGTAATGAAGAGTCCATGAGTCAGAAATTTGCTTCTATTATGAAACAATAATTTGAAATGTCTTTACTTGGGGAACTAAAATTTTTTATTGGCTTACAAGTGCAACAAGCAACCGATGGCATATTTTTATCTCAAGAAAAATACCTCAAGCAAATTTTGAAGAAGTATGGGATGGAAGACTGCAAAACTGTAAGTACACCAACGATAACTAGGTATAACCTCAGTTCTCATGAGGATTCTCTCATAGTGAATCAACCAGAATATAGATCCATGATTGGAAGTCTACTTTATCTAACCGGGACAAGACTAGACATTATGAATGCAGTTGGGATTGTTGGACGATTCCAAGCTAATCCAAAAGAGTCTCACCTTCAGGCTGTCAAAAGAATATTCAAATATCTACAAGTAACTCAAGACTTTGGACTATGGTATGCAAAGAATGCTGATCTCGCTCTTCATGCTTACATAGATGCAGATTGGGCTGGAAATGTTGATGATCGGAAGAGAACTAGTGGTGGTGCATTCTATATGGGGCCCCGATTAATATCTTGGTTCAGAAAGAAGCAAAGCTCTATTGACTTATCTACAACAGAATCAGAATATTTGGCTGCCGCATCATGTTGCACACAACTTATTTGGATGATGCAAACCTTACAAGACATTCAAATCACATGTTCACCTCCCATATCCATTATGTGTGATAATACAAGTGCCATACGTATCTCAAAGAATCCTGTTATGCATTCCAAGACCAAACACATCCCTATCAAGTATCACTTCTTATGTGAACAGGTGCTTGAAAAAAAGGTTAAATTGGAGTATGTTCCCTCCAAAGAACAAGTTGTTGATATATTTACTAAACCTCATCTTAGGGAAACCTTCGAATATCTCAGAAAAAATCTGGGAATTGTCTCTGCAACTCAAAATATCAGATCTACTTAAATTCAGAAGATTAAATTGGATACGTGGATTTATAAAGGAAAGTCACGTAGATACACGAGTTTATATACAGAAAGCCGCGTATGGGTTTTTGCTGGCATAATTTTCTGGGTCAGCATTTCCAGAACAGTTGCGGTGTTGTTGGGTATCTATGGTGATGTTCCAGTTCTCACATTTCTATTTCATTCTCTAATATTTTCGATGAAGATGCCTTGAAGATTTGCTGTTGAAAGTGTTCAGGGTGCACAAGCTAAGGGAGAGCACTTGTCTTGTGGGAAAGGATGCATTGTTGGCATTCTATGTGTTTGCTGTGGTCTGATCTCATGATTGAGATTCATTGGTCTTGTTTATAAAAATTCATTTGATGAAAAAGTGATGATGATACCTATGATTTAAAAATTGTTATGTAAGGACTTTGTCAAATTGTAAACCCACTTGGTTGGGTAGTTGAGTCAAAATTTGTAAACCCACTTGGTTGGGTAGTTCAGTCAAATATGTAATTCCACTTGGTTGGATCATTGATGTAAGTATGAGTCCTTGGTGATAGGAATGGTCATACTTGGATGAGTTATAGAGTCATGTACTTCATTGAAAAATCTGTATAAAGATTCAGCATGAACTCAGGGGGAGCATGGTAAATTCAGTGCACTTAAGATCTACAGAGCTCATCCTTCTACAAGGGAAGAGAAACCTTATTTTGGTTTTGATCCACCCTTTTCCCTTGATGTGAATGGGGGAGAGTATCATGGTGTTTCAATAATGGTTATGATTAATGTATCTATCTGTTGTGATGATCAAACACCATCATGGTTGCCATCAAGTCCAAAGGGGGAGATTATTGGCAATATGATATAATGTGTTGTCCTTGATGGCAACCTACTTGATGAAGTTGTCCTTGATGGAAACCTACTTGATGAGTTTCCTTTTGATAGAAACCTATTTGTTAAAGATGTAAGAATGATGTATCTACAAATCAGTTCAGATGTGACAGAGAAAGGAATTCCAGTAAGTGCAAGAAAATTGATAAATTTAATATGTCAATGTATACGCTACTTGTGTGAAGGAAACTTGTGTATGGATGCAATGTATACTCTAATTTTGTGAAGGAAACCCGTGTATACATTCAGGGTTAGCATATACGCAGTTTTTACGAAGAGAAGTTGTGTATACATGCAGAAATGAATGCTCCAAGTTGGGTATGCCTTTTGCGCTCTAAAATTATGATACATAGGGGCATTACCATGGTATTTTCCCATAGTGTTGAGCATTTTGTTGTCTATTTGATTCCGTCCAATAATACCATCAGAAGTAGTGTGGTTTTGGCTCATGGTATTCGTAAAGGATAAAACTATATAAGGAGAAGAAGATCATAGTGCAAATGTGTGGATGTATCTGGGTATTGAATGAATACTTCACTCTGAAGTATATCTACATGGATTGGGTTACAGTTTATTAATAGATCTGAATTAATAATGCAATTGTGAATAAAATGATGGATCAGGATCTCTAGACCTGAAATGACTATATATCTTCTAGATTTGTTTATGGAATGTTTAGATCTAAGATGTGGTGAATGTTTTCTGAAGTGAAGGGTAAGATATGAGCTGTTTATCTATTCTGAAGAGTTGCACAACACTGCAATGTTTGTAGATCTATACTCAGGTTCTTCGCAACAAAAGCACATATATACGTGGGTTATTTTCAGAAACAGTGCGTATGGAATCTAAGGTTAGTCCTGAAATAGTTGCAGATATATACGCAGGTTTGTCTCTGCGAAAGCGCGTATATACGCTGGTTCAGTGAAGTAAAAGCGCGTATGGAATCTATGGTTTTGCTGAAGTGTGAAAAAGGAAATATCTGATCTGTTTTGCTGTATTATTGTTGTTTATCAATGATGTCTTCATACAGATCTGAGTTGTTTGAATACTAATTATGTTGCTAGTTTATTATGATTAAATATTTTTGGTTGGTTGGTTGATTGGTTGATGATTCAATGAATGAATTTAATGGATTATAAGTTTCAGTTTGATGTATGTTCTTTGAGCTTAAATGTGTGGAGTGGGTCAAGTCTGAAAATCTGATGAAAAGAGGCCTACAAGGTGTGTTGTGACGTGGAAGCTGTTGGATCCAGTATGAAAATTGATGAAACATGGTCCATGGTGGTGTTGAGGGTCGAAGCCTTTAGTGAGGGGGTTGTAGCTCCCTTCCAGTGGTAGCTAGTAAATGAGATTAGGGGGTTGTAGCTCCCTTCTAGTGGTAGCTGGTAAACGAGATCAGGGTGTAGTATCTCCCTTCCAGGAGTGGATGGTAAACGAAATGAGGGGGTTGAAGCTCCCTTCCAGTAGTAGCTGGAGAACGAGAAGGTTGCAGCCTTCTATAGGTGGGTGCCTATGTGCTGGTATGAGTCTACGCCAGTACATGATTGTAAGAAGCTTTCTTTATAATAAATATTGAAGACAGAGACACCAATAGTGGTGGTTTTCTCCCGAATTGGATTTCCACCTTAAAATCTTGGTGTTCATGTGTGTTGCTTATGTTTGATGATTTATTCTGTTCTTATTGCACATTCTTACTACTTACTAAATATTTGATGAATGAATGATGCACTGATCTAAGTAAATAATTATATGCATAATAAGATCTCTGGTAATACACAAGTTTTCTTAAGGATATTCGCATCTATACGTGATTTGGGTTCATTAAAGTCGCGTATGGAATTTAGTAAGGAAAAAGTAAAATTTTTGAGTAAACTCTAAATACTGATTCACCCCCCCCACCCCACCCTCTCAATATTTTCCCAACATGTTAAATCCAAATTCAGTTTTTACCATAAATATTTTGAATCCCTTCCTTGTGGGGTAGACTCATATTCTAGAATTTTTGGCTTAATAAGTACATATGAATTTAATTGTATTCTTGTCATTATATTATTGTGGCTATCTTTGCTCCATGATGCACTCTTGTTAGTGGTGTAAGTATTTGATGCATTCTTAAAGAAAATTCTCTGTCAAATTTCAAATAACTTAGTCTTAAAAAAAACATTGAAATAATCGAGTTTAAATTGATATATTCAATACCAAACTTATCTTAATTTATTGAAGAATGGTTCAAGTGGTTAAACCAAATCACAGATTCCCTTCTGCCAAGACTTTTTGGGCATGTTTTAAAGCTAATTTTAACAATTTATAACCTCGCAATTTCTTATAAAGGTATTTTCCTTTAGCACACATGGACAATTATGGACAGATGCGAATAGTTATGGCATAGAGCCCAACTCCCCAAGTCTTCGTTATTGGATTTTTGTTGAAATATCTAGTGTTACACCAAGACATACTCCCAAAGTTGGGGACATGCTCCTTGCATCCTCAGGATCAAAGGCCTCAAGGCCACCTACAAAAACATTATGTTGCATCCTCTCTTTGGAAAAAAAATACATGAAACACATACTGAAATGTTTTGTTGGTGTGTAGGGACACTTCCTAAAAAGTTGGCCTTCTGGGTGCCCCCTCCTAAAAAGGGGGACATCTAGACACCCTACATGTTTTTTTTTAAAACATAAGAATGTGAGAAAAAAAGGATAAAAACCCTAAATAATCAAACCTAACCTAGTGTCTCTACACCATTTCCATCTACAGTTGAATTTACACTTACCATTCAAAATTATCTTTTCGCTTTCAATTTCTCTTTGTAAAGAGAGTCAAGATGCCAAGGAAGAAGAATGTGTTGTTTGTAGCTAAGCCGCAAGGAGAAGGCATTAGAAAGCTACAACCAAGACACCAAACATATTCATCACTCTAATTTTGGATTTTGTTGGGCCAACCCGTGTTTAACTGTCAAAAACCTCAATTTATTATTTTTGACAACCAATGATTTATTATTTAAGTATTTAACATCCAAGGTGACACCTAAAATTTATCATTTAATACCCAAGAATATGGTTATGTTCACTTAAATATGAGAACCCCTATTCTAGGGACCACAATAGCCACATGTCCCCCATGACGCTCCCTAAAATTTGTGGGATGTCTCCACATGTCCTCAAAGTTAATTTCCTAGCTCTTGCATCCCCAGATTCATAAAATTAGTGGAGGATTGGAATTTTTAGTGTAAGTCTTCTTCTCATGATGAAGCATCCCATCTTAGCCTAGGGGAACTAAAGAATTTTAACAAGAATTGGTTTTACTTTTTAAAGACAAATTAATTTTTTTCCTTGTGAATCCCTTCCTAGTTACATTAATTTAGATATGGGGTCTCCTATGATAGGGACACCAACATCCCGCTATCCCCCATGAGTCTGCCTAAAATTTGTGGGGTTTAATCCATATGAATCAAGTGTGTTTCCTATCTCCTGCATCCCCATGTTCCAGAAATTTGGTGGAACATTAGAATTATCAATGTAAGCCTAATTTTCATGAAGAAGTATCCCCTCTTAGCTCTAGGGAATTGAGGGGGGTTTTACTTGTTCAATACAAATTCAACTTTTTTCCATTCCAGTTCCTTCTTATGGGTGCATATAATCATATGCTAGAATTCTTAGCTTAATGAGGAGGTTAATTTCCTTGTATTATTGTCATTCTATTTTTGTACCTCCCTTTTCTCCATGATGTACTCATTTTCCCTTAAAGTAATATATGATGCATCTAAAAAATGTAGGATTCTGTCAAATTTTTATTACTTATCACTTTAAAAAACCTTGAAATAGTGGAATAATAATTGCTATATTCAATACCAAACAAATATTAATTTATTGAGCACATGTTCGAGTGATTAAATAACTTTCTATGGTTAGACTTGGGTTCAAAACATAGAAGACATGTTGTCACTATAATTTTTACCATAGAGTTAAATTCTGCATCCATGGTGAGTGGAAATATAAGTGACATGGATGGCCTAAGGATGTAGAGTATCTCAATGAATGATGTCAGGTTAAAGCCTTATGTGGAATTGATGGAATAGATACTTCTTGGTCATTGCATTTGAGCCAAAGGAATATCCAAAAATTAACAAAGGGTTATTTAACAACAAAAGAAAAAAATCGTGCTTATGAAAAAAATCCCGTGGATGATAATAAGTTAATAAAATCTTAATATAACCTTTACATACTTCATTTTAGACATTTTTAACTCCTTATCCAAAACCAAACCTAACCATAGTTGTAGCACTAATTAGGAAAACTCCTTGGTTTGTACCTGCAATATTACCAATTAAAAACCCTAATAGGTTACCAATAGGGTGTTGGTTCAAAACTCACTGGATAGGTAGATCAAATGTTAAGACATACAACTTAGTTCAATTCTCATCACATAACTATATAGGTCTATCCAAAATGACCAAAAAAAATTTGGGTTCCCTTCTAATGAAAATTATTGATTCACCCATTATAGTACATGCCTTATAATTAATTTCTCTTTGTTTGAATCTTGATCTTATTGTTTCAAATCCTTCTATACTATGTTATTTTTTTAAATATATTTCTTGTATTGTTAAAATTTTTTGTTGACATCCTCATTCCCTACTTCTGCTTATTGTCTCTAAACTTTTGGGCAATATAGAATGATATAAATAATATTACGTATAATTTGCAGGGTTTCTTGAGCTACCCAATTTTTATTTGTTGTACTTTTTTAGGGGATGACAATAAGTGAATGTGATATTTTTAAAATAGGCTTTGGGGTAGAGGCTCTAAGGAAGTTTGAACAAATGAGGTTGGACATGAATTCAGGTATACAACCAATTATTTATATTATAGTGTATAGATTTATGTCCATCACCATACCTCTCTCAATCCCATAGATGATAGGGGACTATAAGAATTGAAGAGTGTACAAGTTTCATTGTTGATGTTCAACATCAACATTTTAGCACACTTCAATACAATCAACATCATATTTTAGGAATATATTATTTCTAATATTGTTTAATAGTGATTTATGTCACCCTCAAAGATACCTTTTTTTCTTTAACTTAATGGATTCCTGGTTCACATTATTTTTTTTATTTCTAGTTTGTGTTTCACGAACTTGTGACATTTAACTTTTGGATTCTTCTAGGTGAGAGTATCTCCTTAGCATAATATTTTTGGAAGTGATACACCTTTTATTTTTTCAAATGCTAGTGACCAAAGTACAACTCAAGTGTTTCTCCTTACCATAATATTGTTGGAAGTGATACACCTTTTATTTTTTCAAATGTTAGTGACCAAAGCACAACTCAACCGCTGCATTTGAATTCAACCAATTCACAAATTAAAAATGTTAGTAGGTATGTGTCGTATTGTCAATTTTATTAACATGTTCACTTCTTAACTATTTTGTACTTATCATCAAAGTTTTCTTCTTTTTATCGTAAATGCGATACAAATTGTTATTACTTCTAATCAATCACATTCTCGAGTATTCAGACTAGTAATTTTTGGTTCACGTTAAGTTCTTAGTTGGATTTTGCAGAGATTTGAATGATTTGAAACTACATGAAAATGAAAAGAGTAGACACAACTGGAAGACCAAGCTAATTGCCAGACTTCATTTGTTGAGTGCACAACAGACAAACTTGTAAGTAGAACAATTTGATGTGAGATTACTATCCTATTCACAATATTATATTTTAGAATTTATGATATGAATTATCAGTGGCAACTGGACTAGTGAAGCATAGTACATATCTTCTTTCTTTTCTATATATCTCATATTCACATGCAACAACAAATATATCTAAATAAATTATGCATGCTATAAAAAGGTGAAATTATGTAATGGTATTTTAGGCATTCTAGTCATAGGTATATCACATATCTGATCTAGTGTGTGCAGCTATTACATGATCATAAATTTCTAGTACGACCCTTAATAAATACGTAAACATGAAGGAAGTGTTGTGATGGGTACACCGATAATTTTCCATCTTGCTTCATAGTAACTTGATCTATAAATGTTGTCATTCTATTTGGATAGATAATATCTAAATGAATAATTTTTTTGTCATGCTAATATAAGTCCTTTGTTTATATGTGAATGCATCAACTATGTTCGACACTTTCTAGTTTATCACTCTTTAGTTCCATTTAGGTCAATCATACCTAGTTTTCTTACATTGTTAATAAAATCTGTAGGATTAGTTTAGGTTCAACTTCATAGAGGTGTGACTTAATTGATTTTGTACTTTTGGATGTTAATAAAATTGTTTTATTTTATCTATCTTCAGCTTCAGACATGTTGTAATAATATTTTTATGTGTAGAAGGAACCAAACATTTTGCCTTCAGATGTATTTAGTGTGTATGAGAAACTGCTCCCTATGAATGTGTGCTTCTTATGCCCTGAGTGTTTTTAGTCAACATTTTTGGTAGGGTTTTAGGCCAATACTAAATAGGTTCTATTTTATCCTTGGAAGAAATATGAATCCTAGCTTTTCTTTTAAGAAAACATGTTTAGTAGTATTTATGTCTTCCATTAAAAAAAAATCTCGATTATTTATTTTTTCTGAATCAGATAAATTTGTATATCAATGCCACTAATTGTGGGAAATTACCTTCTCTAGATAGATCAATAATAATGTGAAGGTAGAGTTGTTAGGTCACAAGTGGTGTCAATTATCAAGAGAATAAAATTCTTCTATAAAAAATGGCCCATTCTCTCATCTTATTTGATTTCCTGCATTCTGTAGTTGCTTCTGATACATCACCTTTACCTACCACTTTTGTGAGTTCTTTAAGTGCATTTTCATGTGTTCTAGTTGATGTCGAATCATCAAGGCCTGCCTCCTCTAGCAAAGGTTCATTATCTATTCAAGTTGTTTCCCCACAAGAAAAATGAACATTGACAAGTAGGACAAAAAATTCGGGCTCTCTAACTTTTGAGTTTCCAACCTCTTGTTCTGCATCATCAGCTATGTTTTTTTCATCCATGGATTGATTTAAATTATATTCTCTAAGGAAGTCAGCAATAAATCCCAATGGAAAGATAAGCAAAATGGTTTTAATTATGCTTCTTATTTATAAAGGATGCATTTTTTATCTAGCTTTATAGAGCATTGGTAAAGCAAACCCAAGTCATGCATTGGTAAAGCAAACCCAAGTGTTGTGAAATTATTGGACGTGTTTTTCAAGAATTAAGGCTTAATCCAAATGAAAATATCTATACTCCATGTTTCTCTACACCTATACTAGCAGCATCTCCAGTGGTTTAGGGTCTTGTTTATCTTGTAGGCAATATTCCTCCAATGATACCCATACAAAGTATACTAGTAGGGCTTGGAGTAAGCTACAATAAATTTCTCAACCTCCCATGTTTGCTCAGTAAAATAATGGTGTGATTGCATATGGAGTGATTTATACTTCTTATATCCAACTTGTAGCCACCTTTGTGTCAAGAGTTGTTTTATCGACAGCCTTGACTATAAAACTAGCAGTCAAAATCCCCCTTCCAGGACAACAGGCATGTTTTTTGTACCTTTATATAGAGAATGAAAGTTGTCTATTGAGATATATTTTATAAATATGCTATAGTAGAGAAAGATAACTTATTTTATCGAGATTACATTTTTACTTTCTTGAAGAAATTGAATGTTTACTTTCATATAATATACAAGTATGCTACATAACATGCATTAAGATACTGATGCTTGAATAACTATTAATTTTTCCAAATTAAAGAATCAAAACATGTATTTGATTTTGAGGAATATCCCATTGTATCTATGTGTGTGAAATTTGAAATTACAGAAGGACCAAAAGTTTGCATTTTTATTACGTAGAAAGTTACAAAAAGTTCGAAAAATGGCATAGTAAAATGTTAAAGAATATTTTCAAGGTGATCATACTTGATATCTTTCTAATACTTTATAGTAAGGATACTATGATGTTTTCAAGTCCTCATTCACATATTATTTCAACAAATATCGTCAGGTAAAGATTGTTGCCGAAGACCACCTAGAGATCTCCTTTACGACCAAAGGGGGATCCTATTGCTACTCTATCATGTCATTTGGGCTAAACCAAAACACTTATTGTTTTCAGTAGGATCATGTTGGACATAATCAAATATTTCATTCACATGTTCCTGGAAATTTAGTTGGATAACTAACTTTTGTACAGGTTCATCTCTGACCATGTCAACCGTCTAAAAAATGTTATAATGTTGTCATGATTGTGCCATTTCTCTCAATTAAGAGAATTCCTTGTTGCTATCTCCTTTTGCTAATGTACTAGGACATGTCATATTATGTGCAAGACTTTTTTTCAGTCCAGATCAGATGAATTTATTAGTGCTCTTCCACCACCAATTGATAGTTTAGGTATACAATTTTTTTAGGAGACACGAGGCACCAATATCATTGCAAGCTAATATGTGTTTACAGCATTTTACACCCATATCACCTAGAACTTGGAGTAACTACTGGTAAAAGATGCTAAGTTTGAATGGGAAAATTAATGTTAGAAATTTTTTGATATGCTGAAGCAGAAATTTGCAGAGGCACCCATCTAGCTAAAACCTCAATGGGATAAATTTTTTCACATCGAAATGGTTGCCTCCACCCTTGTTGTCAGTGCCCTCCTATATTTGTTATGGATTGAACTTAGCTTTTAGGTAATTTTGGATAGAATTGAAATTTAAAAATGATGGCTTGAACTTATGTTTTAGGTCATTTTGAAGGGCCATGGCATTAAAAGGGAGGGTTAAACTAGCCATAAAATCTACTCCAATATAATAATTGACAACAATGTAAGGGGAAATTTTAGCGCTTCTAATACTTTTTCTTATTTACTTGAAATTTACAAGCTTTCCTCCAAAGCCCCAAGCCTCATATATGACCTTCCAATAAAGAAGCTTTTAATATACACATGTATTCCAAGCACTCTTCGCTGGGATATATTTTCCTTTGTTTGAGTAAGAAACTTTTCCCTTTTTTTTGAACTGTTTATCCTAAAGATTTTCCATTGTTTCTTTTTCTGATTAAATATTTTTCTTTAGCTAGAGTAGCATATCTTTCCTAATTAATGGTAGGACACTCTGCATGAATTCTTCTTTCCCATCTCTATATATGGATGAACAAAGGTCTTTCCATGCTTCATTGGTAAAAACAACATTGCTCGACTAGGTCACATCAAGGTTAAAGTTATAAAACTTTATTTTCCATTCCAGATATGAATCTCGAAACTTTGGTGAAAGTTCTACTTTCACAATTTCTAATTTAGCCAAAATAATGTCAAGGCTAGTGGAAGTATAAAATTCTTAATGTCATAAATATCAAAATTCTTTACTTGGCTGAAATTTGCATCGCTTGTGAGGAAATCCAATAGAATTTGTTTTTCAATCAAATATCTTTATATTACTTCTTATTAACATAAACCCTTTTTGGAGATGAATTTAAAATTAAAATGTGAAGGACTATAAATCTCCTTTATTTCCCTTGTGATTAAGGTTATCGAGACTCTCGACTCTTTCTAGTACATGGGGATATTATCTGCATTTCTTTTGAGAATAGTCTCAATAAAATGTCTTGAAAAGTTATGTTATATGAATAGGTATTTTTTTTTTTAAACTTCAACCTTGTATTAAAGTAGTTTCTGGTTTTCAAATATTTGTTATGAAATCTTCTTAAGACCTTGAGAGTGATTGATTTTTTTAGGACTGCTTTTGAGGCACAATTCAAATGGTTCAGATTCTGGGAGATGTGAAAATGTTACATGATGTTGGAGCCCTTGATGAACATCTACAAATTGTTACTAAGTAATTGTTAGAAGGGGAAGAAATATTAAATTCAGAAGGGAAACAGAGTATTGATGCAAGTATAGTTTTACTCAAGCATCATATTAAGAATTTTTCGAGTTTACTTTCAATGCATCAGATACATGAAAATTTCATTACCATATCATTATAGATTGAAATTAGTGTGAAATGAGATTCTTCTTTCCAACTAGTATGGTAAGGTAATGCCATTGTAATCAAATTGTGATGCCTCCTGCAAAGCTTCACAAGAATTTAATGTCTCTATATATATGCACCCAAAGTATCCAAACTAGAAAAATCCAAAAGAAGCTAGGAAACAATGTTTTCATCATCCACATTTTCTTCCTATGAGTCACCTAGAAATATTAGTTTAGAATCCTTTTTAATTTAAAAAAAAACATGATTGGAAGTATTTGTTGAATGAGAGAGTCAAAACCTGAAATTTATTTGTTGAAAAGTTGAGGTTGATATTTGGATCTTCCACATCTCTATTTTTATCAATCACATTATGGATTTTGGATGGCAGAAATTTTAATAAGCTCATGTGCATTTTATACTATGAAATGATTCCTCCCTATGGTATCTACTTTCTGATAAGATGCCCCAATGTTTCCATAGTGTATATCCTCTCCATGGACCTTATAATCAACATGCCTAGAAAAAAAAATCATCTTTTTATTTGCACTGACTTCCTATTGGTTTTCCTGTCGAACTAGAACTTGATCCTTCAGAAGTGTAATATTATGTGTGTAAACACCAACAAAGTTATTTTTCATTGTTTAACTCAAACTACCAACAACTGAGGATAGACAGGAATCAACACCATATTTAATTTGAATCTAAATAGTCTTATTATCTTTGAGCATTTCCCTAAACACAATGATGAGTAGTTGTTCCACATGGAACACATGGATTATTTATTTCATTATATCTGTTAGTAAAACATGCAAAATGTATCCCTGCATTTGAATCTTTGAAAAAAAAATTATATTGCTATCATTTAAAATATCCATATCTCTTGGAGCCAAAAAATGCATTTTCTTTGGATAATCTTTATATATATCCTCAAAATAAACCCTATTATAATTGAAGGACCATTATGTCCTCTTGAGGCTTGACAAAGTATGATGGAATATAAATGGGTGAGGACTTGATCCAGGTTTACCATGTCAAAACCTAGGTTCATTAAGATGAAAAATTTGTTTGAAGATATCCACTATACAAACTGGGAGAACCCATACTTATCATTGCCATCTCTCATTCATCATCAAGACTAACATATTGAGTATATATAACTCGTGTAGGCCCATGGTATTCATTTCAATGTAACTTATTATAATACATGCAATGTTAACAAGTTTTTATATTTAATCTCTGCATCCAATGTGGCCATTTCTTATTATGAGATTTACCACATCAAAAAATGGCATCATTCACATAATTTTGAAGAATAATACAAATTTCAACATGATTTTTTTCACATTTACAACTTCCCTCATAGTTTTTGGTTCTTGAAGCTCAAGCACTTTCATAACAAAAATAGGAAAAGTCAAGTAGCAACAAAAATGGTCCACTAGTCTCTTTTCATCTGTGGATATTAGAATGAAGTTTTATTAGAGGCACTGTTTGTTTGTTTATTTTGGTTAAAAATGATTTTCTCTTGGTTTTATGTGACTTTCAATTTATCATATGTAGCATGCTGAGAAATGGGAAAGAATAATGTGTGAAATTTATCTTGAAGAAATTGATGTTGAATGAAAGGATACAAAGTTTAACCAATCTACAGTTCAATTTGGTAAAGGCAAAGGAAAATATTAAATGTTTTCCTAAGAATACGACATATGCATAGTTGGAGCACAAGTAATATATGGATTTTTCTTCTGCAGGTATGTTCTTTTTTCTACCCAAGATATTGATATTATAGAAATTGTTTGAGGACCTCATCAAGGTCAATTTTTCTGATGTCCAACTTGATTGATACCTTCTCATATGTTAGGAAGGCTTTAAATATGAATTAATATGTTCCTACAAAAATCAAATTAAAATTTTATACATATAAAAGATAAAAAAAATGTCAATGCCTTCGTTTGATTGTTACTTGACTCCGGGTTATAGGAAATGTGATTGGAAAATTGATGGGGAGACAGTGGAGAGCATGTCTTGGATATGATTAATTTTTTATTAGAGATCCTTCAGGAACCTGAGCCATCGACTTTGGAAATGTTTCTAGTAGGGATTCCTATGGTTTTTAATGTTGTGATTCTTTCATATCATGGTTTTTTTAGGCAAGAAAATATTTTAGGAATGCCACAGAAGACATCAGTGGATAGGTAAAGAGATTTTTTTATAATAGCAATGTCCATTCCATGATATCCTCTCTTTATTGTTTGATTGTATTTTGAATGTTTCTTTTGATTTTGTTTTGTATTTTAACTATGAAATTGAAAATACTTGGTATCATGTCCATTTAAACAACAACCAATGCTTGAAGATGAAATTAGTATTACACAATATTGATTGGAATCCTTATAATTATTTTGTGTTAAAATATTTTCATGACTATCAGAAAAGTTTACTTTCATGTTGTTATTTAATACATATTTATTATATACTTGACCGAGTTCATGTGTTATAAAACAAAATTTTTTTGTTGAATAAGATGACAAGTAGTAAAAATCACACCTCCGATTATTTATTTTCACAAGTTATCTACATCTTCATATTTTTCGCATGTAACTTATAAGTTGACATGATTGTGCCTATGCTTTCCTAGAAGGTTGAATACTAAGTTACTAAGGTGTTCTTTTCTATGGTGACATTTTATTTTCTTTGTTTATACAAGTCATCTGGCCACATAGTGGCCACTATCTCTCAAATAAAGAAAACTTGTTCGAGTTTCTTGCTTGTATGGGGAAAAATGGCTTTGACATTACTGATGTTGAGGTATATGTCATATAAATTCTTTAAATTATAATTTAGTTTACATTGTAGTGTTCATTGTCTTTCATGTCTTACACTATGCATTATATCTTATTTTTTTTGAGAAAAGGAACTCAATATTGATGGTAAGAAGCAAGAATTGAAGAAAGAAGAGAGCAATAACACTGGAGTGAAAAATGAAAAAAGAGTATTGAAATGTCAACAAGAAATGTGTGTCTAACTTAATTTTCCATTTTAATTAAATTGGACAATAAATTGTAATCTTATCTCATCATCACTTGTAATAGTTAACTGAGTGTGATAAACTCAGTTAGCTCACGAATTTCGAGTTGAGGGTGGTTGGTGAGGCATACAGAGTGATTCTGTTTATTTTTAGTCCAAGTTACAATTAGTCTATTAGTTTAATGCATGAGAAATCAATTAACTCAATTAAGTGAGTTAAAGTCAATCTAACTAGTTGTAACTCATTTTTGTACTAGTGAAAGGTAAAGTGAATTAAATCATATTTAATTCACATGCAGTGATCTGTCAAGTGACTGATGATTTAATATTAATAGTTGCATGCATGTCAGTTCTGATGAAGACCAAGTTGAGACAAAGGTTAAAGGGATGTTAACTATCAGTTGTAATATTAGAAAACTGCTCGCATGCAGTAATACACCCATAGGATTTCCCATGAGCATTGCACAGTTTTGGAAGGATGAAATTCTTAATTAATAGGGATTTAATTCTACAGGAATTGCGTAAGCAATGCAGGATGAGCAGAGGCAAGAAATTGGCTAAGTGTTGGTTGATTTTGTCTGGATCAGTGCGAGACAGTTGGTAGAGTGAAACCAACTCTTATGATAAGAGTGCATTGTAATTGTTTCATGATTAATTCGTTGAGTATACAATATAAGATAGAGGAGTTTTCAGCAGAAAGCTTTCCCTGAGAAAAATATCTCTATTGTGGATTGCTTTTCTTCTTTCTTTTACTTGGTGTGATTGGCAATCATGTTTTATTTTCCGAATAAAATTCTAGAAGGATTTAGTATCTTGATTTAGCATATCGCATGACCAGATTGAATCCATTGGTATAAATGTTGTTTGTATAATTTCCACATGATATAAGAGCACATGAAATCACTATAGTGGAGAAGAAATTGAGTTTGTGATGAATAACATTCGAATTTGCAAAAAATATCCTTTGGTGCGGTAGGCAGATCAACATGTCTTTCAATGGCTTAGTATTGTAATATGCACTTGAGGGCAGTTCTAATTATATTGCATGGAAAGAAATAATGGAGGCAATTCTAAAGGAAAAAAGGTTGAAAGAATTCATTAATAATGATATTCCCAAGCACGCAGCAACATACATCACTCTTCTTGATGCTTGGAAAAAGAAGGTTAAAAAGGCAAGTAGGATATTATTAGAGGGAGTTCGAGACCAAATTGTCTCAAGTATCCATATAAAATTGACTCCATATGCAATGTAGAAGGATTTGATAGATCTTTTTCAGAGTAGCAGTGACCACAGAAAATTGGCACTGAAGGAGAAGCTCAGGAAAATCAAAATGGAGAAAGGCGACACTATTCTGAAATATTTGACCAAGTTCATCCAATATCGATATGAGCTGGGAAGTGTTTGGATTACGATAGCAGAAGACAACTTGGTGAGCCTAGCACTTCTAGTCCTTCCCAAGAGTTGGCATAGTTATGAGGATTCTCTCAATGGAATGGAGAAGATACCAGATTGGGAGTAAATTTGGTTGGATTTGGTACAAGAAGAATTCAGGCAGAATACCAGGGATGTACCCTCATCCAAGGCAGATGATGAGGAAAATTGCACCTTGGCTGGTAAGGAAAAGAAGGGGAAGGGAAGGAAATCCTATTCCAAATCTGAGATCGAAAAAGAAGGAAAGAAGTATGACATGTTGAGAGTGAAATGTTTTCACTGTCACGAGCGTGGAAAATATGCCACTAATTGTCCATAGAAGAAGAATAATAACAAGAAGGCTTTAGGATCTACAGCGGGTGAAGCTTTGGCTTTGCGGGTTTAGCCACGGGAAAAAGTTAAGAAGATTGGGATTCTTGTGAATAATCTCTACAAAATAGATGTAGATGGTTGAACAACATTGATGGGTAAAGCAGACAAAGTGGTGAGCCAGGATGAGGGTGAGTTATGGCACAGGATATTGGTCCATCTACACCATGGTACTTGAAGGTCATGCAACATATTTTTATGGGGCTTCCAAAGGGTACTCTTGTGTAGATATACACATGCAAGGGATGTACCATGGGGAAGTATGCAAAATATACTTTGAGATTGGGATATTTGTGGGTTACACTAATTCTACCCATAAATATCGGGTATATTTTCCGAACAACAGGATGACTGTTGTCAGATGGGATGTAAAATTTGATGAGGATAAAACCATACAATTTTCCCTTGAGAGGGATTTTGATTTACATGCAGATGAGGAGCTCTTGGTTCCAACGGATGAACCTCAAGATGTGGAGCAGCCACATGTGAAGGATCATGGAGTGGCGAAAACCACTCATGCAGAGCCATCCACCATACATGATAGGAGGCGCACCACAAAAGCTGACAGATTGAGACTTGATGTGATAGAATAGGTAGGAGCACCTACATCACTGTGCAGACAGAGACAGTCTCCATACATGTTTACTAGATACATGTCTCTTAAGGGCAAGTGTATTGTGATAGAACCATCCTCTTTTGAGGAATTAGTGCAACAACCAACTTGGGTTGACACCATGGCTGAGGAGTATGACTCAATCACCAGGAACAATGCTTGGGAAGTTGTCCCAAGACCAGTCAGAAAGTCAGTGGTTGGATCGAGATGGATCTATAAGGTGAAGAAAAAAACATATGGGAGTGTGGAGAAGTACAAGGCTAGATTTGTATCCCAAGGATTCTTATTAGTTGAGGGTATCGATTATTAGGATAATTTTGCACCAGTTGCAAGGCACTCATCGATTAGACCTATCCTTTCACTATAAACATAGATGGGGAAGCATATACATCAGATGGATGTGAAGACCGCATTTCTCAATGTAGTTATTGAGGAAGAAGTGTACATTGAGAACCCAAAAGGTTTTTCGATCTTTCACAGTGAGTCGCATGTGTGCAAACTCAAGAGAGAACTCTATGGGCTGGGTACACAATGATTGACAACTATTTCACCGAGTTGGGCTTCAAAAAGAGTGAAGCGTATGCGAACCTGTAACATATTGTGGTTGATGGTAAGATTTTGATTATCATAATCTATGTTGATGATATTATTTTGACAGGTGATGAGTAGTTCATAACTTCTTGCAAAGAGGATCTTGGAAGAGAGTTTGAGATGAAGGACAAAGGACTCCTTCACTATTTCCTTGGTTTGGAGATATGGAAGCATGATGGGGAGCTATTTTTTTCTCAAGGAAAGTATGCCAAATAGATTTTGAGAATTTCCCACATGGAGAGATTAAACCCATGGAGACTCCTCTTAAAGGAAACTGAAGGAAGGAGGATGCTACTTCAGGTGAGGTAGTGGACACTACTGTTTACAGGCAGCTTGTGGATTCACTCATGTACTTGGTGAACATAGGACTAGACATATGCTACGCAGTTAACCAACTTAGTTAAGCTATGGTTAAGCTGACCAAGCTCTTTTGGAAGGCGGGGAAGCATGTATTGAGATATCTCAGGGAAACTACAAATTATGGATTATTGTACAGACAAAAAGAGGGAGTGAAGCTTCAAGGCTTCACCGATGTAGATTGGGTAGGTAGTCCATCAAACAAAAAGAGCACATTAGGAGGGATCTTCAACATAGGATCGACAAATTAAGTAGCTGAAAAATTCACCCATTCGGTGGTTGGATGTCATGTGCGGAGATTCTGCAATTTGTTGCCTCATTAGCCTACCACTTGGCCAAATTTGACCAAAAATTTGACCAACTATAACTTGAGCAT
Organism: Pinus albicaulis; assembly: GCA_034641835.2. Classification (NCBI taxonomy): domain Eukaryota; kingdom Viridiplantae; phylum Streptophyta; class Pinopsida; order Pinales; family Pinaceae; genus Pinus; species Pinus albicaulis. Next base: position 901,089,466 of record CM076570.1, on the reverse strand, counting down.
ACAAACTCGGATTTGAGTGATGTTTGCACCATTGGAATTAGGGCTACGAGTACTACGAATTGGTCCTAGTTTCACTTCCGTATGACACTTTTGATTTTTGATCTATTTTAGGGCCACTTATATTTCTAGATCCACCTGGATCAATTACAAAAATCCACATGCTAGTAATTGTTTCCTCTTGCTTTGTGGAACTCTAATTTCATAGTGACAATTCCTAGTGGAAAAAAAACAAAAAAATTGCACAAGGAGAGAAAATAAAGATTACTAATTACAAGCAAAGTGTGCAAAGGGAAAAGAAAAAAAATAATGTTTATTTCTTCTTCTTTTTTAATTGTTAAGCGCACAATGTAAGTGAACTTACATTTACATATGAAATGATTTCAACATTGATATTCTCCATTTAAATTATAAAATTCTCAATTATTGATAACCCACAAAATAGAAAAATAGAGTATGAGATGTTTCATTTGTATTGTGCAAAGGATATCCATTAAAATTTTTGGGAAGAACTCTTGAAGTTTTGGAAATTCCTCACAAAGAGGGCTCAAAAAGTCTTTTGTAATATTCTAGAAACATGAAGAAATTGTAATATTTTATGTTTTTTTTTACTTTTCTTGGTCTCACACCTAATATAGTGGAAGTTAAGGCATATTATTGATATGTTAAGGAATTAATAAATATCATGGTTATATATGATTTATTTAGTGGTAGAATTATTCTTTGGGATATGTGAAGAGAAATGAAGCTACTTCAATCCATACAAGACAAATATAGAGCTTAAAGTATTGAATTCAATTTAAATTCACATTAGTTATTTAATTGGAATAATTTATTAAATTTGATATAGCCCATGCAAAATTATTTCCAATGACATTTTCCCTCATTTGGTAGAAATATTTCCTTTTTCCCTATTTCTTTGGTGGGCTAGATTGATTCTATGTGTGAAAGAAGATAGTATGTCCAAATATAGTTTTTTTGTTTTTGTTTTTACTTAGTAGGGGTTGGAAATAAATTTATACTTACGAAATAAAATTTTGATTTATGGAAACAAGATTTATTAATTCTATTATTAGAAATATGTATGTGTATATATTAATCTTTATATGTCTGTGTGATAAGTTTCCCTAATTGAAAAATCTTACTAAGTTCAAAACTAGTGGAAGTAAGACATATTTTCTCTAGTCATAGAATTCCTTTTCGGGTTACGTGGAGAGAAATGAGTATAATTAAATTCATGCATGAAAAATATAGAAATTAAAGTAGTAAATTCAATATGAATTCTCAAATTATTTAATTGTAAGAATTGATTATATTGGATGTAAACCATGCGGAAATATTTCCAATGGTATTTATATAAAAATTAAGCACAAAGTGAGTAATGAAACTCTCTCTCGTTTGGTGGAAATATTTCATTTCTTCCATATATTTTTAGCGGGATAGAGATATTTTGCGAGGAAGAAGATAATATGTCCAAATATAATTTTTGTGTTTTTACTTGGTAAGAATTGAAGAGGAATGAGATAAGATTTTAATCTTTGGAAACAACATTTATTAATTCCATTGATAGAAATATGTATGTGCATATATTTATGTCTATGGGTCTATGTGATAAGTTTCCACACTTGAAAAATCTTACTTATCATAAAATTGGTGGAATTAAGTCATGTGCAGAGTTAAAGCCTATGTGGAAGCAAGGAATGTGGGGAGTTGAAGTATGTGTAGAAGTAAAGTATGTGCAGGATAAAGCATGTGTGGAGGTGAAAAGGTAAATATAATTTTACTCTTCCATAATATTCCAAAAGCATGAAGAATTGAAAATACTTTATGCTTTATTTTACTTGATTTGGTCTCGTACCTAATATATTGGGAGAATTTAAGGTGCAATATGGATATGTTAAGGAATTAATGATTATCATGGTTATATGATTTATCTTGTCATAGAATTCCATTTTTGGCTATGTGGAGAGAAATGAAGCTACTTCAATGCATGCAAGACAAATATAGACCTTAAAGTAGTAAATTACATTAAAATTTGAATGACTACTCAATATTTTTCTTTTTTGTTCGGTTCTTGGATGACATGATAGACTTTAATCTTTGTATTTTTGTTTTTTCGCACTTTTCTACAAGTCAAATTCATAACAAGTTTTATGTCTCTTTTAATATGTTAGATGAATGATGAATTCTATAGCTCTGTTAGATGGTTGATGGACTATGCAATTTCAACTCTACTTCTCCATGCCAAGTTTTATAGCATGTATCCGAAATTGTCACCTTTGCAATCGAGGGGATATATTAAATGTTCAAGGTGTATTATCTTATCAATACTACATTGCGAGTCGATCTTGAAGTGAAGTTCCCCTTATGTTATGCTACTTTCTAACAATGAAAATACTGCTACAAATCAACAATAATTTTGTCATCGATGTTCTTAAATGGCTAGAATAATTTTTTTTTGAATTAAATTCTGATCGTCATTCTCAAGCTTGAAGTGAACTAACCTTTACACTCAACCACTTTTGAACAACTAGAATACAAAGGAATTCATTTTTATTAATTAAATTTTTGTTTTAATTAAGTTGGTTTGATCCTTCAACTTTCTGACAGTGTAACTCCAATTTCAAATCTAAAGTGGGATATTATCATCAATGTTGTTAGGTGGTTGGAATTCAAGCTTTTTAAACTAAAATAGTGACCATATGTTGTAATTTTGTTTTGAAATTTGACAAAAGGGAAAAAACTATTTTACAATTTGTTCAACCAAGCATATAATTTAAAATTTTTATAGAAGAGTAAAACAATATAAACAATTACATTGCACAAGAAAATATGGCATAATCCAATGAGATAACTAGAAATTTATTATAAATTGCATGCACCTAAAAACATGGATAAAGAAACATAGCATATGGATGAAAAAATAGATTACTAAACATAATTTATAAGGCGTAAAAAACCATTAAACAATTATAAGTCAATATTAGTATTATTATGTAATAAAATAATGTACAATACTAAAAAATAATGTGAGGCACACCATACACCCATAATGAACTCACTAATCACAAAAAAATAAATAATAAACTTTAATATGAAACACAATGTTCACTACTGCATATTACCTTAGTTAAGTATGTTTTTTCCTTACATTATATGTTTTTAATACATGTTGCGTTTATTATCAATGAACCATGGTATTGCATAATCAACTAGATTTAAGGAAAAGCATGACGAGACTTCAATATATAACATGTATACAAATAAATATTCTATATGAAAACATGAAGTATAGGATTTCTTCCATTTAGCTAACTAACTAATTTAGTCAACATGTTTTTGTAGTTATCATTTTGGTTGTTATTGTTCCTATTTTTACATGTCTTTAAAATAGGTATTCTAGAAGATGGAACCAAGGAAAAAAATAAAAATAAAAATAAAAAACAATATTTACACTAAACACAAAAGTCTATAAAAAAATATGTAACTTACTAAATAGTAAACAAGAGAGAATATATAGAAAAAAACAACAAATTTAATAGATATACATTTGTTTGTGCTAAGAGGACTCTACAACCTAGTATACGGTAGGCATATTGTAAGAAAAATAGTATGTCGACATTTTAAAATTTTGGGTTCAGTATGTTAGATTTACATTAATATCTTGACTTTAGAAGGATTATTGATTAGAAATAGAGAATGATCTATGTAGGATTTAGAAAGCATCTTAAGAAGATCCATATAGATCTAGGACGGAGGACTTGAATGAGAGGAGTGCCTAGAGAGGATTCGATCTGTATCCCCACACTATTAAAATTCTATTAAATGGATATGATTCATTAAATGGAGGACTACCAGCCATGCACTCTTGAAAATATGTTACTTGGAAAGGTTAAAAAAAATGATAGAGTTGTTGTTATTATTTAATTAAAGATTTATGGATATTATTAAGCCCTTTTCACTTATCTCCTACCTCAATGATGTCTTTGTGAATTTCTGCTATAACTATTTTATATGGAATCGATCATATATCTATGTAATTGTGGTTTTCCCGATATGATATAGAGATTGATGTGGAAATGGCTACCAGTAAGTGTAAAATTCCATGATTGTACCTAAACCTATTTAAGTGCATCTAGATCTGTGCAATCATTATATATGTGTTACACCTGGAATTGACTCTAGCAATATTTTATATGTTTATAATGGATTCATTCTAACTAAATGTAATATTATCCAAAGAAAAAAATGCATGAATCAAATAGTAAGGATCCCTACCTAATCAATAATTGCACAATCCCAATATGGATTGTTTAGCACGTGGAAACGAGAAGTACTTTTATTTTGTACCATGAGTATTTTGTACCATGAGTTAAGGAATGCATAAAAGACAAAATAAAAAACATAATAATATGAAACTCATGACCCAAATTGTCCATAAAATGAGTCATAACCTATTATAGGCATGTTTGAATTTATATAATTATTTTTACTGCAATATTAATTATTTAAACATTCCTTATGGTGTTGTCTATAATACCTCTAGTGCATGCATTTATGAAAACATATATTATTACACATGAAAGCTTGCAATGATAAATAAACATTCATAATTGAGTGGATATTAATTAAATACTTTGGATGGAATTATATCACATAACCTCATCAATGTCCATAGATTAGTAAGCATGGAAGCTTCCACTGATATACTCAGAGTTAATCCAATACATAATCATTAAACATTTCAGATTGAACTACATAGATGGTTCCTTTTATTTAACGATTTACTTGGATAATTTCAATTCATCAAACAAGAACCATAATGGAAACCTTAAGATGGATATAAGATGTTTCCTCTTAAAAATCCAATTCGGTTCTACAACCTAAAAATATATCCAACCAATTCCAAATTTCCAACTCAATGTAGGAATATAAGAGCCAAATTACGGACCACAATATGAACACAAACGATTATTTTCCAATTATCGTAATATTTTAAAGAGCGTTTTTTTGAGGTATAAAAGGTGTCTTTTTAATGCCTATTTATCCTACATTAATCATCAATCCAGGTACGACTTTTTATTTCAAGAGTGTACTCAATCTGAGGCTGCAATTCAATATAAGAGTAATGCTTTACAATATGTAGTACAGTGTTGTAAATACAAGAGTAAACGAATTCTTGGAAATGAAATCTAACTACAATGACATGAAATCAAATGCTCTGAAATCCAATCATTCACTCTGCAATCATCAATCAAGGATGTAGTAATGATAACTTTTTCCTTTAGCAACTGATGTAATTGAAATCCAATGAGAACAAGATAATCAATCTGAGAACGTAGGTAGCAATAACCAATGTCCTTTACAGTTGATGATCTCGCATTAAAGAAATTAAATGGAAATGGAAATTGAACTAAATCAGTAATGTTGCTAATGAAAGTAAACTAGGTAAGCTCTCAAAGCAAAACCAACTCTTTGCAGGATTAAAATAGACTGTAAACTAATTAACTGAAATGAACAAAAAATATGGAATTGAACATCAATAGAAATGAATAGAAAACTCCAACTAATGGAATTGAAAAACACTTCTATCTAATGGGATTTAAAAACAAAACTCTATTAAACAACAAATACTATTGAACAACAAACTGATCGGAACAACAAATGGATTGGAAGAGCAACTGAAATAGAACAGCAACTGCTGAATAGTGTAGCTTTGTTAAAGCATAACAAGATGAGTTATACATAGATTAATATTCTTGTTAAATTAGAAAGGAATGACAATGCAATTCACCAATGTAGCACACCAATATTATGAAGAAATTAAGCAGTAAACTATTAAACTTGAAAGCTGTAATGAAAACAAATTAAAACCGTCACACAACGATAATTAAAAGATAATAATACAAACAACAGATGGATCCACCAGGGCCGGGCCCTTAGCCACTAGTGAAACACCGCTGGGCTACTCCAGAGTCAAGAAATGGAACGACAACTAGATCATGTATTAATCAGGAATAATAGCGTTTACAACAGTCGCTCTTTGATCACAAGAGTCAATGAGAAATTACAGAGTTACAAAAGAAGTTTCAATAATAATCGTTCTGTCCCCTGATTTCTACAAGCACTGCCTTTTATAACAATTCGACAGACAATACAAGAAACAATGATAGACTTTGAACAACGATCCCTCAGGATCGAAATATCCTGAGGGATTCGCTCCTTTTCCTTTTTTTAGCTAACGATTGGTTTTCTTAGGCTGTAGCCGTGCTACTCCCTGCCTTACTTTAGCTATACGTTTTGATTTCATCCTTCTTTTCTGGATACGACCCTTTGCTGGAGGAACAACAGACTCCTGCTTTAGCTTTGCCTTTCGAATGGTGGTTTCCTACTTCATTTGTTTCCTGTTGAGAATAAAAGACAATATTTATCCAATTTCCACAATAAACATTAATCTTTACAATTCTATCATAATCCTTCAATATATCATCTTTCTAGAATAAAAAGAGTTATGTTTAAAGGAAAAATATAAAGAAATAAATGGTGAATCCATACCTTTTCCAATGCTCAAAACACCCCCTTGCTTACCCTTTTTCATGTCCTCATGAAAACCATAGTTTACATGTAAAACAGTTAGGGAATAGGCTGGAGAGGGTTTTTCATTAAGAGGTCTAAAACCATGATTTGCAGCTAAAGCTTCAAAGATGTGCCATGTCTGTCCTTCAGGTAATTCATATCTAGCTTTATATTCTGTTGTAGGATACCATATAATGGGACTTCGAAACCTACAACCTAGCCAATATGGGCCTTCCCTCAAGATGAGGTTACTACAGAAAACCAGGCGGTCAGCAGCTAATCCAAAATTTGTATAATTAAATGGCTCTCTATCTTGAATATTCCGATTTACAATTGCTTTGTGGACGGGTCCCAATGTCCGGATCACACCCTCCTTTGTAATTAGACTCTTCTGCCTAGCCCATAGTTGTAATGGGTGTCTCGGTTCACCCCTAACCCAAAGGTCTAACCCATTTTCTTGCCTCTGAAAAGTATTATAGGCCTTGAGCCATTTCAACTGGTTGAAAACAAATGAAATAAATGCTTGATATTGGATATCACCCACAAAAGGACTGGGATTTGTCTCCATTTCCCCAGCTAATATGAAATTTTGCAGATAAAATTCACAGTGTAGACACTGAACTTTTACTCCATAAAGTTTGCAGCAGCTTATAAAATCACCTATAGTTTCTAATTCTATAGGTTTTCCTGCCTTAACAACCTTGATTTTTAACTGCAAATATATTTCTAATAAAAAAAAACATAATTTTTGGCAGGGCACCTACATGCTAGGACATCTGTGTATAAATAACAGAGAGTATCCATCTGATTCCTGATCGTTTTTAGTCTATTCATTACCTTTTCAACTTTCTCTTTTGCCTTTTGACATCTATCGAAAGCTTCAGCCTCTGATGCACTGATGTACTTTAATTGCTACTGTAACTGTTGGTATTTATTTTTGGGAACAACCTCTTCTTCAAGTTTTTCTCTAGCCCTCTGAGCCTGTGTGAGATCCTCTTGGAGCTTTGCTATACCATGGTCTTTTATCAAAACGTTTTTGGGTTGAAAATCTACCTGGGTGTTTTTATTACAATGTCGAGTGCCTACAGTCTATGTCTCTTTGTTGGCCATACTGCTATAGGACAGTGCCTCAGTATGAACATGTTTTTCACAGACCTATACATTTTCAGTTTGGGAAACTATGTCCATAGCAACTTCCTGCTGTTCCTCGTTATCATGAATGAATGTGGGCTCAGTTTGAGTATCCATGGCCCTTGTATTGTGGGGTTCCATTTGGATAGCTGCATAGTTTTTTTTCAAAGTTCTTTTAGATATTTTCCCCTGTTTTAGCACCCTAATCCTCTGCCTGAGTTGTTTTACTAGTTTTTGGAGCTTTTGTCGTTCCCTCCACAGCTTCCCAAGTTAATTTGTCTTCTTCTTCATCTTGGAAGGAACAAATGTTCTTTTTTCTATATTTGGTTCCTCGACTAGGATTTTCTCTCCAGTGGTCGTGCCTTCGCCCGAGCTTGCTTCTATATTTTCTGTTTGGGACACTTCCTTAGTGTTCCCATGCTCCTGGCTACATTCATCAGGGAAAATAACCCTATTTGGTTCTACTGTTCCCTGAGGGTTTTCTTCATTAGTCATTTCCTTAGCCGTATCTTTGTTGATAACAACTTGTTCCTGCAATTGGTCTATCTCAATGTTGAGGTTAAGCGGACTGTGAGGTTGTATATATTCACTCATATTGGCCAAAATTTGGGCCAATTGGTCCTCTTGTAATGGACTCTGTGGTGGGCTTGCAATGGAGGTTTCAGGAGGTTTTGCTTCCTCTCCTTCATCTTTACTGGTATAATTACTTTCCTCCTCTTCACCGATGTGGTGACTTCTTTCTTCTTCACTGGTATGGTGACTTCCTTCTTCTTCACCAGTGTAATGACTTCCTTCTTCTCCACTAGTGTGGTGAATTTCTTCTTCTTCCCGATTTCCTTCTTCTTCACTAGTGTGATGACTTAATTCTTCTTCACCAATGTGATTACTTACTTCTTCTCCACTGGTGTGGTGACTTTCTTCTTCGAGTTGCAGGGGCTGTTCGTCTTCCGAACTGGGCAATTATAAGGGTTAGCTAATGCTATCCTGAAGACATCCTATCATTCCCCTACTTCTCCTAATCATGGAGGACTGTCTACGCTTTAAAGGTTTTGATTTTGTGCTAGTAACTCTTTTACGTTTTGTGGCAAGTAGAGTCGTTCCTCCGTCAATTGAGAATATCAATTCTTCCCAACTAGTCTGCTGCTGGGAAAGACTGTAAATTTTGTGTAACTAGCTCCAAAAAGATAAGAAAAGAGACATCGACGCCTTAGAAATAAGCCACTTCGAGGGGGAAAGCTCCAATACATTACATGAATGAACAATTATTTTATGATACAATTTACAAAACCTCCTTTCTATATATAGGAGTCCATGGGGCCATAATGTAATCCTAGTGGGCCACAATGTAATCCTAGCCGACCTAACAATAATAATTTAAGGGCACAATAATAACAAAATGGGGTTTACAAGGGTATAATAATAACAATAAGGGGGTTACACTAACAACAATAAGGGACTATACTAGTAATATAGGGACCTAACATGCCCCTCTCCTTCAAAAAAGTGTTGTCCTAAATGCTTGAGTAGCTCTGGGTGCTTCTGTATAAAATTCTCATCCTCCCATGTAGAATCTTCAGTGGGTAAGTTCTTCCACTTGATGAGATACTCTGAAATTGATCAATTCTGTAGCTGTCGAGTTCTTGTTTCCATGACCGCTTCAGGTTCCAATATGATTTTCCTTCCTCATCAAGTTCTCGCAATATTGTTTGAACTGGAATATTTTCACCTATAACCTTCTTTAAGCATGAAACATGGAAAACTGGATGCACTCGCGAAGAAGCAGGAAGCTCCAATTTGTATGCCATAGTAACAATCTTTTGCAACACCTTGTAAGGACCATAGTACTTTGGCGATAATTTATTATCCTTCTTAGCTTGCTTGAGGGACATTTGTTTATATGGTTGTAGCCGTAAAAATACCCAATCTCCTATATCAAAACTTCTCTCGCTGCGATGTTGATCTGCCTGTTGTTTCATTCGATTTTGTGCCAAATTCAGGTTATCCATTAAGAGTTGGAGAACTTCTTGCTGATGCTCAATGTGATCTTCCACTGCTTGAACCTTCGAATTTTCCCTTAAAGATGATGTGATCGATGGTGGATGATATCCATAAAGTGCCATAAATGGGGTCATTTTTGCTGCAGTATGGAAGGAAGTGTTATACCACCATTCGGCGAGAGGTAACCACTTGACCCATTGTGTTTGTTTATCAGATACAAAACAACGAAGATATCCTTCCAAACATTTATTTACTATCTCAGTTTGACCATCAGATTGAGGATGATAAGATGAGCTATGAGCTAATTGAGTACCCAAACAAGAAGATAACTCCGTCCAAAAATTTCCAGTAAAAATGGGATCTCTGTCGCTCACAATAACCCTTGGGCTTCCATGTAGCTTTTGAATTCTATCCATAAATGTAGTAGCAACTGTACTTGGTTTAAATGGATGAGATAATGCACAAAAGTGTGCATACTTGGTAAGTCTATCAACTACCACCATGATGACATTCTTTCCTTCGGACTTAGGTAAACCTGTGATAAAATCCATTGAAATCTCCTCCCAACGTTGACTTGGAATGGATAAAGGTTGTAGAAGTCCGGGGGTCTTAATTGTCTCCACTTTATTCTGCTGGCAAACCAAACATTCCGCCACAAACTTTTGAATATCAGATTTAAGGCCATCCCAAAAAAAATCTTTCTTCACCATGTGGTAAGTTTTTAAAAATCCTGAGTGTCCTCCTAAAGGAGAAGTGTGCAATTCCAGAAGAATATTTTGTTTTAGTTGGGAATTCTTACAAAGATATAAGCGATATTTGTACCATAAGGAATAATTTTTCCAACTAAATGTATCAGATGTAATAGGATCTTGCTGCAACTTTTGAATGAGTGTCCATACATCTTTGTCCTTCTTACATTCATCTCTTGCTTTGGTTATCCAATCTGGATTGATAATATAAATGGCACAAATCAATGCTTCCACCTCTTCATTCTTTATTGAGAGTGCATCTACAACAACATTAAGCTTTCCTTTTTTGTATATTATTTAGAAGTCATAAACCAACATATTTGTGACCCATTTTTGCTGCTCTTTTGAAGATAGTCTTTGTTCCAAAATGTGTTTAGGACTATCATGATCAGTTTTTACCTTGAAGTGTCTTCCCATTAGATAAGTTCTCCATTTCTTTAGTGCATGCAGTATTGCTAACATTTCCTTCTCATAAATAGGTTTTTGTAAATACTTTCCTTTGATTGGACGGCTTTCAAAAGCAACGGGTCTTCCTTCCTTCATTAAAACAACACCAATTCCATTTCCTAAGCATCACATTCCACAATAAAGGTTTTTGTGAAGTCTAGCATAGCTAAGACCAGTGCTAGGCACATTTCCTCTTTAAGATGTTCAAAGGCCTTAGTTGCTTCATTAGTCCATGAAAATGCATCTTTCTTCAATAATGTTGTTAGAGGTGCTGCTATTCTCCCATAATTCTTAACAAACTTGCGATAATACCCTGTTAACCCGAGAAATCCTCGCAACTTCTTTATGGTTGTGGGGACTTTCCATTCCTTAATGGATTTAATTTTGTTAGGGTCTACTTTAACACCCTCGTGAGATACGATATGACCCAGATATTCCACCTCTTGTACTCTAAAGAAACATTTGGATGTTTTTGCATATAATTGTTTCTCCTGCAATAGTTTGAGCACCCTGTCAACATGTTCAACATGATCCTTCCAAGACCTGCTATAGATTAGTATATCATCAAAAAGTACTAGCACAAATTTTCTAAGGAAGGGTTTGAAATTGGAATTCATCAACCCTTGAAATGTAGAAGGTGCATTGGTAAGGCCAAAAGGCATGACCAAAAATTCATAATTACCCTCATGATTTTGAAATGTTGTTTCTGGAATATCTTCAGTCTTCATTCTAATTTGATGATATCCTGAATGAAGATCCAACTTGGTAAAATAAATTGCTCCATGTAATTCATCCAATAATTCATCAATCACAGGAATGGAAAATTTATCTTTAATGGTGAGTTTATTGAGCTCCCTATAATCCGAACACATTCACCATGATCCATCCTTCTTGTGTACCAATACTACAGGAGCAGAGAAAGAACTTTGACTAGGTTGAATTATACCCGCCTCTAACATTTCTGCAATCATACGTTCGATTTCGCTCTTTTGGACATAAGGATATCTATAAGGCCTGATGTTTGGAGGAACACTTCCTGGAATCAAATGAATAGCATGATCATGATCAAGAATAGGTGGGAGTCCTTTGGGAGTTTCAAACACCTTGGAATGATTGTCCAAGACTTGTTGGAGATCTGCAGAAATAGATGATTTTAATGTTGGAACTTCTAGTGAGCATAATTGTGCAATTACGCCTCGTTGTTATTTATTTAGAATATTTGTCATGAAATTAGAGATTATTATATTTCCCATATTCCCCGCAATACCCCATAATCCGACTTCCTTTCCTTCTGAAAAACATTTCAAGAAAATTTCTTGAAAATTAAAAGCTAACGTCCCCAAAGATTGTAACCATTGTACTCCTAGTACAACATCAGCACCTCCCATAGGAATGGAAAGAATTGGACTAGTCAATACATATTCCCCCATGGTTAGCTTGATATTATGGCATTTTCCAGAGAAATTTATAGTTCCTCCATTTGCAACCATCACTTGACATTCTAGTGCTGGGTATAGGAAACATTTTAATTCCTTCGCTACCTTACAATGAATAAAATTATGGGTGCTACCTGAATCAATCAAAACTATTACCTTTTTCTTCTTGATATGTCGTTATATCTTGAGAGTTTGAGGAGTGGTAATTCCTACCAGTGCATTACATGATATGGTCAGATTCATTTCTTCCTCTTCTAGGGCTGGTTCTTCGTGTATATCCTCTTCCTGTTAATTTTCTTCTTCCTCTTCACAATCTATGTAAAATAATTTCTTCTCAGCACACTTATGACCTTTAGTGTATTTGCTATCACAACTGTAGCAAAGCCCTTTTGCTCTTTTTTCTTCCAATTGTTGTGGTGTCAACCTTGTAGGTTGTGGAAATCTAGGCGTGGCAACACTTCCTTCTTTATAGAATTGAGTGGTAGGCTTCCTTGTCGCCATAATTTTACATTCAACTTTTCTTGCCAACCTGAATGCCTTCTCCAATGAATCAGGCTCCAAAACACGAACTTCATGTTGGATGTTATCCTTTAGAGTACCTATGAAGAGATCAATCCTGTGTTCCTCTGGAATATCAGTTACCTTTATATTCAATTTTTGGAAGTCCTCAATGTGCTGCCCCACTAAACCCTTTTGTTTGAGATTTATCAATTGGCTAAAGAAGGTGTTGCTATCATTTCCTCATAATGTGCTATCATTTCCTCCATAAAAATTGACCAAGTGACAATTTTTTTACGGGAGCACAACCATCGATACCATACAAATGTATTTTGTTCTAAATTTAAAGTTGAAATGCGTACCTTTTGTGTGTTTTACATGTTATGAAGATCAAAATATTGCTCCATCTGTAGTATCCATGTTACAGGATCCTTTCCATCAAACTTCCTCATATCCATTTTTGGAATATGTTGGTTTTTCCCGCCAACATTACAGTTTATGAAATCATGATTAACATTTATTTTGTTCTCATCATGAGGTTCTTCTACTATATTTTCACCATTAGGAAACATTTCTTGTATCAAATTTGTCAAACCTTCTATGTCTTCTTTTAGATCATTCTTCATGTTTTCCATGTTGTCTTTCATGTCATCCATCTTAGCTTCCATGCCAGCTTCCATGCCATCCATATTAGCTTCCACGCCTTTCTTCAAACCGTCCATCTTCGCTTCCACGCCTTTCTTCAAAACTTCCATTTCATTTTTTTTTTCTCTTTGCAAGAGTGAAATTTGTTTCACTTTCTCTTGTAATTTTGATAGATCATGATGCAATTCTTCATCTTCATGAGTCATAGTAGAGGCTTCTGAAGGCTTAATGTGTGTTGAATTATTTTTACGTGGAATATTTTAGAACCAATACTGATATCTATTCTACAATATGCCCTTGTAATCAATTCAAATTGATTCTTCAAACAAGACTTATGCAATTCGGAAAAAACAATACACACCTTTTTCTTGCTTTTGAGTAGCTCGATATCAAAATTGGATTATCTCTATGATTGCAGCACTTAAATATTTTAAGTTCAGCACCAACGTAGCCCTCTCAATTATATTTCAAATGCCATAGGTTTGACCTGATTTGGATTCTCCAAGACAAAGTTGTGTCCAATCTCTCACGATGACCTAATTATGGACTGGTTCAATAGAGTGAACTTGTACGCATTTCCACGTGTCACTGTTTCATCCTCCAGCTCTAAAATTGATAGCCAATAAACTACAGTCTGTGTACTTGTGGCCACTTTTTACGACACTCCAATCCGATGCTCAGAGAGAGAGTTATGAAGATTTTCCCACGATCACCTCTTTGAGATGAATTTCAAGAGCCAGAAAAAACACTACCTTCCGCAGATCATATCTCCAAACAATATTGCGAACCAAGCTCTAAAATTTTTTGACAATGTTCCTCAGGATTTCAGATTCGCACCCTAAAAATTTTAGCTTCTGAAACTTCATAGAAAAAAATTTATAGCGAAAATTCCAAAATGACCTGTTTGGAGCAGCGAAACCCTAGAATCCAAAGCTCTGATACCAAATGTTGTGTAACTAGCTCCAAAAATATAAGAAAAGAGATATCAATGCCTTAGAAATAAGCCGCTTCGAGGGGGAAACCTCCAATACATTACATGAATGAACAATTATTTTATGATACAATTTACAAAACCTCCTTTCTATATATAGGAGTCCATGTGGCCATAATGTAATCCTAGTGGGCCACAATGTAATCCTAGCCGACCTAACAATAATAATTTAAGGGCATAATAATAAAAAAATGGGGGTTACAAGGGTACAATAATAACAATAAGGGGGTTACACTAATAACAATAAGGGACTATACTAGTAATATAGGGACCTAACAGTAACTCACTATCAATCAGATTAAACAATGATGGCTTACGACCATCACTATATGAAATAATTTCTTATGCTCTGGGCAGCATCATGTAATAATAAATTTAAATATGTAGGCAGGTTTACAGTACTTTTTTTCTTTAATACTGCTAATAACTTAAGGTGGCGTGGTCTTACCACATCCTTTCTTCCATCGTGTGTGATGTAGCTCTATACTACTTTCGCCAGTTCTGTCCATGGTTCTCCCAAAGTTGCCTACTAAACTCCTTTCCCATTGATGACCAAAGTCTGCCCTTCGTCTCGAAAAAGATTCATGGATTCTTGAATTTTCAATTTTTTATGGGTCCATATGGGTCCTTCCGCTGGCAGACCAGATACCTTGGCGATTATTGCATCTGTTACTGCTATTTTCCTACCTCTAACCATGGAGTAGCCTTCCTGCAAGTTCTGCAAAAATTTAATGGCTACCGTTTCATGCGGTTGCTGTAGTCGTGTGAGGTAGGTAATCCATCCTACTCTTTCCAGAATTTCCCATGCAACGTTGGAAACTGCTAGCACATGTGGCTCACAATGTATTGCTCATCCTCCCATTGTGTCTGCACATGGTTAATTCTTCGCAAATACACAAAAATTTAATGGAACAACACCTTGTGTATATCAGCAAAATACCGTTAAACTCTTGCTGTTTCCAAGAATTTGATGAACACAGGGATTCGACCTACATGCAGGCATTAAAAGGCATCCGTGCCCCCCCTGAAAGATAATAGGTCATCTTCAACTGTCGAATAGAAGAGAAGCGCACTATACAACAATGGTACAACATTGAAAGGCATACATACTTATGCTATGATAAAAAAATTACCACATTACTGAAATCGATGCATATTATTAAATTGTGAATAGATATGGAAACATTATGTAATGATTTCGAACATAAGGGAAAATGACATCTGCTATGAAAAAAAGTACTTATGTGGTCATTATCCACATAAACTATTATTATCGATTTATAAATAAATTTCATGCATAACAGGTTCCAAAAAAAGGGTTTAGGAGCATATTCTCATTTGATATTAGATAAATAGTTAAGAAAAGGTTTTATCATTACTATTGATTTGTGAAAAATATGACTCCAATACCATCAACAGATCTCTGTTGCCCACAGATGTCTATAACCTTGAAAAAGTTTCTTTCTCACCGTTGGAACCATTATCATTTATTTATGCCTAGGGAAGTGCTATGTGATATCATGATGGAGGCTAATGTGCTGGCTTGGGAACTAGATGAATCACAATGCCATTCACCAGGAAGGAGTGAAAGGTGGGCAGGCTGGCTCGTGACGAGACCTACTGTTCCAAGGAATTTTTATTTTTTTTGAGTTGTCCATTGGATCATGTCCCTGGTGTGGTGGCCATAGTGGGAATGCCACTTCATTGCTTCCTTATGATCATGGTAGGTTGGCTCTTGATGAGACCCCCTATCCTCCATCTGTGATATGATAGTATTGTTAGTAATCATATATAGAGATTTTTCTTTTCTTTATTTTCTTATAGCACTTCCCTACTTATATATAGAGGATGGCTCAACACTCCTTAAGAGTAGGGATGGTGGAAGAAGTCTGAACATCTCAATAGAGAAAATATGCCCTTATTCTTATTCAATAAATAAAAATCAAAGAGAGTTATGAAGATCTAGGGAAGAACCAACATGATAAAGATAACCGATCATATTAATTTTAGTGAAAATAAAGACAGCAAAGTGATATAGATGGTTGTGTCCTTTCCTTTTTTTTCTTATCACTACAAAACAATTTCTTAAAAATGACAATTTCTCTTGATTTGCTGATTCGAGTAACCTCTGATTTGTGTGTTCTTGCATAAGTTGTAATTTTTCCTTTTAAAAAAAAAAAATTCATGAAGAATTCACAAAAATCCCTAAAATTTTGTTCTAAAACAAGAAAAATGCACTCAAAAAGTGTTATTCCTTAGATGGAATAGCTGTTGTTCCTTAAAAGGAACAACAATTTTTTTTTGTGAAAATGCTGTTCCTTTCAAAAGGAACAGAAAAAACAATCAGCAAAAATGTTGTTCCTTTGGAAAGAAACAACAAAAACAATCAGCGGAAATGTTGTTCCTTTGAAAAGGAACAACAAAAACAATCGAAAAAAACTGTTGTTCCTTTTGAAAGGAACAATAAAAATAAACGGAAGAAATGTTGTTCGTTTAGAAAAGAACATCAAAAACAAGCAGAAAAAACTATTGTTCCTTTAGAAAGGAACAACAAAAACACCCAGCAAAAACTGCTATTCCTTTGGAAAGGAACAGTAAAAACACTGTTGTTCCTTTGGAAAGGGACAAGAAAAACAGTCGACAAAAAATGTTGTTACTTTTGAAAGGAACAACAAAAAATTGTTGTTCCTTTGGAAAGGAACAACAAAAACAAGCAGAAAAAACTATTGTTCCTTTTGAAAGGAACAACAAAAAAACTGCTGTTCCTTTGGAAAGGAACAACAAAAACACATGGCAAAAGTGTTGTTCCTTTTGAAAGGAACAACAAAAATAATCAACGGAAATGTTGTTCCTTTTGAAAGGAATAGTAAAAAGAAACATACAAACACGCTCTTTCTTAAGAGGAATTGCTGTTGTTCCTTAAGAGGGACAACAACTATTCCTTAAAAGGAACAGCTTGAAAAATAGAATCTATACAAAAAATAAGAAAAATCAAAACAAAAGCTTATGTACAAGTTTCAAAATAAAGGAATTATTCAGTGAATGGGTGCTGAGGAGGAGTTATCTCTCTCAGCAAGAATCTGCATGGTAGAATCTTCCTGTAATTACTGGTAAAAGGATTCCCGATTAAGTGGTTTATGGTAAAGTCATACTCGATGACCATTTACTTTGAAAGAGTGTCCAAATCCATCAATGGTAGTTAATGTGATGGTGCTATTGTCATGCAATTTTTGTATCTCATAGGGTCCAAGCCATCGTGTCTGGAGTTTTCCTGGGAAATCCTGAAACCTGGAGTCATATAGGAGTGCCCAATCTCCTTCGTGGAAGATTTTCTCTTGAATGAGGGCGTCGTGCCATTTTTCTCTTTGCCGTTGAATTAATGCAGTGTGCTGAAGAGAAGAGAGCCTAATTTCATCTAACTCATTGATTTGATGTAATCTTCCGACCTAGACTTCATTTAACTCTAAACCCACCTCCTGGGCTATTCTTAATGTCTCAATTTCAAATTCTATTGGAAAGATGAGTTCTTTTCCAAATACCAATTGATATGGTGAATACCCAGTGGTATTTATCCATGTTGTTTAGTATGCCCACAAGGCTTCCGAAAATCTATAAGCCCAGTCACGTCTGTGTGATGAAACTATTTTTGTAAGTATGGATTCTATCACCTTATTCGTGCTCTCTACCTGGCCATTTTCCTGTGGGTGGTATGGGGTTGTGATTTTGTGCTGAATGTGGTAATTTTCTAATGTTGCAGTGATTTTGTTACCTACAAATTGTGGTCCTCCATCTGTAATTATGTCCCTTGGGAGGATGTATCGCACAAATATGTGGAAAAGGAACTATATTACAGAGTCCTCTATAGCTCTTGAAAGTGCTTCTGCTTTAACCCATTTAGTAACATACTCTGTTGCAACTAGTATGTATGTTTTCTGATTTGATGGCGGGTTGATAGGACCAACAAAATCGAGCGCCCAACGTTCGAATGACTCGATTACTAACTGTGGATTAAAAGGAATTTCGTTGGACTTTCCAGGGTGACCCGCCCTTTGGAAACTATCACAGGCTTGTATGAACTTTTTAGAATCTTTAGAAATTGTAGGCTAGTAATAGCCTGTTTGTAAAACCTTGTGACCAGTCCTGCGATCTGGAAAATGAACGCCACACGGCCCGTCATGGCATGCTTTCAAAATATCAAATATTTCATCCTCTCAGACGCATTTCCTGATGTGCATATCCGCTCCTGTATGAAACAGGTAGCCCCCAATCCAAGAGAATCAAGTACTACGCTGTACTATCTATTTTCGTTCATTGGTTATTAGATGCTTAGGTAATTTACCTACTGCTAAATAATTTTCAACATCAACATACCATGGGGTTCTAGCAGTAAAAACAAACAAATTTTCATCTGGGAAGTGATCCTTGACTGCTGCTGCATCTGTTGGTTTTGGCATTCGTGACAGAAAACTAGCTACAGGGTTCTCTTTTCCAGGTCGATCATTTATTGTGATATCGATCTCTTGCAATAGAATCAACCATTTTGTTACTCTACCATTTGTAACAGGTTTATTTGCTAAAAAATTTATGGTAGAGTGATCTGTATATAAAACTACAGAATACCCAGTTATATAATGTCTAAATTTATTTACAGCATGTATTATGGCTAAAAAATATTTCTCAGTCACAATATAGTTTAATTCAGCAGGAGATAGATTTTTTCTAATATAATAAATTGCATATGGTTTTTTATCTTATTCCTGCCCAAGGACTGCTCCAATAGCTGTGTCTGAGGCATTAGATGAAATTTGGAATGGAAAATCCCAATTTGGGTCCCTTAGCACTAGGGCTGTTGATAGAAGCTTTTTGAGATCCTCAAAAGCATGGTCACATTTATCTGTCCAATTAAAATTAACATTCCCTGTTAGTGTGTATAAAGGTGCAGATATTTGATAATAATGCTCTATAAATATTCTCTAATAACCAGAAAATCTGAGAAATCTATGTACCTCTGTTTGTGTGGTAGGAGTAGGTATTAACAAAATTATTTGAATTTTAGCTAGATCTACCTATATTCCAGCTGTTGAGATATAATAACCTAAGATGAGTCCCTCGGTCATCATCATGTGACACTTTTCATAGCTTAATCAGAGCCTAGTGTCAATACATATTTGTAACAATTTTTCCAAAGTTTCTAATGCTGGCTCAAAATCATCTCCATAAGGTGTGAAAGCATCCATATATACTTCGAGCCCTTCATTTATTAAATCTGAAAATATGCTGAGAATGGCCCACTGAAATGTAGTAGGGGCATTGCATAGGCCAAAGGGTAAAAATTTGTAAGCAAATGTCCCCCAAGGATAGGTAAAAGTAGTTTTGTCTTGGTCTTCAGGGGAAATCTGAATTTGATTGTATCCACTGAAGCCATCTAGGAAAGAAAATAATTTCTTTCCTGCTAATGTATCTAATACCTGGTCAATGAAAGGAAGGGGAAAGTGGTCTTTCTAGGTTTCTTTGTTTAGTTCTCTGTAGTCTACACATATAATCCACTTTTTGTTCTTCTTTGGCACCACTACTAATGGAGAGACCCACTTACTATCAGATATTGGGTAAATAAAATTGACATCCAAGAGTTTTTGTAATTCAGCTTTCACAATATCTTTAAGATGAGGGTTTAATCTTCATTGGGGTTGGCGAATCGGTATAGAACCTTTTTCTATATAAATGTGGCATGTACATAACTGGGGGTCAATTCCCTTCATGTCTAGATAATCCCATGCAAAATCTCCCTTATATTTTTTTAGTAGTTGGATCGTCTTCTTTTCTTATTCAACAGTCAGGTTTTTGTTAATGTTTAGGGTTTTTCCTAGCTCAATTTCTATAATTTTGCTACTGTAAATAGAAGTGGTGGGTATTGATTGATCATGACTGTATTTTAAGGGATATTCTTCTTCTTTATTATCAAATGTTGCGTTGATCATGTGACATTGCAAATGGGATCTGATTTTTGGTTTATCGATGAAACTGTTAATAATGTCATCCTCTGTTTGGTCTTTAAAGTCAAGAGCATCTTCTATGGTTAATGGTGATCTAATGTTTTCCATGAGGTATGATACAGGTTGATTCCTTGTTTTTATTATTGATAGGCTTGGCTGGGATGGGGGATATAAAGCTAAATTCTTGACATAGTTCCCTCTAGTTATAGTCATGCTGCCTTGTCGGCAACCAATGTAAGCATCGACAGTTTCCAGCCAAGGTCTACCTAGGATCAACGGGTGTCCATCTAGCCGGTTTTTGGGGTTGATAATTAGGAAGTCAGTAGGGTACTCCCCGGAGTCTACAGATACCATTACATCATGTAGTGTGCCTTCTGGCTTGACTACCATTCGGTCATCCAATTCCAATAAGGTTGTTGTTGGATCTAATGATCTAATGCAAATATTTTGACAAGTGGTGGTTGTTAGGATATTAATTACAGCTCCCAAATAAACTAAAGCATTTGGAAATGATTGTCCATTGATTTGCACCGTTACTATAGGATTTCCTGGGTCCTCACACTTTATACGTGCTTCCATTCCTGATAATAAGTCAGATAGAGTGCCGACTACTTGGACAGCTGGGTTAGTTGTTGTTCTCCTCTTTGGCTTCTTTATACATAGTTCTTTGATGGTTTTTGCATAAATAGGGATGTCTTGGATAGCTCGGAGGAGAGGGAGTTTTATACACAATTTTTTTAGTTCTCCCAAAAGATCAAAATCAGGATATTCTGTTGGGCGAGGTATGATTAATCGTTCTGGGAATGGTGGAGAAGAGGTGGTTTCTTGCTCCTGATTTTGTTGTTTAACCACATTCTCCTTGTGCACTATTTGTTCTGCGGGTAACGGGTCTTCAAATTGAACATTTTTGTCTCCCTCTATTTCTATTATGTGCCCAGATCTTAGTTGAAGGTCATTACACTCCCTTAATTCAGTTTCTAGTTCTAGTGGTTCCATTATTTGAACAGACTGAACTAGCCTATTATTAGGGTTTGGGTTGGGTTGGGCTGGGAGTTGCGGTCTAAAGTTGGTCTGGGGATTTTGTGGCAATGTATAAGGTGTTGGCAATGTAGGTTGAGGGAGAGGGATTGTTATAGCTAGATGATTTGTAGGTCTTTGCCAGTTCGACTGCCAGGTCTGACTTTGGGAGGTGGAGGGGGACCATTGTGTTGGATGAGTATTATTTTTCCAAAATGGTGGACAGTAAGGAAATTTTGGCCAATTGGTTTGATTTGTTTGATTTGGCCATGGTGATGTAGGAAATGGCTGTTGTGACCAATTGGGGAAAGGTGGCTGATTTTTCCACATTCCATTATATTGATGAGCATTATATTAAGGAGAGTGAAAAGAAGAGGATGGGTAAATTGGCATACCTCTTTGTCATGGCTGCCATTGTCGGCACTGATTGAGTAGGCATACCATTTCTGATTCTTCTTCCACCTCTTTGTAGATTGCTTTCAATCCAGGGAGCGAGGGGCAACCTTTTATGGAGTGATATTTTGTGCAGATGGCACAGACTTTAAGTATATCCAGCGGGCACTCTTTATGGATGTGTTTCTTTCTGCATTTAGGGTAGAATATTTCCAGATTTTGTTCTGCTTCTGCTTGCTTTTTTTTGTAGCTTGGATGATGTTGAAATGCATTGTTAGAGTCCCTAGAATAGCAGTTTTAAAATCTTCTAGTATATTGCCAATTTTTGCGCGGGTTATACGTTCACTGGAGGTCTTACTATCTCTTGTGATTATGTCACGTTCTGCTGACTTTAACCTTGTGCTGCCTCTCGAACTCCTGATAAATAAATTAATAATGTCAGCAAAATTTTCCTGATATATATCACATTTTCCCATAATGTTTAATGTTTCAACCCATTGTTCCTTCATCCATTTAAGTAATGTAGTTTTTAACACATTATCAAGCAAGGGTAAAGATGCATAGGGTGATCTTTGGAGGTTGTATTGAAAGAATTCTACATATTCCTCAAGTGTTTCATTAGGTTTTGCTTTCATATGAAATATTTCGTCTTTTAATTCCCTAGACCTACAATAATCCTAATATTTCTTTAGAAACATAGCTTTCATCTGATCCCAGTCATTTATAACACCTCCACCTAACCCCATAAACCATCGTAATGCCGCTCCTTTTAATGTGGAGGGAAATTATTTTAGTTTTTGGGGATCGGTAGTATAGTCATACCCTCTGCATAATACATTGAATTACAATAGAAATGCATCTGGGTCTTCCGATTTTCCATGGAATGTAGGAATATGTTGAAGCGGAATGGCCTTCATAGGTGCATTAACTGCAGTGTCCACAATGGGATATTGCAGTGTGGAAGTTTGTTGAGGTGGTTGCTGGTTGTGGGCCATTTGATCAAATATGTGCCAGTATCCTTCTGGGATTTCTAGGGAATTATTCCTAGGCTGACTAGAAGGAATAGGAATGACCTTGACAACACTCCCTTGGTCTGGAATAATGAGTGTTCCTTGCTGACCTACTATCTGAGGAGATTTAGGTCCTTTAGCTTTGTTTTGAATGATGTTGACAACACTTCCCTTATCTGGGCTGCTCACTATTTGGATTACTTCAAGAGGAGATTGTGGTTCTTTTGTTTCCCCTTTTTCTCCTCCTCCTTTACGGAGATTACTAGAGTTCCCTTCTTGTAGAGAAATTAGGCAAGAATTCTCAATTTCTTATCTTTGGCCAATTGGTTTTATTTGTTTGATTTGGCCATGGTGATGTAGGAAATGGTTGTTGTGACCAATTGGGGAAAGGTGGCTGATTTTTCCACATTCCATTATATTGATGAGCATTATACTAAGGAGAGTGAAAAGAAGAGGATGGGTTAATTGGCATATCTCTTTGTCATGGCTACTGTTAGAGTCATCCTTTGCAGCCTTCCTTCAGTGATCAAACATGCTCTTACAAAGTGATTTTAAGGTGTCAAGGTCAAATTTTGTCATTTCAATGAGTCTTCAAGCAAAATTTGGTCACTAGGCATTAGGTCTAGGGTTTTCTTTTACTCTTGTCAAAGTTGTCCAAATGTCAGTCCATGTCACCATTCAGCTGAGTGTGCCATCATTCAGAGGTTTTTCATCATCATGTCAAGTTCCATTGAGTCATTTTACACCTTGTTCATGCTTCAGTTGTGCCTAGGTAAGGTCCATTTCCCTCTCCTAGGGTTTTGGAGGTAATTTCTCTTGGATGGTCAAATCATCGAAAAAACTTGTATCCTGATGTTCACACACCTTCCCCTATCCTTAATATACCTCATTAAACACTTCCCATCACCGAGATCCCCCAAATTCCTCATTTTTCCACAAACCCTAGTTTCTTGCCACAACTTGGCAATTTTCTAGGCTAGGCCTGTGTTTTGCCCTTTTGGACCCCTTCCCCTCACTCAATCTCTGAGATTCCACTTTCCCCTACTTCCTAACATCCCTCCCTACTTCCAAAAATTTCCCCAAGAATTTAGAAGCCCTTTATCCCCTTCATTTCGCTTCATTTCGACAAAATCCCTTGTTTCACACATCGGGATAAGTTTCACTCAAAAGATGTTTCAGAGCAATAAAAGATGAATTTTGGAAAACTGAGAGAGGTTTTTGTCCAAAACATGCCAAGGAAGAAAAACCTCTTTCACTTTTTACACAGGTATCATGTTTTAGAGAAATATCAAAAATACCGTTGCCTCAGGAGAATTGAATGCACCTCTGAAGTGACCTTGGGAAAATCAAGATTTCGCCTAGCATGGTTGGCTAAATGATTTTCTTGATGAGTCAAAGGATAACTAGACAGAAAGACCTTTCCAATGAGCTATCATGAGTTCAATTTGGAGTTGAGGAAGACCTTCAAAAGTTGACTGCAACGGCGCTCTGCCTTGAGGCAGCCTCATTCTGCTCATTTTGACTAGTGTTGGGAGATTTGATTTTTGACAGGGTAAATGAAATCCAAATTGCATAATTCTACTTGTGTTGGAAAGTAGACTCCAAGAGATTTCCAACGAGCTATCACACGCCCGATTTGGACACCGGGAAGGCCTCCAAAAGCTTCTTGCAAAATGCACTATGTGGCAAGAGGCATGCGACCCACTTGAAGTAGATGCGACCCACTTGAAGTGGATGCGACCCACTTGAAGTGGTTGCGACCCACTTAAATCAGAACCCAGAAAATTCATTTTTTTCGCCCAGATTCGATTCTAATCGACTCCAAAAGCTTCCAAACAGGTTTTAATCATTGTTCAATGGATTTTTAGCATGATTATGATATTATTGATGTTGGGCAATAAGCCATGCTTGGAGAGAATCCTACATTTACATGCACATTAATTCCTCAAGGGTTTTGAAAGTATATGGACAGTTTGTGAAGGTTTGAAAACTTTTGTGAATGATAGAGATGCTCATGCCCTAGCACGTTGTATACACGATCCTCACGCCCTCAATTATCATCTTATCACTGTTGTTATGCCCTCTCATGTTTTTGCACAGTCTTATGTTGACTAGTATAAAGCCTCCATCACCATACCACTGATGTCATCATCATTCAATTGCTACTGTCATGTCCATTTGTTTCATATGGTCGTTGTCATGATATTCTTATTTCCCATTTGATGAAACACTGTCCTATGTTTGCTTCCTCCTTTGACAGATTTTGGCCATCATCACAAAGTTGACCACACATTTGCATTTGGTACTCATTGTCAAACTTACTTGTGATCGAAACAGTGATAGTTATTATGCCATTAAAGCAGAGCCATCCTCATAATGATTTTGTTTTTCTTTGATACTTGGGTACATGTGTGACATTCATTGGGTTTTGAACAAACATTAAGACTTTGCCTTCACTGCACCTATATGAGCATCCATATTGCAAATATCTTGTTCAAAGCCATGTCAGAGACGGATTCAGTTTATGAGCAAGGATATGAGCAGGACAGTGACTCAACCATTGAGGTTGATGTACTAAGATGGAGCATAGCAGTGCACCAGTAGTGGTAACATATCAGAGAGGCCACAGAGCTTTGTTTGCAGCATCACGACGAGTACTATCTCCACATGGGGTGGAAGGGGTCTCGTTGACTTCATCAGCAGCGCGAGTACTATCTCCACATGGCGTGGAAGGGGTCTCGCCTTCTTCATCAGCGTAGGTACATTCACAAGATAATGATAGAGACAAAGACATGCTTCGTCACATGAAAGGCCATTATTGGGCTCGCATGCATGTTTGCAAAGCGAGAATGAAGATTCTGAAGAGGAGGTTGAGCGAAGCACTAAAACGACGGAAAAGGCCTGATCCACTCCGGATTTTGGCCGAGGCTTCGTTGGATGGGAAAGATACATGATGGAGGGTCTTCACTCCGAATTTGAGCAAATTCGGAGAAATTTTTGACATTTTGAAATTTTTGGTCTCAAAAACAGGTTTTTCAGTTAAGTGGGTCTCGCACTCATATGCTCACTTTTTTTTGGGACACTTGCTGAAGGAAATTTTTACATTTTTGGATTTTTCATGGTAAGTTATGCATCCTCAGGCATTACCGAAGCATTTCATCAGATTCTGGATGGTCAAAAAGCTCAAAAACACCATAAAAACCACCTTGCTGCCACCTTTTGCACCAGCAGGAAGTACTTCTGGGCGAATGAGGTTTTGGAGGGTCAAATGAACTCGAAATTAGAAAATTCCACTTGGGTTGGATAGTCAACATCCAGGGCTTTCCAACGAGCTATCATGAGCGCAATTTGGATTCCGGGAAGTACTTCAAAATCGGGATGAAAGTCATGCGACCCACTTGTTTCAGGCATGCGACCCACTTAAATTTTTGGCTGAATTTTCAACTTCCAGCTCAGATTTTCGGCCAGTTTGGACCAGTTTTGCTTGTGGATGAAATTTTTGGGTTTTCTTGATGTAAATGGTTATATGGAATGTAAATTTGGCTTGTTTTTACCTATTCTAGAAGATTCAGTCTCAAAAAAGTAAAAATCATGTAAATGGATCAGTTCCCACTCTTTTAGAGGCAAGTTGTTAGCTGCCTAGATTGTAGTTCCATGATTAGAATTTGTTGGAACTGACCCCTGAAGGAGGAATTCGACCCCTAGAGGTGTGGGAAGGGGTTAGGATAGTCTATATGATGTAATTTCTCAATCATTCTCAGGGGTTGGAGAGGTTGGACTCTTGGGAGACTTTTGGCAACATTGTACATATTTTTTCATATTTTGGCTAAGGAAAGATCAGAGGTTTTGCGGCACTTGTTGGGATCCTTGTGGTGTTTTGTTCTTGATGGTGTTTTCTCTCTGTTTACTGTAAGTTCTTCATGTTTAATGTATGCCATTCCTTTCATATGCTTCTGAACTAAATTGAATGAGTAGATGAGGTTGAATCCATTGTTTACCGTGCTCTGCCTTTGAATTCAGTTAGTTCTATATGTTTTCGGCTGTTTGAAGAGGATCCAAGTTCTTCTATGCCCTCTTCAGCTCCTCGTCGGTCTAATCTGTCCGTATATCCAATTAAAGGCATCAAGACAGTCACCTACCTCGCCCCAACTCGAAATCTGCAAAGGTCTGACCTTATCCCCGGACCCAAAATTCGTTTTCCCATTTCTCCAGCGAAAACCCAAAAATCAAAAATCAAACATACCTATCTCTTTACTAGCCTAAAATCAGCTCCTATCGTAAGTCATCTCGCACCCGATTGCTCATTTTATCGAGATTTACGGAGAGAGCCCTCTCCTGCCCTCGTAGGGCTAGCTACGAGGCTAAGCGTGGTTTGATGTAGCCTTGAGTTTTATCTCATTTAAGCCTGAGGTAGATTTGAGCGCTAACAGCTACCATTGTGAGCACTGATTGATTAGGCATACCATTTCTGATTCTTCTTCCACCTCTTTGTAGGCTACTTTCAATCCAGGGAGCGAGGGGCAACCCTCTGTGGAGTGATATTTTGTGCAGATAGCACAGACTTTAAGTATATCCAGCGGGCACTCTTTATGGATGTGTTTCTTTCTGCATTTAGGGTAGAATATTTCCAGATTTTGTTTTTCTTCTGCTTGCTTTTGTTTAGCTTGGATGATGTCAAAATGCATTGTTAGAGTCCCTATAATATCAGTTTTAAAATCTTCTAGTAGATTGCCAATTTTTGCGTGGGTTATACGTTCACTGGAGGTCTTACTATCTCTTGTGATTATGTCACGTTCTGCTGACTTTAACCTTGTGCTGCCTCTCGAACTCCTGATAAATAAATTAATAATGTCAGCAAAATTTTCCTGATATATATCACATTTTCCCATAATGTTTAATGTTTCAACCCATTGTTCCTTCATCCATTTAAGTAATGTAGTTTTTAACACATTATCAAGCAAGGGTAAAGATGCATAGGGTGATCTTTGGAGGTTGTATTGAAATCATTCTACATATTCCTCGAGTGTTTCATTAGGTTTTTCTTTCATCTGAAATATTTCGTCTTTTAATTCCCTAGACCTACAATAATCCTAATATTTCTTTAGAAACATAGCTTTCATCTGATCCCAGTCATTTATAACACCTCCACCTAACCCCATAAACCATCATAATGCTGCTCCTTTTAATGTGGAGGGAAATTATTTTAATTTTTGGGGATCGGTAGTATAGTCATACCCTCTACATAATACATTGAATTAAAATAGAAATGCATCTGGGTCTTTCGATGTTAAGCCATGGAATGTAGGAATATGTTGAAGAGGAATGGCCTTCATAGGTGCATTAACTGCAGTGTCCACAATGGGATATTGCAGTGTGGAAGTTTGTTGAGGTGGTTGCTGGTTGTGGGCCATTTGATAAAATATGTGCCAGTATCCTTCTGGGATTTCTAGGGAATTATTCCTAGGCTGACTAGAAGGAATAGGAATGACCTTGACAACACTCCCTTGGTCTGGAATAATGAGTGTTCCTTGCTGACCTACTATCTGAGGAGATTTAGGTCCTTTAGCTTTGTTTTGAATGATGTTGACAACACTTCCCTTATCTGGGCTGCTCACTGTTTGGATTACTTCAAGAGGAGATTGTGGTTCTTTTGTTTCCCCTTTTTCTCCTCCTCCTTTGCGGATATTACTAGAGTTCCCTTCTTGTAGAGAAATTAGGCAAGAATTTTCAATTTCTTCTGTTTGGCTATGTACCTCAGCAAACACTACAGATGGTGACTCCGTGGCCTGAAGGGAGCTAGTAGGTTGTCTAGAAGTAATTTTCCTAGGTCCTATTGATGGTTGAGATTCAACTTTCTTTAGGATTTCGCCGATGAAATCTGTTCACCCAAGAGTCACTGGTCCCTTAGGTTTTTTGGGTTTAGGAGGCATTTTGTTCTGTTTAGGTTTTCTATTCATTCAAAAAAACACAAACATTCATTCCTACCTAAATATTTTACCCAATTCTGTTGTGAAGCGGGCCAATGAACAAGTATGTTCCTTGCTCGGTACGCAGGTTCTTACCTTCTATTTTTAATACCCAATTCTTCCCTAGTAGAAAAAAATCAAATATGCATCACTGTTTCTAAATGGCATACACTCTCCCCGGCAACGACACCAAAATTTTGAGGTATAAAAGGTGTCTTTTTAACGCCTATTTATCCTACATTAATCATAAATCTAGGTACGAATTTTTATTTCAAGAGTGTACTCAATCTGAGGCTGCAATTCAATCTAAGAGCAATGCTTTGCAATATGTAGTACAGTGTTGTAAATATAAGAGTAAACGGATGATTGGAAATGAAATCTAACTACAATGACATGAACTCAAATGCTCTGAAATCCAATCATTCACTCTGCAATCATAAGTCAAGGATGCAGTAATGATAACTCTTTCCTTTAGCAACTGATGTAATTGAAATCCAATGAGAAAAAGATAATCAATATGAGAATGTAGGTAGCAATAACCAATGTCCTTTACAGTTGATGATCTCGCATTAAAGAAATTAAATGGAAATGGAAATTGAACTAAATCACTAATGTTACTAATGAAAGTAAACTAGGCAAGCTCTCAAAGCAAAACCAACTCTTTGCAGGAATAAAATAGACTGTAAACTAATTAATTGAAATGAACAACAAATCTGGAATTGAACAACAATAGAAATGAACAACAAACTCTAACTAATGGAATTGAACAACACTTCTATCGAATGGGATTGAACAACAAAACTCTATTAAACAACAAATCCTATTGAACAACAAACTGAACGGAACAGAAAATGGATTGGAACAACAACTGAAATAGAACAGTAACTGCTGAACAACATAGCTTTGTTAAAGCATAACAAGACAAGTTATACAGAGATTAAGATTCTTGTTAAATTAGAAAGGAACGACAACACAATTCACCAATGTAGCACACCAATATTATGAAGCGATTAAGCAGTAAACTATTAAACTTGAAAGCTATAATGAAAACAAATGCAAACTATCACACAATGATAATTGAAAGATAATAATACAAACAACAGATGGATCCACCAGGGCCAAGACCTTAGCCACCAGTGAAACACTGCTAGGCTACTCCAGAGTCAAGAAATGGAACGACAACTAGATCATGTATTAATCATGAATAATAGCGTTTACAACAGTCTCTCTCTGATCACAAGAGTCAATGACAAATTACAAAGTTACAAAAGGAGTTTCAATAATAATCGTTCTATCCCCCGATTTCTATAGGCACTGCCTTTTATAAAAATTCGGTAGACAATACAAGAAACAATGATAGACTTTGAACAACGATCCCTCAGGATCGAAATATCCTGAGGGTTTTGCTCCTTTTTCTTCTCTTAGCTAATGCTTAGTTTTCTTAGGTTGTAGCCGTGCTGTTCCCTGCCTTACTTTAGCTGTGCATTCTGATTTAATCCTTCTGGTCTGGATATGGCCCTTTGCTGGAGGAACAACAATTATTCCTGCTTTAGCTTTGCCTTTCGAATGGTGGTTTCCTACTTCATTTGTTTCCTATTGAGAATAAAAGACAATATTTAGCCAATTTTCACAATAAACATTAATCTTTGCAATTCTATCATAATCCTTCAATACATCATCTTTCTAGAATAAAACGAGTTATGTTTAAAGGAAAAAGATAAAGAAATACATGGTGAATTCATACCTTTTCCAATGCTCAACACGTGTGATTGGGATCAAATTAGCATGACATGAAAACCCGTGGGTTCAATTACTCTATATTGATGATCCATCAAAAAATATTGATTGTGTTGAAGAAATATCACCTTGATTACATTCAAGATATATCTATTCCATAGGTTATAATATTTTTGTCATAAAACCACATCTTCTTCACATAATCATTCGAAACCATCTTTTCTAATGAGATGTTAACATTGAATGCTCTCTTAAATTTCCTCCACATTCAAGTCAACCAAAGAATTTTGACCTAGATAGCTTTGGATCCTTTGAGAATAATGTCTCTTTACCTAATTAATTGATGAAATAAATTCAATTTTTAAATTGTAAAGCTAAAAGTGTAAACCTAAGCTAAATCAGGCCTTCAATATATTAATATGAGATTTAAGATTATTATGAAATCTAATATTAAAAACTAAAAATTAATATATTAATATATTAATATTATTAAATTCAACATTATATTAAATTGAATAACTTTGAATTAATATAATATTAAATTTGATATATTGTAATATATATTAATATATTAGGATATATATTAACTTTGGAGGGAAGATCAAAGGCATAGAGAGATAAATGTGGACAGAGAGAGGGAGTGAAAAAGGAGAGATGTAAAGTTGTTTAAGGAGAGAGGAGATGTGAGAGAGAGAGAGAGAGAGAGAGAGAGAGAGAGGTGGGGGGAGAGACAAAGGAAGGTGGTAGATAAAGGGAGAGAGAGAAAGGAAGAGAGAGATGAGTATTGAATTTTTAACTATGGCCAGTCTTCATAATATATGTTTTTTCATTTGATGTATTTGTGTTTATCATTGTAAAGTATATTTATAAATGTGAGACTCAAAATAATTATTTTTTGAGTCAACATCTCATTGCAAATTTTTTAAGTTGAAAATTTTGAAATTTTGAATTTTTTTTTGGTTCCAAAGGTTGTTAATTCGGGCTCCCTCCAAGTCAAGTCACACTTGGCTAAAGTCATACCCATTTGAACTAGAAAAATCACTATATAAATGAAATTTGACCTCCTCCTCTTTCCCATTCAATCTCTCACACACAAGATAGATTTTGAGCATCTTAGTGAAGAAGTTCAAAAGGAATTGGTAATGCAATAAAATTTGATAGTACAGGAAGAATCTTTGGTTCCAGATCAATCTGTAGCATAAGAGAAATTATTGGTATCGGAAAAATATTTAGCGTAGGATGAATATGTGATACCGAATGAATTTATGGTGCAAGATGAATATGTTGTGCAAGGAAGGCCAAATCAATTCAAGTTGCAGGGAAGATTGGGTGGTTAGACTTGGAAGGAAAGACTAGGTTTGACCATAGATTTAGGTGTGTCTCTTGTTGGACAAGAATAATTTCTCTATTGAAAAGGTTGTTGGGATTTTCCCCTTGGTGGGTTTTCCCAGGACAAATCTTATCTTCTTTTGTGCATCGTGATATCTATTATTATAATATTGTTTATGATTTTTTTTAAAGTATAATTATTTAATGATATATTGGAATAATTTAAAAGAATATCTACATAAAAAGTAATTATCAGAATTTCAGAAACATTGTGCTAATCTCTATTGCACTAAGAAAATCAACATGGTATCACAACTTTGGTGAAGGAAGTACAGAACATCGACATCACCCTTGGAAAACAGTTAGAGATAATTTTATTGAAGTCCTTCTATTTGATTTGTGTCTATGGATTCTTATATGAAATATGAAAACACGCTAGAGGGAGCATAAAACTTTAGATATTGGAAACTTAGAATAGATATTTTTCCTGCCACGAACCAAGTTTTGTACATTGTGACAGGGAAGGTTGTTCAACCAGCTGATGCAACAAGAAAAATATAAGTTCAAGGAGGATTGAATCACTCCCTTGATTCGTATAGTGGAATATATTAGAGATAATTTGATTCCCTATTTTGCAAAACATGATACTTCAAAGAAGATCTACAACACCCTAAAAAATATCTACACTATCAAGAATGTTGGTCAATCCATGAGTTTTGAGAATGAGCTTCAAAATAGAAGAATTCCTAATGATGACTCCATGGCTTCATACTTCATGAGTATTTTTCAAATAAGAGATAAAATTTAGGAAATTGGACTGCCCATTCCTAATCAATAACTTGTTACCACAACACTCAATAATATATCTTTATCATGTGATTCTTTTGTAGTAGGTACAAGCAACTGGAATAAATCTCTTTCATTTGAAAATTTATGGACATCTTGTGCTCAATAATAATTAAGGTTGATGAAAAGAGATCGTCAAAAATAGGAACCTAAAGCTTTCAAAGCTTGTTTCAATAAAAAGGGAAACAATAAGTTTGGACCTCAACATATAGGAAAAATATCGTATTCCTCCCAAAGGAAGAGGGATTTGTCAAATATCCAATGTTATGGTTGTCATGAATTTCAAAATTTCAAGGGATATTTTCCTAATATGGTTAATAAAAATAAGATAAAGGGAAAAAAGTAGTATTCTGCAATAGATGTTGAAAATGAGAACCTAAAGAAACCCAAAGGTGAAAAATATTTCTTTTACTTCTCGGCTCTATCAGGTTCCATTGCATGTGATTAAGACATGTGGCTGGTAGATAGTGGAGCATCGAGACATGTGACTGAAGAATGTGGAAATATTTATAGCATGATAGAAAATTTCTTGTACCAGAGGGTTGAAATTGGAGACAATCATAGATATGCAGTCAAAGGAGTTGGAAAAGCGTCCATAGAGTTGGAATTTGGTAACAATGTGCATCTCAGCAATATTCTTTACGTACTAGGTTTGAAAAAGAAACTTGTTTCTATTTATTTTTTGCTAGACAAAGGAGGTAGAGATCCTTTTGTGGATGGAAAATAACTTGTTCGGTCCAAGGGATATAGTATAGATGATTCTAGGGTTATTGGGATTCATGATGAAATATTGTGTAGACGTGAATCAACGATCTCAAGAAATAATACATGATGAGATCATTCCAAGTGAGCTATGACATATAAGGTATGGAAATATTAATTATAGAGCATTACTTGATTTGAGTCAAATAATTTCAGGGTTCTTGAACAACAGATAAATAATGATGGTGTTTTTAAAGGTTTTGTGCTTGGGAAGAACATTAAGAAATCATTTCAAAATAGTGATAATGGATCTACGGAAACTTTTTAGTTGATTCGTTATGATATATGTGGTATGATGTCCATAAAATTACTTGGTGGTTCATTCTCCTATGTGAAATTTATCGTAATACATGGAGATATATCTTGAAGACTAAGGATTAATTCTTTAACAAGTTCTAGGAAATCAAATCTAAAGTGGAAATCTTGATAGGGAGGAAGACCAAGATCTTGAAATATGAAAATGGAGGAGAATACACCTCGAAGGATCTTGTTGTTTTCTACAAGAAAGCTGAGATTAAGAGGGAGCTAAATTTCCCCTAAAATCCACAAAAAATGGTGTAGAAAAATGAAAGAATGAGTCTATTGAAGAATATTCCAAGGTCATGATGCATGATTTGGAGTTGTAGTTATTCTTATGGGGTGAGGCATCATGGAAACCTGTGTACGTTTAAAAAAAAAACCCTCATGAATTTCTTGAAGGTATGATCCATATTAGATCATTATATTGTTTTTCATCCATCTTGATGCATTCAGGGTGGAAAAAGTGGAGGAATCAGCTCGCGAGACCATTTTGACCAGTGAGACCAAACTTGGAAAAACAAGGTATAAAACCTTCTGGGATAATTTTGTGGCAAAAAATAATGTTTTTTTGGGGTAAACATTTATCTCTTAAGGGCGACACATTTTCATGTTATTCTACAAACATATATCTTTCCAATGACATAGAAGCATGTCAATCAGAGTCTATATGCGAAATTTATGCCAACTCAAAATTTGGCGTTCCTATTTTCACCACCATGGTTTGAGAGGATGCCACGTAAGCCCCATTATTCATGGAAATGGGCTAGCCACATTGTTATGATGTAAAATAATCTAGAAGTGTCTATATTATAACTGTGGTTAAAGGTTGAGGTAGTCGAACTTAACCACTAGTAGGCTATCGGGTTGTGTTATAACCTCACCACTAGGATGAAGAGACATTGAATTATTTTGAGCTCATTTGTTCAATAGTTGAAAAAAAATAGTCAAGAGGGATATGAGGTAGAAAAAAAGAGAGGATTTGTGCAATTTCTAAGCCTACGGGCTAGGGCCCATACTTCTTTGTACCTGCAGCCATATTTCTAGAAAGAGAAAGAGAGCAAAGCATCCTCACCTTCTAGCTGGGTTTTCTCTCGAAAGGGTTTCCCATAGCATGTATTATGTCTTATGTGTCTCTGAGAGCTCTTATTTTTTCTTTATCGATTATACACATGATTTATATTTTCATGCATGCACTAACTATAGTAAAATATACATATTTATAAATTTAATAAAACTGGGTGTTGCATGAAGATGGGTTACACTTTTGGGTCAAATGTGGTGATGAAATTTCAAAATTTTATTCCTTCATTGAATACAAGCCCTCAAAATTCATATAAGAATTATAAATTTTGATTCAGAGTAACAAGAAATTTTTTTTAGAATTATGTTTTTGTCCTAATGATATTTCTTTCAAAAAAAATTAGTTTGGAAAAATATGTCAATTTTCGATTAAACGAAATGCTTGTCTTTGCAAATTTTCACATATCTTAATAGGTATGTGTGTTCACATAGAATAAATTAGTATAATATGTGTAATTTAAAAAATATATATATGTGATCATGATCGACACAAAGATAAATAAGTGTTTTCATACGAAAAATTTATTTTTTTATGCAAAAATCTATTTTTTATTATTTTTCATAGTTGGTGAAGTAATATTGCAATTTAACTTTTCCGAAACATGTGTTTGCGTAAGGTTTTTTTCAACTATTAAAGTAAATTGAAAAATAAAGGGTAACCTTTCGAAGAGGGCTCATAAACGAATGTAGTAGTAATTTACGAAATTTTGTCATTGTGTGTATTTTATGTTATTGATTTTTTATTGAGAATCTTTAAAACTGTACAATTTTTTTTAGCATTATGTTTAAAAGAAATTAGATGAAAAATATCATATGAATTCAAAAATTTCAAACTCATATGCTATTGGATAGATGATTCCTTCATGAATCCAACATGATGAACTCCGCCACCTAAGGAAATTTTTTTCCCCAAGTCCACTAGGGTACAAAATGGTATTGCAAAACATTTTGCAGAAGGGGTGTTCAAATTATGGATTCTAGGAATTCAAAAGCTTGATTGAGTGCTTAAAACACTTGATCGAGCACTCAAATTTCAAATTTAAATAGTTCAATTGAGGGTTTTGTAAAACCTCGATCGATCCATTTATGTTGTTAACAGGGGCACACTCAAGCTATTTAGCTCTATTGAGTCTCTATAAAAAAAATTGTGGATCCCATAATTTAAATCTTAGAATCAAAATAGATCTAAAATTTAATGCATCAGTACATCAACCAAGTCGATATGATATTATTTGTATTAAAAATGAAAATTCAATAGGATCTAGGTTATGTGTTCAACATTAGAAATTGTTTATGTTATTGCATCGAGATGCACATTATACAACCCAATATTGGGGAAAAGTGTAAGTATGTTTGTTCATGCTCAAAATATGCCTTATCATATACCTTGAATTTGAATGGATCATAAATTTTCCTTCCCCAAAATTTTATACCACATTAAAATTCCAAATTTTATTATAATTTTTGTTATCATATCATGTCGAAACATTATTAAATTTAAAATTAATATTAAAATTATTATTATTATTATTAAATTATGAAATCTGATTTTAATATTAAAAATTTAATATTAATATATTTTAGTGTTAATATTATTAAATTTATTAATTTTGGATTAATATAATATAAAATGTGTTATATTATAATATATATTAGCATAACCACATTAATAAATGTGGCTGATATACACGGTATGCGTCAACAAAAGAATCGTTAACAGAAAAAGAGTCATACAAGCTGACTCAGTATGTTAATTTTATTTAACCTATTTTTTTATAAATCTAAAATAATAAAATATAATATTTTTAAAATCACGAAGTAAACATAACCTAAAGCTACCTAAAGAAACAAAACCTAAATACTTTCAATTGGAAGACATGAAGAACTCTGATGGAGGTAGATGGAACATTAATATTTTGGAAAATTTTTGATAATATTTCCATGAAAAACTATCATTTTCCCTCCAGGTGAATGTACAACACACATTTGAAATCTCAAATTTTAAATATATGTATTATATATAAATAAATGAAATTGTTGTATGACAACAAAATAAAAAAATGTATTTAAACATCCCCCAACCAGGGTGAGAGACAAAGGGCACCAATGGGATCTGTTCCATGGTCAGAGGAGTTATGAGACGATATGGTGGGTGGTCGGATGACAACCCTCACACATTCTCCCTATGTATTAGGTGGTAAGGCATGTTATTGCAATTAAGGTGTGGTATTGGAATTTATTAGAAGGCAAGCCCTTAGAGTTCTATACATAGAACCCAGTCTGGCCTACTTGTGTTGAAACCAATCCTCAAGAAAACTCTAGGGTGATTTTCAAGGAGAATTATTAGGTGAGGAACCCAAGTGCAGAGGGAATCATATCTCACTATTTAAGTGGAAGTTGTGGGTATGTTTGATTTGTTTTCATTGTCAATACACTAATCCATGTGTTCATTTGCTACGTCATAATACTATGGATGGTTGTATCTGAGACGAAGTTATGGGATAGTAACAAAACCTCTTAATAATTGTGGGAGGCAAGAGACATTTATTTTAATGGGTTTCCTTAGTATTTATGACTTATATATATGTATTATGGAATTTTGATTCCCCTCATGTTCATGTATTCATGGAATGAACTCTGGATTGTAGCCTATATCTCTGGCATGGGGTATTTTCTTCAGTATTTAGTTTCACTAATAAAGCATTTTTTTGGAATGATATGGGGTGGTTTTGGGAAGATAAACCAGGAATTAGTTACCGTCCCTAGTTCAACAAGTTTCTTTGATATTTGGCATGTTGTTGGTGGCTTGTTCCACTGAGCCCATGACAATGAGGTGGGGAATAATTTTTCTAATGATATTTATCCTATTGCATACTAATGTCTCACTTTCAAAGGGGAAAATATTCCTCGAATTCATTGGGACCCTACGCTAGGTCACTCTCCCATGTTCTGGTTTTAGTTAGGATGAGGTCCTTGGTGGCAACGGTCTTGGCATTTGAGTATTTGTTTCTATCTCATCTTTGTGGTTTATAGAATAATCATATGGCGTGACCTTCCTTGAGAAAAGGAATAATGCACAGGGAAGTCGTGGTCGGATTGAAGGTCGTGGACATGAGCACGGTCGACGCCAGTCCCAACCACGGCCGACCAGGGGTTGAATTTGTCGAAATACAACATAATTAATTCAGGAGGTTTCTTAGGCCTACCAGTCCAATATGCAACCTCATACTCTCTAGTTAATTTCATTGTGGTAGAATGACTTAATTCAACAGACCGAGAGCATAGAGTTGGAGATGGACGAATGGTAGGATCTTTTCCTAGATCTGTGCCACTCTAGAGGCTAGTATACCTAGTTTATGAAAGCTATGTATTTGTATTGAATGATAGAAAACGTTGTGGAAAAATATTTAACTACCTATGTTGTAGGAACATCCAAGCCAGAAACTAAACAGGGAATTTAAACTTATCCAACATCAGATTCAACAACAAAATGATCACCTCATCTGCATAGCATATTTCTTTCCTTGGACGAAGCTTTTGGGGTCCAGTGCTAAAGACCCAACACCCATAGAACCTTCCTATGAGTAATAGTTTGATCTGCATAGTTTGGTTTCTTAAATTTTGATATACATCAATGATTGGTTCATAAGATTTGTTTTTTAGTTATAGATATATAGTTAATAGGAGAATTAAGAAAAGAAGGCATATATAGAATTGCTATATATTCTTAGACTCTTCAGATTTTGGATGGCATATAATGCAGTTAGATGGCTAACAAATCTGGTTTCCCAGTGGGCAGGTTGAGGCCATTTTATTATGTGGTATATTGATGTAAAAAATTCATTTTTTTGAAATGGAATAGAAAGGAAATAACAAGCTTACAACACACACACACACACACACACACACACACACACACACACATAAAAATAATATTTTAATTGTCAAATTATTTCAAAAATTTTGAAATATAGAGGAGAGAGAGGGAGATAAGGGTAAGAGAGAGAGAGAGAGGGGAACACAAATATGGATAGAGGAGACGAGGAGAGAGTGGAGGAGAAATAGAGGGAGCTCGAGAGATGGATTTTGAGGAAAATATAGGGAGGGAAGAAGTTCAATACATATAGAGAGACAAATGTGAGAGAGAGAGGGAGTGATAAGAGAGATATGGAGAGAGAGTGTATGTATGTTTGGGGTGAGATATAGATAAAAAGAATAAGAGATGGAGAGAAAGGGGAGACAGAATGAGAGAGAGGGATCGAGATAGTCAATATAGTTGGAGGAGAGAGAGAGAGAGATGGATTTGAAGGGGGGGAGAGAGGGAGGTAATAATAAATACATATAGAGAGAGAAACGTAGAGAGAAAGAGAGAGAGGGAGTGACAAGGGAGATAGAGAGAGAGGGAGAGAGAGAGAGAGAGAGAGAGAGAGAGAGAGAGAGAGAGAGAGAGATGGAGAAAAAATGTGTATGTTTGCATTAGATGCATTTATTTCAATGTAGATGTTGATTTCTCATATTTTTTTATTGCTAGCATTAGATGCATTGATTTCAGTGAAGTTTTTGATTTCTGATTTCATGTAACTAGATGTATGGTGTACATTAATTTCAAGGTAATTAGATTAACATTGTGAATTGATTTCAGTGTAAAACATTTATTGACGATGTGCACTATGACTAAGATTTTTTAGTTAATATCAAATGAAATAAAATCGAATAAAACTTATATTTGTAACTTTTAATTCTCCACATATTTTAAAATTGAACAGAACTTATTTCAATCATATTTTAGTTTTTTTAAATTGAATAAAACTTATTTCTATCATAAGGAATTGATTGAAATACTTGTATAGCTAAGTAAATTTTGGATAGTTGATAACATTATATAAAATTATAGAAATGTTGTCATATATTATTTTTTGACCTATATATTAAATTCTAGTACAATTGACTTATATCATGTTATGACTAAGTTCTTGTATATAATCTGAAAAGAAATAATATTCAATAAAACTTATTTTTTGTTTACAATGAATATTTTAAAATTGAGTAAAGACTATTTCGATCTTATTCGATGTTTTTAATTGAACCTTGAGATAAGAAATTGATTGAAATACTTAAAAAATTTCACCATGCAATGGTATATGGGTGTGTCACAAAAAAAATCATATATACATTTTTAATTAGAATATAGATGAATTTAGAATTCAAATAATTTATTTTTAAGACTTAATTGTAATAACATACATGTTGATTGCACTAAAAGACACTTTCTACAAGACGCTTCATTGTAATTTTCTCCATGTTCAATATTAAATTGATAAATGATATATTTTAGCTCATTTCAAGTATCAAAGTGACTTGCATCATAGTAATATTGTACTTATATCATATTATGACCAATCTCTTTTAGATGACCTCAAAATAAATTTAAAATTGAATACAACTTATTTGTTATTTTTCAGACATCCTTTAAAATTGAATTTAAAACTTTTTTGAATCCTATTTATGCTTTTTAATTCAACCATCACATATTTGAGTTCATTTTAAGTATCAATGTGAATTTCATCATAACTTAATATTGTACTTATATTCTTTCTCTATGGAACGATAAATCAAAATTCTTAGATTTTCTAGTAAAAGTTATAGTCTATAGGAAAAAAATTTAAACTAGTGAAGTAATTTTAATAAATTACCATAAAATTAAAAAATTAATGAAAATTCATAAAGAATATTGATACAAATACATAAACTAAAATAATGAATGTATCAATGAAAAATCCATATGAAAATATGCAAAAATTACAAATATCACATGAACATCCATAAATTGAAATAATAACCATCCATAAACTGAAATAATGTTCATGTACATCCATAAATTTTCCATTTATGAAAATATACAATGTTTGTATCACATGTGAATGTGCCCTATGAAATGAACCTAAAAATATAAAAACTATCCACTCTATGTACCACCATAACTCCTATGTGAGTTATGTCATGCAAAGTAAGTTTCCATAAGATGGTACTGCAATATAACACATTCAATTTCAAACTAATTAGATCATTATCTGTACAAAATAAAAAATATGGAAATAAATTATTTTGAACCAAAATTTTAATTACATATATTAATCTACTAACCTCAGTCGAGTCCAAATGCAAGTCAGATAGGATTGGGGTCTGATGATTTTGGGTTTGGTGCTCCCCTGCCTATGGCTCAATGATTGGGGCCCGTATTGATGGACCTGCATCACCAGGGCATCTATACCAAACATCCCACTCATATTTCCACATAACTGCAACATTAACATAACTCTGAATATGGGCCTATGTACACAATTGCAAGTAAAAATTATAATTAGTCTGCAAATTAATTAGAATATATGTGTAACTTTAAAAAAAATTTGTTGAAATCTTAGGAATAAAAACTTTTCCCTCAACTGTTGGTCCATGTGGCTGTAAATAGTGACTCTCCTCCACATGAGTGTTATGAGGTGGAGGTGGAGGTGGAGGAGAATCCATGGAGACATGCTCTGGTGGAGGATGGCCTGATATATCAATTTTCCCCTCAGATGACCTCATAAGCTCATCCATGTAGCTGGGTTGTGTCTACGTGTTATCATGAACTTAGTAATCTAAATAGTATAATAAAAAATAGAAATTAATACAAATAATTATGCATAATTTGAAAATAGGAGTTAAATGTTTCATCTATATATTACCTAGTCAATGTCACGGAGGTCGTACAATGTCCAAGTGTCACAGATAACATCACGATACATACATGCATATGTTAAAAGCTAGTCAGCAGGGAAACTTATGATAAATAAATCATCATATAAAGGAACTAGCGAGTTAGAGGAAATGGTGGTAGTCTCCTAATATCTCCATGCGATGCAAAACACAAATTGACCAATGACATCCACATGCTATTTGAAATGGTGTCCCTCATCTCATCACGAAGATGCAATGACTCCTCTAGCTCTGTCAACAATACGACACTCTGAGACGGTAGTGGAAAGAATCATGGAGGTGGTGGTAGATCCCCAAGTTCTCTATGAGTCCCCTCACAATCATATGTATGTACTCCCAAGATTGGTGCATAATAATGGTATCTGATATTAGTGTAATATGGCCTCATATGTAACATGAGCTCTGCATATATATGTTTGAAAAAATAAATAATGACCTAGTCATGTTGGGGGAATGGGCCCAAAGCTCCAATGAATTAATCATACACAAAAGGGGTTGCATCAACATTCATAAAATATTTTAGTAGAATCGAACCTTTATGTCTATCAGGGTTATTAGGAGGGATGTCGCACAATTCCTCCAAACATCAATGTTCTTGGTGGCCTCTTTCACCACCTCCTAAGTATTTGGGCCTCTAAACTCATGCCTCCTAATATACTATATGGAATGTAGGAGGCGACTATGTGGGCCCGACCTCAAGTATATCTTGATCAACCTATTTATTTTATCCAGCATCAAATACAAACTATGCCTAGTAGGTGAACTAGTAGGGATGTTATCCATCTCTCGTGTGATCCACGTATGTTAGGTCATAACATCCTCCAATGTGATATGAGTTTTAGCATTGTGCCACTGAGGGTTTGATGCTGCACTTTGATCCTTAGCTTTGCCCTACTATGGGTATGAAAATCATAAACATAATTTTACATATATATTTAACAAAATAGAAGCATAATAACATATACATTAAATTCAAAGACATCAGTTGAAACAATTTTAAAATTAAAGACAATTTCAATACATAAACACATAAAGTTTAAAGAGGATTTAAAAATGCAGGAGGTGTACCTAAAATATGTGAATAAGATCCGCTAGAGGTAGCATGATCATTAATAGAGACAAAAACACTACCTTTGACACTCCAACTAGTATCAGAGGAAAGATTTATGAGTGGAACGCGCACTCTAGGTGGGCTACGTGATGTATCATGAGCTCAACTATGTATAACAGATACTTTCACACTATGAAGACCTACAGTTGGGGCACATACATGGGAAGCCTTTTCATATTATATATAATACATATAAACTAATCCAAGTAAAAAATGTCAACTAAAATATTACATATGATATAAAACTATTACATATAATACATATAAACTAATCCAAGAAAAAAATGTTGACTTAGAGAGAACGTTGACAAAAAAACCATTTCTAAGCTCAAGAAAAATTATCTAGCTTGAATTCCTAAACTTTAGAGACCATTTTTTGATAATTTGTCAACCAAAATATTGAGTTCCATGTAAACAAAATTGAAAGAAGTGCTTAAATGTACCTTC
Organism: Pinus albicaulis; assembly: GCA_034641835.2. NCBI lineage: Eukaryota > Viridiplantae > Streptophyta > Pinopsida > Pinales > Pinaceae > Pinus > Pinus albicaulis. The sequence continues at coordinate 901,046,251 of CM076570.1, read as the reverse complement.
ACACTTTTTCTCATTTTTAAATAATGCATGTTTTTCATAGGGCATATATATATATATATATATGAAATAAACCTATTTTCAAAACTAATAAAATTTCATGCCAACCAAATACTCCGAGAGACTTTAAGTTCTTATAATGTTTCACTTTGACACATGACATGTGCTAGGTGCAAGGACATGAACACAATGTTTCCTATACAACATACTACATAATGAAACAATATGGTACAAATTAGAAAAGAGTCAAAATGATATATGATTCACTCCAAATGCACTTTTCATGGTGGATTTAATGTATCTATCAATGATGCATTGTTGAAACATAAACTTATATATATAGTTATATAATTTTATATATCTATATATATATATATATATATATATATATATATATGTTATGTTAAATGTTAAATGTTATATTATGTTATTGTTATGGACAATACATTTTACACTATGTTATGTTACATTTATAATGGTATAATGTGAAGTTGGCTTACATTTTTTGTCCCTTTTTGAAAAAAAAATATCATTTTTAGAAGTTCGTCAACTTTCTGCAAGCCAAAAAAAATTTTCTATTTATAATTTCATTTTACAATTAAAAAAAAATTGTCAGAAATTTTATTAGCTTTCTATTACTTATTTTTTGGATTTTATTTATTCACATTTGATATGTCAACTTAACAATTATTTGAGTGTTTGCTATTTAACAATCAATGGATTCATAAAAAACCATGGTGAGTAGCACTGGTGTATTCTTTGATAACTTGGTGTTTTTGAGAAAAAAAATGTGTTGCAACAATATAGATATATTTTATTATAGTATCATTATATTTACGAAACCAACCGATGAATATCATTATTACTATAATTTTTTTAACTGAAGCAATATGAGAAAATTTCATATTTTGAATATGTTTCGGTCGGTGTCAAGTTTCTCATCATATTAATTATAAACTAAAAATCTAAAAAATTACCCATTACAAACGACATACCAATGTAATGCACCATAATTTTTTCAATTTTTTTTTTATTGTATTTTGGGAGATATAAAATTTTGATTTCACTGAATGATATTGACCTTCACAAATTTTTTGTGCCCATTTTATTATAACATTAATTAGAATTAGTAAATATCTATGGAATTCCATAAAAGTTATATCTGTTGAAAGTAGATTGAATTATGCAAATGCTAGTCTTGGTTCCTAAAGTTAATTCATTAAATTTGATGGAGTTTAACCATTCCAAAGTTGAAGAAATGTGTTCAGAGCCGAGCTACAACGTAGTTGCGGACGTTTTAGTTCGGCCGAAATTTTGTAGTAGTTCTACCAAAATTTTATTGGCGCGTCATCTCGTTAATTTTAATGAAAAAAAATTTCGGCCGAACTTTTATTAAAATTTCGGTCAAAATTTTGATTGCACATTCTGTCAGCTAGATAAAATTTGATAAATCCCCTCCAATAAAAAAAATTTCTCAACTCTATAAATAGCCGAAAATGGAAATATTATTTTCGTACATTCCTTCATTCAGACTAAATTTTCAAAGGAAATGTTTCGGGTTTTGAAAGGAAATTTTTTGGACTGAATTTTCAAAGGTAATCTTTTGGGCTGAATTTTCAAAGGAAATTGTTTGGGCTGAATTTTCAAAGGAATTTTTTTGGGCTGAATTTTCAAACGTAATATTTTGGCCTGAATTTTCAAAGGAAAATTTTTGGGTTGAATTTTCAAAGGAAATTGTGGGCTGCATTTTGAAAGGTAATCGTTTGTGCTAGATTTTCAAAGGACATTTTTTTGGTGTATTTTTTAAAGTGGCCTTTTTTAAGAGTAAGTGTTTTGGGCTGAAGTAAATCTTTTATGATGATTTTTTAAAGTGAGTTTTTGTATATATTTTTAAAGTGAGAATTCTTTGTAGGAATTTGAAGGAAATATTCTGAGCTTCATTTTAAAAATATTTTTTGGCATAATTTTTAAAGCGACTCTTTTTAAAGTAAGTGTTTTAGGTTGAAGTATGTATTTTGTGAAAAATATTTTAAAGTGAGTTTTTTTGAAATTACATCTTTTGTGATGATTTTTGAAGTAAGCTTCTGTCTAAATTTTTATAGTGAGTTTTTTTGTAGGATTCTGAAGGAAATTTTTTGAGCTTCATACTAAATTATCATGGGAAATCAAAGAATTGCAAGAGAAAATATGATCGAACAAGAAACCTTGAGGCTCGTAGAGAATACAGGAGATAATATCGCAAAAAAAAGGGAGAAAAGAACACTCAAATATTGAAAGGGAAAATCAACCTCAACTAGAAGTTGAATCGGGTATGTAAATGTAAATATTATAAATGATATTCAAAATTTAACTAGTGTATTGTGAAACTTAATTTTTATTTGATGAACTAATTTCAAAAATATTTTTCAATGTAAATAGCTAGAGATATTCCTCATAACATTGATTATGAGATAGAAAATTTTGAAAGAGAAAGTGAAAAAGATAATGAACCAAGATTGAAGATTTTGAAAATGTTGAATGAAATTCAAGTGAAGAAATTAAATCACCGGGTATTTATATATATGTCATGTGTATTATTGAAATTATACATATTTATTAAATTTTCAATGTCATTCAAACGCTATTTTTTAATTGAATTATTTATTGAATATTTAAACTCATTTTGTACATTTAATTATCATATCTATAGATGAAATCAAAATCGATGATGAGATGTTAGAAAATGTTGACACTGACCCATATGGAGATAAAAAAGTTGACCATGTTATACGATATCGTGTTATGCGCATTATTGATATGTTCTTCAAAGATGAAAATGTGGTAGTTCAAGCCCATGTTTTGAGAAGTCTCTTAACATCAAAGAAATTAAAAGAAGCTATTGCTCTATTTGGTATTCGAAAATGAACGAAAGATTAAAAAATGAAGGAAAATGTGACCTAAAAAATATAAATGGTGCTCTAAAGTCAATTGGAAGGTCTAGAAATAAAAGTGATTTGGATGCACGTAGAGTAGTACAAATGACAATGGTTTCATCAAGTACTAAAGAAAACCGTTTGGTAAAATCTACGGCACATGCATTAGGGACCTCACGAAAAACATTGCACAAACATCAAAAATTTCGATTGCAAATATATGTAAATGATGAGCTCGCTTGTTGGAAAATTATTTGTAGGAAACCATACAAATATAGACTTGGAGAAGATGTTAAAAAAATAATATATGAATATTGGATGAAAATTTCACGTGTTTCACCAAAATAAAGAGATGTGATCTAGCCAAGAATAACACGAAATTGGTATGAAGAACATGACAAACATATCTTGGACACCACTCATAGAGCTATTCAATAAGTTCATAGAAGAGAATCGTGGAATTAATTTCTAAATTAGTGCTTTTGTGCAACAAAAACCATGGTATATTAAACCTATCAGTGTACGCGGCACTTGTTGTTGTCATTATCATGTGGAATTTCAATTTTATTATGAAATTCCTTAATTTTGGTAAAATTTTTTGGAAAAATTCACTTCCTCCTTCCACTATCCATTATTTTATATGCCAAATTCTATGTGTAAGAGAAAGCCATGAATTATTTTACCAAAAGAAATGTGTTGGTGGTAAAAAATGAGATCATTTTGGAAATTTGACTTTATTTCACAACAAATATCCTATTGATATAAATGATCAATCATTATCCAACATAAAAGCGAAATGCAAGAGATATGAATATATTTATACATCGATTGGTTCAAGTAGTACTGGAAGTGCTAAAAGGATTGATTTACAAGAAGAATAAATTTTTGTGATAGAGTTTTTGAGAAAGTTTGAGGCAAAAAATTACAAATACACCAACAATTCCCATAGAGATTGGTGGCAGGACTTGCAATTCAAAAAATCCTGTGAATTTTTTCCACGATGGACTATTTTGTCAATAGTTGATTTTGCAAAGAATTACACATTTGTTACACAAAACAAAAATAGAGCGAATATTATCATTCTGACCAAGTCCTTCGCTTGTCCATATTCTATATAGACACGCTGAACAAAATGTTGATTATATATAAAGCACTAGTGGAAATCGACATGTTATTAAATAATATGACTTTTATATCAACAACGATTCTACACATGATCAACATTTTGTATGACATTGTTTTGATAAGATTTAAGACTGATTGAAAGGTCATGGAATAAAATTCAATAAACATTAGATATGGTCACATGGATGTGCAGGTCAATTCAAATCTTCACGATCATTCTTTTGGTTGTTTCTTCCTCAAATTAAAACCCACATTAAACATTGTTGGAATTTCTTTGAGACTAGCCATGGAAAAGGAGAACATGATAGTGCAAGGGCATGTATAAAACAAGTACTTCGAATATAGCAAAAAAAAAACACTATGCAAATTGACTTTTCTCAGCTAAAGAAGTTATTCAATGGTTCATCACTACACTAAGCCATGAGACTAACTAGTTAAGGGAAGTATGAAGGTATATGTACATATATACAAATTAACTTACATATATCACTACAAGGAAAAGACCCTTTAGCGGATTTTTTTGAGGAAGCCCACATAAAAATACCCCATACATCCCATACTAGAGAAGGTTGGCCGGCAGAGGGTTTTGTGGATATTTTCTACTCGGTGCACTTATCATTAAACATTGCACCGGTGCTCTTGAATCTAGAAAGCACCAGTGCGCACAAAACATTGGCACACCGGACATCGTGCACTCCGTACACACCCGCTTGGTGCGTTGTATTATTTTATAACACTGGTGCTTCACAACTCTTCTGCACCGGTGCATTATAAAACACCGTGCCAAAACCGAAACCACCCAGTGTGGTAAAAAGAAATCGCACTGGTGCATCATAAAAAAATGCGCCAAAACAGAAACCGACTGGTGCACTCATAAGACACAGAACCGGTGCGCCTATAAACCACATGCATCGGTAAAGGGTTAAATAAAAAAAATCATGGCAAAAACATGGATTTTTCATTTTTCCAGTGCTCCTGAGCTCTCAATTACCGGTGTGCTCTAGCATAGAAAGCACCGGTGAGCACAAAACATTGGCTCATCGGACAACATGCCCGACGTACAGACCCGCCCGGGGCATCCTATTACGGTAATGCACCGGTGCTTCACAACTCTTTTGGGCCAGTGCATCATAAAACACAGAGCCAAAACAGAAACGTGTCGGTGCATTCTTATCCAAGAGCACCAGTATGCCTATAAAAATCATGCACCGGAATAGCATTAAATAAAAAAAAAATTATGGCAAAAAAATTGCTGCTTTACGAATATTCTGCTCCAGTGCATCATCAAAACATCGCGCCAAAACTAAAACATCCTGTTTTGGTGTTAGGGAACCACCCCGGTGCATCATAAACAACGCGCCAAATCTGACACTTCCTGGTGTGGTTGTAAGTAAGCGTATCGTTGCACCTATAAAATCCCGTGAAAAAATTTCACAGCCAAAAAACCGCATTTTTCACTTTCCTCAGTGCTCTAGAGCTCTTAAGCACCGGTGCCATTTCCCCTTCTCTGAGCCACCCTGACATCGATGCTCTCATTACACCCATTATACGCACTTCTGCTTTGCATTGGCCACCAATCTCCAGCTTGCATTTTGACAAAAGGTGGGAAAATTTTCTTTTGCAAATTTTACAGCCAATATGCCTCCTCTATGCGAAATTTTCAGGGAATTTTTCTATTTTTTCCATAATTAAGCCTTTTAGCAGATTAGAATATGAAATAACCTTAAAAATAACCATTAAAAAAGAAAAGAAAATTTGTCGTGCGGTGTGCCCGAGCCATTCAACTCGCATCGGATAGCGGTGCTGCTTGTAAAATTTACAGGCCACACCACCATCGGTGCTAACGGTATCCGCACCGTTTTTGGGGCGGTACCAAAAGGCACCCCACATAATTTTAAATTAAAAATAAAATAAAATGCGGTGCACTCATTTAGCCAAGTGCACCGTTTACCATGGGAATTTTATTGCGGTGCGTTGATGGAATTATCTGCCTCGGTGTCTGTCAACGCACCACATTCGACATTCCGAAAGGGTCAACAGTGCGGCCAGATAAAATACCACACCGTCGACTATGAAAATGATAGGAAGTTCGTGTGCTAACATGACTATACGCTCCGGGGCACATATTTCAGTTAGCACATAGCTATTCTGACCTCAGATATAGTCAACGATGCTTGAAAAAATTTCAGCTACACTGAGGCCGGTGTGTTGTATTTCATTTGGGGCACTGCCACTGGTGTGCTACAAACTTAAGCCACACTTAAACTACTGTGTGACTATTTTTGTGGCACACCGACTGTTCTGTTTTTTTTTTTCTTCAAAATATATATATATATATTCCTAAATACATGTCTGTTTTAATAAAAAAAATATTTAATATGTTAATGATTCAGAGAGATGAGGAGGAACAGCAGCAACAATAGGAGAAACAATGTGACATGATTCGCCAATCGGAGGCCCGAGAGAGGGAGAGTGATGCATACCCTTGCCCTATTACAACAGATACTCAGGGGATCCTTAGGTAGGTAGGCCTCCTCAAGTTATATGAGGAGGATACTTCCCTAAAGGCCCATAGTGTGTTTTTGAGATATCTTATCCACAGGTGGAATTCCCACCAACAGGTTTTCCAGGTTGGTCCTGACCAATGGTACACACCCACTAAGGAGGATATTTATTTTATTACAAGACTATCAAGGATAGGGGTGGATTTTACCTCATTCCCATAGGTTCTAGCTAGTTGTGTAGCAGGGAGTCAATTATTTTACTCCCAGAGATACATTGGAGCACATGTACTCTCTGCTTTAGAGTTTCAGGTACCAGGAGGTCAGTTACGTATAGGTGCATTTGGTAGATAGGACGTGCAGTGCCTCTCACTTATCATTATGAACATTTCGCACAACACCAGTGAAAGGCAACAAATTAGTTGCTCGCTTTTATATTATGTTGTTTCTTTAGTACAGGAGCCACGACTTGTCAGGTGGTCTACCATTTTTTTGCGGCAGTTTTGTATGGCCTTAGATAGATGTCATGCTCATGCACAAGGGAGGTTCAACTTCCCTTTTTCTTCAGAGCTGTTTTGTTTATTTTTTGAGAGGTTTCCACAGATGAGACCTAGTTTTGTTCGAAAACCTCGTAGGCCGATGTTGGAGGCCTAGATGCACATGTGGGGGAATATGATGCCCAAGAGGGGACACACTATGTTTCCAGCCAAGATATCGCATGATGCATTGGAATTACTAGCCAGTGTTGACGGGTTGCATCCCTTCATTATGGTCCCATTTCCTTATGCTAGATTAGATTGGTGAGGGTGTACCAACATCCTCTTCACAGATGATGAGCCGCCAGATGATAGAGGTAATATTACTATTTTATTTATATTTATTCTAACATGTTCTTTAACTTGTTCTTATTAAATTGTGTAATGAAAATTTCTAATTATTGTTGTCTACTTGTATATATTTCGTAGACATTGGCTCTTTTGATGCCGAGGAGATGCTGAAACCTCCACATGATCCAGGTGTGGATCCTCATGATGATCAGGACATGGCCGATGTCAAGGATCATGATCAGGATGAGGTCGATGCAGTAGAGAGACATGCTCCTGCTGGTGCACTGGTACTGCCTTTTTCTAGGCGCGGTCGACTTGAGACTAGATATAGGATGGAGTTGGGAAACCAACTCAGTGCATTGATTGTTGAGGCAGGCATCAGGATCGCTCATTACAAAGACATATAGGCCGATGATAGGCTATTACGAATGTGAAGAGGAATGTCGCGTGACATGTACAACCTGATGCGGCATGTCGTAGGAGCTCCAACAACTGTTATGTGACTGAGGAGGACTGTTGCATGCTATAGGCGTTGTCGAGCCACGACATGTGATGGACAGTCTGTGAGCAACAACTCATCATCTCATGATCGTTCACCTTGCGCTGTTCCTGATGATCATGAGGCTCCACTAGCAGAATGTAGCAGTCATCATGGAGATGAGGCTAGATCATCGGCCACGTCCAGTCAACAACCTGTAGCATCCATAAGTACCAGTCATGATCATGAGCAGGCTGGACCATCGATCGTCGAGGCTACACTATTGACTGAGCAGGCCTCCACCACTACTAATTACATTGATGCTGTACTACCACCAGCTGACGCATCGATCAGTACTACTCATGATCATGAGCATGGTCGATCATCAACTCTAAAGGCTGCACCATTTTCCGAGCAAGCCTCCACTTGTACTGCTATTGATGTTGTACTACCACCAGCTGATCCATGACATTTATATTACAGTTGTATATTTTTAACATTATATATATATATATATATATATATATATATATATATATATATATATATATATATATATATATATATATATATGGTCCATGTATTTATGTTCATGTTGTACTAGAAATTAATTTAGTATGTTTGGTGATCATCATGATGTGGCTATTATTTTAGGTCATGTTAAATATGTATATTTGATGTTTGTGTTGTGATGATGTTAATATATAATGTTAATTTAATGTTTGAATGTGTTTTTTAGCTGAATATGATATTTGTACAATGGTTATCATGATCATGATGATGTTTATTAATTAATTTAATATTAAATGACCATGATATTTATTAAATATTATGCCGTGATTGTAATTGAAATTGAAATTTTAATTGTATGTAAAATTGTAAAATTGTATTTGTATTTGTATTTGTAATTTTAACTGTAATTGTATGTAAAATATTTAATGTAAATTTTTAATTGTAATTGTAATATTTAATTTATTGTGAAATGATTGTAATTGCATATATGAAAAATTGTAAAATTGTAATTGTAATTCTAATTGTATGTAAAATTCTAAAATTGTAATTTTATTTGTAATTGTAATTTTAATTGTAATTGTATGTAAAATATTTGTAAAATTGTAATTGTAAATGTAATATTATGTAAAATTGTAAATGTAATTGTATGTAAAATTAAAATTGCAATTGTAATTCTAATCGTAATTGTATGTGAAATTAATGTAAAATTGTACTTGTAATTGTAATTTTAACTGTAATTGTATGTAATATATTTGTAAAATTTTAATTCTATTAATGTGAAAATTTTAATTGTATTAATGTTAAATGATTTTGTTAAAATATTTAAATTTGTAAATTTACAAATAATTGTAAAGTAACAAATCTAGAATAATATGAATTTTTGTAACATAATAAATTTTAGAAAATAATGAAAATAAATTCATGTACTTTAGAATTATCATTATTTTATTATGACCTTACATACAAAAAAAATAAATTTATACAATCCGGTGTTCTTATCATCATAACACACACCAGTGTGTTGTATTACTCAGATGAACCGGTGCTTCACAACTCTTGCGCACAGGTCACGAATAAACGCAAATAAAAAAACACAACTTTATTTTCTTTAAGTAAAATATTTCCGAAAATCTAATTTCATAAAATAATTGTTTAAATACTAAACACTTTTCATTATTTCACTATTTTTGCTAAATTTTTCACCTAGATATTTGCAGGAGACAAACCTAGAGCAAGAGAGCACGAGGGCACTGTGGAGCAATGAAATACGTTTGAACATAAGTATTCAGACAATTAGAAACCAAACCTCTCATGATTCAAACCCTGTATCATAGAATTTAAAACCATCTCGTGATTAAATTTGATTTTTTTTTTTTTTCTACAGTTTTATCCATTTTTACCGTAAACCCTTAATTTTTTTGTTTTTTTCCCTTTCTTCTCCCTATTTCTATGATTTCAGAATTAGGGTTTTTCATTTTAGATTGACAACCAACCCACAGGACGACTTGCATAGTCAGATCCCAATCCATTCAGCCATTGTGTGAATTTTTGGAAAAAATGGATTTTTCTTTATTGGTGCACCTTGCGTACCATAGCGCATCAGTGCGATGTATTATACAGCGCACCGCGCAAGTACTGTATTATAAAAAAATTGAAAAGATTTTTTCTAAATCAGTGCGCCATATCTGAAATAGGGCACAGGTGCTCCATTTTACGAGGATAGCACAGTACAGTCTATTACACTATTTTTGCAGTGCATTTATAATACCCCACACACCATACAGTCTATTACACTATTTTTTCGGTGTGTTTATAATACCCAAGGCACCGTACGGTCTATTATACTATTTTACGGTGTGTTTTTAATATCCCGATGCACCGGTCGCGGTGCGTACCTCATGAAAGGCGCACCGATGTCTTGATATTTATTTTGAACCTGAAAAGTTGAGAATTTATTTATAAATATATTAATGAATGATAAGGTACATGTTTCAGATTGACATAGAAATTACTGATAAGAGACCAAGTAACAAAAATACTGATAACACATCAAGAAAAGAAAAAAAGGAATGTTCTTTGTAAATTCTTAATAAAAAATATTATTTTTTAACTATATGTAAGTTTAAATAATATGTATTGTTTACTATGTATCATGCAGATCCACAAAATGATGAAGCTCGATATGATTATTTCTGATCTAGGAATAGAAGAGCGTAAAAGCTTAATGGAAAAATTGCAAAAGGATGAATCAGGTGAATAAAAAAATACTATCGATCCAATATGAGTTTTTTTTTTAATTATCATTACTAATATACTTAAAATTATTAGATAACATGTGTCAAATAGTCGATTAATTCACATCTATTTAATGTTCTCAGGGACCAACAACTCAGAAAAGGAATGTTGTTCTAAGAAAAGAAAAGAAAAAAAACATGCAAATGAAAATGAATTGCTCCTTAGCTCATTTAGAGTGGTGCTGGAAGTTAACGAAAGGGGGAAAAATTTTACAAAAGTTTGGGGGATCTAGTGGAATGAATGTATAGGCGTTCTTTCCACTTACAATACAAAAATCAATCCAATGATTCCAATAACCAAATTTTATTTAAAATATAGGAAGGGTTTCTAGAGAGTCGGTCAATGAGACATTTCAGAATTTTAATAGCAAAAATGTACAACAACAAAAAATAAGGAATGAAAAAGTAATATTCCTTTAAATGTTTGTCTAGAATTATTTATAAATATCACTCTTGTTATATTTACTTTTCAGATATCAATATAAAAATTAAATATTTTATTATTATGTTACATTTTCAGGAAGATTATGAAAATATAAAAATATGAACAAGCTAATATTAGAAATATGCTAGTAGGAATGTCCAAAAAGGTGTACAAGGAGATGGTCAAAGGAATGGACAAAATTGCATCGCGGAAGGAGCCATCTCAACAGAAACGTGCTTCAAATGTAATATGTAATCATTGAATTTTTCGATCATTAGGTACAATAAATAAACAATTTAGCTTTAAATATAAATTTTAAAGAATTTTTCTTGCATAAAAGAAAAGAAAATGGAACCCATTTAGCACATAAAATAGGACGACAAGGAAGAAAAGGGCTGATCTTTAAGTTTGTGAGTAATTGCTACTTCCTTATAACAACTTAATTAGATTTCATTTTTGTATTTTTTAAGTTGTTTTACAAAAATCAACATTGAATGTCTTCAAACAGGTGCTAACATACAAAGAAGAACCATCAAATAAATTGATTGAAATTGGGTTAAATATGGGTTGTGAGTATATGTTGGCATATCAGAAATTAATTGTGGAATTTGTAAGCATATATCAATCTTGTTTTACTTAGCTCTGTCTATAATTAATAGAAAAAAAACCATATTTTATATAAAATATATGATTTGTTATGGGGTATAAAACTTGCAGGAAACAAAGTATGGAACTATGGCAACAGATGAAATTTTGAAAGATGGCATGGTAAATGGTTTTGAAAGAATGTGTATAGTTTATGAGTCAATTGTTGCTATGGTACGTCATTTTTATTTTCGATTTATATTGATGTATATTATTTAAAATTGCAATTTTCATTATTCTCACCAATTTATATACACTCATTTCAGTTTATTTTTATGTTTGTAGACGGAAGGTGAATAAGAAGAAAACAATCAACGTCATGAACAAAATATTCTTGAAAATAACCCAAGTCATGGAAGTAGCTCTAGCAGTGAAAACAGTTCAAGAAAATAATGATGATCATTATGTTTGGATATCAAAGCAAGGCGTTTTATTTTTTGAAATATGTTTGTGAAATCAGACATTTTGTTTAATGTAATAGACATAGTGTCCCAATTGAAAGACAAAGGGATACCAATAACTGTCCCATTTTGTATGTTAAACACTGTCTTATATATATATATAATCATAAAACATGTTTCAATTTATTCTATTGCGTTCTCCATTGTCGTTCTCAAATGCACTAATAAAAATTTAATTCATATGAATATTGTTATAAGATATATATGTTTCGAGTTTTGATGAATAATGAATTTTAAAAAACCACAATAATTATGATATGATATAACAAATTAATCCAAACATCACATTCAAATGAATTAATAAAAATGTAATTAATATGAATTATTTTATAAGATGTGTCCACTTTTGATGAATAATGAATTTAAAACAATCACAATAATTGGACTGTCATAGGTCGATGTTTCTAAAAAAAATAAAATGAAAACTGGTGCATTTTAGTAACTATCGACCAGTGCGTTTATGTGTCCATATGCACCGGTGTCGTTGTACGATCTATGGGCACCGCACAAATACTGATACTAGTTATAAATATCGGTGTGTTTGTGTGATACTATGCATCGGGGTGTTTATGTATCTATAAGCATCGGTGCATTTTTACGATCAATGGGAACCGCACGAATACCGATACCAATTATAAATCATAGTGCCTTTCTATGATACGAAACACCGGTGCATTTATAGAAGTATACGCACCAGTGTGTTGATACAACCTATCGACACTGCACAAATCCCAAGACTAATTAGAACAGCCTCATGCATTGTATAACCAACAATACGCCTGGTGTGGTTTTACACCAAAACATCCTGGTGCATTCGACTAAGACTTCCCCGGGGCACCACCTTCATATATGCACTGGTGCATTAATTCTAGAGTAGCGCACCGATGAAAAAACATCCGTAATAACCTCCGGCTGCTCATTTTTTTTTAGTTGTGTTGAATTTCCATTAAAAACTCTGCCAAAATCTCCGTAACCATAAATGGATGTTGTAGCAAATGTTTTTTTGACAATTTTGGCCAATTTTATAGCACTACAAACCTCCTTTATAACCTCCGCTAGAGGGTCTTTTCCTTGTAGTGTATATATAGAAATTTAATATATTATATATATTTTATTTCTTTTATCATTTTAAACATTTTTTATTACAATGATTATCTTTGATCATATATAAATTGCATTTTAAATAACATATTTATATTCTTTCTCGATTTTTCCATATAAGTTTTTTTGGCATATTGGGGTCCAAGATGTAGATATATCAATTGAAAATGACTATGAAACAATAAAAGGGACTTGAAAATTTCATTCAGTTAAAAAAAAGGAGTACCAAAATGTGTTTGCATTTGATAAAAGGAAATATTCTTGTTTTTGTCATGTTTACATAGACGAAACAAAATCCAATGATGTGTGTGAAAACAATATGTATGTAAAATATTGGCAACATACAAAATTAAATACAAAGGGGAAAATTTCTGTTGCAAACTTTGAAGAGATGCAATCAGAGGAGAATATAGTATCATTTGAAGGTGACCGAGTTTCTGATCTTGTTAGAGAAGGTAACATTTCAATTGATTTCAAATGATATAGATCTAGAAATAGATAATAAAATCAAGTACACATGTTAATTTTAAAGTTAATTTTTCATGTTAATTATATCTAAATTTATGTACTTGTTTTATTGTGTAGGAAATGTTTTTGTTGTAGTTGCACCTACTAACAACATAGAAAATGTCAAGTATTATTTGATGTGGTGCACTGAAAGAAAGATGAAATTATTGGGACTATGATGATAACACATTTATATATGAAAAAGGGTCTATTATAATGAAAGGTTATTTTTTACAATAAACTTTTCAAATTCATAATATTTCTTAATTTCAAGACTATGAACCTGGTGTCATAAGTTGTCAATATAGTCACTTGGTGCGTGTAGCGCACATAGAGTTGATAGAATTTCAATCAAAGAAAAAATGAAAGTTAAGAAGTGGAAAATTCCAAAAGCTAACCATGAATGGATCATTGAGGATGGCATTCCATTAGAATTTTTTTGATTGAACTTCCCAACAATTTCTTCTCCTTGGATTCATCTTTGAGAACTTACAATTCAAGTACAAATTGTTAGCCTTTTTTTGTCCATTCTTAAGTTGTACATTCTTAATAATGTATTAAGGTACTTGAAGTTATATGTATATTTTCTGTTATGTACAAGTGTATTGAGGATTTTATTATATTGATATTGTGTTTTCACATGAAGACAACAAGTAATTTATACATGTACACATACATACAGTCTCTGGTCTTAAACGATTTCATACATTCTACGGTAACACCTAGTTAATTTTATGTAATTATTTTAAAATGCATGTATCTAGCATATTTGATATAATGCAATTTTAGGTTATGAATGTTTTATACATCTAAAGAAAATTATAGTATTCATTAAAATGAAAAATGTGTACCATGTTTTGTAATTTCTGGTTTTATTATATTAAACGTTAACTATCAACTCACATCCATAGTACCCTTTCTATGTACATTAATTCCAAATGTTGTGTACCATATTTTTTAATGCAATTTTAAAATTTTGTAATTGTTTTAGACACATCTATGTACACCTAGAATTTTATGATTGTTTTTAGATGTATCTATATGTATTGTATATTAACATTATAAGAATTATTTCAAATGAAAAATGTATGAATTAAATGAAAATTTTCTTTCATTGTTACATATTAATGAACTTAAATATATGTATTTAACCTTTGAAAGCTTCAAGCCACACTCACACCATGCAAATTGTACATGGTCATGTTTTATAACTTATATGTTTATGCACATGTTCATTTACAACTGTATATTAAAACTTAAATTTATCACCTTTAATAGACTTGTACACATAATTATAACATTCACACATTTTCAATGCATAACATGTACCACATGTAATTTGTAATTTAAAATTTCAATCCAGATTCATTTTAAATAACAAGTAACAAAGAAAACAAGTTTTAAAAACAAAACATAATCTAAGATTGAATGTAAGTTAACATTATAAAAACATGGAATTATCATGTGCAACCCTAGATTCGATGCCTCCCTCATGGACTGCTACGTTTTTTGCTACCCTGCAATGGGAGCAGTCAAGGCCCCTCCCCTCTCTCACGACAACACCCTTTGACTCTTTGGGTTCTTTGCATCTACCTGATCTTGCAGCCAGCTAATGGAATCCCTAGCTAGGGGAGCAGGCGCTCCCTCCCCCCCCCTCCCCCCCTCTTGAAAGTTCTCCAACTGACACAACGAATGTGACTCTGAATGTTCAGAACATAACGTCTGACCCTGCAGGTCTGCAGGCAGATCTGAATGATGAAAAAAATACCAACAAGAGGACCAGAATGCCAATACGAAGCAGAAGAAGACCTCTTCCTCCACATTCATAATTATTGCTGCCGAACGTCCACAAATCGACCTACCTATCCATCGCACCAATGGAAAAATTCAATATATGAAGGACCATGCACTCATCGATAAATTCATAGGCTTCTGGCCTACTGAGAAAGCTCTCCAAGGTTGGATATCATTTAAATGGAAACCAAAGTGGCACGCTACCATTTATGTTGGACCAAAAGGCTTCTTTAATGCCATCTTTGACTGCATCGAGGACAAAAATCATATTATGGATGGTGGACCCTATTTCTTCAACTCTGCGGGCCTCTATCTAAGAGACTGGGTTGAAAGGTTTAACCCAGACAAGGAGGTTTGTAACTGTTCACCAGTTTGGATCCAGATGTATTAGTTGCCACTAGAATATTGGGATGAATAACCCCTAAAAAATATCGGAAATGGAATGGGAGAGTTAATCAAAATTTCCAACGAAACCAAACTTAGACGTTATACATCTTATGCTAGAATCTGCATCTATATGCACCTGGCTAAATCCCTGCTAGATTCGGTAAGTCTCCTTCATGATGATTTTGAATGGGTACAACCATAGACTATGAACATGTGCCTATTCGATGTCGAAAATTTCATGAGCATGGCCATCTCTTCAGAGATTGTCCATCAAATCAACCTCCTAAACCTCCCCCTGGTTCAGAAAATAGTGATATTGATGGCTTCACCAAATTTCCCAACCGCAAAAAGCACTCTAATAAACCTAATGTTACCCTGAAAGTCTCCCCCTCCCCCTTACTAGTGAAAACTTTGAAATTCTTACAAAACAACCTATATTGGAAGGGGAATCCTCTCATAATAACCATGAAACCTCCAAAGTGGCCTCTCTTGATCACTCTTTGATCCTTCTGCTGATCCATGTCCCCCTTCTTCCTCAAGCTGCTAATGAGAGTCAAACCACTCATTCAGGCCGACCTAGCAAAGATAAATCCATAGTCATTTGGAACTCCACCCTAATGGAAATCAATGGAAAGAAACCACAAGAAGCACAGGAGGAAGGGGCTAAGGAAGAAATGAATCAATCCTCCCATATGGAGGAAGAACATGAAAGCACTGGCCTAGGCAACTTGGAGATATTAGAAATGGAAGTAGCTTGTAAACACAAATAATATGATAAGATACCCCCCAGGAAGATCAAAAGCCTAGAATTCATCCTCTTCCGGGCTCAATAGCACAACTCATTGGGTATTCAGGCTGGAAGTCCTTGGGATGGAAAAAAGCTCATAAATGAGTCAAAGAAAAGAGGGCAGAGAACAGATCTATAGAGAACCATCATTCTGGGAGAAATGTTAGTTTAATCTGGGCGATACCGCAAGCTGACAAAGTTCTACCGGTCGGTCACCCACAGTTCTCAATGAAAATAACATCATGGAATATTCGAGGGATCAATAGCCCTGCCAAACATGGAATGATCATGAATATAATTATGAAAGACAAACCAACTATTTTCTTCATGCAAGAAATAAAATGAACCAGTGCTACTTCAGATTCTATCATCACCAAGCTACGGCATGGTTGTAATACCACGACGGTTGATGCATCAGGTGCCTCAGGTGGATTGGCCATAGCCTGGAATCCCCTTCTCATCTTCCTCTTTCATATTCATACCTCTCATAATTTCATTGAGGATACTTTTGATTTGATAGGTACCAACATCCATGGCCACCTAACCAATGTCTACTTCCCCCAAACCCCTCAACAGAAAATATCCATTCTTAACTCCATTGAAATCCTAAAATCCACTAGGCACCATCCTCTCCGGGTCATTGGAGGTGACTTCAATATGATCACCAAGCTTGAAGAAAATAAAGGAGGTTAGCCCAGACTAGAGATTGATAGCCTTAGCTTCAAATAATTTATTCAGAGAAACTAGCTGATCAATCTCCCCTTCTTTAATGGAATTCATATATGGAACAACAAAAGAACTAGATCTCAACAGATAGCTTTCATATTGGATCATTTCCTCATTTCAGACAATGAGATCCATCTGGGAGGTGACATTTACTCCTCTATTCTACCATATTCTGGCTCTAATCATTGGCCAATCCTTTTTCAGTGGTTGCATCATGGGGTCAAAAACAATAGGTCGTTACGTTTTGAGTAATTCGGGCTATCTCATCCAGAATTTAGAGACATGGTTACCAATTGGTGGAGCCCATTCAAACCCCCTGCTAGCTCCAAAATGTATCAATTCCAGCAAAAAATAAAGTATCTCAAATACTCACTCAAGAGATGGAATCAATCCACCTTTGGTAACATATTTCAACATCAAAAGGATCTGGAGCATAAAATGTCAGATCTGCAGCTACATAGCATTCAGGAGGGAAGATTAGAAGCTCTGGCTCTCGAGGAAAAGGACGTCCTTACTAGACTTGATGAACGAAGACTAAAAGAGTAAATTCTTTAGAAGCAAAAGTCAAGAATACGATGGATCAAAGAAGGGGAGAAGTATACCAAATTATTTCATCGCTCCACCATTTAGGGGCGCATGCATAATGTTATTGTCATCCTTAAAAATAGTTAAGGGGATAAGCTAGAAGACCATGGAGATATAGAAAAAGAACTCCTTAGCCACTTCAAGAACATCCTCCAAGAGCATCCAGGCAACAGGAAACTAGCAATCTGCAAGATCACACAACATATCCACAAGATTCTTATTGAGGAGAATAATCAAATGCTACTCAAAACAGTCTCCTTGCAAGAAGTTGAATAGGCCATGGCTCAACTCAAAGAGGGTAAGGCTCCCAGACCTGACGACTTCACTTCCAACTTTTTCCACTACTTTTGGGAAAGCATCAAGTAGGAAGTCTAGGATTTGGTGGAGGAATCTAGAAGCATGCATTGGATCCTTCTTTCACTCAATGCTACCTTCCTCTCCCTTGTCCCTAAAGAAGAACACTCATTCACTCCCGACAAGTACAGACCGACCGCCTTATGTAATGTCATATACAAGCTCATTTCCAAGGTGATCGCCAACATGCTTAAACCCCTCCTTCCTCTGCTCATCTCTTGAGAGCTAACTAGATATGTTTAATGCTGTCAAATTCTGGATGGAATCATTCTTACTCATGAAGTCACCCATTCTCTAAAGCATCTGAAGAAAGTAGGTATGCTCTTAAAAATTTACCTCTCTAAAGCTTTCGACAAATTAAGCTCCGATTACATAAATCAAATTCTCTTGGCTTTTTGCTTTAGTCCCACTTGGACTCGCTGGATTATGAGGCTCATCTCTTCCCCTTTCTATTCCATTCTCTTGAATGGAGCCCCTTCCCCGCCCCCCCCCCCTTCACTCCCTCCATAGGTATTCGCCAAGGGGATCCCCTTTCACCCTTTCTTTTTGTTCTCATGGTTGAAGGTCTCGATCGCCTCATCCAGCATGTTGCCTCTTTCCATTCTCTTAGAGGTCTGACTATTCATGACAATCATCCCATTACTCATCAACAATTAGTTGATGATAATATGTTGTTTGGCCCTTCGTCTGTCCAAGAAGCCTGCACCTTCAAATCACTGCTTGATACCTGCTTTGAAGCCTTAGGAACCACCATAAATGTTGCCAAATCCAAAATCTTCTTCTTTAACACCCCTTCCATCTCTCAATGCAATATTTCCAGAATATTAGGCTTCTCTATTGCCACTCTGCCTTCCAAATACCTTGGTGCTCCTCTCATCAATTATGCTATCAAGCACTCCTCTTGGAAATATCTCTTAGAAAAATTGCACTCCTGCTTGTCATCCTGGACACACATAACACTCAATATTGCAAGTCGCCTAGTCTTGATCAAAGCGGTCCTTCAATCCATGCCCCTTTATCTCTTCTTAGTGCTAGCCACTCCCAAATAGGTACTCAAAAGAATCAGAACACTACAACCAAATTTCATTTGGGGAAGTTCTGGATTAAACCGAAAGTGGGCTCTCGTGAAATGGACTGATGTGTGTACTCCAAATTTGGCAAGGGGATTGGGGCTAAGGGACCCTCACCACAACAATGCCATAATGGGAGCTTGCGTTTGGTGGAATTGGTTATCCAAACCTAACACCCCTTGGGCCCGTCTATGGATGGCCAAATATGCTAACAATAGGCCGCCGAAATATCTCATCTGCCTTGTTCCTGAAGAATACAACTCTCTCATTTGGAATGCTGCTAAGAAGCATAGAGCCATAATACAAGAGCATAGTTTTTGGGAAATTCGCTCAGAAGCTTTTGAGGTCTAAAATGGGCCTCCTAAGGAAATAATAAAATAATATTTATGAATTTTCAATTCACTTTTTGCACTACAATCAATGTAACCATAGTTAAATTCAATTCAAAATTTGTATGAAAATAAAATTAATAAAAAAATTGTATTGATGTGACTATAAATAAGAATGAGATTTTACAGAAAAAGTCATTATCATTGAACAACTAATGCATTTGTCCTTTGTAATTAAATAACTTAAATTAAAATACAAATATAAATTTATAAATTCTTAATTGTATTATATGTTATTAATTAAAATTTATATTATTTAAATTGTATAATAACATGCAATTAATATACCATATAAAAATAATTTAATATGATATAATATAATATATACATATAATATAATATAATATAATAAATGTATAAGGATATGCATTGTTTCTTTCAAGAAATATCAAATGAAAATAATATATTTTTATTCAAAAAGTGTGAAATAACATTTATTATGAGTACTTTACTTTGACTTTAAAAGTACTTAGAGCACTACCATGGTTAACCATGAGTTTTTATCCACCATTGAGAATGTGACAAGTAAGTACCTTTAACTCAAGCAATGCCACCTCAAACATTAGGGATGATGTCATCCCCTAAAATGTGATTGGTTCTCATAAAGTGAATTTTGATTGTATTTTTTCCTTATGAGGCCCATTTTAGACCTTAAAATTCCCCTAATGGCAGCAGATGCCCAAATTGGTCAACCTCTTCCACAAACCTAGATGGCAAGTTTCTCTACACGCACAAGAGAACAATCAAGTAATTTTTTTTGGAAACCTCCTCCTATTTCAGGCTGATATCAATGACTTCCAGCTTATCAATGGAAGGAGGATTGGAATGAGGAACATTATGAAGAGATTGACATGAAACTAAGCAAAAGGAAAATCAGTTGCATAGAAGATCCAAACATTCTACGTTGGGGTCATACCACTCAAGGCACCTTCTCTACTCGGGAAGCTTATGATCTTCTTTACTGTGCCACTCAAGATCCCCAAGATGTGATTTGGACTCAAATCTAGAGACCAGGCATCTGGCCTAAAATCTCCACTTTTCTTTGGCTGAGTGTAATAATTCTAAATTAGCATGCAACTAATAGGAATATTGATTTTTCTCTTAACATCTAGTTAGATGAATAAATGGGTAAGGAGGCCCATAAGTTGCTTAAATAGGCATAAAATCCCTCTTAATGTGAAAAGGGATCATGTTAATAACTAGATAAATCATCCTCATGTGTGAAAAAGGGCTAATGCATGTTGACAAGGTAAAGTTTGAACAAGTCAACAACATTAATATGGGATGAGTGGATCATTAATAAAGACAACTCGGTGTGAATGAAGATCAATCTAGCTAGTTAGAATAAAGACACCTTGGGTGTGAAAGGAGACAATGCATGGAGAATAATTCATGGTTGAATAAATAAAACAGTGCTGTAAATAGAAGAGTGGCACTAATGGAGATAACATAATTTTGGAGGATGAGCCTTTGCATGGAAGTAACCTCATGAATGGGTGGGACCCATGGTGAGGAAGTTTATCATCTATATAATGGAGGGAATGATAGACATATGGGGATGATTGAAGAATATGATTTTATGATTGGGTTTTTTTAGAATTATTGCATGCTTCATTTGTTTAGCTAATTTTGCTACATTGTTTAGTGCAAGGGTTTTCTCATGCGGGAATTCCCCACTCTTTCTTGGAGATCTTGTTTAATAAATCTGAGAGGAGTTCTCTGGACTCGATTTCCACTATTCGTCACTTGGAAAAGTAGTCATCTATAGCCACAGTGCAGTCTCTTGGAGGATCTATGTTATTTTACATGGTGTTGCAGTGGGAGGGTTTAAACCCTTGTTTTATGAGCGAGTTTCCTAGAAGGAGGATCAACCTTTTTCCTGGAAAAATAATAGGAGGAGCTACAACCATCTCTTTTTATGTTCATCCATATTGATGCAGAGCTTTAGCCATTCTGCATGATTCATCCATAGATCTGTAGAATTTACTTCATGTACTTCATGTTCATCAAGAAATCCTTACCAGGTCATCTTGGATTTCTGTAAAAGAGACTAGATCTCTGTTTTTGAGATTATTTGATTAATATATGAGTAGATATGATTTTTCTCACTATTTATGAGTATATCCCTCAATAAACTACACTTTCAATTTTTGCAGTATTTCTATTTTGCAGTAGTCTTGCAGTTGCAGTGTTTTTGGGTTTTTTTGGCCATAGGAGGCTTGTTTAACTATGAAAAAGTGATTTGTTTCTGATTTTATTTTGTATTTGGTTGATATAATGTCTGATCTAATGGATCCATGGGATGAATTCATATGTTAATGCATAAATTTCTAAAAAATGTGTTTTCTGTGCATATATTGTTGATTTCCCCATTTGGGAATATTGCGGTGGTATCAGAGCTCTAATATTGGCTCAACCTATGTACTTCAACCATTATGGATTTTTCTCATTGGAAGGAGAGGATATAAAAATGATATCAAAGAAAACCCTTATTTTCTGAAGGGAAGAAGTTCTCAAAACTTCTTCTTCAAACTCTGCATGGTATCAGCAAAGACATCAAAGAAATCAGGAGGGAAAAACATGGAGATCCCTCAACAAGGTTTGAACATGAGGAAAGATCTAGTTCCTCATATTATGGTTGTGAGTATTCAGTCAAACCATCAGATTTAAAAATCTATACCAGCCATATGCTCATGACAGATGAGATGGAGAAAGAAGATGTGCCAAAGAAGGAGACTCTTGGTGATTATTTTCAAGAGTATGAATCTCAATCTAAGAGGTTCCAAGATCATATGAACTTCCAAGGGTTTTGTAAGATCAAGGAGGAAAGGAGCACAAAGGGCAAGAAACATGAAGTGGGTACTTTCTTTCTCTCTACTTTTGATGGATCACCTAAATGTCTAGCTAGGGTTTGGTTGGAGGAGCTAGACACCTACGTGCAACAACATCAAGTTTCAAAAGATGGAGCCATTAACGTATCAATGCTGCATTTTGAAGTTAAGGCTTATGCTTGGTGGTTTTTTAAGTCCTTTTCATTAAATAATGCAAACACATCTACTTATGCAAAGTTCATTAGAAGAGTAGTGGAAAGATTTGATGAAAAATTTCATGAAACATCTTTGATGGAGCAAATCAAACCAAAGCAAAAAAAATCTTTGCATGGGTTGGAAGGATCTATAAACCCAACTCCATTTTAGAAAAAACATTGAGGGGAATGAAAACTTGTATGATAGGGCCAAGGGAAAAATCCCCATTGCATGAAGAACTTTCTTCTCCTAAGAAAGACATGGAGATTCCTCCTTCAAGGGAAGGCCGAGATCTAAGGTTTCTCATTATTGATGAGGCATGCTCAAATATTGATCAGGAGAAAGATAAGGTTGGAGGTAACATCATTGTCATATCAAGAGCACATCCAGTACCTCATGAAGAGTAAGCTGGAGCATTTTCTCTACAGAGAGAAACTCTTGCACTCTTGCAAGGAGTTCCAAAGAATCTCACATATAGTGATTATGGTACAGTCCGTTTGGAGCATGTGCCATCACTGAAAATTTTTGAGATCCTCAAGATAGAAGGAGATGAAGGGGAGGACAAGCATAATATGATGAGAAGCACACACCCCTCTCTATTTCAAAATATTGATGCACAAAGGAGGTAGGTGGAATTGTGCAATGAAGGCAAGGACAAACCAGTCCACACACATATACATCCTTTTCTATGCCTTAATGTCGCTTTGCATGGAGGCATTCCATCAGGGAGACCCCCTGATTGGAAGATAGATAAATTTTTCTCTCAACTTAGTCCATCATGGACATATTTGGCTAAGGAAGGAGCCTTTGGAGAAGCTATCACAACACAGAGAGCCTTTGATGGGTTCAAAGGAAGGATGAGCAATTTTCTGATATGGACATTGCTATTTGCGCTGGAAAAGGAGGATTCAGAAATCTATGATGACATGGGAATGATGTCAAATTGCCACTCCATATCTTTGGAGAAGAAAATGATACTTCTACATATAATTAGGATTTCTGAACATAACAAGAGGGTATTACCACTTTTTTATGGATGGGCCAAACTATGGAAGTTTTGGAAGAGATAGACCTTACAAGAGGAGGTTGACTTCCATATACTTAAATCTTGTCTTGAGCAATATCAACTACAAGAGAGGCAACAAAAGTGGAGTTAAAACACTCCCATGTGTGTATTTGGCATTAAGCATGTCAAAGAGGAGAGCCATGATATGATAGGAGATTTATTTCATATTTCTACAGCGTTGTTATTGTTGGGGAGCGTAGATCCATATTGGGAATCCCAACTATTGGTGGAATATTCTAAGAACCTCTTCACATGTAAGGTTCTTGATGGGAAAGTGATGGATAAGAGGTATAAAGTGGTTGATGAAGTAATTTACTTTCATGATCAGATATACTTGACTAGAGACTCCGTGCTCAAGGAAAAGCTACTAAATGTAGCCGATGAGATATTTCTTTCTACTCCCATTAATTTCATTAGAACACACCATATTATCTTTGATGGATTCATGTGGGAAGGCTTCAAAGAGGAGATTCACTATCACATGGGAAACTTCATAGATTATTTGCAGGTTGAGGAGGAACATAGCTCTTGGGAAGAGTTATCATTACTACCTCCTTATTCTTTGGGTGTGAGAGGGAGTTCATCCATGAGCTACCTCACTAATTTGAACCAAGTGTATGGTAAGGCTTGTATTTATGAACATCATGATCTATTTACTATATAGTTGTATTTTCTCAACACACATGTGCAGGGCATTTCTCCAGGAGGAGGCACACTTCCTTATTTTCTTCATGGATTACTTGAGTCCATGAGAAATGGTGATGTTGACCACACCCTAGAAGATTTTGGGGAGATGATGTACTCTTCATGGTGTGATTCATTAACACCAACAATCATACACCTTCTACAAGAATGCAAGAAGAATGGGGCAAAAAAAAAGTGGATGAAAGAACACTTGTTATATCATACTCTATGGTAGTTAGGTGCAAAACTGCACTGGTTGCACATGAGGGACCATTGTCCTTATCCTTTACTAAATATGGAAGCTAGCATGACTTTAATTATGATTTCATATGCTGAAAATTTTCTTATCTTTGTTGGGAACATGGTTGGAAGGAAGACACATTTGGTGGATGTGTCCTTGGGGAAAGAAATTTCCCACACCTTTTGCACTACATGCTTCAAGGGGAGCATGGGATATGATATGGCCACTATAGTAGATCACTTGTTTCTTTATGTGGTAGGCCATATGATTGTTTGGAGCACTTGAGACATACCTCTCATGAGCATTTGGGAGGAGCTTTTCTATGAATTACCAAGATGGGAAGTTATTCATTTCATTTGGATGATAGCATGGAGATGGGAGTCTCTCATTGGGAATGAAGTCCCCTATGATTGTAATCACTTCTACCTTGAGGAGGTCATTGAAAAGCAAGGAGGTTTCAATATATATCTTCCATTATTTCAGGATGAGAGCCATTTGTTTTATCCACCAAAGGCCAAATTACACATTTGGAAGGAACCATTGGGAGACAGAAATGTTGCAGAACATCGAAAGCCATGGTGGAGACTATTGGATGTTGAGCCCACAAGAGGAGGAGGGTATATTTTGCAGAACCCTTGCAGCTTCTTGAGGACAAGAAACATTTGGGAGGGGAAGGCTATAATACTCCTAAATTAGCATGCAATTAATAGGAATATTAATTTTCCTCTTAACATCTAGTTAGATGAATAAATGGTTGAGGAGGCTCATAAGTTGCTTAAGTAGGTATAAAATCCCTCTTAATGTGAAAAGGGATCATTTTAATAACTAAATCAAACATCCTCATGTGTGAAAAATGGCTAATACATGTGGAAAAGGTCAAGTTTGACCAAGTCAACAACATTAATATGGGATGAGTGGATCATCAATAAAGACAACTCGATGTGAATGAAGATCAATCTAGCTAGTCAGAATAAAGATACCTTGGGTGTGAAAGGAGACAATGCATGGATACTAATTCATGGTTGAAAAAATCAAACAAAACTGTAAATAAAAGAGTGGGACTAATGGACACAGCTTAATTTTGGAGGAGGAGCCTTTGCATGGAAGTAACCTCATGAATGGGTGGGACCCATGGTGAGGAAGCTCATCACCTATATAATGGAGGGAATGGAAGCCATATGGGGATGATTGAAGAATATGATTTTATAATTGGGTTTGTTTATAATTACTACATGATTCAGCTATTTAGCTAAGTTTTTTGCACTTTTTAGTGCAAGGGTTTTCTCATGTGGGAATTCCCCACTCTTCCTTGGAGATATTGTTTAAGAAATCTGAGAGGAATTCTCTAGACTTCATTTCTACTATTCAAAAATTTTCCAAGCAGTCATCTACAGCCACAACATATTCTCTTAGAGGATCTAAATTATTTTACATGGTGTTGCAGTGGGAGGGTTTAAACCCTTGTTTTATGAGCCAGTTTCCCAGGAGGAGGATCAGCCTTTTTCCTGGAAAGCTAGTAGGAGGAGCTACAACCATATTGTTGGCAATATGATGCAATGTGTTGTCCTTGATGGCAACCTACTTGATGAAGTTGTCTTTGGATAGCAACCTATGTGTTAAAGATGTAAGAATATATGTAAGAATGATGTATCTACAATTCAGTTCAGAATGTGACAGAGAAAAGAATTCCAGTAAGTGTTGGAGAAATGATGAATATAATATATCACAATGTATATGTGAGTTTGTAAAGGCCAAGTCGCGTATGCACACGGATAAGTACGTCCCAAGTCGCGTATGCCCTTTGCGCTCCAAATTTATAATCCAAAGGGGCATTACCATGGTTTTGGCACACAGTATTGAGTGTTGTATGGTTTATTTGATTCTGTCCAAGAATACCATCAGAAGTTGTGTGGTTTTGGCTCATGGTATTGATAAAGGCTAAAAATATATAAGGAGAAGAGGATCATAGTGCAATATGTGCATGTGTAAGGGCTGTTAATAAATAAATCTCTTTAAGAGATATCTGCATGGTTGAACTCTGATAGATCTGAATCTATGATGCACCTATGGATATGATGAAGGTTCATGATCTCTAGATCTAGAAATGATGAATCTCTAGGATGATCTGCAAAAGAAATGATGAAGGCCTGGCACAAGTCTGATGAAGAAATTGAAGAAATATGGGTAAGATTATAGATTTGGTCTGTTCTGCAAAGTTTATCTTTTCAGATCTATACGCTAGTTGGTTTGAACAAAAGCGCGTATATACGCGGGTTCGCTTCATGAAAAGAGCGTATGGAAGTTAGGGTTTTTGAAGAATAAAATACATAGAAGTATACGCGGGTTTATGTGAAGGAAAGCGCGTATGTACGTGGCTTTAGTAAAGAAAATTAGCGTATGCTATTTTCAGGGTTGAGTTTGTTCTGAAGTCTGGGTTTTAATGAATAATTCACACTGAAGTATTTCTGCATGGAATGGGTAACAATTTATTGATTGATCTAAAGATCTGAAATGACTATGCATTTTCTAGATCTGTTTATGGAATGTTTAGATCTGTGATCTGGTGAATCTTTGCTGAAGTAGAGGGTGAGATCTGAGTTATCTGTTCTGAAGAGCTGCATAGTTCTGAAAAGTTATAGATCTATATGCATGTTCATCTCAGCGAAAGAACGTATATATGCAGGTTCGTTTTAGCAAAAGCGCGTATGAAATCAAAGGTCAGTTCTGAAATAGTTGCATATCTATAAGCAAGTTTGTCTCTGTAAAAGCACGTATATATGCAAGTTCAGTGAAGTAAAAGTGTGTATGGAATATATGGTTTTGCTGAAGTGCGTGGAATGAAATGTCTGATCTGTTTTTTTGTTTTACTGCTATATGTCAATGATGTATTCATACAGATCTGGGTTGTTTGAATATGATGTATGCTGTTGATATGATAATGAAAAAATCTAATCAATGATTGAGAAAACATGATGAGGGAAGAATGAATGTCTAAACAGTTCTGCATGGCTGATAGATTGTCTGAATAGAAATATGATTTCAGATCTGAATATGAGTTTGAAAAAATTCTGAAAGAAAGCATACACAGAGGAATACGCTAGTTGATAAAAGGAAAAGCACGTGTATACGTGGAATCTATAAAGAAAAGTCGTGTATTAATTTAGAATATAAAAATGAGTATGCACTGAAGCATACACAGGTTGGTGTGCAGCAAAGCGCGTATACACACAGCTTGAGTGAATAGAAGTAGCATATGCTATTTGAATTGATGAATGTTTATAGTTGAGTTTGTATCTGCATATTTGTTTTGAAGTCTGGGTTATTTCTAATGTTCTGGTTACAGTGGTCTCACTGTTATGAATGAAGTATTGGGCAAAGCTTATGATTGTTGATATTTGTGAAGGATTGTGTTGGTGCTATTTAATATTGATTACGCTACTGACTGATTATGATCAAAGATCAGTTGTTGGTTGATTGGTTGATGATTCAATGAATGAATTGATGGATTTGTAAGTTTCAGTTTGATGTATGTTGAGCTTAAATGTGTGGAGTGGGTCGAGTTTGAAAATATGATGAAAATAGGCCTGCAAGTTGTGTTGTGTGGAAGCTATTGGATCCAGTATGAAAATTTGATGAAATGTGGTCCGCAGTGGTGCTGAGGGTCGAAGCCTTCAGTGAGGGGGTTGTAGGTCCCTTTCAGGAGAGGCTGGTAAACGAGAGCAGGGGGTAGTAGCTCCTTTCCAGGAGAAGCTGATAAATGAGATCAGGGGGTTGGAGCTCCCCTCTAGTAGTGGCTGGAAAACGAGAGAAGGTTGCAGCCTTCTGTAGGTGGGTGCCTGCGTGCTGGTATGAGTCTATGCCAGTACAAAATTGTAAGAAGTTTTCTTTATAAGAAATATTGAAGACAGAGACGACAACAGCGATGATTTTTTCCCGAATTGGGTTTCCACCTTAAATACTGTTGTTCATGTGTGTTGCTTATGTGTGATGGTTTATTATGTTATTACTGCACATGCTTACTGCTTACTAAACATCTGATGAATGAATGATGCAATGATCTAAGTAAAGAATTAAATGCATAATAAGATCTTTGTACATACTCAAGTTTTCTTAAGGATATCCGCGTGTATACGCGAGTTGGGTTCAGTAAAGTAGCATATGGTTTTTAAGAGAAAGAAAAAGGAAAGTTTCTACCAATCAGTCACCATTCACTCCCCCCCCCCTCTCAGTATTTTTCCCAACAATTGGTATCAGAGCAGGTCCATCTGCAGAAGCTTGATCGCTTGAAGGAGATCCGTCACAATGGGAAGGAAGCAAAAGAACAAGACTACTCAAAGAAAGAAGTGTACAACAAAAAATGAAGATGATGAATTAGGTACTGATTTTTGTTCTTGTAACTCACTTCCTTGTGCATGAAATGGTGAAGATAGTGAAAAAGA
Organism: Pinus albicaulis; assembly: GCA_034641835.2. NCBI lineage: Eukaryota > Viridiplantae > Streptophyta > Pinopsida > Pinales > Pinaceae > Pinus > Pinus albicaulis. Next base: position 901,016,918 of record CM076570.1, on the reverse strand, counting down.
AAGAGAAAGTAATATTATGGGTCTAGAAGCAAATCTCAAGATCAATGTTGAAGATCAATTTAAAAAGAAGGAATCAATCTACAAAGATACGATCTCTAGAATGAATGGACAGATAGAAATGTATCAAAGACTATAGGATAAAGTAACCAATCAAAGTGAAAGACTTGAAGCAGAAATCATCTCTCTCAAAACAGATCTCGAAAAATCAAATAAGAAGAATGAAGAACTTTTATAAACTTTTGAAGAACAAGAAAATGGGTTGAAAGAAGAGATTTTAAAATTAAATGATCAAGTAGAAGAAGGAAGAAGGGTCGAATAAAGTATGAAGAAGAAATGCCAAATATTGGAGGTTGAGGTAAACATTTTAAAAGGTAAATTAGAAGAAAAAGATAAACTCTTGAGGTTTCAAGATAGTACTAAGATTTTGGACAATATTCTTAGTATTCAAAGGTCTCCTTCTGTTAAATTTGGTCTTGGTTTTCATGAAATTGTTAAAGGAGAATCTAGTTCACAAGAAAGTGCATAAGATTCAAAGGATATCAATGCAAAACCTGAAGTGTTGAAAGAAACAAAAGGTCAACCAAAAATCATGAACTCTCAAAATAAATCATTCCCTCCTAACTATAGAAGCATCAATCGATTCTCTCCTTTGATCAATAATGTTGAATGCGTTAAATGTCATAATTATGGGCATGTTGCAGCCAATTGCAGAAGCAGATTGTTTTAGTCACAAACAAATAGATTCTACACAGAAAGGTACTTAGGTTTCTTTAAGGGATATTGTTTTTCATGCAGCAAGTTTGGTCATAAAGCAGCTGATTGCAATAGAAGAAAGAATAGAAAAACACATTATGATCCCTATGATTAATTTTTTGGTCACACAAGATGTTATGCTTGTAAAAAGTATGGACATGTAGAAAAATAATGCAGGATGAATAGATCTGAGAAATTGGATAATTTCCAGCACATAATAAGAAATTTCAAGAAAAGCTGGAAAAAGGAGGACCGGTCAAAAACGTAGGGGAAAATAATCCTACTGCAGTCTTCTGCTTCTAAAGCTTACTTCTCATAATGACTGCAGGAGTGATGTGAGATACATTATAGGAATCAGTAATGTATCATCAAAAGGGGAACAATATATGATGATTCCCATGGTTGGTTTGGTAATTCTGGTTGTGTTTATTTCTAACAGTGCATCTAATGTGACAACAAAAGACAGGTACAAAATGTATAAATCCAGGAGAAAATGGAGCTATGAAATTTTCAGTATTTCACTTTTCATATGCGGGTTTCGTGAACTAAAGCCGCGTATACACACGAGTTTCATTAGAGACAGTAGCGTATGTTTTTCTGATAAGAAAAATAGTAAGACAACTAAAGGTCAGGAACACAGGTTTAGGGGGAGCATTAATCTAACTACTAATGATTGCATTGCTGGCATTGTATCTAATTATTCCTTAGTTATCATAATACTCATGCTCAAATGATGAAGACATGATACATGGTTTCTTATGATGAGATTATGGATGAGCCCTGATTGCTTTTTGCTGAAGAGTATCTTTTTGTTTTCACACATGGATGAGAATGGGGATGTTATAAGAAATAAAGCTAGATTTGTTTGCAAGGGGTATGCTCAACAAGAAGGTATAGACTTTGAAGAAAATTTTGCTCCTGTAGCTAGACTTGAAGCCATAAGAATGTTTCTTGCTTTTTCAAGCTTCCAACAAATCAAAGTTTATCAAATGGATGTTAAATCTGATTTTCTCAATGGTGATCTAGAAGAAGAAGTTTATATAGAACAACCAGAAGGATTCATTTTGGGAAATGATGAAAAACTTGTTTGTAGAATTAAAAAGGCTCTATATGGTCTCAAACAAGCTCCAAGGACATGGTATTATCGTCTTGACAAATATCTTCATCATCAAGGATTTTCAAAAGGGTCTGTTGATAGCAAATTATACACAAAAACTGAAAATGATAAACTATTGATTGTGGTTGTATATGTTGATGATATCATTTTTCGAAATAATGAAGAATCTATGAGTCAGAAATTTTCTTATGTTCTGCAGCAAGAATTCGAAATGTCTTTACTTGGGGAACTAACATTGTTTCTTGGCTTGCAAGTGCAACAAGCAACACATGGCTTATTCTTATCACAAGAAAAATATCTTAAGAAAATTATGAAGAAGTATGGCATGGAAGAGTGCAAACCTGTAAGTACACCAATGATAACTGGATGTAATCTCAGTTCTCATCATGATTCTCCCACAATGAATCAACCATAATACAGATCTATGATAGAAATTCTACTTTATCTCACTGGGACTAGACCAGACATTATGCATGTGCAAGCTTGGGATTGTTGACTATCTAAGCTAACTAAAGTAGCCTCACCAAAGCATAAAATAATATTCAAGATTTGCAAGAAACTCAAGACTTTTGACCGCGTATCCAAAGAATGTCGATCTCACTTTTCCGCGCCTACACCTAGATGAAGATTGGGCTGAAATGTCAAGGATCGAAAAGCACTGCTGGTGGTGCATTACATATGTAAATTTCTATTGTATCTTGTTCGTATATTAAAGGAAGTTCATTGCCCATTCACAAGAGAAGCACAATATGGTCATTACATCATGTTGCACTCTAACTTCTTTGGATGATGCAAACCTTACAAGACATTCAAACCAAATGTTCACCTCCTATCTCCATTATGTGTGATAATACAAGTGCCATCAGTATTTCAAAGAATCCTGTTATGCATTCCAAGACCAAGCACATTCCCATCAAGTATAACTTCTTACGTGAACAAGTGCTTGAACAAAAGGTGAAGTTGGAGTATGTTCCCTCCAAAGAACAAGTTGCTGATATATTTACCAAACCTCTGCCCAGGGAAGCGTTCGAATATCTCAGATAGAAGCTGGGAGTAGTCTCTGCCTTGCAGAAAATCAGAACTGCTTAAATTCAAAAGATTAAATTGGATACGCGGGTTTCCTGAAAGACAGGACATGACGTTATTGTGACAGAAAATCACAGATGGGTGTTTGCCGACAAAATTATTCGGGTCAAGACTTTTCTCGCGCACAATCGTTAAAGGTCATGGCATCTTTGGTGATGTTCACCATATTTCGTTTCATTCTCTAACGCGCTCGATGATGAGGCTCGATGATTTGTCGTTGAAAGTGTCTGTGGATGCACAAAGTAAGGGGGCATCGGGTCAGCGTGGAGGCGGATGCATTGTTGGCATTCTATTTATTTGTTGTAGTCTGATCTCATGCTTGAGAATATTTGATCTTGATTGTATAATTCATTTCTGTAATTTGATGAAAAAGGTCATGTTGAGACCTATGATGAAAAATTGTAATATTCAGTCATGTAAGGACTTGTTCAAATTTGTAAACCCATTTGGTTGGGTAGCTGAGTCAAAATGTGTAAACCCACTTGGTTGGGTACTTGAGTCACATATGTAAATCCACTTGGTTGGATCATTGATGTAAGTATGAGTCCTTGGTGATAGGAAAGGTCATAGAGTCATGTACTTCATTGAAAAATATGTTTGAAGATTCAACATGAACTCAGGGGGAGCATGGTCACTTCAGTGCATATTAGATCTACAAAGCTCTTCTTTCTACAAGAGAAGAAAAACCTTCTTTTGGTTTTGATCTGCCCTTTTCCCTTGATGTCAAAGGGGGAGAGTATTATCATGGTGTTTGAATAATGGTTATATTCAATGTATCTATCTATTGTGGTGATCAAACACCATCATGGTTGCCATCAAGTCCAAAGGGGGAGATTGTTGGCAAAATGATGCAATGTGTTGTCCTTGATGGCAACCTACTTGGTGAAGTTGTCTTTGGATAGCAACCTATGTGTTAAAGATGTAAGAATCTATGTAAGAATGATGTATCTACAGTTCAGTTCAGAATGTGACAGAGAAAATAATTCCAGTAAGTGCTGGAGAAATGATGAATATAATATGTCACAATGTATACGCGATTTTGTAAAGGCCAAGTCGTGTATGCACACGGATAAGTACGTCCCAAGTCGTGTATGCCCTTTGCGCTCCAAATTTATAATCCAAAGGGGCATTACCATGGTTTTGGCACAAAGTATTGAGCGTTGTATGGTTTATTTGATTCCGTCCAAGAATACCATCGGAAGTTGTGTGGTTTTGGCTCATGGTATTGATAAAGGCCAAAAATATATAAGGAGAAGAGGATCATAGCGCAAGATGTGCATGTGTAAGGGTTGCTAATAAATAAATCTCTTTAAGAGATATCTGTATGGTTGAACTCTGATAGATCTGAATCTATGATGCACCTATGGATATGATGAAGGTTCAAGATCTCTAGATCTAGAAATGATGAATCTCTAGGATGATTTGCAAAAGAAATGATGAAGACCTAGCGCAAGTTTGATGAAGAAATTGAAGAAATCTGGGCAAGTTTATAGATCTGGTCTGTTCTGCAAAGTTTATCTTTTCAAATCTATATGCTAGTTGGTTTCAACAAAAGCGCGTATATACGCAGGTTTGCTTCATGAAAAGAGTGTATGGCAGTTAGGGTTTTTGAAGAATAAAATACATAGAAGTATACACGAGTTGATGTGAAGGAAAGCGCGTATGTACACGGCTTTAGTAAAGCAAAGTAGCGTATGATATTTTCAGGGTTGAGTTTGTTCTGAAGTATGGGTTTTAATGAATACTTCACTCTGAAGTATTTCTGCATGGAATGGGTAACAGTTTATTGATTGATCTGAAGCTCTAAAATGACTATGTATTTTCTAGATCTGTTTATGGAATGTTTAGATCTGTGATATGGTGAATCTTTGCTGAAGTAGAGGGTGAGATCTGAGTTATCTGTTCTGAAGAGCTGCATAGTTCTGAAAAGTTACAGATCTATACGCATGTTCATCTCAGCGAAAGCACATATATATGCAAGTTCGTTTCAGCAAAAGCGCGCATGAAATCAAAGGTCAGTTCTGAAATAGTTGTAGATCTATACGCAGGTTTGTCTCTGTAAAATCGCGTATATACGCAGGTTCAATGAAATAAAAGCACGTATGGAATCTAGGGTTTTGCTGAAGTGCGTGGAATGAAATGTCTAATCTGTTTTGTTGTTTTACTGCTATCTGTCAATGATGTATTCATACAGATCTGGGTTATTTGAATATGATTTATGTTACTGATATTATAATGAACAAATCTAATCAATGATTGAGAAAACATGATGAGGGAAGAATGATTGTCTAAATAGTTCTGCATGGCTGATAGATTGTCTGAACAGAAATCTGATTTCAGATCTGAATATGAGTCTGAACAAATTATGAAAGAAATCATACATAGAGGAATACGCTAGTTAATAAAAGGAAAAGCACGTGTATACACGGAATCTATAAAGAAAAGTCATGTATTAATTCAGAATATAAAAATGAGTATGCACTGAAGCATACACAGGTTGGTGTGCAGGAAAGCACGTATACACACAGCTTGAGTGAATAGAAGTAGCATACGCTATTTGAATTGATGAATGTTCAGAGTTGAGTTTGTATCTGCATATTTGTTTTGAAGTCTCGGTTATTTCTGATGTTCTGGTTATAGTGGTCTCACTGTTATGAATGAAGTATTGGGCAAAGCTTATGATTGTTGATTTTTTTGAAGGATTGTGTTGATGCTATTTAATATTGATTATGCTACTGACTGATTATGATCAAAGATCAGTTGTTGGTTGATTGGCTGATGATTCAATGAATGAATTAATGGGGTTATAAGTTTCAGTTTGATGTATGTTGAGCTTAAATGTGTGGAGTGGGTCTAGTCTGAAAATATGATGAAAAGAGGCCTACAAGTTGTGTTGTGTGGAAGATTTTGGATCTAGTATGAAAATTTGATGAAACATGGTCCGCAGTGGTGCTGAGGGTCGAAACCTTCAGTGAGGGGGTTGTAGCTCCCTTTCAGGAGAGGCTGGTAAATGAGAGCAAGGGGTAGTAGCTCCCTTCCAGGAGAAGTTGGTAAACGAGATCAGGGGGTTGGAGCTCCCCTCCAGTAGCGGCTGGAAAACGAGAGAAGGTTGTAACCTTCTGCAGGTGGGTGCCTGTGTGCTGGTATGAGTCTGTGCCAGTACAAATTGTAAGAAGTTTTCTTTATAATAAATATTGAAGACAAAGACGACATCAGCAGTGGTTTTTTCTCGAATTGGGTTTCCACCTTAAATACTGGTGTTCATGTGCGTTGCTTATGTGTGATGGTTTATTTTGTTATTACTGCACATGCTTACTGCTTACTAAACATCTGATGAATGAATGATGCAATGATCTAAGTAAAGAATTAAATGCATGATAATATCTCTGTACATACGCAAGTTTTCTTAAGGATATCCGCGTGTATACGCGAGTTGGGTTCAGTAAAGTAGCGTATGGTTTTTAAGATAAAGAAAAAGGAAAATTTTTCTATCAATGAATACCTATCTGTACCCCCCCCCTCTCAGTATTTTTCCCAACACATATCTTTGTATGTTTAGCCATATTGATGCAAAGCTTCAACTAGTCTGCGTGATTCAGCTATAGATCTGCAGCATTTACTTCATGGTCATCAAGAAAACCTTACCGAGTCATCTTGGATTTCTGTAAAAGAGACTAGATATTTTTTTTTTGAGATTATTTGATTAATATATGAGAATATCTAATTTGTCTCACTATTTTGGAGTATATCCCGCAATAAAATGTGTTATCACTTTCTGCAGTAATTCTGTGTTGCAATAATCTTAGGGTTGTAGTGTTTGTGGGATGTTTTGGGCATAGGAGGCATGTTTAACTATGAAAAAGTGATTTTTTTCAGACTTCATTTTGTATTTGGTTGATCTAATGTCTGATCTAATGGATCCATGGGCTACATTCATCTGTTAATGCATAAATTTTTGAGAAATTCGTTTTCCATGCATATATTGCTGATTTCCACATTTGGGATTATTACATTCAGCAAGATAAGGATCCTAACATGGAATAACATTCTCAAGAGGGGCTTCATAGTCCCCTCTAGATGTCCTAATTGTCTTCAGCATGCTGAAACCATCACTCACCTTTTGGACACCTGCTCTTTTGCTAATACCATGTGGGATAACATTGCCTTTCAGTGCATAAGAACTAGAAGAATCAAAGGATACATCTCCAAAAAAAATTTAGACAATGGAAAATTGATCCCTACAACAACAAGATCCTCAATTCTCTTTGGTACCTCCTTTAGTTGGTCTTGAAGGAAAGGAAAAAGTGTATCTTTAGAATCAAATCACTCCTTGAAATATTATTTGGACTAATCTCTGTAACAATCTCAATGAGACTTTGGCTCTTCTCCATTGGAAAGACTCAGATATCCCTAATCATCCACAAGAAAGTATCATTTGGGCTAACTGGAATTTCTCAATTCATAGCCTTCACTCGGATACTCATCCTCCTTCATGTCAACTGATTCGCCCAACTCTTGGAATCCTCCTCCCCATGGTATGATGAAATTGAATTTTGATGGTGCCTCCAAGGGAAATCCTGGTGCAGATGGCTTTGGTGGGATCTTTAGAGATTTTGTAGGGAACCCCCTAATCATCTACTTTGGCTCTATGGGGTGGGACACCAACAACTCAGCGGAATTGGAAGCCATTTTGCAGGGGCTTTACCTCACTCAGGAGCACAATTTATTCCCACTAGAAGTGGAAGGAAACTCTCAAATAATCATCAATATTGCTATTCACCTCCTCTCAGGTGCCTCTACCTCTAAATCTCCAAGATTTGGCATCTTTCAACAAGGTTTGATCAAATCGAGCATTGGTTGTAGACTCAGCGTGCTACCTCCTTTAAGCACATTTGTCGCTCAACAAAGAAGGCAGCGGATCTCCTGGAAAACAAAGGGGTTGAACATGATATTCAAGTCTTTTCTGGTCTCCTCTCTAATATCAATGATGCTTCTTTCCTCCTTGAGTGCACTAAATCAGTGAAAAATGAAGCTATGCCCCTGGATGCGGGTGTTTGAATCGCTATGGGACATGGCATCTCCTCTGTAAGGAATTTTTCCTGGCCACATGGCCACGCATGGCCCTTTTCCATCTGACCATAAATTCTACAGCAGCCTGCTGCATGTCGTCATTAATTCCTTTGCCTTCAGCATTAACGCTCGTCCATATTACAGGATATCATGCTATTTCATGGCGCCTATCTCCATTTCTCCTGCATTATTCGCCTGGAGACTCAGTCTTTCCTTTCACTCTGCTATTTGTAGCATTCAACTATTTTGTGACCATTCTCCAATTTCTTTGTTGCCTCAGGCCTCCTGTCACCCTTATTCCTCTCCCCTAGCACCAGCTCCCTCCTACAACGATATGTTGTGGAGGCACAAGATGAGGTGTCGTAGGGGCCATGGCAGAGGCAAGACCTCTCACCATCCCATTTCCATTCATGAGGAATGCTGCGACCCCCCCTTCCTGAGGATAATTAGGCCACCTACCAACTCCATTATGATTCCTCTGGCTCTCTAGATCACCCTCTTGTCACCGCTACCCTCACTATGTGTTTTCAGGACATTATATCCAGATATACTAGCTCTGGCACATGAAAGAGTTTCTGGAAGTCCACCATTTCCCTGTCTCCCCCTTAGCATTCTTTAAAATCAGAGGCATTGTCTGTAAAAACAACATCGTGTTCTTCCAGCAGTGAAGGCAGCGACAGCCCAATAGATGATAACAAGGAAGAAGGTGTGCATTCAACCACTATGCTTGAGCCCATGGTGCAACCATCAAAGAAATATGAGGACTCCTTTGATGAATATAGGTGCCTCATCATAGAAGAGCCTCCTCCTCATGAAAAGTAGCACGTCATGCTCAGAATCCATATCGAGAGGTCACCCCCCTCAATGAGGATTTACCTTTCTTCTTTCATGTTTTTCTTGAAAAATTCGATAACATTTTGGATATTTTTTGTAAATGCTGGTTTCCCAACTCAGGGCAACAAAATATGGATTGGTTTCCCCAACTGGGGCAGTCTTTTTTTTTTTTTTTCAACTCAACTCCTGCTGGAATTAGCTAGCATAAAAACTCCAACGGGAAATATTCGCATTGTATTTTATGTTCCATATAATAGAATAGTCTTATTTAGAAAAAAAAAACATTATAAAACATGTGGTCGCATGTAAAATGTAACAACTAAATGCAAGTTTACTTTAATCATTGTTACATATTCATGAACTTAAATATGTAAAACCATCTATGATTGTTTTAAATGACACATGATCATGTAGAATGTACCTAAATATCACCTTCAATAGACATCCTAGTTATATAACATTCACACATGTTCAAATGCATAACATGTACCCCATGTTTTTTGTAATTTGCAATTTCAATATAGATTCATTTTAAATAACAAGTGACAAAAGAACTTGAGTTTAAAATAAAAAACATAATCTAAGATCATCTAAGTTAACATTATAACAACATGTGATCACGTATGCAAAATGTAACAAATAAATGCAAATGTACGTCGATCATTGTTAGATATTCATGAACTTAAATATGTAAAACCATCTATGATTGTTTCAAATGACACATGATCATGCAAAATGTACCTAAATATCACTTTAAATAGACATCCTAATTATATAACATTCATATATGTTCAAATGCATAACATGTACCACATGTGTTTTGTAAATTGAAATTTCAATCTAGATTCATTTTAAATAGCAAATGAAAAAACAACTTGAGTTTTAAAAACAAAACATAATCTAATATTGAATCTAAGTTAACATTATAACAAAATGTGATCATGTATGCAAAATGTAACAACTAAATGCAAATGCAGTTCAATCATTGTTACGTATTCATGAATTTAAATACCTGTGATTGTTTTAAATGACACACGATCATGCAAAATGTACCTAAATGTCACCTTTAATAGACATTTACATCTAATATATAACATTCACACATTTTAAAATGCATAACGTGTACCACATGTGTTTTGTAATTTGCAATTTTGAACTAGATTCATTTAAAATAACATGTGACAAAACAACAAGTTTTAAAAACAAAACAAAATATAAGATCATCTAATTTAACATTATAACAACATGTGATCACATGCCAAATGTAACAACTATCAAAAATTTAAAATCAATCAATAAAAGTGAATGTAGTTCCACTATCGAAAATGTAAAATATGTTCAAAATTTATATAATTCAATAAAAGTAAATATAACAAAGTATCGAGTGTTACAAGTATCAAGTTATTTAGAAAAGTAAATATAACATGTACTATAAAAAGACTAGATCAAATAAAATGTTGTGTACATCAATTAAATAGAGAATTTGGCTGAAATGTATTTTTGAACAACCTCCTTGTGCTATCATCTGAAGAATGGGTAACCTACACAATGTGTAATTTCATATATATACACATGTATAAGAAATTTATGTACATGTATTTAAATTGAAATTTAATGTTTTAAAATTAAATTAGAATGTAGAACTTAAATAAAACAAACAAAAATAAAAAATAAAAAATTAATATTTCATGCAATACTTTATGTAGTTCCCCCTCCATTGTCTCGTGTTGGCCCTATATCAATGAATCCTCCTGGATAAACTATACAATATACATGTACAAGTGTGTATATATATATTAAAAATTTAAATTTTTTCAAATGAAAATGCATAAACTAATGCAATAATATTAAAAAAAAATATACAACTTCTTCAAATTGTTTGGATGTTCCTTTCCCCAGCATTGACTCCATCGCTAAAGTCCTTAGAGAATAGAAATCATCTCCACAAACCTAAAATTCAAAAAATTAAAAATTTAGAATTATTCAAGATCTATCTCATTGTTTAATGAAACAATGCACTTCAATTTATAACTTGAAACATAAGTGAAAAATTGAATACTTGTGATAGTGGATTATTTTGCACATCTCCTAATAGGGAAGAAGAGGGTGGCTTCATCATGAAAACATCAGACGGGAGTGGAATATGTTAACATTTAATTATATACATGTTTACATATAACTATTTATTTTAAAAATTTACACATCATGATAGGTCAATATAATAATAGAATAATAATGTACATCAACATTGTGAACTCTTAAAAAACACTAACATTTCCCAAAATATCATTTTGATTGACAGAACCTGAATCTTGGACTATGATATTATCAAATTTTTCATTCAACATGCATGTAAACTACAAATGGTGAACATATGAAACATTTATGTTATAAAAACATATAAAAAAAACATTTATATATAGATAAATTACAAGTTGCATCAAAATATCCACCCCAACCATTAACACATACTGATCCCACGCCCTCTTCCTCATCAAGAATTAAGTCCTGCCCACAATTGGAATAATTCTTTGCAAATTTTCTATGCTCTTCAATACTCATGTTGTTTATCTCATCATCTGTACTATACACAAAATTAAAACGTGCATTATCTCGTGCTCTTTTTCAATTCAGGCGAATATAAATTCCACCAAGCCTAGTATGAACATTGTCTATGATAGCACCCCTTACCTCTCGACTAATTTGAAAAGTTTGATCCATCTCTGACCGAAAATATTCCACACGAGGAGTTCGACTTACCAAAGGTTGCTCAGGTCAATGAAACTCATTATCACACTTAGCACCCTTACAATCATATAATAGAACTTTCCCAAAACCAAAAAAATCATAAGGACGATCATTATAATTGGATTTAATTCCAAAAAATAATTATGCATAAAATAATTTTGCAAAATAAACATGAACCTCATCATTCCATGGTAGTCTTCAATAGGCTGGAAGGTGCCTATCATACAAATGGAAGGCTATATTAGAGTGCTTGAAATATTTCACCTTCAACATCTTTATTTTCGGCCCATATTTGAAGTTAAACATAGATTTTGCCATTTTTTTGTAACCTTGTTTTTAACATCGTCCCATGTATTGAGACCCATTACTGCTTCATTTATTTTCCTCATCAATTCTACCAAGGTATCAGTGGTTGGCCCAAGATTTTTGTAAACATCTACAAGTGTGCTTAGAGAGTGTGTAACTATTTGTAAGCTTTCTCGACTCTCTACAAGGAGTTTCAAACTCCCAAGATCTTCCATCAACTTTGAATAAATATGTTCACACATTTGTAATATGCATTGTTGGATGTTTGTTTCCCAAGGTAAATAATCGGGAATCCCAGATGGATAAGCCATGGTTGGTGTACAACCTTCCATTTGAATTACGCAATTTGGCCTACATATTTTTCGAGCTACGTTCTCACCCTCTGCATCAATATATAAAATTATGTATAAATAAAAAATATGTGAACAAATCTGTACAATTTTTTTTTTACCACAAAAACAAATTATGTAGATAATTTAAAAAATTCATAATCATGATAATAATATTCAAATTGATGGCCACCTCAGGATGACTGAGCACCATTATGCCCACATGGAGATGATTGAAAACCAGCATGACCACCCATTTATTGGCCACTAGGGGAATGTGTACCACCACCACCACCCTCATGCAATGAGAGCAAAGCTTCATAAAAAATTATTAATTTTTAATCAATTCAAATATGCATAAATGTACATACATACATATGATTGAGTACATTGTATGAACCATACAATGTACTCATACAATGATTGAGTAGATACTCTTTTAATCTGAACTCCTAAAAAATGAAATTTATTAAAAATTAATTTAACTCACTAAATTGATAAAAAAATCAGTTCCATATGTATACATGTATGTATGGGGATAATATTATATATTCAAATGTCATTTAAAAAATTTCACATTTAATATAAATACCATGAACACGATGAACATCCCTCGATCCCCCTCTATCGTAGAGGCATGAGACTCTAATGATGTCTGCCTTGAAGGATCATGTGGCAAATGATCATTATCCATGATATATTTATAGATATCTACAGATACATAGATACACATGATCTTTAAAGCCTCGAAGAATCACATGATCATCCATGATATATATGGATATCTAAATGCATAGATACAAGATGTTTAAAAAGTTACCTTGTGGATTTACAATTATTTTTAAAATTACTATTTAAAAATATTTCAGAAGGATTCAACAAATCGATGTAATTTACACAAATGTTGGAGAAAAACTTGAACACAAATGTAAAACACAAAACTTGAAGCACAAATTGATGTGTAAAACTCACTTGACTATTTTAAAAAAAAATTGTCGAAGTTGTGCACATTTTGAAAATTAAATTTACAAATTTTTCTAAAACATGAAGCTCACCAAGTTGTGCTTACATAGTGGGTGCACATTTTGAAAATTAAATACAAAATTTTATAAAACATGAAGTTCACCAAGTTGGGCTTACATAGTGGGAGTGCACTTGGTATATAATTGAAAAAACACATGGTCATTAAAAATGACAGATTTATAACTAAAAATACACACATATCAAAGGTATATTACAATGTCCATAAATAAATTTTAATGGAGAACAACGTCTTAACACTAATTCATCTTTGACACAAAACTCAATAATTTTTAAAATCACTATTTAGAAATATTTCAAAAAAATTCAAAAAATTGATGTAATTACACAAATGTTGGAGCGGAACTTGAACACAAATGTAAAACACAAAAATTTAAGCACAAAGTGATGTGTAAAACTCGCTTGACTATTTAAACAAAAAAAATTTGAAGTTGAGTACATTTTGAAAATTAAATTTACAAAATTTTCTAAAACATGATGTTCACAAAGTTGTGCTTACATAGTGGGTGCACATTTTGAAAATTAAATACAAAATTTTCTAAAACATGATGTTCACCAACTTGTGCTTACATATTGGGTGCACATTTTGAAAATAAATACAAAAGTTTCTAAAACGTGAAGTTCACCAAGTTATGTTACATAGTGGAAGAACACTTTGTATATAATTGAAAAAAACACATGGTCATTAAAAATGACACATTTTTAACTAAAACACACACACACATATCAAAGATATCTTACAATGTCCATAAATAAAATTTGATGGAGAGTGTATTAACACTAATTCATATTTGACACAAAAAAATTGAATTGGCATTGTCCCATACAATAAATCACCAAACATCCTATTAACATTTTCACAATGTCTTATATTAAATGATTGAAATTTTCTAACATCATTATTTTCCATGCAGTTGTTTTAGCCTCTCCTTCTTAACTTGGTACATGCCTTTCATATGGTTTCACACAAGTTCAGAATTGGTGAAAACTACAATTCCATTGGATCCATACTCCCTATTTGTTCCCAAGCCTTCTATCAATGAATATAATATGCTTCATTGTTTGTTGTTCTTCCATGTATATTCATTTTCCTATGGAGGACTTTGTTCGTCACAATATTACATAGCACATGTGTAATCACTGATTTCCCTAGATTGGGATAACAAGAAACATATATGGATGATTTCCATTTTTCAACCATGTTTAGTGGGTTTTTTGACCCCTGAAAAAAAACACATTCAATAAAATATTAAATGAATATTTATTGCAAATGCCTTAGTTTATGGAAGAATTGACATGTACATGGTTTCCGAAAACACTAGGACTGTCCATGCAATTAAGGAAAAGTTTTATAATAGTTTATTGCCTATGAAAATGAGTAACAACACATCCTATCCATTATGGTTGGTGAGATTATAGTGTACCCTTATGAGGTGATAGACACAAGCATACTATTTTATTTATTAGAACCTACTAGACTTTTTTGACATCACTGAACCAGTCATAAAAATTGGAACACAAGAAGTGGGTGAACCACCAAGATTTTCTAGCTGAGTCTCCTAAGTGTGATGAAGAGCTTGTTTCCTCAGAGCAAGGAAAGTGAGACTAGCATGACACATGTGATTTTGAAAGCATCCTTGTTGTTGTTAAAAAGGACATGGGCTATTGGAAATCCTTAATGAAAATCCAATCAACCTCCTTCAGAATATTGGAGCACTAGAGCAAAGAGACAACATGGAAGATGATGTCCCAAATCATGATAATAATGCCGTTGCTACACTAGGTTATCTTGTATGACCAGAATTCAAGAAGAACAACACTACTATCATTGTTGGAGAAGCTACTGCAAATTAGAAAGAAAAATTCCACATCAAAATTGATTCCTAAATGAATTTGGATTTGTGATTTTAGCAAAACAAAGGCAGATGAGAGGCAAATCATATATACTATGTTTTAATAACTAACTATTATATGATAATTTTCATATCTCCCTTCCCAAACTTGAATTGGGTTTGTTAGAGGTCTCATTTCTCAAGGAAGCAACACGGTTGGGAGGAACATGTTTTGATCAGAGCGAGATCATATATACTATGTTATAATAACTAACAAGTTTGTGATAATTTTCATATCTCCCTTCCCAATATTGAATTGTGTTTGTTAGAGGTTTGATTACTTAAGCAAGAAACAAGGTTGGGTGGAACATATTTTTTACTCAGAGTTTGAAAAAAATAGTATTTATCACTTCTTAAATGCACCATCCACTAAATACATGGTAGGAAGCTCATATATACTATGTTTTAATAACTAACTAGTTTATGATCATTTTCATATCTCTCTTCCCAAACTTGAATTGGGTTTGTTAGAGGTATGATTTCTTAAGTAAGCAACGATCTTGGGCAGAACATATTTTCTACTGAGATTTTGAGAAAATTAGTATTTATCACTTCTTAAATGCACCATCCACTAAAGACATGGTTTTTAACCCTTGGAAAGATGATGATGACAAAGTTTATAGTTTTAGACAAAAAGTATTGATCACTTCTTAAATGCATCATCCACTAAATTCATGGAGACATGGTTTTTAACAATTGGCAAGATGATGATGAAAAATTTTAAACCATAAACTAGCAAGCTTGTGTGACAATTATGAAAATGATAAAAAATAATGTGGTGTTGCACTTTGGCCATGAAATACAAGAGCTAGGCGTGAGGCATTCCAAATAAAAAACGTAGCCAAAACTAAAGTTTAAATCAATGGAAGATGTTTAAAAGAGCAAGACATATGACGCACAAAATGATGATACATATGCAGTTGGCAGCACTGTTACCGTAAAAAATGTCAATGATGTTGTTGGGCAGAGGAGATGATGAGTTTCCTGAGGTAGATGATGGAATTTTACGGTCATCCATTGATACAACTACTGACAATATAGGTCTGTGCCTACAATTTTGATATGGTAGAAAATCTTCCAACAAAATTCTGTTGTCACCAAAGAGGAGGGTCCAGAAGTCTCGCAAACCTGGAATGTAGAAGAGAAATGTTTCAAGGAAAACAGTTATATTGAATATCGTGAAAATTTTACCTTATGTGAAATGGACATTAACTAGTTCAACTTCTAGCGTTTCTCAGAGTCCAAAGAAAGTTTTGAAAGGGATGATAAGAAGACGGAAATGCAGAGTTGTATTGTATGTCAATTGTGTAAATTATCGTAAATAGAAGTATGGCATGGATGATATGACAAGAAAAATGCCACTTGTTGATGCTAAAAAATATAAACAACATTACGTGAATTATTTATGCAAAGTAATAAAAGTTAATTATTGGTTTTAAACATTTAATTTAAAAATTTAACATAACAATTAAAAAAACAAATATGCATACATATAAATGAAATTTTTGAACTTAATAATAGACTTTAACTGTATTTTTTTTTTCAAATTTCACAGTTAATTCGATTTTTTTTTTCTTTTTTCTGTCAAATATTAATAGTGTAAGAATAGTGTGGTTTGACATGGCACTGACTTACCTGTAACTTGAATTGTCCCTTCTTTTTTTTTTAAATCGCTCAAATATATCATATAAAGTATCATCATATTATTGATATCGTCCAAGTTCCCAAGTATTGTTATTATAAGTTTAATTTTTTTTAAAAGACATGGGTCAACTCAAGGCATGTTTTTTTTAAAGACGTACATTTCAACTCAAGGCTAAGTACAAGGGAAATTACACACATGCCTCATACTAAGTTTTAAAATGAGCCTCTCAACTCAATAATGCTACACTTGGCTTCAATAATTGTCAACTTTGTGAGTATGAGGATGCAAAAACGTAACAAAATACCAAAATTCATTGGTTTGTTAGTGGAGTATGTTGTTTAAGTCATCATTAGTGGGGTACTTATTCGAAATTTTCAATTCCAAGTGCATTTGAACCTATTGCATGAAGGCCTATCAATTTAGTAGGAAGTTTAATTTGTCAATTCCAAGCACAGTTGACCATATAAAGTGAAGGTTATCGATTCAGTGGCTGGTTGAGTTTTCATTACAATGTGATATAAATTTTTCAACCAATGAAATGATAACATTATGAAAACTTTTATAGAGTCTAGAAACCTATAGACTCTAAGTTCTTATATAATGATGTAGGAATGGAATTTAGAAAAAAATATTTAACTTAAGGAAAACATATCTCCATTTTCCATTGATCAAGTATTTCGAAGGCGGAAAAAAACACTCTTTTGTAAAGGTAGTTTTACGTAGTTTTTAAAATATTTTAGGAATCGCATAAACATTTTAAAAAGTTAACTATTTTTTAACTTCACTTGTAAATCAAAATTTTTAAATATTCTAGAATTTAGAATAAAATTACATAAATAATAAACAAAATATCCTTGTGTATGACCATTACATGTACATATTCCTAAATTACTACATTACATGTACATCTTTCTGTACCTCTATAAATATCATACAATAATTTTAGAGTTTTCTATGTCATATGACACGTTATTTAGATACCATGGACTTATGCAAAAGAAAAACCTATGGATGTAAGTTAAAGGTCTTGTTTTCTTTCCTATCTTCCTTTGTGATGTCCTCTTTATCTCCTATTTATTTCTAAGGGTTACATGGATCATTTAAGTTTTCTTGACCTCGTGGAATTATTCAAAAGAGAGACCTATGGATCTAAGTTAAAGGTTTTGTTTTCTTTCCTATCTTCCTTTGTGATGTCTTATTTATCTTCCATTTCTTTCTAAGGGTTACATGGATAATTTAAGTTTTATTGACCTTTAAACTCTTTATTTACCTACCCCGAGTCCAATGCGTTAGATGTGTACTAATTGTGGGATTGTCATGTTGTTTTTATTTTCTATTAGTGTTTATGGCCTTGGTTCTACTTCCCATTATTACAATTTTCCAGCTACGTGAAATTTAGATTCACTCTAATCCAATTAAAGGAGACGTCTCATATTTTGGAAAACTTAGAAAAATGGTTGTATTCATAGATGAGAACATTCATTACATTAAAAAGGAATTTATTGAAATTTTATTACTAGATTTTTACATTGGTTTCGTTAGTTGCAGAGGGGAAGGGAACTACAGCTTATAAAAATTATGTTGTTTTTGATCATTTTCTGAAGTTACATTAGAACATGATATTTTGAGGTTTTGCAACAAAGGAATATAAATTTTGAGTGGCTACCACTTTATTCAATTTATGTTTTTTGATGGTCTATAACTTTGTGGTTTAAGTGTTGTAAGCCTTTGTAACGTAGTTTCCATTATGGTACACAAAGATGGTAAAAAAAAATATTAGAAATAGGCTTCTTTCATGTTTAAGATTAAAGGAGGATGGACACCCATAATACTACCGCACTTAAAATAATATTTTTTAGTTGTTATTTTAGGGGGTTGGAGGGGGAGGGAAATATCTTTATAACTAATGTTAATGTAATAAAATGTAAAATAGCATGTTAAAGAACAGAACGGGTGGGTTGCACCAAGAAAAGAATTTAATAGGTTACCCTCTCGGAGTAGATATACAATTATTTCTTACATAGATTTAACAAAATCAGTACAAAGACTGTTCTTAAAAGAGTGGTTATATAAAAAAAATATCCCCATGGGGTGAGCCAATGAATTTAACCACCAAAACACCAAATTTCCTGCCAACACAAGCACCATGCACCATCATTGCCTTGTGGGCTAACTAACATGCTTAGAAATCCTTTGCAATAGCATAAAGGGGATTAACTTACGTTCACATCGAATTATTTATAACATCTATTGAACAAGGGAAGTGAAAGATAACATTTAGGGGTTTTCCATAGACAAAAAACTATACACATATTAAAAGTCAAGAGTTGTTGAAGTCGATGGTCCATGGTTGTTCATCTTTGAGAATGGAAGACTTCCAAGAATATAGGACTAAGGAGACTCATAAAAAAAAAAACTGGTTGCCAGAAGAGTTGTTTGAATGCCTCAACCTTCCATTAAATGTAGAAGCAAGGGTTGAAATACATGAATTCGTTTGTCTAGACATTTAACAAGAATGGACATAAACTAGACCTTACATGCATAATTTTTTTATTTTTCCATTATTTCATTAATATTACACACAAATTCATTAATATAACAGAAAAATTATGTAAAAATATTATAAAAATCAATATAAAACCTTATAGAAAAAATCAATATATAGATTTTAACCAGAGACAAATTATGAAAAAACAATTTACAATCATTACTTATGATTTCCAGGAAGAATGCAAAAAAATTCCCTTTATTAATATAACACAAACATTACATAAAAATATTATAAAAATAAAGTCAATATATAGATTTTAACTAGAGACAAATGCTGAAACAACAATTTACACTCATTACATATGATTTACAAGAAATATTAAAAGCGGAAGAACGCAACAATTTACAATCATTACTTATGATTTGCAGGTAAAATTAAAAGTGTAAGAATACCTTTAAGACAAGGGGATTAGGTCTATCACGCCGAAGAGGCAGAGCAAACGATGAGGAGACGAGGACAAGCACACTGAGGACGCAAAGCAAACCTTAGGAATCCTGCAAAAACACTGCAAAAGATTGAAATTAGCATGAAAGACTGGGAAAAAAGCATAAAAAAACAAAAAAAAACAAGCCAAATAGAAAAAAACACACCTTGCAGTGATCTCCAACGATCACTTCAAAATACACACCTCTCAGCGCTCTCCAACGGACACACAACAGAAAATTGCTGGATATCTTCTAGCGGTCTAAGGGCCGGTATATTTATAACAACAGAGTTCAGCCGAAATTTTAGTTTAGTCGTACTTTTAACACTGATTTTTCTTCCTCTAGGCAAAAATTTGGTTACTTTTGTCGTCAATGTAAACGGCGGAATAAGTTCGATTAATGGCAGAAAAATTTTAGCCGAACTTTTGAAAAGTTTGGCCGAACTTGTGGGAGATTGAAATTTTCAGGCACGTTTCTCACGAAATTTTAACCCATATATAATATATATATATAGATATATATATATGAATGGTGCAGTGATGAGTTTGATATGGCCAACTATATTATTGTGTTTCTTGGAGCTACACGTGTCAGCTCCACGGGTGCCATTCATGGCAGGTTTTTGTTGAACGATGAAGGTGTCCCTATAAAGCATGTACAACTCCCAGGTAAGTTTTAATATTTTAACTATTTCATGTACTCTATGTAAACTATATTTTATCATGATTTTTATTTTTAAATTAATGATAATATATTTTTTCTGTGTAGGAAACAATGAGTTCTACTAGTTTTTGGAGAGGAAGGCGTTGTATATTTTTTGCCCAACCATACGCACAAGGTGGAATTCCCAGAATTCCAACCTGAAAAAAGAACTTCTATATCATCTAGAAGGCCCTTTTGGGGTGGGCACATTTGACAGAACAACGGTGGCTCAGGTAGTTGGAAAATATTTGAAATATACCATGGACACCTATAGGACGCACTTGAAATTTAACCATAGATACGAGCGTCCTCTCACAGTTCTAGAGAGTGAGTGGAGAGCACTCATCCATGACGGAAAAGAGAAAAGAGCAAAGAAAGAAGGAAAAATGCTAACTGGACCCGCAAGGTAACTTATAACTTTAATTCAATAGCTTTAATTTTCCATATTTCTAAAATAAAAGTGTGTTACTTCATATCTGACTTCAATATTTTGATGATAGGTTACCTGACACCTCGAAGGAAACCAAAGCTAGGATTGAAAAAAAGGGCCATCACAAGCTAGGCCAGGGCGACTATTTGAACATAGCCACAAGACTTGTAAGTAGCTAAACATCTCATAATTAATTGTATCGCCTTCCAACATTTTTGTAATCCTATCAAATAACATTAAAAATACACAATCATACGTAATTTAGGGTGATGACTTCGGAACAGAAACTACAGAGGAAGATAAAAATATTGCTTTCCATTTCGACTATCAAGCCGTAGTTGAACATTGCAGAATCTTGGGGCGGGTCCCAAGATCCAGAATTCCTAATAAGGTAAAACGTTAACCTTTCAATATTTTGTTTTCGTCCATAAATTTAATGTCTAACAACTTTGTTTAAATTAGAGGAGCAGCACTGCCGACGAGGAAAATAACCTATTTGTAGAGCCAGATGTGGATGTTCCTCACGTGAAACCTAATCATTATAGTGGGGACCAGGCCAACAATGCTACTATCAGTGAGGGCTGTGACGGTAATTAATTTCCACTTATAATTTTTTCTAATTATACCTTGATGGTTGTCCTTATAACGTTTTGTTTTTAAATGACAGAGAATGTTTCCCTTGAGGGTCTTACCACCAGAGAGGAAGACAGGGAAACGGTCCCAACGGCAACAACTGGTGCACCAGGTAAATAGTATCATTGCAATTTTTTTATTAATATTACTAAACTAGTTCAATGATATTTAAAAATTGACAATTAAAATTTAGTATTATCTGTTTTTGTAGGCGATGCCCCATCACTGGATGAGACCAGACATCGTGACTATGTAACTAGGTCAGTAGTGCAGGAAAGGCATGAAACAGGTGTAGAGCACGATGACATTGATGATGTAATTAGGAGATTTAGAAATAGGAAGAAGAAAAAGAAAATTTGATAATGTAAAATATTGTATTATTATAAGACAAATGTTACCATACTTGCATTATATAAAAAAATCATTTATCATACTATTTTTATGTCAAGCATTAATTTCAATGTTTCCTTGCATACATTTTGTTTCATTATTTTTTATTAGTTATTGAATATTTTTTTTTATGCTCATGAAAATAAAAAATGAAATATAGATTAGGTATTGGGGAATTAAGAGTGATATGAGGGGGGGGGGGAGGGCCATAAGATCTTCCACCTTCACGTGGTTGGCCCTGTTTAGTAGAGAATAATTTATTGGAGTGATTTAATCTTGGAGCAAACCTCCCTCGATCCAACTTAGCAACAAAAAAGTCACTGTTGACTTAGTTGTTACTCTTTCAGATTGTGGGAGGCTTGTTCCAAGTTCATTGGACTCCAATAAATTGTTCTTGAAATGAAGAGGAGCTTATTCATGTATGTTTTGACATTTTCAACATATGTTCTAACATTATCATAAGAATGCATCTTAGAGTAAAATATACTACATCAATTACTTGTATTTATTGTATAGATAATGATGGATTTTGATTTACTTGGCAGTGCAGGTAAAAATCCTCTTGCATCATGAGCAATACAACTTGTCAACTAGGGTCATGTCCAGGATATTTTTTCTTGTGCACTTGACCAGGTTCGTAATGTCACATTTTGTAAGTTCCTTTATCATTCATAATTCAATATTAAGCTTCTTCATGATTATTATCTAGGTTTTTTGTATGTGTTTTTTCATCTATTTGATTGTAAGAAACTCTGCATGTTTCCTGTTGTTCACTATGATTTCTCCATTTACCACTCCCAGGATGAATATGACATTATTGTTACATAGGTTACTTTTTTGTTACTATGATTTCTCCATTTACGATTTCATAGGTTACATCATGTAAATTTGTCAATCTCAGGTTGGTGATGAGCTTTAGTTCTCTAGATTTGGGAATTTTCTGATATTTTCTCCCTCATGTCATTCCTGCATCACCTCGTTGTTTGAGCATGCCAATTTTCTACCACTTGTACCAATTGGCACATGTCAATCTCTGAGTGGTGCCACATGTCACCTATTTTTGGCCCACTTGACAACCTGAAAAACTCAAATCCACACACCATTTGTCTTTATCATGGAGTGCCACATGTCCTAGATATTTTAGATGCTAACATCATGCTTCTAATGTGTTATGTCAACCAATCACAATGGTCCATGTGGCCTTATGCCATGTCACCAGTCTGGAAGATAGATTTGTGCCTTTTCTTTTCATGATTTTTCTATTATAATTTTTTTCTTCAGGACAGAAAATCCCTTTTGCAATAGATGGGGATTTTCCCATTTCCTTGGAGTCATCTCCTAGGACACCCTTCAAGCCATCATCCAAGAGGAAATCTACAAATCTCTGTTTTTACCATCTTTCCCTTGAATTATGTGCTTCTAGAAGACCAGTTAGGGCACTCTTATAGTCCTTATCCCATTGCTTCATCATTGTATCAACTTCTCCCACAGTCTGATACTATTTTTTGTCCACTTAAAGGAAGAAAACACTACCCTAGGGTGAGGTTGCTCCTCAACTATCCCTACCACACTTATGGACCAACCAGCAATATGACTGTTTCCCTTACTTATGGAGACACCCCCTATGCTACTGCACATTCAATTCCAGGAGCTACTTGCTAAGGAACACTCCTACACTATGCCTAACGACCCTCAAAACAATCCCTCTAACTATTGTTGTATCAACCTCCATTTTTGGTATTTTAGACAAAGGTGACCCTCACACCATCAAGCACATAATGCTATCACAAGACTCAAACCCAATCCTACATCTATTCTCCACAAAATTTTCTTCCAATTCCTTAAAATGTGATTTGTATTGTTTGAAGAACTCGGCCCTGGTTAGGGCACCTATCCCTGCTCAAATCCACCCTTCCTCCCACCTGTAAGCCTTCTTCTTTATGTGTTCTTGTTGGAGACAGTTGTGGCCTTATTGTGGCTTGTAAGTACCTCTAATGGCCTTGCTATAGGACAGTAGCGCATTTATATTTGTAAATGAAAATGAGAAGACATAACATGGACCTACTTTTCAACAAGGAATAAGGTTTAGACTTGGACTTATCCTCCTAGCCATGATAGTCCATGGTGAGTAGAATGGAATGGTTAGAGATGCTTTTCTATTGTGCAACAATTCGAGACCATGTCTAGTCTTGAAATTTCAATGACATTGGGGCTATGGCAACCTCCTACTCTACCTCTTGGGCCTTCGTACTGATGCATACAATAAAATTGATCATATAAACTAACCAAGCCCTCTACAACCATATTTACAATCTCTTTTGTTCTTGGGAAAAATATACCTCTGGCAGAAACTAAATTGTTTATAAGGCTAATTTCTGGTCCTGGAAACATTGTATCATTGAATATGAATGTATTTTCTACCATATTATCCAATGGCTAGTGTTTCAAAACTCAATCTATGAATTTTTGTAATTAACAATGGGCTTGGTATAGTAACCAAGGAAGGAGATATGATCTCAAGCTAATCAACTGGAATTGTATTCCATAAAGGGCCTACACAAATTCTTTACCATACAAAAAGAAATTCAGAATGGGTTGTGGTTCATAGGCCCTATTGGAGGTCATTCCTGTAGGTTATAAGAATAAAAGGCTGATGGGGAATTCCTTCGCAATTCTTCCGTTTACAACTATTTTATATTTATGAATATATACAAGGGTTTATGTTGAATTGGGTTGTAACTTGTGAACTAATGAGAAGAGGCCACCAAATCTAAACTTTCAAGTAAGGGGAGAACTCTGTAATAGGCGAGAAACAAGTTTGTAGAATTTCCTCTAAGATAGTGTGTGGGGGCAACTAAGGGTGATACAAAACAAATTATGGAGGAGGTTTATAGGAATCCTTTAAAATTGTTGACCGAACCTTGGATTGCAATCATAGAACATAATGATGTTGTTGGATAAAAGTGAAATAATGCTTTTAAGCTTTAGGATCAACCTGTACTTGATGTTATCTTTATGCAATAGGTAAGTGTTTTTTAATGCATCATATTAGGCCTTTCAATCATATTGGTAAGGTTGGCCAAGCATCATACCACAACAATTCATATTGGTGACATCACGAGTGGCGGATTTTTCCACAAATTTATGACTAAAAGTAATTGAGACAATGCATGTGTGAGTGATCTCAGAAGAGGAACTGTAAATCCAAGTGCATGAGGATGAGGATTAAGATCCACTAGAATGTCAGTGTATTGATGATATATTTGACAATCAAATTATCTTGTGAGCCATTGTTGAAGATGTAAATAGTGGATAAATCATGGCATAGATGTGCACATATGATAGACACAATATCTTGGGCCTTCTAGGTAGTTGTTAAATTTAGACAGACATGGTATGTTCTTATGCCTAATGCAGTTTTACTTAAACCTTTCTTATAGGCCCGTTGGATGAGAGCAGGAGAGAAAAATAAGGGGCTTCAAGAGATACAATAAAAAATAGGAAACCTAAAAGAACAAAATGGCAGAGGAACCGAATGGCAGTGATCTAGCAGCTCCAAACTAAAAATGTTATAGAACATTGACTCTCATAACATAGGCCAAGAAGAATTTGGTGATCATATTACTGCCTCCCACTGGTAGGGTAATCTTGAGACTGTGCTGCCTAACTGTCCTAGTTTTATGTTTTATGGTTGCTAATATCTTGAATGCTATCTTGTAAATATGGTACAGAACATGTCGATTGGTGACACAACATCTGTATAACTATTTTGTAGTATTCTCTAGATAATTTGGTTTTGTTATGGAGCCTTCTTCCCAGTGGGATACACACACAAATTAATCTCAACCCTTTCCTTGAATATTTGTTAATTGATTAAGCATACCCTATTGTTTCAGAGGCCAGAATAGAAGATTCATTTTTAATTTTTGGGACAGATGTAATGGTTGGGTTCTGGAAACTCTACTCTACTTGATAGTCCTAGTATTCTGTTGGAGTTTCTAATTTTTTGAATGTTATGTGGTAAATCTCATGCAAAAATTTAAACATGTTGATGAGTTACATTCCATTTGTGTAACTATTTCCTGGTAGTTTCAACATTCTGCATAGTTTGGATTTGATGTGGAATCTTCTTCGTAGTGGGACAAGAATTTAAGTTAATCTCATCTATTTCCTTAAATATTTTCCATCACATGAGTCTTTGATATCATTTCAGGGGCCAGAATATGAGATGCACTTTTAGCTTCTAGGCATAGGTGTAATTTGTTGGGGGATTTCTTCTCAAATTGTGAGGGAGTGAGACATAGTAAGGCCCGATGAATATAACGAGTAACGAATTGGTGGTGGTGCAAAGGCTGGTACCTGTGGCCTTGGCCTATGATATGAGTTCAGGCTTGGATAGTCTGTTCCATAATCTGTCTACATCTGTGGAATTGACTGCATTTGTGGAGATACTGCAGGTTGTGATGATAGCTTCTCCTTTTGGGCATTAGCTACAAGTTTCACAGTAACAGTCCTTCCATCCTTGTTCTTTCCTTCCAGTGCTTATTATGCATCCTTATTCTTTCCATAGCTTTGAAGATTTGGAATGACCAATTCAAATATTCAATCCATTTTTTTTAAAGCCATGCTTTCACTTTCTATAAATACACTTCCATAATGGGATCCAAGTGGGTAGAAAGATCAAGGGACTAAAAGTGGAGGGTAGAAGCTCGTTAGTCCAAGCTTAGATCCTTATATATAGGATAGTGGAGTGGTGGATTTTCTTTCTTCTTAACTATATATTGGTTATGTAGTTTGCCCGATTGTTGTTCCATTGAGGTTTGGATGTGACTAGTTAGCTCAAGCTAGGACCCTTCTATTTCAATCCACTACTATTTCTAGAGCAATAGGATTTTGCACTGTAAATTCATTGCTTTCCATGGGGATTAGAGTTTGTTATTGAGGTTATTTGAGCTGTGATCTTGATGTTGTTCCTTTTTAATCATACAACTTTGGTTGAGTTTGGTTCTTGCTGAACATGCCTTTTTAGGTTACATTGCCTGTAAAGGCCAATCTGTTAAATTTTGGGTTTTTCCAGTGTAAGATGGGCATTACATAAATGTGTGCGAGTTTTCTATACCTCTCAAAAATTAATTCTTTAATGTCCCAAATCTGCAAATGAATGCCCTTCCATGTCTTAGGAATAATACTTGGATATGTCTCTTTGCTTGATATGGAAACCTTCAATCTCAAAATGAATCATCTCATTTTTATTTGTGGGTACGGACTGTCATATGGACAGGGGTTTTCTTCTGTCATATTTCTATGGTGTTCTTTCATATTTATTCCCATGTCATGCTCTTGCAATGTGAAATTCTTGTTTTTCATTCCTATTTTCTTTTAGTTATTATAAATTGTATTTTCTCTGGTCTAATACACGTTTCTAATTCTTTTAGAAAAGGCATTGTTTGGAGAAAATGAGTGGTATTTATTCACTCCCAAGGACAGGAAGTATCCAAACGGTTCTCGCCCCAACAGGGCTACTGGCTCAGGATACTGGAAATCCACAGGTGCAGATAAACCCATCACTGCTAAGGGCAGAAACAGGCATGTTGGAATCAAGAAGGCTCTGGTTTTCTATGTCAGAAAAGCACCTAAAGGAAACAAGACTAATTGGATTATGCACGAATATCACCTTGTTGATGTCAATAGATTTGCAAATAAGAAGGGCAGCTTAAAGGTAACCAACTGTTCCTGTGTATTGTCTTCTGTGCATATTCCTATATGTCAATAGACAGTGTAGGTGTCGTTTGGTTTAAAACGCTTGTTAGCCTAGATGCCATTGTGGCCTAGTCGTGACAGGGCCCAAGTCAGCTAGACTCGACACTCTAGGGAATAAATATATTTGGGAAATAGGGGTTTATCATTTAAGTTATAAAATCAAGGGTTTTCTCACGATTATATCACGATGAATTTATGCTACACTGATATCATAATGAGACTATGGATATTCTTTTGATCAACATATTATTGATAAATATGATTATGTCCAACCATATTATTGAAGAGGTTCAAGGGATTTCCTCATTTGATGACAAATACACTTCAAAACTTTATACTTTCATCATTTGTATACATGATTTTAGATCATAAATATAGCATCATATAGCATTCAATTCTTTGTAATCATAATAACAGAGCTTAAGGATTAGAGGAATCCTAGTGATGCACTGAAATTCTTTGAATATATATACAATAAAATTCTCACTCCTTTTTGCTGATACGTATTTCTTGCATAGGTTTTGATTTCAATGCAACAACATAGTTACATCAATTGCTCGTTTTCTGAACATAGAACCAATTTGATGGTTTTCTTCATATAAGTTGACTCAACATTTTCTTTGAATTTATCTATAACTTCGACTGATTTCTCTATGATAGTTTAGATGTTGGAAAGAGGCTACATGTCTTCCTAATGCCAAAATCAAGTGCATTAGTTTCTCATATGGATGTTTGGTCCTGAATTTCGTCAGACTGTCCCCCGCTGGCAGCTACATTTGTCACTTTCTTGTCATGTAAATTTTAAAACCTAAAAGTAGATGCTTCTTGTCCACTGTTATTATTCAGTTGGCAACATGGCACTGCATCCTTTGTAAACCAGCATTCATCATAGTTAATGCGTTGTCAACACAAGTGTTATGATATGAATATATTAATAGTTTATTTCCTGAAGGCATCCCTTCATAAAATTTGATGTCTGTTACACTAAGCTCATCATCATTTTGAAACTTCATAGTGGATACTATAATATTCTTAATAGTGGATCGTTTGGTCTTTTTGCTTGTGATTGAGGTTGAGATGTGTAGTAAGGAATCACTGCAAGAGGTGTATGGAGAGTCCTTGCTGACACAATTATCTTTACCTCCCTGCATATTTGAAATTGGAAGGATGTTACTATCAGAAAGAGTTTTCCCTTCCTTGGGAAGTCCATCCTATTCTCTGAGCTTTAACTGAATTCTTACACCTTCAGAACTGCTATCTCTAGCCATGGTGTCTTCTTTAGTATTTTCCTCTCATTTAGGGGGATACGGTCATTTCCATGCTTTCATCTTTGCTTCAACCTTTCTTATACCTTGTTTTTCAATCTTGAGCTTATGATCAATGTCGCTTGACTTGTTTTTATTGCTACTATTTTAGAAGTCATCCTATTTTGTTCTTCTTAGATGTTACAACATTTAAATTCTTCTAATTTTTTGATTTTTTCTACGTGTCGCTTTTATAGCGTCCTCCAAGACTTTGCTTGCTGCTCCCAAAACTCTACATAGTTTCCCAAAAAAATTCTTTCGTTGGTTCCATTTTTCAAATTTTCAAATACCATCTCGAATGGCAGGAATTTTGCTCTGATACCATTGTAGACTGCTAGGGTAATTTTTATCGAGGGTTTCTCACACAATTAGGTATTTTCAACATTTTCGTCTTAAAAATTCACAAGATAACAACTTTATTAGAGCCATAGTCAGTCATTTATAAGATAACACTTCAATACAGAATATGTTTCCCAGTCAACAATGTAATGAAAAATTCATTTTAGTCCCAAAGTTTCAATCTTAACTGAGTTTGAGCAACCAGATAATATAATTAATCATGCAATCTATAATCACACAGAAATTTGATACTCTTAATGTCTCAGCTACACTATATAATACAACTATCTAAAACGTTAAAAATTATATCATGTTCTAAAATGATAAAAAATAGATCCTCTAGATCTTGTTGGCATCTTGTGCAGGATCACCATTCAGTTCTGCTTTAGGGACAACTCCACTGGCATGCTGCACTTCTTGGTGACTCATGTCTTTGAGTTTAGCGTAGGTATGATTACTTCACTCTAGCCTCTACAACGTAGCTTGTCCCACAGTGTACCCTTCAAGACTCTACGTTCCTCTTCAGGACCCTCCTCTTACAGCAAGAATGTTATGGCTTCGTCCTGAGGTGTGCTAGATTTATGCGAGGGTCATCCATTTGAATCTTCCAAACTCTCTGACGTTCACTCATGCAATCTGACACAACTTCATATTTTCTTTCATGCATATGTCTTCGAGTTTAGAATTATGGATTAACACATGGTTAATTGCTGCAAAGTGTTGGTTGTGGTACTGTACAGTTACAGTAGCAATGGCTTTTTGTTTTGAAAGGAAATCCTTGTGTAATCCCCTCTCCTTCCTTGACACATATGGATAGAGGGCAACTATTCTGAGTTAGTTAATTTGATTTGAACCCATGATCAATGCCTTCCCCATCAGAACCATGCCTTTGGTAGATGTTCAACCAATTTTGCTAACTGTTGGATCTTATAGTGTTTGTTGATAGATACATATCCATAAGGTTTTTTACTTCATATGACCACGACCTTGACTGTTAGAAGAAATGGAATTCCTCCATTTTGTGTTACCACCAATGATATATGGCAGGTGCCTTTGAGCATTGGTCACTCCCTGTTGGATATCATCCACCAATGGATCAGTCCATTCACAGTGGTTGATGAAGCTGAGGGCAAGACCATATCTGAGCCTCCTTGTTTGTCCCTACAGTAGGCCTTAACATCCTCTCCGTCCTCTCTGTTTTACTGAGCACTTAGATTTCCAGTCTCAATCATCTTTATTTTCCGTGCACATTCTCTTCTCTTACACTCTCTCATAACTAGACATTTAGCAATTAGTTTCTTGTTTGCTTGTAGACCTTAATATTTTTATGCTTTCAGCATTGTTCGAGGAGATGCTTTTAAACTTATACTTTGTACCTGAACTAGATGTGCTATCTTAGTCCCTTTTACCTACTTTTGTGGTCATTTGTTGGAAATTAATGCAATTATATTGTATTATTTTACATGGTAACATTTTTTAAGTGTTGTTCTTAAGAAACAATTGGTGGAGATGTAGGAAACTTTTATTATTTAACTAAAGGTGGTGGAACTGAAACAATTGATCTTTTTTTCTTTTTCTTTTTTCATATAATTAGAATCCTTTAACCACACAACAGTTATGGCATAAAAACTTATTTTCTATATGGCTAAATTTTTGGTGCGCTTGTACAGTCCTGCATATTTCTAACTATAGCACATGCACATATGTTTTCAAATGAAGTATTTTCCCCAATGGAACTCATGGAATTTTTATATACACATATAGACAGATGCCCAACTTAGAGATTATAGGTATAAACTGCATACATTAAAC
Organism: Pinus albicaulis; assembly: GCA_034641835.2. NCBI lineage: Eukaryota > Viridiplantae > Streptophyta > Pinopsida > Pinales > Pinaceae > Pinus > Pinus albicaulis. The sequence continues at coordinate 900,985,751 of CM076570.1, read as the reverse complement.
TTGGAAATGTGATAAAGTACATAAGAAGGGTGTAAATCATTGAAATTTGAATTTTTTTCCTCCTTTTTATAGCCATTGTTGTTTCGATATGGTTGAGATTTGATTTTATATGGTTGTCATATGTACCAGGTGCTAGCTGCACTAGGTAGGGAACACTTCAAGCTGGTTCTTCTAGATATCCTTCGAAGTTGTTCTCATCAGAAGGCATCTGTTCGAGATGGTCACCTTACTCTTTTTAAGGTAATTTATTGTCTTTATCAGACAATGAGGATTGTGCTAAAATATAACATGTAATTCGGATGTTAATCAATATTTTGTGTCCTGGTAACTCTCATGTGTTCAGTATTTTCCGAGGTCTTTGGGGCCCACCTTTCAAAATTATTTGCCCTGTGTATTGCCAGAGATACTGGATGGTATGTAACTTTTTCTATGAAGCACTTATATTTTAGTCTTCCTTTTAAAAATGTGATACTAAATTCAACGTTTGAATTATATGCCTTGCAGATGAGAATGAATCTGTACGTGATGCTACCTGAAAAGAATCTCTGGAACCTCTGCCCAATCTCCCGCTGGAATATCTGTACGTGATGACATAGCAGTAGGAGATAAGCCTATTATAACCTGTGATTTTTTTTTTAATATTTGTAAAAAGGTTTCAAAACTTTTAAGCAGTTTCAAACTTTTATGGATTTTGGTGGCTCTAATTTAAAATTTTGATTGGATTACTTGTTGGGGATTTGATATGCGTGCAAAAATTTGGTGAGAAGAGTTTACATGTTGTAAGAGAGGACCATGTAGAATCTCTGTAATAATTGAGCCACAATTTTAGAACTATAAAAAAAATGGATCTAATAGACTCAAGCACCAATGGAAATACTATTAAGTCATCTCTTTCGCACAAAATTGGATAAGACTCATATTCAAATGTTAAGTGGTAGATCAAAATAAAACCTCAATATAAATAATGTCATAATTTTGAAACTCGTTGTATGAATGCACTTAGGTATAGTTGCAAAGGATCAAAGAAAAAGTCTCAATTAAAATATGTGATCACATCAGTGGTGGATGGAATCTGTTGTAGATAAATCATGTGAAGTGAAGTTATCAAATATTTTACAGATAAAAAAAATGAAAAAAAATAATATTTGTCAGGGTTTTTGATATTGAAAATTTTGGAGCACAAACGAAAATTGATGTTTTCAATGAAATTTAAGAAAACAAAAAAGTTGAAATATTGGAATGGCCACAAGTGGAGTGGAAAGGTTCACAAATTGTGTGGCCTTTGGTCCTCAAACGTTTTTGAAAAGGGTGATGCAAGAGATCAACTTGAGGGTCTTATAGATGCACTAAGAACAGGGATATCCTTTCTCTATGCAGAGTGCAAGTGATTTAGAGATACTCTGGGTTGTCGAGTAGAGAAGTGAGAGAATTTTCATTATAATTTGGCAGAAAATATTTCTAGCCAGTTGTGATGTCGGATGTGGGAAGGGTTCAAAACTCCAATTGCTTCTTATTACCACAGCCATGTAGATGAGTATTGTATGACTGCTAAAGACAAGACACCATAAGTGCAATAACAATTTAGTGACAGTAAATGGAAACCAACACAGGAAAAAATTCTCAATGAAATATAATTAAAAATGAAATTTTTATGGCTACAGGTCATCTAAACATGTACAATAATAAAAATAAGACATCTCCCTGCATTCAGGATGACCATGAAATTACTCGACGCTTACTCAACAGTTTCAAGAGGAGAAAATCATTGAGGAAATTTTTAATGTCGAAGTTAGATCAAAATTCATCGTGAAAATGGTAGAAAGTTGCATCATCAATATGAGGAAACTATGGTTACATATCGGAATCCTATGTCAATGAAGCACATATTTTTTCTTTGCTAAAGATGAAAGTCACATTCAGAAGTGCATTAGTGATTGTGATTTGTTTATCTGGTTCATTTGTAGGGCCTTTTACATCATTTGTTCAAATGGGACATGAAAGATCATAATTGTGAAAGGAAGTGCACAAGATGAATTTATATGATGAATTAGAAGTCCATCATGAACCTATGTGGTCATTAAATTCTTGGACCTGGACTGGTGGTTTCTTGCTTACAACATGGACCTGCTGGTCATTCTAATTCTCCCATACCTGAAGTTGTGCCTCTTGTATCATATTGTGAATTAAATGAACTTATGGAGTCTGTAATATAAAGAAATAGTTGCTATGTTGGCAGCCCAAAATAAGTCTCTCACATTGTTAATGTTGAATATTGCCATTGTTGAAGATGAATTTTCTTTTTCATAAAGAAAAAAAACCAATTATTGTATACCCACCATATTATTTAAAAGCAAAGGTAGAGTGCCTTGAAAATCCAAGGAGAAACAATTATTGTATGCTTTCGAAGGTAACACTAGAGTCAGCTTAAGGAGACACCATATATAAATTAGTATCCTAGAAGTGACCGCCTCATGAAAAAAAAATGTACTATTTAACCCCCCTCAAAGAAACCTAATTGAAGAATATAATGCTTTCCTAGTTTTTCTTGGAACTAGGATTACTAAAATTGAGTGCTAATTGGATTTTTATTCATTACATGCATATAATAGGAGTATTTATAAAAGGTTTAATGGAAGAAATGGAGATAAATATAATGAAGTCTAGATGATAATGATAATACTGAGAAATTTTATTGAATATATGATGATTTTTGTGAACTAATTTCTTGTTGACTCTTTCTTGGCTACATTTTCATCTAAAGAATGTAAATAATGCAATGCAGAAATTTCAAAAAATAATTCATGAGAGCATATTCCCGCAAGATATGTTTCAGGATGTTCTACTTGAGGGTTTAACCATATCAATTCATGGTCCCCACATAAATTACTTTAACATTTATAAATAGGGTAATTAGCAAAAATCTGAAATGAAGCAGAAACAAAACCAAAAACGGACTCTCCCTAATGTCACAATGTGGACCTGTGGTGGGATTTAGACCTAAAGGGATGGGCTAAAGACCCAAAAAAAGTAATTGCTTATTTCATTTGTTGTGTGAGGGCATATTTGAAGGAGTAAAGGAGGATCTAATGTTAACAATGGAGAGGATATAAATAAGAGAGGCCTAAGTGGAGGTCTGAAACATAATTTCAACTCGTCTAATGTGAAGACAGGAGCCTAAGAAGATTATAGATCCTTAAGGAGTTGATTTGGAGTGAAAGAAGAAGGATAAGTATACTTTTTCTTGTGTTCTAGTGCAGGTTGAGCTAAGGAGGATTGATCGAGCTTTGTTTGTGTATGGTTCTGGGCATAAGGCTATGGTATATCTTTGTGAACAGGCTAAGATTAACCTCTACTGCATTAAGGAAGGTAAATACCCTTAATTCTATTGCACAATGAGGGTGTGAGGTTAGTGGGGATGCTAGTGTCTGGGTCAAATTCCCTCAAGGGAAGGCACATGATTTAAGGGAAAATACATGAGGTATAAGCATATTTTTAGTGGACTAAAATGGCCGCAAGATAGGGCACATCCTCAAATAACCACAAGAGGATTAAAGAGGATTGAGAAGCCTTTGAAATTTGTATGTGCAAGGTCATAAATATTCATGACTGAGAAAAGGCATTGAAGAGGTAAGATACATTGCTTTCTATGCTTATGGTTGTAGATTTTATATCATGAAGGCCTGCCCTTGAATAAGGGATGTTATTAACAATGAACTATAATACTATGATCTGGAACCTGTGCCCAATCTCCTGCTGGAATCTCTGTATGTGATGACATAGTAGCGGGAGGCCTATTATAACCTGTTATTTTTAAAAAAAAAATTCTAAGGTGTTGTCGGAAGAACGACGCCTTGAATTGTCGGAAGACCGATGCCTTGAATTTGGAAAAATTTGGCGTCAGTATTGTGACAGTTCTTTTTTTTTTTTAATTTTAAACTTTCTTCGATCTTCCGATGCTTTCTGACACAAAGTCAGTATTGCGACACTTCCACCAAGCGTCAGTCTTGCGACACTTCTACAAATTAGGCGTCGATATTGCGACACATGCAAAGTGTCGGTATTGCGACACTTAGGTAAAGAGTCGGTATTGTGACACTTATGAAAGGCGTAGGTATTGCGACACTTCAATAAAGAGTTAGTATTGTGACACTTCACAAGCGTCAGTATTGCGACACTTTGTAAGCGTCAGTATTGCGACACCTATGCAAAACATCAGAAAAAATGTCGCTCTTCCGACGCTTTATTGAAGTGTCAGAATTGGGACATAATGGCTAACCACATTTTTTTTGGCCTCCTACTATCGCTCTTGCAACGACTTTGTGTTGGAATAGCGACGAAGTGGCCGTTGGAAACTGGGCCAAATTTTCTAGTGACTTACTCCTAGTTTCTACTTTCATTGCTTCTTAATATCCTTCTAGTTCACCATTATTAGTCAACAATACATAATATAATGAGGGAGAATGTTGTTCAAGGGGTCTACTAAACTTGGTAGGTATTCTAACAACACTAGTAGGAGTTTGAGGTGTCTATTATTGTTGATGTTGCAATTGTTTTTGCTATTTTTGTATCATTATGATTTCCTTGCACCTTTTAGTTTTCCTTTCATGTGATCTCATCAAGAAATGTCTACTATGTGTTTTATTTTTCATATTCCTTTCCCTGTGACTGATATTATTATAAAACCCCTTCATTGAATACCACATCCCTACTCCTTATTTTATGGTTCTCATAATCATATAAGAAATAACCAAAATCATTAACACTATATCCAATGAAGGTACTCATTTTTTATTTTCCCTTCAGCCTTGTTCTGTTTTCTTTGTTAATGTGGACAAATGTTTCACAACCTAAAGTCTTTAGAAATGTGTAGTTTATATTTTTACCTATGCATGCCTCCTCTAGAATACCACCATCCAAGGAACTTGAAGGCCATTTTTTTATTATATAGCCAATGGTATCTACAACATCTGGCCAAAATTGTAAGGGAAATGATGCGTGCAATCTCATGCACCTTTCATGCTCCATGATTGTCCTATTCATCCTTTTTGACACAACATTTTCATGTGTTATTCCTAGAACTTTATTTGTCTATGAATTCCATGCTCTAAACATTAATAATCAAACTCATATATGCAATATTCACCTCCATTGTCTGATCTGAGAAACCTAAACTTATTTCCTATCTCATTCTCATCCAAAGCTTTCCATTTCTTAAAAGTATCAAAGATGTCATATTTATTTCGAATACAATATACCTAGGTTTTCCTAGTTGCATCATCAATAAAAGTAACATAATATCAAGAGCCATAGAGAGATGATACCTAAGTATATCCCCATACATATGTATGCATAAGCTCTAATTTTTCACTCTTCTTTTTATTTCCCAAATTTGAGAAATTAGGCTCTCTTTCGTTTTCCAAAAAAAAATTCTCACATAAATCCAAATCAACATACTTCAAACCTAGAAAATATTTTCTCCAGTGAAGAATTTTCATCCCCTTATTACTCACGTGCCTAAGCCTAAGATGCCACAATTTCATATCTTCACCTATGGATGCTAAATAAATAGTAAAATTAGAAATACCATTCCTTAAATATAATGTACCAACATTTTTTCCTTTTTTTATTACCAAGGCTTCTTTAGTGACCTTCCAAGTTTTGTTTGTAAATGTAGTTACACAACCTTCACTTCCCAAGTTCCTTGTTAAAATTATATTTTCTCTCTAGATCTAGAACATGCATTACATCCTTTAATAACCATTGGTTTCCATTTTTTGGATTTGTAAATATATTACCCATTCAAATAATTTTACAGGGTTTATCATCACCCAAACAAACCTGTCCAAAATATCATTGAACATAGCCATGAAAATGTTTCCTATCAAGTGTGACACAAAATGAATCCCAAAAATCTACAACCTAGGCATCAATAATATTTTATAATGAAATAATAAAAGAATATTTCAACACGTCACCTATTACATTTGATTCATGATTCTTCTCTTGTTGAGCATATCCTTCTTTTCCCTTTTGAGATTTATAGTCTTTCTTCAAGTGTCCTTTCTTCCCATATTTCCAGCACACTATCGCCGATATGGATTTGGATTTACCTTTCCTTGAATTAATATAATGTCTCAATATATTTTCCCTCTCTATTTTTCTTCCCCAAGTCTCTGCAGTGAAAGCATTACCTGTTGTCTCACCTAAGCTTTTCCATTGCATTTCGTCGCTAAGGATAACACCAACAACATCATCAAAATTTAAAGTACTAGATCCAGAGATAGAATAACATATGGTCATGACTAAGCCATTACAACTTTCTGATAATGAGCATTTAAATAATAGATCCCTAAATTCATCATCAAAATTTACTCGTACAAAGTTTAACTAACTCGTAACCATGTTAAATTCATTGAAATGATTAGTAATAGATCCACCTTGTCACATATTCATTATTAAATAAATGATTCATAATAAATACCTTGTTTTACATCAATGTTTTTCATATAGCTTGGAAAATGTCTTCAACAGACCATTTGTTTTCATTTCCTTTGAAATGTTGAAGGCCATCGATGATACCAGACATAACCGTATTTTTCATAGTGATTTTCTATCATGATTCTCCCATTATTCATCTATCATAATTGTCGGCTTATTTAGTTTTCCATTCAATGGGAAGTAAAGATATTTATAATAAAAATAATCCTCCATTTTCATCTTCCATGGCTGGTAGTTTTTTCCCTTCAATTTCTCAACCCTAAACCTACCATATTTTTGCATTGCTCCAACTCAAACCAGGAACCCTTCTTTGCTGTGAGTTTATCATACCAAAAGACCTTTGACTCTGATACTAGTTGTTATAAATTAATTAATAGAGCAATGGAATGAATAAAATATTGTATAAATACAAACACAAAAAATCATAAAACAAGAGAGACACAGATATGCATGGTTCACCCAATTTGTACTATGTCCACTGAGAAACAATTATTCATTCCTTTTATATTATCTAGCTAAATGAAGAGATACAACCTATAACAAATGCATTATAATTTCCTCTTTGTTCACAGACAATATCTCCTATTCTCTTCATGCACATAATAGTACACATCTGAAATACAATTCCCTCATATAAATTGAGGGTTTCCTTCTAGGAAAAAAAACCTTAAATTAATATAACTTCTACCATCAGATCTTACACCTAATGAATGACCCAGATTGACTATGAAATTACAATATTTACAAGGTCAATTTTTAGCTAATTTACACCACCACCCCCATCTAGACCCTCCTGAAAGCACTAGTGGGGGTGTGAAAGCTCCCCCAGAGCCCTTCCCCCCCATCAAGAACTATGATCCAACCACTGCTGAAACAAAAAAATCTAAACAATTAGGCTTCATGCCCGAAAAAATTGAGATTTCCCCATCATATGCAGCAAATAAACTTGGCGATATGTCATAATTCTATTCATTAGGGTGCCATTGGTGGTTGTTGTAACAAATTAGCTTGGGCAGTGAATGAAAATAGATATATGGAGACTTGGGAACATTAGTTGATGTATATGGGAAGTAAAATAATTTTAGACCCACCCCTCTTGTTATAGTTTGAATATATGGGAGGGCCTTAATGTATTTTTTCCATTGTGGGTTTTAACTAGAGCATAGGATCATAGGGAGCATCATAAAGAGTTGAAGGGCGTTTAAGCCCCATAATTTAAGAATTGTGAAAGCCTTCTCTTGTTAAAGCTTGAATAGGAAAGGGGACCTCGAAGTGTTGCTGATACCATTTATCATGATTTGATCTCCCGATGTGCCTTAAGAAGTGTTTATTGTTTAGCATTAGGTGAACTGCAATTGTCTAGGTCTAAGCGCCATTTGGGGCTTAAGCCCTTGGTTTGAGCCCCTTCTCATATGCTAAAATGATTTAAGACCAAGGAGCTATGATTGATAAATTAGGAATTCATGCACCAAAATCCAGTTATTAGACTAAAGTCTAGTTTAGGAAAAATTATATTCTAGAAACATATATCATAGGAAATTAGACAATATAAGAGTTGAGCATTAGCATGCAAAATAAATAGGAAGAACTCCAATTGACATGAAGATGTATAAAAGATCAATTTTTTTTAGGAGAATAAGGGGAAACTTAACTATGGAGCCCAGGGAAAAGTATATCTAATACAATGATGTAGTGAAGTGTTGATGAGAAAATATCAGGGAGATATGAAGTTTCTATGAATTAAAAGAATGTTGATTTGAAGAATAAGAGTTGAATTCTAGAAAACCATAATTCGAGAACTATACTGAAAATAATTGGATCAAAGAAATACAGGAAGAAAGGTTTTTGCAGAGTAGATATGAGTAGGTATGAGAATTAAAAAATTAGTTCAACAATATTTTAATTAAAGAGCCTTAGATATAAGTATGAGAAAATTTATGAAAGAGGGACCTGATTAAATGACAAGTAGGTCCCTTTAAATCAGTGGGGGCTAGTGCTTCCAACAGTTTGGTGCCTACAAATCATGGGAATTGGTTCTCCCAACAAGTTGGTGCTTGTAAATAAGAGGGGTTTATAGCCTCTTGTAGGTTGGTTCCTACATAATTTGATTTAATTTGGAGTTGGAGCTTGAATTTTACATCATACTCAAATGTAATTTTTTGATTTCTCCCATATGGGTTTCCATGTAAACTTCTTCTGTCAAATGTTTATGTGATTGGTGCAGCATTTTTTATTATAATATTATTGAGTATGTTGATTTCGATAAATAGTTGTTAAAAGTGTTAAAATATTTTTTTAGCCCCTCTCAATTTTTTCTTTGTTTCCAACAAAAACATTTCAATTACTCTCTCTATGTTTAGTTTTGGTCCTTTTTTCGGTGTAATTTTTAGTTAATTTTGTCGAAAATCCTACAAGTTTAAGCCTTCTAGTACACAATCAAAGTTTCAAGATGTTGAATCAATTCATAAATAATGAAAATTTATATACATACATACATGCATGCATACATATAACAATTTATAGATCCATCTTACCATTGATCTAGCCCCGAGGAATCTAATTGCTTGAGGTCTAAATGGAAATTTGTTTTTTTTCTTCAGGTTTTTCACTTTAAAAGAGGTTTGCACCTCAAGAGGTTTGATCTCGCTTGACCCTTGCTAGATATGTGGTTAAGATGAATATATTCTAGTTATAAAATAAAAATAGTATTAAAATTTAATTGTAAATAGTATGAGTGATTGAAAGAAATGTTATTATCCTTTTTAAATGAACTCAATTACGAGACATGCTATATTTAAGCTAATCATAAGTATATCTTTATAATGGATTCGAACCTTGTTATTTGAGTGTATTTGAAACCCAAGCACATAGCCACATATAAAAAATTAAAATAAATTTAATTTTTTTATTACAATAATAAAAAATAATAATGAATCCCGCGGGGGTGTAGAATAGATGGTGACAGGGTCTTTTGTTAAGACACTCCGTAGTGTAAAGGTCACAAGTTCAGAACTTCGTGGGAAAAAATCTAGTCATGCTAAAGGATGGTGTGGCTCATGTTACATGCCATCTTATGGTGATTTTGATGGCTATGATACCTCTGGGTTGTCACTATGCTAGCCACAAGTTAGAGGTGCCAATCATTTCAGAACTCAGACAATCTAACAACAAAAAAAGAAATACAATATAGCGAAACATAAATTTGTGAAAAAATATGAAATAAAAATATATTTTAAAAAATAAGTATTTTAATTTTATTTATATGTAAAAATAAGCTAAATTTTAAAATGTTGAATATAAAAACATATATAATAAATATTCTAATTTTATTTTTATACCAATTTAATTTAATTTGGTATTTAATGTTTTTAAAGATAGAAAATATTAAAAAATAAATAAAATTAGAAAATCAATATATATTCAAAAATATATTAAAAAAATAAATATTAATATTAATTTTAAAATAAATAATATTATATAAATGAATACTATATAAATTTTAGTTAATGTTAATCATCATTTTAAATTTAATATAATAAAATTGAGTTTCAAATTTTATAATGATTATTATTATTTGAAATCATATTATTAATTATTTTTATATTTTAATTTATTATAAATAATAATAATAATATTTTTTAAAATTTTAAATGACATGAATTTAATCTTATATTTATATTAACTAGTATAGTTCATCTTAGCTATAAATCTACCAAGTATGAAGAGAAATTAAACTTATAAGGATCAAATTTTCATTTTTTAAGACAAAACAAGGAACACTTTACACTTCAAATGTATTGGTTCTTAATTACAGTGAAAGTGTTTCTCTGCTAGTTTGGAATAAGCATATCCTAACTAATAAGATACTTTGATTTTTTTCGTCCTCCATCCAATAATTTTTACTAGTGGCTTATGTTGTTGGACCAAGTCTGACTTAGGTTTGATTCTTTATTTTCCGAGATAATTTACGCACCCACTTTGAGTCTGTACCATTAAGGGAATTTTGAGTTCTAAAATGGGCCTCCTAAGGAAATTATAAAATAATAGTAAAAAATAATAAAATAATATTTGATTACATCATCAAATTTTAGAGGGAAAAAAGAGAAAAAAACTATTTTTTCAACTCATATTTTCAACATATCTCTCAAATTTTTTACTCAAATTTCGAGTGGGAGTACTTGCTGGATGAAAAATTTAATTCCTCATCCAAGGGGTACCCATGTTGCAAGATTTTGATGAATCCTGCTACATGAAAATGAAAAATACATGAAAAACGTGATTGCAATCTTATTTTTTCATGTATTTTTCATTTTTCGTGTAGCAAGGTCCATCAAAAGTATGAAACATGGGTACTCCTTAGATGAGTAATTGAATTTTACATCGAAAGAGTACTCTTGCTCGAAATTTTAGTAAAAAATTTGGAAGATATGTTGAAAATACGAGTGGAAAAAGTAGTTTTATTATTTTATTGTTTTTTAATATTTTTACCCTTTTACTTGAAAAATGGTGAGTCATCCCCCATGGTTGACATCATCTTCTTGAATCCTATTGGTTCTTATAAATTTTATTTTGGTTGTACATTTTTCTTAGGAGGCCCATTTTAGACCTCAAAATTCCCCTAATGACGGTTTTCACAACATTAGAATAAGCGATGGAGAGTGTTGCCTCGTCGTCGAGCCCAACTAGGATCGAGTCTCCATTGAAGAGATTGGGCATCGATTCAAGCTTGATTCCATTGAAGAAGGTGTATGAGCTCGGGTTCTCTAGTGAAAATGTGATGTCAAACTTGTTGTAGTAGGTCACATTGATGGAGTATTCATAGAACGCCAAAGTTTGGTTGAAAATATTGGCCATCTACAAAGAACTGAAGTTGTGAAGAAGTGTGTGCGAATTAGCCACAACAATGTTGAAGATGGAACAATAACGGTGACATGTCTATTTTCGTCCAGGTAGCCACGTTTGACAAACTGCCAGAGTTGCAAGTCTTAAATCTCTTCTCCAATTTTCTCAATGCTATCCTTTTTAAGAAATCTTCCGAATATATTACATTTTAACTTGGACTATTCTCACTAAAGTCATACCTTCTGAGCTAGGAAATTTGAAGAAGTTTCAACATATATGGCTAGCGTTTGCAACCTCATCGGAAAACATTCAGAAAATTTAGGGAATCTTGTGAAGCTCAGAAAATTGGATTTATCTATGAACCACACTTTTCATGTGTTGCAGTTCTTCTTCTTCATGGAAAAAATTGTCTTCCTGTAACATCCCTTGCTCATAATATATGAAGAATAGGCTGGGTTTGGCTGATATTTCATAGGTTTGGATGACGAGATTACATATCTTAGAGATTCTGAGCCTATGTGTTGTGAGCATTTGGAGAAATAAACATGTTGGGGAAATGACATATACCAGCTATGAGGTGCACAATGAACATGTTGTAGTTGGGTGTGTATTCAGGCATTAAAAAAAGTCCTCCAAGTGAGTCTTTTTATGAAGAAAAACAAAGGGTGCCCAAGCCAATTTCCCCACAATCCAAAGAACCTAGTTGCTGCTCCAATGAATGTGGAAATATCACACCCATTTTGAAAAATCATAATTTTTAGGTCCCTATATTACTAGTTTAGTCCCTTATTGTTATTAGTGTAGCCCCCTTATTGTTATTATTGTACCCCTATAACCCCAATATTGTTATTATTGTGCCCTTACATTATTATTTTTAGGTCGACTAGGATTATATTGTGGCCCCATGGACTCCTATATATAGAAGAACGTTTTGGTCATTTGTATCATCCAATAATTGTTGATTTATGTAATGTATTGGAGGTTTACCCCTCGAAGTGGTTGATTTCTAAGATGTTGATCTCTCTTTTCTTCTATTTTTGGAGCTGGTTTCATAGCATTTGGTATTAGAGCTTTGGATTCTAGGGTTTCGCTGCTCCAAACAGGTCATCATGGCATTTTCTCTATAATGTTTTTTCTACGAAAGTTTAGAAGCTGAAATTTTTACAGAGTGAAGGTGAAGTCCTGAGGAACAACATGAAAAAATATCATATCCTGGTTTGCAATATTTTCGAAGATATCATTTGTGCAAGTTAGGGAGTTTTGTAGGATTCTCAATTTAACCTAAATAGGTCGGCGTGGAATTTCTGCTATAAATGTTTTTCTACGAGGGTTCAAAAGCTGAAATTTTTATAGAACAAAGCCACAATCCTGAGGACTGTCGTGGAAAATTTTCATAGCTTTATTCGCAATATTTTCGGAGATAGGGTCTGTGGAATTTAGGGATTTTTTAGGCTCCCGAATTTCATCTCAAAGAGGTGACCGTGGGAAAATCGTCATAACTCTCTCTCTGAGCATTAGATTGGAATTCTCTAAAAATTGGCAGCAATTACAAGGATTTAAGTTTCCTGTGTATGAATATCAAAGCCGAAGGAGCAAACATTGACACATGGCACGTTGTACAAGGTAAATCTACTGAACAAGTCCATAATTAGGTCATTGTGGGAGATTTGGCATAACTTTATCTTGAAGAATCCAAATCAGGTTAGACCTATGGAACTTTAGAGAAGATTCAGAGGGCTATTGCAGGGGAAAATTTTAAATATTGAAGATCTGAAATCACGGATATAATTCATTTTAAATATCAAGCTCCTCAAAAGCAACAAAAAGGTATGTATTTTTTTCGAATTACATAAGTCTCGTTTGAAAAAATTAGTTTGAATTTATTCCAAGGCCATATTGAAGAATAGATATCAGTATAGGGTTCTAAAATGCCCCCTAAAATGAATTCAACACCCACGAAGCCTTCAAAAGGCTCTACTATGACTCATGAAGATGAAGAACTGTAACATCGGATATCAAAAGTACAAGAGCAAGTGCACCAAATTTAGTTATCACAAAGAGAAAAAAAAAATGAAATGGAAGTTTTGAAGAAAGGCATGGAAACTAAGATGGATGGTTTGAAGAAAGGCATGGAAGTTAAGATGAATGATTTGGAAGCTAATATGGATGGCATGGAAGCTGGCATGGAAGCTAAGATGCACTAGTACATTTGGCGGAAATTCTGACACTTGGTTCTGACACTTTTGACCAAATGTCAGAAATTTCCCCAAATTTTTTCAACTTTTTCAAATCCCGCCCGAAACTGTCGCTGTACCGACGTTTAAAGAAAAGTGTCACAATACCGACACTTAGACAAAGTGTTGCAATTGCGACGTTTGGAGGAATTTGTCGCAATTGCGACACTATGCTCCAAAGCATCGTTATTGTGATGACTTCCTCCAAACGTCGCAATTGCGACACTTAGTCTAAGTGTCGCAATTGCGATGTTTGGAGGAAGTCGTCACAATAGAAACGCTTTGGGGCATAGTGTCGCAATTGCGCCGTTTAGAGGAAATTGTCACAATTGTGACACTATGCCCCAAAGCGTCCCTATTGCGATGGCTTCCTCCAAACGTCACAATTGCGACACTTAGCAAACTCTGGCCCAAGGAATCACATTCAAACTTAGAAAATCTAGCATGGGCACCCTCAGAAAAAATGACCTGACCCAAACGGACACCCTCACCCGACGTGACACGGTGTGCCCACCCTAAGGGATTGACATGGGAGAAAACGGAAAACGGGCTGCCTAGATGTGCACAAGGCACCCAAGCAGTCACAACTTAGCAAAACTGGCACGGGTGCACTCGGACCAAACGACCGGACCCGAACGGACGTCCTCACCTGGCATGACAGGTGCGACCGCCCTAATGGATGCCCTCACCCGGCGCGACATGACGTGCCCTCCCAAATAGACGCAAATGGTAGCAAACGGCAAATGGGCTGCCTCGACGTGCACAAGGCACCTGGGCGGTCACAACTTCTAAAATCTGACACGAGCATCCTCGGACCAAACGACTCAACCCGAATGGATGCCCTCACCTAGCGCAACATGGCGCCCCCACCCGAATGGATCCACATGGGAGAAAAAGGCAAATGGGCCGCCCCGACTTGCACAAGGCACTTAGGCGGTCACAACTTAGCAAATCTGACACGGGCGCCTTCGGACAAAATGACCCAATCCAAATGGACGCCCTCACCCAGCGTGACACGGTGCACCTGCCCAAATGGACACCCTCACCCGGCGCGACACGACGTGCTCGACCGAATGGACGCACATGGTAGCAAATGGCAAATGGGTCGCCTGGACATGCACAAGGCACCCGGGCGGTCACAACTTAGAAAATATGACACGGGCGCCATCAGACGAAACGACCCGACCGAAACGGATGCCCTCACTTGGAACAACACAACGCGCCCACCCGAACGGATGCTCATGGGAGTAAACTGCAAACGGGGCACCCGAACGTGCACAAAGCACCCAGACGGTCACAACTTAGCAAAACTGACACGGTCACCCTCGGACCAAACGACCCGACCCGAATGGACACCCTCACTCGGTGCTACACGGTGTGCCTGCCCAAATGGACACCCTCACCTGGCGCGACATGACGCGCCTGACCGAATGGACGCACATGGGATCAAACGACAAATGGGCCGCCTGGATGTGCACAAGGCACCCAGGCAGTCACAGCTTAGCAAATCTGACACAGGTGCACTCGAACCAAACAACCTGACCTGAATGGATGCCCTCACCCAGCGCGACATGGTGCGACTGCCCGAACGGACGGCCTCACCCGGTGTGACACGATGCACCCAACCGAACGGACGCACATTGGAGCAAACGGCAAACGCGCCGCCCGGACGTGCACAGGGCACCCGGGTGGTCACAACTTAGCAAATATGACACGGGCGCCCTCAGACCAAATGAATCGACTTGAATAGATGCCCTCACCTGGCATGACACGGCACGCCCGCCCGAATGGACACCCTCACCCGGTGCGACACGACGCGCCAGACCGAATAGACGCACATGGGAGAAAATGACAAACGGGCTGCCCGGATGTACAGAAGGCACCCGGGAAGTCACAACTTAGAAAATTTGACACGGGTGCCCTCGGACCAAACGACGCGACCTGAACGGACACCTTCACCTGACGCGACATGGCGCGCCCACCCGAACGGACGCACATGGGAGAAAACGACAAACGGGCTACCCAGATGTGCACAAGGCACCCGGGCGGTCACAACATAGCAAATCAGACATGGGCGCCCTCAGACCAAACGACTCGACCCGAATGGATGCCCTCACCTGACACGACACGACGCGCCCACCCGAACGGACACTCATGGGAGCAAAGGGCAAACGGGCTGCTCGGACGTGCACAAGGAACCCGGGAAGTCACAACTTAGCAAATCTAACACGGTCACCCTTGGACCAAATGGCCCGACCCAAATGGATGCCCTCACCCGGCGCGAAATGGCACGCCCGCCCAAATGGACACCCTCACTAGGCGCGACATGGCACGCCCGACCGAACATACACACATGGGAGAAAACGACAAACGGGCCGCCCGGACATGCACAAGGCACCTGGGTGGTCACAACTTACCAAATCTGACACAACTTCCCTTGAACCAAACGACCTCACCCGAATGGACGCCCTCACCCGACATGACACGGGAGACCCACCCGAACAGATGCTCATGGGAGCAAACAACAAATGGGCCGCCCAGATGTGCACAAGGCACCAGAGCGGTGACAACTTAGCAAATCTGACATGGTCGCCCTTGGACCAAATGACCCAACTCGAATGGATGCTCTCACCTTGCACGACATGGTGCGCCTGCTCGAACGGACACCCTGACTCGGCGCGACATGGCGCGCCCGACCAAACGGACGTACATCGGAGAAAATGGCAAACGGGCCGCCTGGACGTGCACAAGGCACTCGGGCAGTCACAACTTAGCAAATCTGACATGGGCACCCTTAGACCAAATGAATCGACCTGAATGAACGCCCTCACCCAGTGCGACACGGCGCGCCCGCCCGAATGGATGCCCTCACCCGGCACGACACGGTGCGCCTGGCCGAACAGATGCACATTGGACCAAATGGAAAACCGGCCACCTGGGCATGCACAAGGCACCTGAGTGGTCAAAACTTATCAAATATGACATGGGCACCCTCAAACCAAACGACCCGACCTGAACTGGTGCCCTCACCCAGCGCGACACGGCACGCTCGCCCAAACAGACGCCCTCACATGGTGCGCCTGCCCGAACGGACCGAACTGACGCACATGGGACCAAACAGCAAACGGGCCACCCGGACGTGCATAAGGCACCCAGGTAGCCACAACTTAGCAAATTTGATACAGGTGATCTCGGACCAAACGACCTGACCCAAATGGACGCCCTCACCCGGCGCAACACGAAACGCCTGCCCGAACGGACGCACATGGGAGAAAACGAGAAACCGGCCTCTCGGACATGCACAAGACACCCCGACGGTCACAACTTAGCAAATCTGATATGTGCACCCTCGGCCAAAACGACCTGACCCGAACGCATTTGTTCGGGCGCCCTCACCTGGCGCGACTCGATGCACCCGACCCGACCCGAATATGTTTGTCCTGACGCCCTCACATGGCGCGCCCGACCCGACCAAACACATTTGGCCGGGCGCCCTCACTCGGAATGCCTGACCCGACCCGAATGTGTTTGGCCGGGCACCCTCACCCCGCCCGACACGGCATGCCTGACCCGACCCGAACACATTTGGCTGGGCGAGTTAGATGACCCACGACTGGGTGGCTCTGCACAAACTACACGATAGTGCGAAAGCCATTCCGAGAGTGTCGAGAGTCAGAATTGAGTGCCGTAAATTGCAGAATGTGTGTATTGACGGGCCACATCTAATCATACAGTTGGGAAGCAGATTGGAAACACAGGGAGCTCGAGGGATGGTCTAAACTGATTTGTTGTTCCGATTTGAGTGACTTGGGTGACCCGACAGCACTTGGGCAGTTTTGTGCAGGATATTCACGAGGTGAATTTTGATGATTGTAAATGATTGTTGTAGGCTATTTTAATGGTTACCGAGCCTTAGAGCTTGGTCAAAAGGCTAACTTTCCTTGCCAAGGAGTAGAAGTGGCATCTGCTGGATTGGAACTTATTATTTCATATTTATGAAACGTATTATCAGCTAGACTCATTATTAGCAGGGAGTAGCCCCTCCCTTGTATGCATGGGCGTACTTGTGGATTGATAATGATTTTTATGTTTATTTGCGCATATTCAGAGAACATTTGGTTGATAACTAACAAGTGTTGCTAAATGCATAGTCTATATACTTGAGTATTTGGAAAAAGAAAAAGTGTGGTAGTGCCGCATCCATCTGTACGTGGTTGAAAGACACCGAAGGTATAGGGGCATGGCAACTAGGCACACGGGCAGTCACAACTTAGCATTTTTTATACGGCCTCCCTCACACGACCCGACCCGACCCGACCCAAACACGTTTCCTTGGGCGCCCTCACACGGCACAACCTGACCCGCCCAAATGAAGGCACAAAGGAGCAAATGGAAATCGGGTTGCACGAACGTGCACAAGGCACAGGCGCGGTCACAACCTAGCATTTTTTATATGGCCTCCCTCACACGACCCGACTCGAACACGTTTCCTTGGGCGCCCTCACACGGCACAACCCGACTCGCCCGAACGAAGGCACAAGGGAGCAAACGGAAAATGGGTTGCACAAACGTGCACAAGGCACACGAGCAGTCACAACTTAGCATTTTTTATACAGCCTCCCTCACATGGAACGACCTGACCAGACCCGCCCGAACGAAGGCACAAGGGAGAAAATCGGAAAGTGGCTGCACGAAGGTGCACAAATCACATGAGTGGTCACAACTTAACATTTTTTATATGGCCACCCTCAAACAACCCATCCCCAATGCATTTCCTTCGGTTCCCTCATGCAACCCGACCCGACCCACCCAAGAATGTTTCCCTGGATTCCCTAACAAGAGATGACCTGACCCGCCCGATCTCGTTTCCTTGGGCACCCTCACATGACATGGCCCAACCCGACCCGCCCGAACACATTTTCTTAGGTGCCCTCACACGACATGACCCAACCCGACCCGCTCGAACGTGTTTGCTCTGGCACCCTCACACGGCATGACCCGAATCGAACGGGTTTCCTTGGGCACCCACACATGACCCGGCCCAACCTGGCTGAACGAAGGCACAAGGAAGCAAGCGGCAAACAGGTCGACGAACGTGCACAAGGCACAGGGGCGGTCACAAATTAGCATCTTTTATATGGCCTCCCTCACATGACCTGACCTGACCTGAACACATTTCCTTGGGCACCCTCCCACGGTAGGACCCAACCTGTCGGAACGAAGGCACGAGGGAGAAAATGGAAATCGGGTTGCACTAACATGCACAAGGCACAGGGGCGATCAGAACTTAGCATTTTTAACACGGCTGTCGTCGCACGACCTAACCCGACCCACCCGAACGTGCACAAGGCACACCCACGATCACCACTTAGCATTTTTGACACAGAAACCCTCACACGACACAGGCCCGACCCGACCCGGCCCACCCGAATGTGTTTCCTTGGGCGCCCTCACACGGGCAAAGCACTGGTACCACTACCACTTCGTAGCAGATGGTATCAGAGCTCGATTCAGGGCGAGTTGAGCTTTGTTGAAGTTTGAATATTGAAGCAAGAATACAACGATGGGGCTGCAGTTGATATCAAAGCTTAGACATTATTTTGGTTGGTCTCGGCGAAACATTGGCATGGGCAAGGCATTGGTCAAGGTTGAAGCTGCATAAAAAGACATGTAAATTTGGGAGGAATTTCAAGTGAGGATTTTTCATACCTTTTGCAGGTTGATGTTTTCATCATTTCATCGACCCTCGTTCTTCGCATGTCCACCGAACACTTCCAATGCCCTCCGTCATCATCCTCGACTCATGGGTCTTACATACTCCCCCACTTAAAATAAGATTGTCATCCCCAATAGTGTTAACCATCATCGTCGCAATGTATCATCACCCAGTATCGTCTCATAAACCATCAAGGTTCATGTCTAGCATATCCAAGGGAAATATCTCCCCAATCCATGATCATCAACACATCTGTCACAATCACCACGTGCTATACCATCGTGGGAATTCAATCTCTCCATCATGGCCACATGCTGCTGTAGCATATATCATGTCAACCCATCAAGTATCGTCAATATCATGTGAATCTCTGCATCAAGTACTCCAACCAACTCAACGTAACAAAACCTGCTATGTATCCAGCATAAATCTACATAGTGCTATAGCCCTCATAAATCGAACTGGTCGGGTGATCAGTCCAACCAGAGATTCTCATTGTGAGAATGCTCATCCTCATACCATGTGTTAGTTGTCCTTCTCGCATCCTGTCACACCCATCAACTCAATCAAGGACACATCCCATATGAGTGTAAAGTAATCCATGGGGATCCATCTCATCCGCAACACGTTGCCCATCCAAGAAGCCATCTCTATCTGAAATGTGATTCCCATGATGCCAATCTCCACGTGTTGCTCAAAAGACAACCACAAATATCGAGCATCATCCATGTGTGAAAGGCCCTCCTCAAATCAAGTCAAGAACACCCTCTCAACAATGTGCCATATTTAGTTCCATGAAACTACATTCATCCCATCCGCAATATGCATCCAACGTGCATACAAAATTTAAGTCAAGAAGGCTCAACCCATGCCCAAGTGTATACCACCAAGGCATCCCATTACCGCATCTCCATCAACCACCAATTCATCCCGTTGATCATCTCCATCAAGTGACTCCTCACAAACACACCCCATAAATGTGCTCAAAGGTATGCATCCCATAGTGCATCAAAATCAAGACCAGTCTCTATCTCAGCTCCTCAGTGAACCAGATACTGCAAGATCATTGTAGTATGAAGCCTCCAATGAATGCAACTCCATCATGAACTCCCATGCATCATCCTATCCAAAGCGTTGGCAAGCATACTTGTATTGCCCACTAGTGCCACCATAAGTTGTTCTCACCCTGCAATTCATACGAATGTGCTCAAAGGCTACTCATCCAACCAATGTCTTGTTGCTCAAACTGAACAACATCCATCAGTGGCACCTAGTAAGTGCACCTACATAATGTCTCCACATAATGTCCTGCCATGCCCTCATGTCAGTGTACATGACTTTGGTTGCCCATGTGTCCATTAAGAGTAGACTCACCTCAACCCTAGTCCCCATCATGTGTATAGTGTACAGGTTAAGTGCCCTCGGTCACTTCTACCATCATCATCGTGGGTACTTCCTCCAAGGCTTCTCCCCCGCTAAAGGTGCACCAAGAGTTCCTTCTTGGTTGTAAGCCATTTTCTCCCTTGTGGCATCATTCGGTCGGGCGCGCCGTGTGAGGTCGCCCGACCAAGTGCGTTCAGTTCATGTCGTTTCGTTCGAGGGCGCCTGTATCAGTTTTTCTAAGTTCATGTGACCGCCCAAGTGCCGTGTGCATGTTCAGGAAGCCCATTTTTCATTTGATCCCTTGTGGCATCGTTTGGTCAGGCATGTCGTGTCATGAGGTCCCCCAACCGGGCGCGTTCGAGTTTGGTAGTTTCATTCAAGGGCGGCCGTATCAGTTTTGCTAAGTTGTGACCACCTGGGTGCCTTGTACATGTTCAGGCGGCCCATTTTCAATTTTCTTCCTTGTGGCATCATTCAGTCGGGTGCGTCGTGCCGTGCCGTGTGAGGTCGCCCGACTGGGTGCGTTCGAGTAGGGTCGTTTTGTTTGAGGTCGCCCGTATCAGTTTTCATGCTAATTTGTTAATGCCCAGGTGCCTTGTGCACCTTCAGGCAGCCCATTTTCCATTTTCTCCCTTGTGGCATCGTTCGGCCAGGCACGCCTTCTCACGCCATGCGTGGTCGCCTAACTGGGCGCGTTCGGGTCACGTCGTTTGCCCGTTTCAATTTTCATGCTAAGTTGTGACCGCCCGGGTGCCTTGTGCACCTTCGGGCAAGTCGTTTTCCATTTTATCCCTTGTGGCATTGTTCGGTCAGGTGCACCGTGTCGCACCATGTGAGGTCGCCCAACCAGGTGCATTTGGGTTGGGCCATTTCATTCGAGGGCGCCTGTATCAGTTTTGCTAAGTTGTGACTACCCAGGTGCCTTGTGCAAGCTCGAGTGGCCCATTTGTCATTTTCTCCCTTATGGCATCATTCGTTATAGAATTATCTCTATACACGAACATTATGAAAATTACTATAAGGTCTATTTAAGGATGATTGATATAACGAAGAAAATATTGGCAATCAACTAATGAAGTTGAATAATTATGGTAATAATGAAAGTAATTTTGAAGGAACCTATAAAGTATGATGAAAGTAATTATTCTACCTAAAAATATTATATTTATTAATGTTTTTTATTACTTATAAATAATAATTATAATGAATATTATAAGCAATGATTTTTACATCCAAAAATATTGATAAATTGTTTTTAAATAAAATAAAATAAGTTTATTTTGTAAAATATTACAGCAGTTTACAATAAATATATAAAATAATTTAAATAAAATAAATTATTCACTAATGTTTGAGTGGGAAATTTTCATATGATTTCATGTCATAGCTTCAATTTTTTCCCGCTCAGCTTTCCGACCTATTCAAATTTTCTTAATCGACCTATTCAATTTTTTTTCCTGCTCAGCTTGTTCGACCTTTATGCCTTCTTTCCCATTCTTCCCTATTCAATTTTTTTTTCCCGCTCAACTTGTTCGAAATTTTTCTCATGAAATATGAGCATGGAAAACAACCTCTGTTTAGAACTCTCAGAATCGAATAAAAAAGAAGTCGATGCTCAGAATCGAAGAGAAGTTGATGTTCAAACAACCTTTGTTTGGATAGATTTGGTAGATCGGTCTATCAAACCACAGGCCTTCTTTGGCCATCCCATAGGCCGCTTCACAAATGGTCGCACCACCATTGATTTCATAGGTATATAATTACTAGACTTCTATTCCTTTTATAGATATTTACTTAGCAGTTAACATAATATTTATTATCAGCTCAAGAAGTTATGCCCTAGTCTATGCGAAAGGTTTAGTAAGAATGTTATGGTGAAATCCTGAAGATTATTTCAGAAAATTGATTCATGTCCTCTATTTTGTCATTTATTTAAGCAATATACATGGTTTTTCCCTTTCCTTCACCATATTTTGACCCATAAGCAAATTTTTCTACTGAGATTAATTTTGCCTCTAGAGGTAGCGGATTGCTGGATTCCACAGGACAAGATTTGGTGAGTTTCCTTCCTGTTTTCAATATTGCATTCGTGGACTCTATATTTCATGGATTTCAATTTTGTAACATTATTATTTTATTTTATTCTCTTTTATAATTTTCCAAGTAATGTTTTTGATCCATCTCCTACCCCTGCAAAATATTATTTCATTGAGTCATCAAATATGGCAATTCACACACTTTTCTTCAACTTTAGTGAAGAAGAATGGCAATATTGCAGTTGAATCTTACATGTCCAAGTCTTTATATTGTGTTTTTGTTGGAGGCAATGACCTAAGGAACTATATACAGAACGCTACGTTCCAAAATACTAATACTCCTCAAGACCTAGTTACATTGTTACTCAACAAATATGACCAATATTTATCAGTAAGTTCCAAATTTTGTTTAGTTTTGCAGATTCATTTATGTGTGAACATTAGTTTACTGAAGCTACTACTTATGGGATGAAATTTCTTCAGAGGCTTTAGCGCTTCGGGGCAAGAAATTTTCTTTTGATCGACATTTCCATCGTGGGATGCACTCCATCTTCGAGGGTTTTTAGCTACATAAATAGGGCCAATGGGAAATTTCTGGATATAGAAAATATATTTTTTGAAATAATGAGGGTTATTGTTTGTCATTGACATATTACAAGTTGGGTATTGGATGCAGGATTTGTGAATACCAGGTCTTCCTGCTACGATTCAGGGGCGTTTAATGCACAAGTGAGATGTGGGCAATGGAAGTCAAAGGCAGTGGGAGAAGCAAATGGAAAACCATTTATCTGCAAGGACCCAAATCCATACCTGTTTTGGGATGGGATTCACCCCACTGAGAGATTGAATGCCATATTTTCTCAACAAATCTGGATCAGAAATGCTTCAGCTATATCTCAATTTAATCTCTCCTCTCTGGTCCTCAGCAATGGCATACATACCGCTCCTTAACCCTAACAATACACTCTGTTAAAGCCTGTACCAGATTAAATATAAAGTTTTGCGCATTGTCATAATTTTTGTTCTTTATGATCTCTTTTTCTAACTTCAATTTCTGTTCTTTTCTTTTTCTATTTCTTGTTGCATATATTTTTTAGTCCAGATCGTGCAATTTCATTATTCTCTTCCAGATATGACCAAGTAACCAAAAAAGTATTCTATGCTGTGTAGTTTTTTTTTTTAAGGATTCTATGTTGTGTAGGTTATATAAATTTAAAAGTCCATCACTCTTGTTAGCACATGCATATGTTATTATGGGTGTAAATAAACAAGAGTTTCATTGTTATGGTATAAATAAACAAGTGTTTTCAAGTGTAAATAAGTGGTGTATATATATTTCTTGTAAAATAGTTTCTGCAAGAGAAGTACTTGTTGCAGTGTCTCTGTTGAGTTTAATTTGTGCAAAATCCTTCTGGAAGAACTATAATAGTGAATGAGAAGGAAAATTGGTGTCACAAGAAGCAAAATATTAGACATATGCAGGCTTGTGACATGGCGCAACACAACATCATTCACATTGCACAACAGTTTGTATTCAAGAACCCTCCCAAAGATATCCATTGCTCTGTTGTTTATGGAGTTCATAAATATAGGCACATAACACGTCGAGTTTTAGAATTCAGATAAGAAGTTGAATTGAGATCAATATCTCCTAACTGGAGAGGCATGTAGTGTGTCACCATTATTTACTGACATTTTTATTGGATGTATGTCATCATAATAGTTATTTGAAATTTTTGCAGTATTGGGTGCTGAACTGTAGGATGTGATGTTTTGTCTTTCTATGGAATATTGGCTGGGACATATTCCATATAGTGGTTGATTCCAAGGAAAGTCGACCCAACTCTCTACAGGTGAATCTGGTTGAGTTCCTCTAGTTTTCAGGGTTGAATCCCTTGATAATATGGGGTCTTATCCTAGGGGCTTACCCATCATCCTTTACTATAATATGGTGACTTACCCAGTAATTACACAATTATTTAATGAGTTCTGATTTCAGGTTGAAACACTTGGTTTTCCCAAATGAAGCCAATGTAATTGCAGCGTTATATATAATATTGTGTGAGATGAATAAGAAGTATCATATTTATTGTAAACATGCTTGAGCACAAGAGATTTGTTCATGGAAATGTGAATGTAAAGATAAAATATGGGAATAAAACTCAACCCATATATTATCAGTTAAACCATAGTCACCAAAAGCTACTTTCACATTGCACAACAGTTTGTATTCAAGAACCCTCCCAAAGATATCCATTGCTCTGCTGTTTATGGAGTTCATAAATATAGGCACATAACACGTTGAATTTTAGCATTCAGATAAGAATTTGAATTGAGATCAATATCCCCTAACTAGAGAGGCATGTAGTGTGTCACCATTCTTTATTGACATTTTTATTGGATGTATGTCCTCATAATAGTTATTTGAAATTTTTTGCAGTATTGGGTGTTGAACTGTAGGATGTGATGTTTTGTCTTTCTATGGAATATTGGCTAGGACAGATTCCATATAGTGTATGATTCCAAGGAAAGTCGATCCAACTCTCTATAGGTGAATCTGGTTGAGTTCCTCTAGTTTTTGGGGTTGAATCCCTTGATAAGATGGGGGCTTATCTTTAAACGTCTCCTAGGACAAGTTCTAAAGTTGGTTGAAGACAAGTTACTGGGTTTTTGGAGCCATAATCCTTGCTAGAACAGTGCTGAGTGTGTGAATGTGGATGGGAGAAAATTTCTGGGTAGTAAAGGGTAAGCACACCACTGTTTGAAGAGAATTTTCCTTAGCTGGAAGTCATGGCATGTTTCAGACTGCTCGTGGGCATTATCTCTGTGCCTAAATACAAAAATTCTCCTTACATGTGCTTATTATTCTGCTCCTGGGACTGTGTTTTCTGTAAAATTTTGGGAGTATCACTCTAAGTGGCTCGTATCAGCCGTTGCTTGCTAATCTAGTTTTATAACAACAGTTGAAAATCTGAACTAGAGGCTCTCTATTAGGATAGTGTATCACTGCTTCACGTGAGGGTGAAATTTCTCAAGGAAACAACATTATAACCTCTGTGGAGGCCAATATATACCAGGTTACTCTTGTATCTCTGTTGTGTATTTACTTTCATGAAAAATGATGGCCTATAGTGTCCAATGCAGTCTATGATATGAGTTTATTAATGTTGTTATAAAGTTATGAATGGTGAAATGAAAAATCAACAGTTTTCTTGAGACTGGTTCCTTTATACGTGCTTCACAATATACTTGCATTTGACACCAGAGACTATTTCACCTACATAAATGTTCAGTTGAAATATTGGGAAAATAGGTATCATTTAAAACTCAAATTAAAACTCTGAAAATCGTTAAAAACCCATAGTACTGTAAGGTGGAACCTTGCAGGTGAATTAAATTTTCGTGAGAAAATAGATCTGTATAAGAAATTACGGTAAGAATATGTGGTAATTTTCATTTTGGAATGAAATTACAGTAATTACAGAAATTGCGGTAATGAAAATTAGAAATTACGGTAATTTTCATTGCTATTCATTGTTAAATTGTAATTTTCATTTTTTCTTTTTTAAATTTAACAAGGCGTCGGTATACTGACGCCTTGAAAGCATCGGTCTTGCGACGCCTTGGGAAAGCGTCGGTCTTGCGACGTCCAAAAACGTCAGTCTTGCGAGGCCACAAGAAACGTTGGTCTTGCGACGGATTGTGACAAAAACTTCGGTATTGTGACACCTTAAAAGCATGGTTAGCCATAGAGTATTGTGACGCTTTGAAAGCATCGGTATTGTTGGTGTCCGGTGTTTTGATAGTCTGGAAAATCAAAAGACAAGGCAACATCAGAACCAATATTTAGAGTTACAGGATCTAGTCCTCATGTTCTCAGAGAGGGATCTCTCAAATTTTTGATTTGCAAAGGTTTATCTTGTGTGCTTTGAGTATAGGTTTTAGAATAGTTATTAAGTGCAGGGGTTTGTTTGTTGGTTTGTTTGGTTGAATTGGTACAGTAGAATATGAAAGGTCTAGGAAAGATAGGTAGAAAGAAGAAGTGTCAGTTCCATTGGGCAATGGAGTCAAAATGAAGTTGGTAACAGGCTCATAAGTGGATATGGGATATCAAAGGGCAAATCTAACTTGGCCACAAGATCCTTTAGTTTTTGAATGAGATGGACATCAATGAATTGGAAAGAGAAGTTTAATTCTCCACAAAGGGAATTCAAAAACACAATTTGAACAATAAAGAGCTATTTGATAGATAGGGCTAACCATGAATTCTACAAATCACACCTTTAAGCAAATAATGACTTCAAAACTAATTTTAAAATGAAATCTAAGATTCGGGGAACACCCTATTTCCTCAAAAATTTTATTTCAAATGACTTAGAAAACATAAAAGATTCACTGATAATTGCAGTCATAGAAGAGGGAACACCTAACACATCTATGATTACAACTATACAGACCTTTAAGACAACTGTTCAAGCAAGGAAAATGGGCAAGATTAGAATAGACCTCCTTGACTCAGTATAAACAAAATATGCTTCAAAGGGGGACTTCAATAACAACCTTTAAATGGCAGCAGACAAGCAAGGAGAGCCATAAATCATGTTGAAACCAACTATTCTAACTATTATAGAAATAAATGAGCATGAGGACCAAAGAGAGAGATTAAAGACTCTAAAATACCTCAGCAGAAGAAAACATAAAAAAGTGAAGGATGAACAGGTCTAAGGTACTTCCAAGAGTCATTTCTTAGCCTAAAACTTTCTATCCTACTGTAGTAAGAAATTATGAAACATAATGAAAATAGGAAAGACAACAGACAATTCATAATACATCACCAACAGCCAGGCTCAGGAATCCATTGATAGAGCCTTCTCAAGAACAAGCATGTCACAACATCATCAAGCTTCCAAGACTTCAATTTCTTCTTCAACTTCAACAGACTATATATTATTTCAGAGAGTTTTCAGTATTACAACTAGTGACCAACCAACCAACAATTTATCATCTTCTACAAAAGTATTTATAGAAGAATTAGGAGGTGAGATCTGATAAAATATCTCCCAGGGCAATTAATACAGACTAATGACTTCTCGGCCTTTGAGGGGCTCGAGGAAGAAGTGTACATATATTCTCACTGTATTAATTGATTTTCATTTAAGATTAAGCTCAGTGGGAGATTTTATTGACATTTAGGCTCTGTTTCAGGATGTAATAACTCTGCTGATATTTTTTGCATTAAGTTCCCTTAGTAGAATTAACTGTTTGGCTGCGTTAAGGAAAATATTTGATTTTGATCAATAACTTCGGCCTCTGTTTGAGTGCTTTGAGGCACAGGTGGCTTTGTGGTAGCTGAGAGGAATCAATTGGCCTCTGATGTGGAAGTGGAGGCCTTCTGTCTGATAAACACTTATGATTTACCTTTAATTGTGTTTTAATTTGGAGGATTAGGCTTTTGATAATAATTCTTGGCCGTAATCCCCAAAAATTCGTCTTCAATCTTCTGTTCTGGTGTATTTTGTCTCCGACACTGATACTCTTTTTAATTATTTTATTGTCTGTGACTTGTTGATGTGCAGTGCTACGTAGGGCTCACAAGGCATCAATGCCCATCAAGCATCGACGAGACGTGGAGTTCGAACCCTACGAACGGTTTGCTTTGATGAATCAAAGGCATGGGAATCGTCATTCCTGGCCTTTGGCCTTTCTTTAACATAATCGATAAATCATTAAACACCTGAAAAATACAAAACTAATTTAAAAAATCCTATGTTATTGGGTTTTACTACTTTAGAGGGTGTGGGGAGATGCGTGTTTGTTGGATGGCATCATCCAAATGTGTACATATGTTCGCAGATGTTAGAAAGAAGAGCAGAGGGAGAAAATATGTCAAAATCGTTGATCGCGTAGAGATCAACGGTGGGGATTATGCATTAAAATCCTCTTGGTAGAAGGCGGTGGGTGATGAAACCATGAGGGAAATATCTGGGACTGTCCAATCTGGACACGTAGACGGTCCAGATCCAATCCGAGGATCGCAATCGGTGGGGGAAAAAAAATGTTAAAAACACACCCGATGAAAATATCTGAAGCGATCAAATGTAGACCGTCGATCTGAAGATCAGATTGACAGTGGGAGATGCATCGGGAGATCGCAATTGACGGTTTTGAATAAAAAATTTTAAACGAGCCAACAGAAAAACTCTGATGCGATTATTTTGTGGCCGTAAATCTGTAGATTAGATCGACGGTGGAGGATGGATCGGGGAGGTTCAAAGGTGGGGGAAAGCTTTGCGATTGGAACGAATGAGGGCCGTTAGATCAAAGGAAGGAGGAAAGGAGATTGACGGCTTATGATTTATTGGGGAATGATCAATCAGGGAGGAGGAATATCATACGCGAAAATGTGCTTTTGACTATTGCTGATGCGATGATGCACAGGCCGTTTGATCGGTTCAAGATCAATGGCGGATATTGCTTCATAACTTGTATCAGTGGAAACCATTTATACCTTATGAAAACCAAAAATTTGATATAAACAAAGGTTTTATGCGTCAGGGTGGGTTTATATATACGAAATGGATAGGCGCCCGACTGCGGGGCCTTGGTCTATACGGAATGTAACAGACCCAGAGCTTATATAGGAGGGCCAATCGCAATTAGAGTTAGGGCCTTGTATTTTCGATCTAACCATTATTAAAATCTTTCGATGTGATTTAGCGCTCAGATGGCTCAGCGCCTCGTTCTAGCACCAGGGCATATAATGGGGAAGTCGTTTGGATTTAGTCCAAAGGGGCTTAAACCCATAGTCAAAATACTTGTTTTTTATGATATTTTCAAGATGTTTAGATGGATTTGGGGGTTTCAGTAGAGTTTAAAAAGGAGTTTTAAACTCTGTAAAGAGGGTTTTATTGAAAGGAGAACAGGGGAAAATGAAAAATAGAGGAATTTATGGGAGTGAAAGGGGTAAAAAATGAAGGTTAGTTTTGTGGTGGAAGGAGGGGAAAATGGCCTTTGCAGCATTATTTTGTCTTTGAAATCAACAGAATTTCTGAGTTTTGAAATGGGAACAACAATGAAGATTTGGACGGAGGAGATGATGTATTCAAGAGTATTCAAGAGATAACATTTTTTAGCAATAAAATTTGTTCCTTGAAGGCTCCAAAAAATGTTTTAGCCACCATTTGATATGACAAATTTTATAGGTGGCTAACAGTGGCTCCACTTGGGAATGGTGCCTTCTCGAAGGCATCAAGAAATTTAGACCTACATTCTCTGGGAGGTTGATCAGTGCCTCATCCATTGGGTTGCCTTTATTTTATTGAATGATCTTCTTTTGCTCTGGAAATTCTAACAGCCATGGAAAACATTGGATCTTTCATCAACAAGATTTCTACCTACCCAATCCTACTGATCTAGCATTTTTTCTTCCTTCGAGTGCACTTGGATTGGAAAAATCTCTTAAAATATTTTATTCTTTTGAAAATAAAAAACTAATCTAAATCTAATCTTATTCCTCCATGAAGTCAGATTAAGCAGTTGAGTTCATAAGATTCTCTACCTAACTATAGTCTGTTAGGATTAGACTATCTAACATACTTTTATTCTCTAAATTCAAAGATAGAAATTTAAAAGAAAACAAATCAGGATTGAACAGTCTAACTTGTTTCTGATCTATGGCATAAAAACAAGCTGCACATAGACTAAAATTGGTAGAAAATTTAAAACAAAATGCGAAGGCTTAAGATCTGAAAGTTTAAGAACATCCTTCTCTTTTTCTTCAGCTCTGATTTTATTTCTGTTTGAGTTGTTCTTTCCTTGTTCTCTGGTTCATATTTTGAGCATGTTTGAACCTTTATTTTCTAGCCTAATTTATCTATTGATAAGCCAAGATTAATTTTTTTGGCAAATCGACTTGACTAACCTATCAGCAGAAAATTTAAAACTATTTAGTCATGATTAAGCTGTATGACTAACTAGGAGTGTGTTTTTAGGAGTGGCATTTGAGCTTGCACACTTTCAGATTTTGTTTCTCTTTTTGGTATGGGGTTGTAACTTTCTTGTTTTACAATCTTCCCTCTTTTCTTTTTTCTATTATTTTTAGATTTTTATTTTTCTTTCAAGACAAAAAATCAACAACTAACTAAATGCTCAAAGCTCAGCTTTATTGACATTCTTATCTAACCTACTCTAACTTGGAATATTTACATGTTTTAGCTAATGAAATCTCTTTTCCAGTACAACCAATCTAGTAAATGATTCCATGATTGGTCCTTCTTCATCTCCTTGGGCAGGCTAGACAAACAGGGGCACTCCCATTCCTTTTGTTTTTTAGCAACAGTGCTAAATAATCTTCTTGCTTTTGGTAATACACTACTCCTAATGACCTTGATCCCTTCTTCAAATAGATTTAAGAAGTGAGCATAGGGATATGGAAATAATGTCTGGTGAAGAGTATTTGGAGGACATGGTTCTACCAGGATCATTTCTTCTTTCTTCACTGGATCAAGGTAAAGATTCTTTTGGGAAAGAACCTTTTCTTCATCTTCATTATTATCTGAACTGGAGGACTCATCATATATTGCAGTTTTGTCCTCTTATAGTCCTGGTATGCTCTAATTCAGTGGAATATAATTTGTGAAGATATCATCATGTTCTTGAGCAAGGGTATCTTTTATTACCTCAACCCTCTCAGGAGAAGGCCCCTTATCTTCATCCTGCTCAAGAAATTCCTCTTCCTTTTTAATCTCAACCTTACAACTAATAGATTGCTAATTCCCAATTATGTGAAAGCTATTTTTGATGGATTGGATTGGCTGATTGCTGCTCTCAAGCTGATGATAATGAAATTTGTGACACCAATTCACTGTTGGTTTCCCTGCATGATTAGTTTTTGTTTGAAGCTCATCATCATCATTAGATTGATCAAACGTTGAAAAATCATTAGTATACAAAATTTCACCAATCAAACATATTAGGTTATCAGTTTGTTCCTCTTTGAGCTTTTCTATAACTGTGTTTTCTGATTCAAGACAACAAGGTTCAGTAAGTAGATGAGTAGAAGTTTTTTTTTCAAATGGAGGTTTGGAGGTTGGCTATCTGTTTAATATTAGATCAATCTCTTCTTCTGTTAAGAGACAAGGAATTGTATTTTTTCTTAGGAAAAATGTATAGCGGTCTTCTTGAGCCTCTTCCAATGGATCTCCATTTGAGTTTGTAGGGGAACTTTGAGGTTTCTCTTATGTTTCCTAGTCTATCTCAGTTCTGAACAACTCCTCATGATTTTTGTGACAGATATTTAAAATATGGGATTCGATAGTTGTTTCTAATATATTATCAGGATTCCATTCTTCTTTAATCATTTGAAATGAGTCATGACATAAAGGCAGAGAATCTGGTTGTGTTGTTTCTTCTCCTATTTCAAATTTTGTGGGTTCAAAATGGCTTATGTTTTCCTCAAGGCACTACTCACTATTAGTTTTTGCAATCTGGTCATGAATTAAGATATTAAGATATAGGTAGATAATCAGGAATTTCCTGACAACCTTCTTCATTGCTTTCTTTGTAATCTTTTTCATCACACATATCTTGTAATTTTTGGGTTTGTTCTTGATTTGAAAGGATCATGGGCTGCTCTAGATCATCAATATTCAAATTAGCCTCATTCCATTCAATTCTTTTGCCAAGAATATACACTATCTTTTCCATCATGACCAACAATTTTTCTTTATTGTTTTCTCTATAGTATCTCTCACCTTCTTCTATAAAGTCTTTATCATCATCTATATATTTCTCATTGTCTAGGTCTTGTAATGGTTGAGTTTGTGTTTGATCTAGGAAAAACATCGGTTTCTCTGGATAATCAACATCTATATCATCCTCATGCTTTCCAAATATTTTATCAAGTATGTACACTCTTTCCCAATTAAGTCTAATAATGTGTTTATTTTAGCTTCTTTGTCCATACTTGGATCCATGTTTGTAATAAGAGGTCACTGTGTCTTTCTAACAGGTTCAGAGTTCTTTAACAATGGATTCATTAGGTCTTTTGGAAGGTGTGGAGTTGCAAGGTGGAAGATTTTGAACTTTTTTGTCCATAACAACATGATTTGGTTTTCTCAATGCATTCCCAATGAGTTTACAAAGACTGGAAGGGTAATAGGCCTACTGGAGGCCAGAGGAGTCACCAGGTGGAAAATTTTTAGCTTTTGTGAAGGTAAAATGTTTTATGGTTCCACCACCATGTTTATTGTGAAGCCAAACTAAATATTTTGGGTTTTTTCTGATTTTATATGGTTTGTTAGAAATACTAAAGAGTTTATAAGAGCTTGCTATGCAACTATGAATTCAGTGGTCCCATCATGATCGCCATTATGTTGGTGTCCCATGTTTTGATAGTTTGGAAAATCAAAAGATAAGGCAACATCAGAATTAATCTTTAGAGTTACAGGATCTAGTCCTCCTGTTCTCAGAGAGGGATCTCTCAATTTTTTTTTTTGCAAAGGTTTATCTTGTGTGCCTTGAGTATAGGTTTTAGACTAGTTATTAAGTGCAGGGGTTTTTTTGTTTGGTTGGTTGGTTAAATTAGTACAGCAGAATATGAAAGGTCTAGGAAAGATAGGTAGAAGGAAGAAGTGTCAGTTCCATTGGGAAATGGAGTCAAAATGAAGTTGGTAACAAGCTCATAAGTGGATATGGGATATCAAAGGGCAAATCTAACTTGGCCACAGGATCCTTTAGTTTCTGAATGAGATGGACATCAATGATTTGGAAAGAGAAGTTTAATTCTCCACAAAGGGAATTCAAAAACACAATTTGAACCATAAAGAGTTATTTGATAGACAGGGCTAACCATGAATTCTACAAATCACACCTTTAAGAAAATAACGACTTAAAAACAACTTTTAAAATGAAATCTAAGATTCGGGGAACACCCTATTTCCTCAAATATTTTATTGCAAATGACTTAGAAAACATAAAATATTCACTGATAATTGCAGTCATATAAGAGGGAACACCTAACACATCTATGATTACAACTATAAAAACCTTTAAGACAACTTTTCAAGTAAGGAAAAAGGGCAAGATCAGAACAGACCTCCTTGGCTCACTATAAACAAAAGATGCTTCAAAGGGAGACTTCAATAACAGCCTTTAAGTGGCAGCAGACAAGCAGGGAGAACCATAAATCATGCTGAAACCAACTATTCAAACTGTTGTAGAAATAAACAAGCATGAGGACCAAAGAGAGAGATTAAAGACTCTAAAATACCTCAGCAGAAGAAAACATAAAATAGTGAAGGATGAACAGGTCTAAGGTGCTTCCAAGAGTCATTTCTTAGCCTAAAACTTTCTATCCTACTGTAGTAATAAATTATGAAACATAATGAAAACAGGAAAGACAATAGACAATTCAAAATACATCACCAACAGCTAGGTTCAAGAATCCAATGATAGAGCCTTCTCAAGAACAAGCATGTCACAACATCATCAAGCTTCCAAGACTTCAATTTCTTCTTCAACTTCAATAGACTATATATTATTTCAGAGAGTTTTCAGTGTTACAACTAGTGACCAACCAACCAACAATTTCTCATCTTCTATAGAAGTATTTATAGAAGAATGAGGAGGTGAGATATGATAAAAGATCTCCCAAGGCAATTAATACAGACTAATGACTTCTTGGCCTTTAAGGGGCCCGATGAAGAAGTGTACAGATATTCTCACTGTATTAATTGATTTTCATTTAAGATTAAGCTCGGTGGGAGATTTTATTGACTTTTAGGCTCTATTTCAGGGTGTAATAACTCTGCTGATATTTTTTGCATTAAGTTACCTTAGCAGAATTAACTGCGTGGCTGCGTTAAGGCAAATATCTGATTTTGATCAATAACTTCGGACTTTTTTTGAGTGCTTTGAGGCACAGGTGGCTTTATGGTAGCTGAGAGGAATCAATTGGCCTCTGATGTGGCGGTGGAGGCCTTCTGTCTAATAAACACTTATGATTTACCTTTAAATATGTTTTAATTTGGAGGATTAGGCTTTTGATAATAATTCTTATCCATAATTCCCACAAATTCGTTTTCAATCTTCTGTTCCGGTGTATTTTGTTTCCGACACTGATACTCTTTTTAATTATTTTATTTTCTGTGTCTTTTTGATGTGCAGTGTTGCGCAGGGCTCACAAGGAATCAATGCCCATCGAGCATCGACGAGAAATGGAGTTCGAACCCTGCGAATGGTTTCCTTTGATGAATCAAAGGCATGGGAATCGTCATTCCCGGCCTTCGGCCTTTCTTTAACATAATGGATAAACCATTAAAAGCCTGCAAAATACAAAACTAATTTAATAAATCCCGCGTTATTGGGTTTTACTGCTTCAGAGGGTGTGGGGAGATGCGTGACCATTGGATGGAATCATCCAACTATGTAGATGTGTTCGCAGAGGTTAGAAAGAAGAGCAGAGGGAGAAAATATGTCAGAATCGTTGATCGCGCAGAGATCAATGGTGGGGATTACGCATTAAAATCCTCTTGGTAGAAGGCGGTGGGTGATGAAACCATGAGGCAAAGATCTGGGACCGTACGATCTGGACACGTGGACGGTCCAGATCCAATCGAAGGATCTCAATCGATGGGGGAAAAGAAAATGTTAAAAATGCACCCGATGAAAAGATCCGATGCGATCACATGTAGACCGTCGATTTGAAGATCAGATCGACGGTGGGAGATGCATCGAGATATCGCAATTGATGGTTTTGAATAAAATATTTTAAACAAGACGACATAAAAACTCTGATGTGATGATTTTTTGGCCGTCGATCTGAAAATCAGATCGACGGTAGAGGATGGATCGAGGAGGTTCAAAGGCGGGGGGAAGCTTTGCGATTGGAACAAATGAGGGTCGTCGGATCAAAGGAAGGTGGAAAGGAGATCGACGGCTTAAGATTGATCGAGAAATGATCAATCAGGGAGGAGGAATATCATATGCGAAAATGCGCTTTTGAATATTGCCGATGCGATGATGCGCAGGCCGTTTGATCGGTTCAAGATCAACGGTGGAGATTGCTTCATAACTTATATCGGCGGAAACCCTTTATACCTTATGAAAACCAAAAACTTGATATAAACAAAGGTTTTATGCATCTGGGTGGGTTTATATATACGAAATGGAAAGGCGCCTGACTGTGGGGCCCTGGTCTATATGGAATGTAACAGGCCCAGGGCTTATATATGAGGGCTAATCGCAATCAGAGGTTGGGCCTTGTCTTTTCAATCTAACCATTATTAAAATCCTCTGATGTGATTTAGCACTTAGATGGCTCAGTGCTTGGTTCTAGCACCAAGGCATATAATGGGGAAGTGGTTTGGATTTAGCCTAAAGGGGCTTAAACCCATAGTCAAAATACTAGTTTTTTATGATATTTTCAAGATTTTTAGATGGATTTGGGGGTTTCGGGGGAGTTTAAAAAGGAGTTTTAAACTTTGTAAAGAGGATTTTATTGAAAGGCGAATAGGGGAAAATGAAAAATAGAGGAATTTATGGGAGTGAAAGGGGTAAAAAATGAAGGTTAGTTTTGTGGTGGAAGGAGGGAAAAATGGCCTTTGCAGCAGTATTTTGTCTTTGAGATCAACAGAATTTCTGAGTTTTGAAATGGGAATAGCAATGAAGATTTGGACAGAGGAGATGATGTCTTCAAGAGTATTCAAGAGATACCACTTTTTAGAAATAAAATTTGTTTCTTGAAGGCTCCAAAAAATATTTTAGCCACCATTTGATATGAAAATTTTTATAGGTGGCTAACAGGTATATGCTTTACTTTGTAAGTGTCGGTATTGCGACACTTTGAAAGCATCGGTATTGCGACACTTTGTAAGCGTCGGTATTGCGACGCTTTGAAAGCGTTAGTATTGTGACATTTTGGAAAACGCCAGAAGAGCGATGGTTGTTTGGAAACGTCAGAAAAAGTGTCAGTATTGTGACACTTTGACAAAGCGTCAGAATTGCGACGTAATGGCTAGCCACATTTTGTCCAACCTCTAACTGTCACTCTTGCAATGACTATGTGTCGGAATAGCAAAGAAGTGGCCATCGGAAATTGGGCCAAATTTTCTAGTGATGGATGACATGGAAGCTAAGATCGATGAAAAATGGAAAACATAAAGAATGATCTAAAAGTATACATCTAAGGTTTGGAAAAGTTGATACAAGAAATGTTTCCTATTGGAAAAGAGATAGTAGAGGAAACTCATGATGAGAACAAAATAAATGTTAATCGTGATTTCATAAACTCTAATGTTGGATGGAAGAACCACCATATTCCAAAGATGGATATGAAGAAGTTTGATGAAGGATCCCGTAACATGGATACTATAGATGGAGAAATATTTTGATCTCAATAATGTGCAAAACACACAGAAGGTATGCATTGAAACTTTACATTTAGAAAAAAATACATTTGTATGGTATCGATCGCTTTTCTCCTGTAAAAAAATTGTCACTTGGTAAATTATTATAGAGGAAAGGATAGCACATTATGAGGATACAAAAAGAAACACCTTCTTTAGTCGATTGATAAATCTCAAACAAAAGGGTTCAGTGGTGGAGCACATTGAAGACTTCCAAAAATTGAATATAAGGGTAACTGATATTCTAGAGGAACAGAGGATTGATGTCTTCGTAGGGACTTTAAAGGATAACATCCAACATGAAGGTTGCGTTTGGGAACCTGATTCATTGGAAAAGGTATTCATATTGGGAAGAAAAATTGAATGTAAAATTATGGCGACAAGGAATCCTACCACTCACATATATAAATATGGAACTGTTGATACTCATAGATTTCCACAACCTACAAGGTTGACACCACAAAAATTGGAAGAATAAAGAGAAAAAGGGCTTTGCTACAGTTGTGATAGTAAATACACTAAAGGTTATAAATGTGCTGAGAAGAAATTATTTTACATATATTGTGAAGAGGAAGAAGAAAATGAACAAGAATCTTCAAAAGGAGAGGATATTCACCAGGAACCAACCCTAGAAGAGGAAGAAATGAGTCCGACCATATCATGTAATGCATTGGCAGGAATTACCACTCCTGAAACTCTCAATATAGAAGGACATATCAAGAAGAAAAAGGTAATGGTGTTGATTGATTCGGCTAGTACCCATAATTTTATTCATTGTAAGGTAGCCAAGGAATTGAATTGTTTCATATACCCAACACCAAAGTGTTAAGTTATGGTTGCAAATGGAGGAACTATAAATTTCTCTAGAAAATGCCACAATATCAAGCTAACCATGGGGGAATATGTATTGAATGTCCAATTATTTCCATTCCAATGGGAGGTGCTAATGTTGTACTAGGAGTACAATGGTTACAATCTTTCAGGGCGGTAGCTTTTATTTTTCAAGAACTTTTCTTGATTTTTTTTCAAAAGGAAAGGAAGTCGAATTACTAGGTATCGGAGGGAAGCTAGGAAATATAATAAGCTCTAATTTCATGACAAAGATTCTGAATAAATAACAATGAGGCGTAATTGCACAATTATGCTCACTAAAAGTTCCAAGATCAAATTCATCTATTTTTGCAGATCTCCAAAAATACTTGGACAATCATTCCAAGGTGTTTGAAACTCCCAAAGGACTCCCACCTATTCATGATCATGATCATTCTATTCATTTGATTCCAGGAAGTGTTCCTCCAAACATCAGGTCTTATAGATATCCTTATGTCCAAAAGAGCGAAATTGAACGTATGATTGCATAAATGTTAGAGGCTGGTATAATTCAACCTAGTCAAAGTTCTTCCTCTGCTCCAGTAGAATTGGTGCACAAGAAGGATGGATAATGGCGCATGTGTCTAGATAATAGGGAGATCAATAAGCTCACAATTAAAGATAAATTTCCCATTCCTGTGATTGATGAATTATTGGATGAATTACATGGAGCAATTTATTTTACCAATTTGGATATTTGTTCAGGATATCATCAAATTAGAATGAAGACAGAATATATTCCAAAAATAGCATTTCGAACTCATGAGGGTCATTATGAATTTTTTGTCATGCCTTTTGGCCTTACCAATCCATCTTCTACATTTCAAGGCTTGATGAATTCCATTTTCAAACCCTTCCTTACATAATTTGTGCTAGTATTTTTTGATGATATACTAATCTACAACAGGTCTTGGAAGGATCATGTTCAACATGTTAATAGGGTGCTGAAACTATTGCAGGAGAAAAAATTATATGAAAAAACATCCAAATGTTCCTTTGGAGTACAAGAGGTGGATATCTGGGTCATATTTTATCTCACGAGGGTGTTAAGGTAGACCCTAAAAAAATTAAAGCCATTAAGGAATGGAAAGTTCCCATAACCATAAAGAAGTTGCAAGGATTTCTTGAGTTAACAGGGTATTATCGCAAGTTTTTTTAAAAATTATGGTAGAATAGCAGCACCTCTAACAACATTATTGAAGAAAGATGCACTTTCATGGAATCCTGAAGCAACTAAGGCCTTTGAACATCTTAAAGAGGAAATGTACCTAGCACCAGTCTTAGCTACACCAGACTTCCCAAAAAAAATTATTGTGGAATGTGATGCCTCGGGAAATGGAATTGGTGTTGTTTTAATGCAAGAAGGAAGACTCATTGCTTTTGAAACTCGTCCAATCAAAGGAAAGTATTTAGAGAAAGCTATTTATGAGAAGGAAATGTTAGCAATACTACATGCACTAAAGAAATGGTGACCTTACCTAATGGGAAGACACTTCAAGGTAAAAACTAATCATGATAGTCTTAAACACTTTTTGGAACAAAGACTATCTTCAGAAGAGCAGCAAAAATGGGTCACAAAGATGTTGGGTTATGACTTTGAAATAATCTACAAAAAATGGAAGCTAAATGTTGTTGTATATGCACTCTCAAGAAAGAATGAAGAGGTGGAAGCATTGCTTTGTGCCCTTTCTATTATCCAATTAGATTGGATAATCAAAGCAAGGGATGAATGGAAGAAGGACAATGAAGTGTGGACACTCATTAAAAAGTTGTATTAAGATACTAGGATATCTGATACATTTAGTTTGAAAAATGATTCCTTATGGTCCAAATATCTCTTATATCTTTGTAAGAATTCCCAACTAAAACAAACGATTTTTTTGAAATTGCACACTTCTCCTTTAGGAGGACACTCAAGATATTTAAAAAATTACTACAGGGTGAAAAAATAATTTTTTTTGGGATGGCCTTAAATCTGATATTCAAAAGTTTGTGGTGGAATGTTTGGTTTTCCAGCAAAATAGTGTTGAGATGATTAAGACCCCGGGTCTTCTACAACCTTTATCCATTCCAATTCAACGTTGGGAGGAGATTTCAATGGATTTTATCATAGGTTTACCTATATCCGAAGGAAAGAGTGTCATCATGGTGGTAGTTGATAGACTTACCAAGTATGCACACTTTTGTGCATTATCTCATCCATTTAAAGCAATTACAGTTTCTACTACATTTATGGACACAATTCAAAAGCTACATGGAAACCCCAAGATTATTGTGAGAAATAGAGATCCCATTTTTACTGGAAATTTTTGGACAGAGTTATTTTCTTGTTTGGGTAATAAATTATCTCATAGCTCATCTTATCATCCTCAATCCTATGGTGAAATTGAGATAGTGAATAAATGTCTG
The DNA here is from genome assembly GCA_034641835.2 of Pinus albicaulis. Taxonomy (NCBI): domain Eukaryota; kingdom Viridiplantae; phylum Streptophyta; class Pinopsida; order Pinales; family Pinaceae; genus Pinus; species Pinus albicaulis. The sequence goes on along the minus strand of CM076570.1, from coordinate 900,945,358 downwards.
GAAGGATATCTTCATTTTTTTGTATCTGATAAACAAACACAATGGGTCAAGTGGTTACCTCTCGCTGAATGGTGGTATAACACTTCCTTCCATATTGCAGCAAAAATCACCCCATTTATGGCCCTTTATGGATATCATCCACTGTCCATCACATCATCTTTAATAGAAAATTATAAGGTTCAAGAAATGGAAGATCACATCGAGAATCAACAAGAATTTCTCCAACTCTTAAAGGATAACCTAAATTTGGCACAAAATCAAATGAAACAATAGCCAGATCAACATCGCAGCGAGAGAAATTTTGATGTAGGAGATTGGGTAACTTTACTGCTACAACCATACAAACAAATGTCCCTCAAGCAATCTAAGAAGGATAATAAATTATCGCCAAATTACTATGGTCCTTACAACGTGTTGCAAACTATTGGTACTATGGCATACAAATTGGAGCATCCTGCTTCTTCGCGAGTGCATCCAGTTTTCCATGTTTCATGCTTAAAGAAGGTTGTAGGTGAAAATCTTCCAGTCCAAACAATATTGCCAGAACTTGATGAGGAAGGAAAAATCATATTGGAACTTGAAGCGGTCATGGAAACAAGAACTCGATAGCTATGAAATCATCAATTTCATAGTATCTCATCAAGTGGAAGAACTTACCCACTGAAGATTCTAAATGGAAGGATACTAATTTTATACAGAAGCACCCAGAGCTACTCAAGCATTCAGGACAACACTTGTTTGAAGGAGAGGGGCATGTTGGGTCCCTATATTACTAGTTTAGTCCCTTATTATTATTAGTGTATCCCCCTTATTGTTATTTTTTATTGTTGTACCCCTGTAACCCCAATATTGTTATTATTGTGCCCTTACATTATTATTGTTAGGTCGGCTAGGATTATATTGTGGCCCCATGGGCTCCTATATATAGAAGGGGGTTTTTATCATTTGTATCATCCAAGAATCATTAATTTATGTAATGTATTGGAGGTTTCCCTCTCAAAGTGGCTGATTTCTAAGACGTTGATCTCTCTTTTCTTCTATTTTTGGAGCTGGTTTCATAACAAGAACAAGAACAACCCCTCTGTGATGAATCATATTGAGGGAAATGATCAACCACCCACTGTGGTTTCCTTCTTAAACGGCATGGCCCTAGAATTGGTCGTACCATATCTTAGCTCAACCATTCACAGGGAAGGGGCAGTTTCCCTTTTTCATGTGGGTGGTAAAATATATGTGAAGAAACCCATGGGAAACAAAGGAGATTATGCCTTGACAAGGATTGAATCATTACCACCAGAAATTTAGTTATTGGACTAAAGTCTATTTTAGGAGAAATTGTATTTCGGAAACCTCTATTAAAGGAAATAAGACAATGTGAGAGTTTAGCGTTCCCATGCAAAATAAAGAGGATGAACTTCAATTGACATGAAGATGTATAAAAGCTCCAAAAGCTTAAATTTTTTTAGGATAATAAGGGGAAAATTAACATGGAGCTCGGGGAAAAGTACATATAATACAACGATGTAGTGAAGTGTTGATGAGAAAATCTAAAGGAGATCTGAAGTTGCTATAAAGTAAAATAATGTTGATTTGAAATAAAATATTTAAATTCTAGAGAACCATAATTGGATAACTATTGTGAAATTAACTGGATAGTGATATTAATTGGATCAAAGAAATAAAGGAAGAAAGGTTGTTGCAGAGTAGGAGGAAGAACTACAATTGCGTGAGGATGTATAAAAGCTCAATTTTTTGAGGAGAATAAGGGGAAAATTAACTATGGAGCCCGGGGAAAAGTATATATAATACAACGATGTAGTGAATTTTTGATGATGAAATATCAGGGAGATTTGAAGTTGCTATGAAGTAAAATAATGTTGATTTGAAACCAAATATTTGAATTCAAGAGAACCATAATTGGAGAACTATAGTGAAGTTAATTGGATCAAAGAAATAAAGGAAGAAAGGTTGGTGGAGAGTAGATATGAGTAGGTATGAGAATTAAAAAATTATTTCAACAATATTTTAATTAAAGAGCCTTAGATATAAGTGTGAAAATTTTGATGAAAGAGGGATTTCATTGACTAACAAGTAGGTTCTTTCAAATCAGTGGGGGCTAGTGCTTCCAACAGTTTGGCTCCTACAAATTATGGGAATTGGTGCTTCTAGCAAGTTGGTGCTTGTAAATAAAAGGGTGTTATAGCCCCTTGTAGGTTGGTGCCTACATAATTTGATGTAATTTGGAGTTGGATTTTACATTTTACATCATAATTAAAATTAATTTTTCGATTTCTCCCATATGGATTTCCAATCAAAATTATTGTGTCAAATATTTATGTGAATGGTGCACCAATTTATATTATAATATCGTTGAGTATGTTAATTTCGATAAATAATTGTTAAAAGTGTTAAAATATTGTTTCAGCCCCTCTCAATATTTTCTTTGTTTCGAACAAAAACATTGAACAATTACTTTCACTATGTTTCATTTTGGTCCTTTTTTCGATATACTTTTTAATCAAATTTCTTGAGGTCCAAATGGAAACTTTTATTTTTCAAGTTTTTCACTTGAAAAGAGGTTTTCACCTAGAGAGGTTTGATATCTCTTGACCCTTGCTAGGTCGGTGGTTAAGATGGATATATTCTAGTTATTATTAAAATGTAATTGGATATAGTATGTGTGGTTTAAATAAATGTTATTATCTTTTTTTAACTAAACTCAATTACGACATGTGATATATTTAAGCTAATAGTAAGTATATATTTATAATGGATTCGAACCTTGTTATTTGAGTCTATTTGAAACCCAAACACATAGCCACATATAAAAAATTAAAATAAATCTAAAATTTAAATGTCACAAGTTCAAAACTCCATGGGAAAAAATCTAGTCATGCTAAAGGATGGTGTGGCTCAGGTAACATGTGATCTTATGGTGATTTTGATGGCTTAGATGCCTCTAGGTATGTTATGGTGATTTTGATGGCTGAGATGCATCTAGGTATCTTATGTTGATTTTCATGGCTTAGATGCTTCTAGGTTCTCACTACTCAAGCCACAAGCTAGAGGTGCCAATCATTTCAGAACTTACACAACCTAGCAAACAAAAAGAAATTAAAAATAAAGAAACATACATTTATCAAAAAATATGAAAAAAATATATATTTAAAAAATAAGTATATTAATTTTATTTATATGTAAAAATAAGTTAAATTTTAAAATGTCAAATATAAAAACATATAAAATAAATATTCTAATTTTATTTTTATACCAATTTAATTTAATTTAATAATTTATTTTTTTAAAGATAAAATTAATTAAAAATTCAATAAAATTAGAAAATCGAATATATATATATATATATATATATATATATATATATATATATATATATATATATATATATATATATATATATATATATATATATATATATATACACACACACACTACAATTAATGTTAAAATAAAGAATATTAAATAAATGAATACTATATAAATTTTAGGTAACATTAATCATCATTTTATACCTGTATAATTTTATTATATATTTATTTGGAATTTAATATAATAAATTTTAGTTTTAAAATTTCTAATGATCATTATCATTTGAAATCATATTATTAATTATTTATATATTTTAATTTATTATAAATTTTAAATGATATGAATTTAATTTATAATTATAGTAACCATTATAGGTTCATCTTAACTATGAATCTACCAAGTGTTAAGAGAGATCAAATCTATCAAAAAAACAAAAATTTCAATTTTGAACGCAAGTGTGTTGGTTCTTAAATACAGTAAAAGTGTGTAATATCCCAAATTGGGATGCAGCAATACATGAACACAAAAATGAAAGAGTTGCAGAAATTTGTGTCATAAATTGTGTATAGAACACATTTGAATCATATTATGATTATAGCAGAAAAACTATTCCTTCATGCATTGTCTCCAAGTGGGAAAAGGCAGCAATATGGACCATAAAAACGTTATTCGTAGGAAATTGCACTATAATAAGGAGAAATAACACTTAGGTCCCTAAGCATATAGATTAAGGCCCTCACATACAAAAGAGGAACAGAAGAAAATCCCTTTTGACAAGTTTAACAAATCTCCCCCGTCCTCAAAATGTCTTAAAAACACCCAAACCGTATGACTTAGATTATGCAGAATTTCTGAAGTGCATGATAGTGTTATTCTGTGAGGGTTTCTACAAAATTATGATAGAAAATCATATATCTGGAGATTTATATAAAAATATGCTAAGAAAATAGAGATATGGCCTCCTTAATGCATTATAGAGATAACCCGACAAGGGTTTCTTGAAAGCTTGAGTACAAAATAGCAGATTTGAATATTCAGCTCTGAAATAACGTAGTATTGCTGCAAAATTACATAAATATAGCTTAACAATATGATAGAGGGATTATAATCCCTTCTTCTAGCTTTCCGGGTGAAGGGATGGCCCTTTCCCTTGGAAACTAGCTCAAGAACAAGCGCTTAAACCCTGTTGTTGTAGCTCTATGAAAAATGATGCAGTTCCTGCAAGGGACTATGCTCTAGGAGATGAGAGATGCTTTGGCCAAGGGAAAATATGTAAAATGAGCTCAGAAATCTTCCTAGATGATATCTTAAGAGAAGGAAAGCTTCCTCTACTAAGAAACATACCCGGAAGTGGTGTTATCAATCCTCCACAACAACACCCTGCAACACAACACTATTCTCTGCAGAAATAACATTGTGACTGAAGACTGATGCTTGGCCTCAAGCTTGGATGTAGAAGAATTCAGCACAATTCTCTCCCAAGAGGCCTCTTAAGGGAAGAGGGGGGATTCCCGCTCGGGAACACCCAGTGCTAAACAGCACTGCAACCCTTATAAACAGCAAGAGGAAGCCAATTCTAAGTGGACCAATATGAAATGATAATCTAAAACATGAATAAAAAAGGCTCCCATCCTCTCCATATATATCAAGTGAACCTCTTCACATTGGGTTAGATCCATATTTTCCTCCAAGCTCATGCAAGTTTTCCTCCACTAAAACTTCATTGTACATCAAGGAGATTCAATGTATCTAGATAGCGTTGTTGACTTGGTCAAGGTTGACTGAATCAACATGATCGAATCCCTGTTCACACCCAAAGGTACTCAATTTAGCTGCTTATTCTTCCTCCTTTCACATTAGGAGTGTTATTATTCCTTCTAAAGAGGTTAATGGGCCTTCCTACCCATTTATTCACCTACCTAGTGATAAAGTCAACTATAATATTCCATTTATATGAAGGATAAATTTTTGGAATATTATAGTCCTCCCCTCCAAAATGTTGCTTGTACTTAAGCAAGTGTATAGGGAGAGAAAAATTTCTCCCCTCCTCCTCTTGTGGCTTCCTCATCAATAGTTTTGACCACAGCTCAACATAGTCTGAAATAAATCTGCCCTCCAATGATTCCTCCCAAGCATGCAAAACCAAATGGCTCACATCATGAAAAGGTGGAAGGTGTAAGGGGAAACCTTCTTGTTGTCCAATGGTCTCCTCAAGATAGGATTTATGAAAAGCATAAGGGATCTCATGACCAATGAGAGACTCCCAAACCCATGCTATCATCCAAATAAAATGAGCCATTCTAGGTAGCTCATCAAAAGAATCCTCAACCCTTGGTGTATTCAATGTGTTGGGGCTGCATAGAGAGATTATATTTTCCCATATAAGTTGTTTCTCTCTCCATTTATTGTAAGTATGGGGCTATTTCTGATCTTCAGCTAAAATTTCATGGCCTCCAAGAATGGCCCAAGTTACCCCACCAAATAAATCAGACAGAAAGTGCCTCCTCCAAGAACTCAAGTTCTTCAAATGGCTCCTCCCACATGAAGGAAAGAGATGTGATGTGGCAATCATGGTTTGCCCATTTTTTCCCCTGAAACATACAACATGTAAAGTAGGGAGAATCATACTCCCAATGGGCATGTTCAACTCATCCTGCACTCTCCAAACAAAGCTACCCATGAACATAAGAATATCAGCAATACATGGAAGCAAAAACCAATGACAAAAAGTTTCCATATGACAACCGGAGAGTGGATCATAGTTCCTCACATGGAACCAATGCAGTGCATCCCTTGCCTGCATCAAAAAAAGTAATAACAAGTGCTTTCCCAGACACTTGTTTGCTGCCACAGTCATCCTATAAGATGGAATCATGAATATAGAATGTGGTGTCAATGGTTCACACCAAGAATCATGTGGCCTCCCCCACAAACCACCAATAACATAGCCAACCTCAATGCTACAAGTGGCTCCAAGTACATCATCATATAATATGCAAGAAGGGATAATCCTCCTTGGTACAACATGCTACTCATATAAAATAAACAAGTACAAATAATGATGAGAAATTGTACCTTCTCTACCATGTACTTTGGTCCTTGAGCTGAAATGGCTCAACTAAAAATGCTCCCTTACCTCCAATGAGTAGGGAAGTGACTATGACATCCTCTCTATCACCATCTGGGCTATGCATCTCTTCATATGCTGAAATATGTCATGCTGGATGCCCTCCCAAGTGAACTCCTCCATCAAAGAATGATATCCATCAAAGTGCATGGAAAAGAAGTCCGCATGTGCTGCATGTAGCAGCTTCTTCTTGAGCTGAGAAGCTCTAGTCAAGAAGATTCTGCCATAAGAATATATGACCACATCATCCACCATGTACTTATCATCTCCATCCGGGTCATCATGAATCATGCAAGCACCAAGATCCTTGGAGTACTCTACCAAGAGTTTAGATATCCAATATGGATCAATCCTCCTAAGAGACAACGCTGATGATATGGAATGTGAAGCTCTCCTCATGTTGTTGTCTACTCCTTTGAAATCCATCATGCCAAAGTCATCCTCCAAAATGCTTCCATGCCCATTATGCAGCTACTCATGCTCAAATAGAAGTAGTGCTCTTTGGAATTTGGCCTCCCATGAGAAGCTATCATCCAAAAATAACATCCTGATCTGGGCCAATGCAAGCATGAGTGGCCTCCATCTACTCCAAATTATGGAGGATTCCTTCGTCAAAGGAAGTATCCTATGTTTCTCCAAATCCATGGAGCAGCTCCCTTGCACCGTGAAGGTGCCATCCTCCATCATTGGAGCAACTTATGTCAGTGCAGTATGTGTAGTGAGAGTAGGTAGTGCTGAAAATGGGATAATGTCTCCCTCCTCCTTAAGTATATCCCAAACTCTCTATGCTGTAATAGACCCCTCCAAGGTCTTCACCCCTCCATAATCTAAGAGTGGTGAACCAAACGTCAAGATGTCTCTCACCCAATCTAGATATGGTGGCCTCCCGGGTGGAATGCCCCCATGTAATGAGACATCAATGTCAAGAGTAGACTGTGCATATGGATGGACAATATTGTCCTTGCCCTCACAACGTAAATCAATCCACCTATTCCTTGCATAATTTATCTAAAATAGATAGGGTTGTGTGCTCCTTATCAAGTGATGCTGACCTTCCACCCTACCTTCTCCTTCCAACTGCAATGTCTCACAATCATGCTGCTCATTGATTATGCTTTGTCCTCCATATGTGAGATCCTGGGGAACTTCTTGCAATGATACAAGAAATCCTTTTGTTGAAGCATGTGCTCCTCCTTCCTCTGCATGAGGTATTGGATATTCTCTAGATGTGATAGCGCTGTTGTCCCCATCCTTCTCTTCCTCTTCGATATGAATGGGAGGTACTTGCTCAAAAGGAACCTTCATGCCCTCTTGTCCAAAAACATGAAACAGAGACCTTGCCTCCAGCAAAGTGTTATGCAATATGTGAGCTTCTCCAACAATTTTCTGAAATGGATTTGAGTTTAGAGGTTCTTCCAATCCATGCAAAATTTTTGTTTGTTTTGGTTTGTTTGGCTCCATCAATAATGTTCCAGATTTTTTTCCATCAAACCTTTCCACCAATCTCTTAGTGAACTTTGCAAAAGAAGAAGTATTGGAATTTTTTAATGAAAATTACTCAAATATCCACCAACAATAGGCCTTACCTTCAAAATGTAGTGCTACAACTTTGATAGCTTCATCTTCAGAAATTTGGTGGTGCTGCAAATAGGTGTGTAACTCCTCCACCCAAGCTTTGGCTGAACAAGTTGAGGATCCATCAAAGGCAGATAGAGAAAATCTATCCATGTCATTCTACTTGCTCCTCTCCACCTTGATCTTGCAAAACTCTTGGAAAGTGATATGATCTCTAAAATTCTCAGTTTGAGATTCATACTCTTGAAGAAAATTACTAAGAGTTTCCCTCCTTGGAATTTCCTCTTCTTTCATCTCTCTCATAGTAGATCTAGGCATTTGACTGCACTTTGTATCATAGTGTCTAGTTGCATGCTCACACCTATCATGTGCAAACCTATATTTGGCTCTAGATCCAAACTCCTTTGAAGATTCCATCTCCCTTCTTATTTGCTTTGGATCTCCTTGAATGCTCTGTATATATTTTTGAAGAAGCTTTGAGAGCCTCTCCTCCTTCCTTCCGCACATAATGGAGTCTTCTATTTTCTGTACATCTCCCCTTTTCTTGATGGCATAATGGCTGAGATCCATAGGCTGAGCCAAGATTATGCTTCGATACCACTATAATATCCCAAATTGGGATGCAGCAATACATGAACACAAAAATGAAAGACCTGTAGCAATTTATCTCATACAATTTGTATAGCACACATTTCCATCATATTATGAGCATAGTAGCAAAACTATGCCTTCATACATTATCTCAAAGTGGGGAAAAGCAGCAATATGGACCATAAAAATGTTATTCCCAGGAAATTACGCTATAATAAGGGGAAATAACACTTAGGTCCCTTAGCATATATATTTAGGCCCTTACATACAAAATAGGATCAGAAAAAAAATCACTTTTGACAAGTTAAACAGATCTCCTAGCCTCAAAATGTCTTAAAAACACCCAAATCCCATAACTTAGATTATGCATAATTTCTGAAGTGCATGATAGCGTTATTATGTGAGGGTTTCTACAAAATTATGATAAAAAATAATAGATCTAGAGATTTATAGAACAATATGCTAAGAAAATAGAGATTTGGCCTCCTTAATGCATTATAGAGATAACCTGACAAGGGTTTCTTGAAAGCTTGAGTAAAAAAGAGCAGAATGAATATTCAGCTCTGAAATAATGTAGTATTACTGCAAAATTACATAAATATAGTTAAATAATACAATAGAGGGATGAGAATCCCTTCTTCTAGCTTTTCGAGTGAAGGGATGGCCCTTTCCCTTGGAAACTAGCTCAAGAACAAGGGCTTAAACCCTGCTACTCCAGCTCTATGAAAAATGATGCAGTTCCTGCAAGGGACTGCACTATAGGAGATGAGAGATGCATTGGACAAGTTACAAGATGTGAAATGAGCTCAGAAACCTTCCTAGCTAATCCCTCAATAGAAGGAAAGCTCCCTCTACTAAGAAACAAACCCGGAAGTGGTGTTATCAATCCTCCACTGCAAAACCCTACAAAAAAACACTATTATCTGTAGAAATAATGTTGTGACTAAATAATAATGCTTGGCCTCAAGCTTGCATGTGGAAGAATTCAGTATAATGCTCTCCCAAGAGGCCTCTCAAGGGAAGAGGTGGGATTCCTGCTCGGGAACACCCGGTGCTAAAAAACACTGCAACCCTGCTAAACAGCAAGAGGAAGCCAAGTCTAAGTAGACCAATATCAACTAATAATCTAAAACATGAACAATAAAGGATACCATCCTCTCCATATATAGAAAGTGAACCTCTTCACATTGGGTCCCATCGATATTTTCCTCCAAGCTCATGCAAGTTGTCCTCCACTGAAACTATGTTGTACATCAAGGAGTTTCAATGTATCTAGACAGTGCTATTGACTTGGTCAAGGTTGGCTAAATCAACATGATCCAATCCATGTTCACAACCAAAGGAGCTCAATTCATCTGCTTATTCTTCCTCCTTTTGCATTAGGAGTGTTAGTATTCCTTCTAAAGAGGTTAATGGGCCTTCCTACCCATTTATTCACCTACCTAGAAATAAAGCCAACTATAATATTCCATTTAGATGAAGGCTAAATTTTTGGAATATTACAAAGTGTTTCTCTGCCGAGTTGGGAAGAACATATCCTAACTAACAAAATACTTTGATTTTTATTGTCCTCCATCGAATCAACTTTGATTTTTGTTGTCCTCCATCCAATCTCATGTCGTTTGACCATTCAATTCTTCATTTTATGATATAATTTACCTACCCACTTTGAGATTGTACATGGTTTTCACTATAGTTACCAAGTTTGTCAGAATTGGGCCAAAAAATACGAAATTTCTCTGGTTCGATACAAATTTAGTATTATTCGCTAAAAATTCAACTCGGTTATTGTTTCATTAATAAAATATTAATTAAAATCTTAGAATTTTAACCATCCATGTGGTTAATTCGATTCCGTTGTGAGGATTGATGTTTAATTAATAAAATATTATTTACAAACGTAGAAGTTTAGCTACCTATGTGGTTTATTTATCCAATAAGAGAGGATAATAACCTCAATATTTACACAAATAGATAATAGTGGGATGAAGTTTACATATAAAGAAAAAGTATTTACATAAATATATAGTAAGGTAAGAAAAATAAACGAAAATGGAAAATCATATTGGAATAAGAAAGCTTACCATTTTCTAATTTCTTTTTTGTTTTTAAAAGCCTAAAAACATAAGAAATGTGAAAAGGAAGGTAGGAAAATACAAAAGAAAATGGAAAATCATAGTGGAATAAGAAAGCCTACCATTTTCTAATATCATTTTTTCTTTCAAAAGCTTAAAAATATTAGAAAATAGAAAAATAAAGAATATGTATGTTAATTTGTAATACATTTCTAATTATAAAAGGAGTGATTATTTTTGGGATTTTATATATATTTTAAATATGGTAATATTATTATGAATAATTTTAGATAAATAAGTTCTTAAACTAGAAAAGTATTTAAAATTTAAGTTTTGAAAAGAATATAATTTTTGAACAAAAGTGATAAGTGTGGTTTTTTTAAATTCAAAATAAATTCAAAAAATAGTAAGTGAAAGATATTGTTCTTATAAAGACGAAAATATTTAGGATGTATAGTCTTTAATTTTTTTCGAATTTAAAATATTTGATTCAAATTTTTGTCATATCATATCAAATTCGAATTCTAACTTTATAACTATGGTTTTCAAAACATTAAAATAAGCTATAGAAAATGTTACCCGGTTGTCGAGCCCGACTAGGATTGAGTCTCCATTAAAGAGATTAGCGATTGATTCAAGATCGGTGCCATTGAAGAAGATGTAAAAGCTTGGGTTCTCTAGTAAAAATGTGATGTTCAACTTGTTGTAGGTCACTTTGATGGATTATTCATAGAACACGAAAGTTTGGTTGAAAATATTGACCATCTAACAAGAACTGAAGTTGTGAGAAGCCTCTACGAATTAACCACGATGGAACAACGATGGTGACACATCTATTAATTTTGTCTAGGTAGCCACATTTGACCAACTACCAGAATTTCAAGCCTTAAATCTCTTCTCCAATTTTGTCAATGCTACGATTCCATCATTTTTAAGCGATCTTTTAAATATTTGACAGTTTAACTTGGCCTATTATGACCAAAGTCATACCTTATGAGCTCGGAAATTTGAAGAAGTTTCAACATATATAGCTAGAAGCTGCAACCTCATCGGAAAATTTTCAGAAAATTTAAGGATCTTGTGGAGCTCACAAATTTGGATTTATCATGAACCACACTTTTTGTATGTCACATTTCTTCTTCTTCATGGACAAAATTGTCTTCCTGTGACATCTCCTATTCATAATATATGAAAAATAGGCTAGGTTTGGTTGATATTTCATGGCTTTGGATGATGAATTTACATATTTGAGAGGTTCTGAATCTATATGTTGTGAGCATTTTGAGAAATAAATATGTTGGTAAAATGGCATATACCTGCTATGAGGTGCACAACGAACATGTCTTAGTTGGGTGCATGTTTGGGGATTAAAAAAATTCCACCAAGTGAGTCTTCTTGTGAAGAAAAAAAGGGTGCCCAACCTTATTTCCCCCAATCCAAGGTACCCAGTCTCCCATCCAATGAATGAGGAAATAGCACACCCATTTTGAAAAACCAAAACAACCCCTCCATGATGAACTGTGCTGAGGGAAATGATCAACCACCCACTGTGGATGCCTTCTTAAATGGTATAGCCCCATAATTGGTCGTACGATATCTAGCTCAACCATTCACAGGGAAGGCACATTTTCCTTCTGTTCATGTGGGTATGAAAATATATGTGAAGAACCCCATGGGAAACATAGGAGATGATGCCTTGACAAGGATTGAATCATTCCCACAAATAATTAATCCTTGGGAATAGGTACACAAATGGTCAAATCTACTCATTTTATTTGGGCTTGGTTTCTCTGTAAGCATTACGTTGGTCATTATTAGGACATCTACATGTATAGGTACCCTTTTTTTACAGATATTTTTATTTGATTACTAAACATGAAAATATGCATAATACAACTTTCTTAATTCCTTGTTAGTTTCGTGAGTGCTAAATTATTGTTCTTTCATAACATTGTTGATTTACTTCTATACAAGTGAAATCCTGCAAGTTGAGTTGATAATTTCAGTGTGGAATATTTAAATAAAAAATAGGTTCCTACATTAATTTCTTTCAAGACATGTCGTCTTAATGTATAATTATCACAACGTTGATTGCATAGAGGCTATATGAATCCTTCTAATTTAAACTTGATATTGAACTATTCTTTCCATTTGAACTTCAAATCAATTGAGTTTTATGTTACCCAACAATATTTTGCAATCCTTTTGAGCCATGTATTCATATTTTCTTTGTTTTATACTGTTTGGCACATGAAAAAAATTTCCACACATTGAGTGTGTTTACTCATTGAAAACTTGTCTCAAAGAATACATCTCCACCCATAAACACATCTCCACCCTTAAACATATAATTTGATCCATTTTTATATGCAGATTATCCTACGATCTTATTATTATTATCCAATAATATTTTCTATCATATATACACATAGAGGAAGAAAACGAATAATATGTTGGTTAAGCTATCAAACAATCTTTCCGTAAATACCTAAAAATATTATGGAGTAATTAGAAGATGGAAATTTTACCAAAGTAAGATCTAGTGAGGAGGAATTGTAGGAAGAAAGATTTTGGAAGATAAAATGGAGTAGTCATAAGATGAAAGGTTGAGCAGATCAAGGCCTAATAAGGAGGCATTAGAAACATTGATTTGTCTTATTAAAGCCTTGAAAAGATGAGATTAAATTGAAGCTTGAGACAGTAATGCACATCATGAAGGGCTCAACTCAAATTTTGATTCAGTCGATCCATCCTTCTAGGAAATAGATAAATATTATGACATGGTAGAGAATACAATAGATGCCTAAAATTTTTTTGAGTATGTTGTAACAAGATGAAGTCCCATACAATAGTTTATGGTGGGAGAGCTAATAGAGAAAATAATTTGAGAAGGGAAAATAAATATTCACACCTAGCTCAAAAGGATAACGAAGTTAAGAATTGAATTCTTTTTAGATGATTATAAACCAAAATTTCTTTTTTTTAATTCTAAACTGATGACAAAAAGTGTTTTCCATATAGGAACATACTAAGAAATCCATCAAGTTGCATATTAGGATGAAATTTTATGAAGATAAGAGTAGGATAAAAAAAGGTATATAAATGGACTAAAATATTAAATATAAAATGATCTCTCATGATAAAGATGAACTCAATATATGAGAGCTTCCAATATCTGGCTATATATCTCAATGAAATATGTAATTGGCTGAAGTGAAAAATAGTTGTAACAAGAGGCATTGATGCTAATTCTAGAGCAAGTTGAAACTTGACATGTAGCAATCCAAGAGAAGTCAAAAGTGAAGGTTCTTCTTAGGAAAATGAGTGGGTTATTAGAAATAATGAAGGATTTAGAGGATAAGAGAGATTTAAAATATTTGAAGGTAATAAAGGACCATTAACATGTTTTATATGCAACAATGCTATTGCGGGTAATTGTTCATAAAATAGGCTTCATAGATGGGAATTGAAATTATAGTAAGAAATCATAAGGTTTTGGATATACTTTTGGAAGTGTAAATTCCATAAAGAGATTTGGTTACGAATTGAAAGCCATTTTGTGGGCGTGTTCACTTCCAAGTTACTAGTGAGCTATTCTTCTCAAGGATCTGTAGTTCTACCATAAATATGGTGGAGAGTTAGGCTAAGTAGTCAGAATGGCCACTAGCCACTTTGTGTGGTGAGAGTGATGTACCAGGACATTTGGAGATTCATCAAAGGGAAATTCTCACTAAATTTGAAAACTTTCCAATTTAGTATCATATATCTATTTAATGTTCAACTAGTCTTAATAACATAAAAATGATTGTGAAAAGTTATATCTCTTGCACTTGCCTTGCTTCATTAAGTAGGGAAAAGACTAATTGAAGTTCTTAAGGGACCATAAATCGATAGTGCCATGGATTTCATTTTTTTGTGTTAAATGCCATTAAGTAATGACCCTAGATGCCCAGTTTCTAAAGTGATCCATTTTATTCCATGTGAAATGACTAACAAATCAATTTTTATATAAAATTTCTTTAAAGTTGTTTATTTTCACAAATTCATCAACATCGCAATATTGTTATGAGTGACGAAGATCCTATGCTTCACAATTTACTTCCATTTCTAGAGGATGTTGTGCAGAAAGTTAGGAAGCTTTTTTTGTTATATTTCAGTGCCTCACCCATAACCAAATGGTGAGACAAGGATGGTGAAAAATAACCTTGGTACTGGAGATAGCCCAAATAGATAGGACTCAACTTTTTGACCCTACCACAAACAATTTTTTTTTATAAATCTAGTGTACAAGGGACTAAAAGTAAACCAACATTATGGGTAAGTTCCAAAATAAATCTAGATGTGGTTTATTTGCATGTAGATAAACATGTTAGCCACAATACCGTAGGAGTTTCCAACTATATATGGAATTCCTGGAATAGTTATGAAATAAATTATACAAGAATGAAATAGACGATACAATTCCCGGGTCAACATGTTTCAAATAATAATAAATTTTTGGGAGGGGGGTCATGTAATGACATAATTATTGGTATATTTATTGAAGAAAAATATTATAAACTAAATATTTCAGGTCAAATAAAAAAATTAATGTAGATTGGTGATAATGATTATGTCAGAGAAATGTTTGAAGAAATTGGTGTTGGCTTCGTGTTTAGTACATTGGGCTTATATGAAAACATTAAAATTTATTTAATGGTTAACTCTAATGAGTATTATTATGTATGCTTTAGCTATATTGTGTTTATTTTTTTCCAAGCAAAAATTTGGAGTAGATAGATGATATGTTTATTCCTGAAATATGTTTAAAGAAATTGATATTGGCCCCATGTTTAATACATTGGATTTATATAAATATATCATAGGACCAGAGAGTTAAGTAATTTTTAACGCAAATGGTTCAGTCCCTGTAATTCGAGACATTTCTATTTTATCAACCAATAGATCTAGAATTTAGAGAGAAAAAATACCTCCTGAAGTGGGTGTGCAATAAAATAGAGATAAATAATTGATTTCTTGAAGAGTCGGATCCTAAATGTGTGTATTGCTTCAAGGAGGAAATGGCCATGGTTATGAGTAGGAATCCTCTACACAAGCACCATGCTCATCAACATGCCATCAATGAGGAGGGTTGTACATTTGCTACAGGAATCCAATACCCAACACAATGGTAAGGAAACGATTGAGGATGAAAAATAGTCTCTTCACTATTACGTGGAACCCAACATTTGCATTTTCTAGGATTTATGGTAATTGCATTTGGCCTGGATTTTTCTTCTTTGCAGGGCCTCCATATTTATTTCCACTTTGTAGATTCTAAGTTTGTTTAGGTTTGTTCATGTATAACCTTCTAAATATAACCTAATACTGGTACCCAAAATAGAAGCTTTCATTTCTAACTCTTTGGTCATCATTCTCCATGAGAGTGTAATGGTTAGAGGCACATATATCTACACAATAATGGGCCATTATTCTATTGTGTTTTTGATAAATTCTTCCTATGAGTTAATGATTGTGATGGTATAGCTAAGACTTGGAGTTTTCTCTCTATCAAATACCATGAGGAACGCATAGATCAATCACATCATCATCATCATCATTTATGTTAAAATATCATTACAAAGATCCTCCCACTCTACTCTCCTTGGGTAGAGGAATTTAATTATAAACTAGAGAACTCAAGCTTTCAATGTATTATAGGTGGCAATCAAGATGATTTTAATGGTCACTACTTGAGATTCTCATTATCATGTCGTCATACATGGCTATTTGGTAGAAGTTAATTATAACCTTTGGATACCTTAAAATCATATTGTAACATGAAAATTTTCATTTCTAAAATTACAAGTTGTTTTTAACCATTCTTTGTATTAAATCTCAACCAAGTTGGACTTACCATTCTTTATATTAAATCTTGACATGAGAGGACAACATAATTGTAGCAAGCAAATATTCCTTCCTCACATTACAAATGTATTTAAGCATGAGTAGTTTTGGTAAATATTGAGTATTTGATCATGGACAATTTTCTCAAATATTAAGTACCATAGAGGAATCTAATTAATTGGTTATTTTGTTTTTATTATATATAAACAATGTAAACATTGAAGCAGGAACTATTCCGAGTGCTCATTTTTCCGAGGTAGAAAAAAATCATCCAATTTTGAAAATTGATGATTCATAATACACCTTTTTTTAGCATATTTTTGAAACCTTAGATTTTCTTATGTATCAAGTATGATTTTTTTTTAATGTTAGTGATTTTCATGCTGATTTTGAAGAGTGTTGATGCAACATCAACTGCTTTTTTTAGAGGGCTTATTTTTGACACTTTAAATTTTCTAATATATTAGGTGTTACTAATTTTTTTAAATGTTGGTGATTTTCATGTGGATTTTGAAAACAATCAACACTTTTTTTCAAAGGCATTTGTTTTTAAATTTTTTTATATCCTAAGTATGCACATTTGTTTTTTTAAATGTTGACTATTTAACTATTTTTCAAGTTGTCTTATTCTTCTTCTTGTTTTTCATCTTAAGATGTTTGATTTTTAAGGGTTTTCCAATAATGTGTATTTTATTTTATTTTTGCAATGTTTTTTTATAATTAATTTTTTAATTTTTTTTGCAAAATTTAAAAAAAATAAATAACATTAATATTTTGAGGTTAGATTTTTTTATATTTTTATATATCATTAATTAATACTTCAATACACATAAAATAATTGTCTTTAAAAAATATTAATTTTAAACACTGGAAAAAATATACATTTTACATATAGATATGATTAAAAAATTATGTATCTCAAGATCTTTTCACTAAAAATAACATGCCAAATAAAAAAAAATATTATGACAAATTGAATAAAAATTATTGGAAAGATGAAATATTTTATAATTTTTTTATGAATTTTATATTGAAATATGATGACATTTGAGGTTTTTTTTTTCAAAAAAAAATGATTCAAATAAAAATTTAAGTAAAAATAACAAAAACAGATATTAAAAATAAAATAAAACATACTATTTAAAACAAAACAATTATAAAATCCTTAAAAATAAATATTACAAATAAATATAAATACAATTAAAATTTAAAAAAAAAAAACACAAAACAAAACATTGAAAATTGAAAAATATAAAAAATAATATAACATTTAAAAAAAACAAAAAAACAGATATTTATATATTAAAAAAATGTTGGAAAAAATAATAATAATAATAATAATAATAAAATAATAAAATAATAAAATAAATATGAAATAAAAATTTAAAAGAAAAACACAAATTAAATAAATTAAAAAATAAAAATAAAAATTAATTTATAAAAAAAAATTAAAAACTCATAAAAATACTTGAAAAAAAAGAAAAAAAATTCATTAAAAGGGAATATATATATATATATATATATATATATATATATATATATATATATATATATATATATAAAATTTAAAAAAAAAAAAAAAAAAAAAATGTGTTCCCCGCTCAGGGCCATAGGGTAGTAGGGAGTCATCCGACTCACCCACCCAGGGATGTGGGATGATGGGGCTAGGTAGGGGATTCATCAAACTCCTCCGCCTAGGGCCATGGGGCAGAGGGGCTAGGTGATGGTGGCATACAGTTACTTACAGCTACCAACCACCACCGTCCAACCCCCTTTCCCCATGACCCTAGGCAAGGGCGGTCTAATTCCGGTCCTTGCCAAGCTGCCAAACTCCCATTCCCCATCCCCGTCCTACCCGCCTTATGGCCCTAGGCGATGGGGGTTTGATTTCAGACCCCAGCCAGAACCCCCACCCCATGACCCTGGGTGGGGAGGCTCCCCCTACCCCACTGGCTTGGGCGAGGAAATCTGATTCCTTGAATCAAATTTCCCCACCCAAGCCTGTGGGGCAATGTTTTTTTTTTTTTTTTAAATGTTTTATTTATTTTTTATTTTTTTCTTATTAATTATTTCATTAATTTTTTTTTTCAACTTGATTATTTTTAATAATTTTTTTTGTCTTAAAAAAAATTATTTTAATGTGGGATTCCCCCTATCTAGCCCCATCAACCCATGGACCTTTTCTGGGGAAATCAAATTATTGCAATTTGATTTCCTCATCAAAGACTTGTGAGGGGACGTTTTAAATTTTTTTTTAATGTTTTTAAGTTTTGATTTATTTGTTTATTATTATTATTTTATGTTTTATTTTTATTTTTTTTTTAATGTGTTTTTTTAACTTAATTTCTTTTTTAATTTGTTATGATATTTCTTTTATCATTTTTATGTTTTTATTTTTCAATTTTTATTTTAATGTTTTATCATTTTTAATGTTTTTTTAATCTAATTGTATTTTCTTATGTTTTAAATTTTTATTTTGAAGGATATTGTTTTTGTGATTTTTTAAATTGTATGTTTTGTTTTTTTAACATTTTCTATGTTAAAAAATGTTGAAAATTTACTTGAAAAAAAGAACGGTATTCATCAACATTTTTGTTGTTAGGGTGTTTTTTGTTAAAAAAAAAAAAAAATTGGCTTTTATTGGCTTTTACTGTCTTTTTTTTTAAATGTTGAAAATATACGAAAAAAAAATATTGTTATTCCAACATCAACATTTTTTGTTTTCATGGTGTTTTTTGCACAAAAAAATGGTTTTATTGACTTTTACTATCATTTTTAAAAATTGTTGAAAATTACCCAAAAATAAATAAATAAATAAACTTATTCCAATATCAACACTTTTAATTTTTGGGTTGTTTTTCATGTTTTTTTTTCCAAATTTCTTGTTTCAAAGTTTACATTGTTTATATGGAATATCATACTATTTCTAGTAACTTTTGATCTTCCCAAATCTTATATTCCTTCGATGTATCTTTGCACTTTCATGGACAATTTCTAGTAATATTATTTATATAAATGTTACATCTCTATATATAGAAATATTCTCATTTTTAATATTACCAAAATTTTGATAATACATATAATTACATGTATTATATATTTATTTATTTTATTATTTATTGTCATATAAATAATATTTATGATATAGATAAATAAATGAATTACTTAGAAAAATTGTTTAATGTAAATATTGAATTTTTATTTGTTTATTAGTTAAATTTGAATATGGAATTCTAAAATATAATGATTACGAATCTCAATGATTATTTTAATTTATATTAACAAATGAATCATTATGATTACTATCATTTAAATTTAGTTTAATATAATATATAAATATATTTTTTATAAAATTATTAGCAATTCTATTAATAAAGAGAATTTCAATATATGTCAAATTTATTTATTATTTTTATTATTATTTTCTAATTCATTAAATGTTATACTTTTTATTATTATATTTTCATTTCATGTTTTATTTTATGGACATTACAACATTTATTTCATATTAAGTTTACATTAGATGATTACACTCTTTTACAACCACTAAAATATCTCCCCATAATGGAACATCATTTAAATATTTACACTCATTTATAGCCATTACAACGTCTCCTTCATACTAAATTATAAAACACCTTTCAATACAATTAAATTAATATTGTTTATATTAATTTTTAATCAAAAAATAGTAATTAAAACATATTAACATTCATTTTATTACTAAGTGTCACATTTTACTATAACCCCTCACTATTTATAAAAGTATTTATAAGAAACTATACAAAGCACGAGGTAAATGGTATTAACACTTTTAATTCCATATTCACATTGAGCCCTATGAGTGGGTGCTCACGAAAACATATGATGTAATATGAGTAGTGGATTAAGTCTTGCATAAAAAAAACAAATATTGGTGGTTTTTCTCTTTTGGGTTTCCATGTTATATCTTTGTGTTCATTTACGTATGTTGCTCATAGTGTTGTTGTGTATGTTCATGTGTTGATTTAATTTTATGTCCACATAATACCCTAGCAGTTGCTCACATGCATGGTTTCCAAGGAAAAAAGAAATATAATTTGTCATTAAAATTATAATTAAGATTAATACTGATTCAACCCCTTCTATATTAACTGTTATTTCCAAAAATTGGTATCAAAGTGGGTTTCTTTGGGAACAATTTAACTACTTGAAACTAGATCAAAAGGAAATATGGCTAAACAATATTTCCTTATGCCAGAAGGAGTGCCATGTTTGAATGCAGCTAATTATGTGCTCTAATGTTTAGAATGGAAGCCTATTTAATGACTCAAGATTTTGATATATGGTTCTCTGTAGTGAATGGAATAAATAATGAGTTTGTTAGTGAATCAAGAAAGAGTATCTTGAAGGGACTATCAATTTTAGACTCCAATAAATTTATCCATTGCAAAAATTTCAAAGACATGTTAAAAAGGATGCATCATATATATGGAGGAGATAGTCGCGAGGCCCAAGAGAAGGTTGAAGAACCTTGATACTCAAATAGTGGATCAAATCCTAATAAAGATTTCGTTGGAGATGAAAATAAGAAAAGGAGGAGGAAGAGGAAAAATAAAGCACCTCAAAGAAAAGATGCTGAGAATAATGAATACCTTTCTTCCAATATTCAAGTTGTTTTTCATTAGTCTCAAGATGATGATGAAGAGTAAAAAGAGAGACCAAGTTTTTTTATATGGTAAGCTATTTTTCTATGATAAATCTAAAGAAATATGTTATATATCATCTAGATGTTTATATGCTTCCATTTAATAATTTATGAGGATACCTATCAAGAAGAGGAAAGAACGTCCCATGAAGAGAATGGGAGCATCCCAATAGTGATGAAGAAGAAATACTTCTTAGAATTATGGAAGATTCCTTAGACATAGAGAGGGATCTAGATCATGCTTGTGAATCTGCTAGTTCTTCTAATAGTGAAGAGAAAGATCTAGATGAAAATATTTATTTCAGGAAGAAGCTAATCTCTTCTCTGGAAGAGATCAAGGAGCTTGTAGAGGAAAATCAAAGAAAAATGAGATGCAAGAATATGAGCTTGAAAATAATGAGACGAGTGAAACAATTGTTAATATATATGATCAACAAAGAGAAGTAAACAAAATAAATGAGATGTTGACAAATCAACTCAATGAAAGAGAAGCATATTATGAGAGACTGCAAGATGAAGTGGTCTCAATGAGACATGACTAAAAAAATTCCATTAAAGAGGTGTCTCAATATCATAATCTTGAGAAGGGCTCTAAGATCTTGGATGAGATTCTCAGTAAGCAAATATCCCCTCTCATCAAGGTTGGTTTAGGCTTCATTGAAGAATAAATCTCTAATAAAGAAGAAGGGAAAGAATCAGCTAGTTAGGCTAATGCAGTTAAAGGTACCAACAATAATAAAGGTAAAGAAATAGTAAGACAACAAAAACAACGAGTAAAACAACAATATAAGAATATGAAATAGAAAATAGAAAATTGATGTGGTTGGTATCCACAAAATACCACAAATTTTGAGTAAAATATTGAACAAATGTTCATATTAGATAGAAAGTAAAGGAAAAGAGACTAAAAACCAGAAGAGGCAGTAACATAAAGGAATTGTGAAAGGAATCAATTCAAAAAACCATGGAAGACACATGAAGAAGAAGAAAAGGTCCTTTTCCCTAAAGGAAAAAGCTTTGAAATAAAGGGAAAAGGACCTTTGCTTCTTCTTCATGTGTCTTCCATGGTTTTCAAAAGCCATTTCATGGAAAGAATCAGGGCTTCAAGCCAATGCATGAAATTTTCATCCACGATAGTTGTAGCCTATAGTTGCAAAAAACACAGACTCTCCAACAGTCATTTCCCTACGAATGCTCTGCCTATCGGATCCACAAACTGGAAGATCAAAGAATCCATCATTGGTTAACCTGATTTGGTTTCACTCTGATGCATGCACCAGTAAGAGAGGAGTTAAAACTGAATGAAATAATGCATGTGAATCTCTTCACTCGGCCGAAATTAAGCCCCATCATGGCTTCATGGATAACAAGGAAAATTCTACCATCTTCAACCATCCTCATCCCCTCATCAGATCCTTTCTCCATCGTGTACCTCTCGAAAAGGGAAACTTGACCCCCTCTTTCTAGATCCATATATTACTTCTCAATGGCAAAACCCTACTTTGCTGGGTTTGATCTACAGATCTGGTGCAGAGTCTAGCGTAGACCCTCAACCTCAAGCTAAGGATCCCTTCTTCCCTACAGCGACTCCTCTACAGAGGTAAACAACTTGAGAATACTCTTCTGATTTATTTCTATAATATTGAGAAAAATGCTACTCTAGTTTTATCTCTTTCACTATAAGGTAATTCTTTCGGTCAGCCATCCACTGCCCAATATTTTTCTTACAAGGATGTTGTCCATGCACAGTATCCCAAGAAAACAACCCATCCTCCTAAGGCTCCCAAGCCATTTTCAGTGGAGAAAATGGAGGACATAACAGCGATGGAACACTCCCACCCGATACTGAATGACCAGTTTCAGTTATATGCAAAAAAGCCATTATTTTCCACTTCAATGGATTATGGCCATGCTCAAAATATCTCTATCAATGGGTTCACTCTACTTTGACCAATAATAGAAATATTTTCTTCTACTCAAAGGGTTTTTTCATAGTTTTGTTTTCTTTCAATGGGGACTATCAAAAATCCTTAACAAGAGAACCTTGGTTCTGGGGAAAAGTTGGGCTATTCCTCACACCATGGTTCCCCTTTGAACCTTCCATGACTGTTATTACCAAGATTCCTATATGGGATAGGCTTCCAAATTTACTGGCTCCTCTATGGTGCTTCTCCTTCTTTCAAGGAATCAGAAACACACTAGGATGGTTTCTGGCAACAGATACCTCTAAGGGGGAATCAGGAATATACACCTATGGCAGAATATGTGATGAAATAGACATCAGCAAAGTCCTACCAGATCAAATCAATCTCAAAGTGGGAGACTTCCACTGGACTTAGACTCTAGACTATGAGAACAATGCCTTCCGATGCCATCACTATCATCAGTAGGACATGTTCAGAACTCTTGCTCCTTGTTCCTTGCCCAAAAGAAGAGGAGAAACCGCAAATCAAACTCCAAAAGCTAGAAACCATGTGTACCACCTCCCATGGATGACATCGACTAGTATAACTCGAATGAGGAAGAGATCGAAGCAGAAACGAAGGTTGCAAAACAGGAGAAGGACATGACCTCGGCAGACCTTGGAGGGCCCACCAATCCCTCAAGTGCTCAGAAACGATCTCATGAAACCTCCTCCTCATAGTCAGATAAAGATACCACTCCTTCAGACATGAACAGGCTCCAAGTGGTACTAGCCCAATAGCCCAAGGATGGTTGGGTCACGGTTTCAAAAAATAAATTAAAGAAATGTCGTACTGAGGATTCAACCCACACTGGCTAGATTTCTGTATTAGTCTTTTGTATCCCTTGCTTTTATTCTTGTATCTCTTGCTTCTCTCTTAGCTAATCAACAGGATCGAGGTTGAATTTTCCTCATTTCTGGTTCCCTTCTATCTAGCCTCTCATGATTGTAATCCATATTGTACCATATGCTTATCTAATCGAAATAGTGTAATTTACCAACAAAAAAAAAAACCATGTATTTCCATTTAATAAGACCTCCAACAACCTTATAACCACCTTTCACCATCACTTGATATATCCATTTGGTTATGGGTTCTTATCCTTCCCTAACTGGCATGAAAATGTTGCTGACAAGTGTCAAAATTAAGTTAAAAGAGGTGCTATCGGAAACTCTGGCAAAAACCTGTGACTACGCAAAAACTAGATTGCTACCGGAATTTCTAGTAGCATTTATTTTTAAAAAATACACAAAAAAATGATGAAAAGCCAGTGTAATCTTATATTCCTTGAGATCTAAGCTATTTTTCAAAATTTTGATTTATAAGAAAAAGGTTATTTGTATCAAAAAACCTATTTACCTTCCTTCTATGTGGGCTACAACTCCAACAAGCTTGTCCAAGTTTGTTTTGTTGTCAGCAGCTGATGTGGATCTGGTTGTTCTTGTGGATTCTTCCTTGACAATGGTCTTCTCCTCCATAGAACCCTTTTGTATCTTTCTTCTCTTTGAGGGCTCTGAGTTCTGTTCTGAAGAATTTTTGTTTTTGTTTTTCTTCATGGATTTTTTTGTCTTTGACCCTTTAGATTTACCTTCTAGATCAATGACCTCTATCATTAATCTTGGATTGTGTAGAGCCTTGGCCTTAAGCCTAAAATTATTTTTTTCTTTGGTATGCCTCTTTCTGGTACCAACAATAGGTCTGGCTTCTTCTTTCTTCTTCTTACTGCTAATGTCATATCCAGCATTCTTGAGGAGTTCTTCTTCTGATTTTGTAGGCTGATACTCTTTCTACATCTTCTACTGAATATGTGCTTCTAGGATTTTCAGTAGCATCTGCGCTTTTGATTTATCTGCAGTTGCACACCTTCCCTTTGGGCTCTGGTGTAGACATTAGGAAAAGGAGGAATAGGGGGCACCATTTTCATATATTTGGGTTTACTTACTGAGGAACTCTCTCCTTTTTAAACTTTCTCTCAGCCTTGACTGCAGAAACCTTTTCTTTCTTTCCCTTGGCCTTTTTATGGATATTTTATTTTTTGGCCATTCTCTTTGTTCTTATTTTTTCAGGCTGAGGGTGTGGTTGTGAAACTAGAGCTGTAGGTGCAGGTTAGCCTACTCTGTAAAACAAAAAGTGATCCCGAGTTTGACTTCTCTTCCCTAACTCTTCTTCAACTAGAAACTTTATTAGAGCCTCAATATACAAGATGTACTCTGAGACAACAGTGTGAGTTTGGACCCTTGCTGACATATTCTTCATACTCACGAGAAAGAACTATGGCGGATTTAATGTCTTCATATCTGCAACATGAAAAGGAAACTTGATGTGATAGAGGAACACAACTGTATACCTTCTTTCACAAGTGAGGTATATCTTGATAAGTTTAACAACTTCTGCCTAGTCATTCTTAAGATGGCTATTTCGAATTCCCTTGGCCCAATTTGGATCTCTATGTGCATCATTGAGTAAAATATTGAGGTCTCCTCTTGTAATAATATGACCTTTAAACAGCCTCTCTCCTTCTTGTGGAAGGTTAAATGCTTCAACAATGGAGTCTTATGAAACTTGCAATGTAAGACCATAAACTATGGCTTCATGTCCATTAAAAGAGTTTTAAAACTCTTGAGCTACTCCTGATTGATAGCTCCCTAACCTACTGCACAAATAATACCTACCTCCCTCGATAAACAATCTTCTTACCCTCGAATTTTCATCCACTAGGTCTGCACCCTTTGACTCAATTCAATTTATTTTCCCATATGTTTTAGTCATCTTCAGAAATTAATGACTTTATCTCTTGAAACTGATAGGTGGCAGAGCTAGAAAAGCTTCAAATTAAAAATGTTATTTGTGATTCCCTTTGAAATCCTATCTAAAATCTACAATCCTCCTCTAACTACAACTCTAAGAAATTCGATCTCCAACAGCTAAAATCTCAAATGAAAATGCTCATGCTTTTTCGGTGGCTTTATAACAGAAACTATGGTTCAACACCCCATGAAAATGGACTTTCGTTATGGCAAATATTCTTGACTGTGGTGTGCACCATGTGATAGCCATTATTACATTAAGTTGGATCTGTATCTTTGTATGGAAAGATCTAGATGGCTTGAGACAAGCGAATCTGTGACTGGCAGTCACGTCCATTGTCTTGCTGATTATTGGAAGAAATTTCCGGTAGCACTATTGTCTGACCAACCAAACAATCATTGCGTTAATTTTGATGACCACAATCTACTCCTTTCATAAAAACACATACTTTGACATACGATTAACTAACTTGGGGTTGACAGGTAGGACGGGATTAACGGTTAAGTGTATTACTGCGTGTTGACACATGGCATTAACGTATACGATTACTTGAATTCAACTAAAATGACCGTATACGACACCTATCATGAGATATGAAATACTTAAAAAACATATTTGAAACGTATTTACAATACAATACGTGGCTTCACAAAAGCAGATACACTTTCTCGTTTTTTTTTTTAAACAGACCATGCTTCTGGAATTTCCGGTAGCATCAGAATAAAAGGAAAAAAAATAGAAACATGAATATAATAAACTTTCCCAAAAGACTAAAACATGTGCTTCTAGAAATTCCGGTAGTGACCAATTTTTTTTTTGAAATTTTCAAATTATAATCCTGAAAAAATAAAATAAAATAGACATATGAATTAGCAAAGAATTGTGCTAATATTGGCTCCACAAGGGATAGAGTTCTCCTTACGAGGCTCTAATAATATTTTGAAGTTTTAGTGCCTTGTCATTGGGCTATGGAGTCATATTATGAAACACACCGGTATTTACAATGAACTTAGGGTACCAACAGCCTTAGTAAAATATTTTTTTGAGAAAGCGCCCATTGAATGGGCCTCCAAATAGTTCTATCCCATCAAGATGTTGCAACTCAAAAGTATTGTTCTGCAGAATATTTGAGATTCTGAATGGACCAAGCCATAAAGAATGAAATTTGGAATGCTTACTAAATCTTGATGTTGTGTGTCCCACTACAACACTAGATCTCCAATATGAAAATCTTCTTTTTTAGTTCCTCTATCAAAACTTGCATTATAGCTTGCTAATATTTTATCACAAAATCATATTGTTGTTCTCACTTTTTCTACACTTATATGATCTGATAAATTCTCCTCGTCATGTCATCTGGCTCAGCTTCACAATCTTGCAAAAATTTAGCTACAGGAATGGATAGTCACCCTATCTTCCCATAAAGCAACCTTCAGTTTTGAATCCCATGCTTTCTTGTTTTGCTCCAATAGTTTTGTGATTATTCTTACCAAACTTTTGTTTGATGATTCAGCTAAACCATTCCCGTGATGATAGAAATTTTTAGAGTGAGTGAGTTGAATACCATAATCTTCACATAAATTTACCAATGGAGTGGCTTTAAAAGCAGATGCATTATCTACTACTAACCTTGATGGACATCCAAATCTGGTTATGATTCCCTCCAGAAAATTAATGATAACTTTATGAGTAGCATTCCTAGTAGGTATTGCTTCAATCCATTTGGTGAAGTAATAAATTTCAACAAGAATCCAACGATGTTGTCCACTTGATGGTGGATGAATTTATCCAATGAAATCTAAGCTCCATTACTGAAAAGGTGCAGAAAAAACTATGGGATTGAGAGGCGAAGACTTCAAATGTTTCTTACCGGTGAAATTTTGACATTTTTCACATGCTCTCACCTCAGCACATACATCAGAAAATAAGCTAGGCCAAAAATAGCCAGCTCTCAGTATTTTTTATGTAGTAGTTCTCCAATAAGGATGACCTCCACACATATCACTATGCATGTCAGAAAAAAATTTCTTCGATTCATCTATTAGGGGAATTTTGAGGTCTAAAATGGGCTTCCTAAGAAAAATGTACAACTAAAATAAAATTTAGAAGAACCAATAGGATTAAAGATGTTGATGTCAACCATGGAGGATGATTCACCATTTTTGGAGTAAAAAGCTAAATAGATTACAAAATAATAAAATAATAAAACTACTTTTTCAACTCGTATTTTGAACTTATCTCCCTAAGGGTTTACTCAAATTTCGAGTGAGAATATTCATTGGATGTAAAATTTAATTCCTCATCAAAGGAGTACCCATGTTTCATACTTTTGATGGACCATGCTACATGAAAAAAGAGAAATACATAAAGAAATGTGATTGTAATCACATTTTTTATGTATTTCTCATTTTTCGTGTAGAAAAGTCCATCAAAAGAATGCAACATGGGTACTCCTTGGATTAGGAATTAAATTTTGCATCGAATGAGTATTCTCACTCAAATTTTGAGTACACCGTTAGGGAGATAAGTTCAAAATACGAGTTGAAATAGTTTTTTCTTTTTTCCCTCTAATATTTCATGATGTAATCAAATCTCCTTTTATTATTTCCACTATTATTTTATAATTTCCTTAGGAGGCCCATTCTAGACCTAAAAATTCCCCTAATGTGGGTCAATGAACCTCAACAAAACTCCTGTAGGATATTTCCAATATAAACAATTATCTTTAATGCAAAATTTAACATTTTCAGCTTCAAATATATTACTCTGCTTTTATCGTAATTTGGAGTAGGTTTAAAATTTTGTAGAAAATAGGTCATGTACTTATACCAATTGAATTCAGAAATCTTTACATCCACTTCCATGTTGTCTATAGGTTCATAAATCTACCCTTCAAAGTTTTCATCAATGAAATTCAAGCCCAAAAATTTACAATTTACTTCAGCTAGCAGTTTTGCTAATCCTTGACCTTTGATTAGTTTAGTAGGCTTTATATCTAAATAAAATTCAAGAACTTTAGTCACCCACTTCTCTTTCCATCAATATGAGGCTAAACTAATATGTTTCTAACAACAGATGAAGGTACATAAGTAATAACTCGAGCATGCAAAATATAAAATCTAAAAGATTTCAGAGCTTTCACTAATGCATAGGCATGCTTTTCCAATGTTTCATACTTCAATTATGCATCTCTAAGAGCTCTACTGAAAAATTCTATAGGAGCTTCCTTATTTTCTAAATATTTTTGTAACAAAACAACATCAATAGTATCTTGGGAGGAAAATGAGAAGATCAAGAAAGGCTTTGATTATTCAGGGCTTACCAGTTGAGATTCTTCAATGATAGTTGTTTTTATCAGCTCAAATGAATTTCTGGATTCAATGGTTCATTTGACTTCTTTATCCTTCTTCAACATGCAAGTAATATTCTTCACCACTTCAGCAAAATTTGGAATGAACCTTCTTAACATATTGATCTTGCCAAGGAAATATTGAACCTCTTTCTTAGATCTTGGGAGTGTTAAGTCCTAAATTGCAATCACTCTTTAAGTCCTGACCCAACATCTTACCTTCTTTGAGGTAAAAATGAGTCTTCCTTGGATTCAATGATATACCATATTTTCTTCATTTAACAAATACTTGTCTCAAGTGTTGAAGGTGTACTTGATCTGAAGTTCAATAAACAGTAATATCATCTCAATATATGACCAAGAATTTGTTATTTTCTCTAATGAATTCAAATTCCATAGCACGTTGAAAATTTGCTCTGGAATTCATTAGCCCAAATGGCATCTTTGAATATATGAATTTTCCCCAAGGACTAGTGATTTTTGTCTTCTCTCGGTCTTCTGGCGAAATTGAAACTTGATTACACCGACAGAACCTATCTAACATGGAAAATGTCTGAACCAGTTACCTTTTGAAGAATATGATCCATCTTTAGCAATGGATAATTATCTTTCTTGGAGCATTTGTTAAGATTTCTGAAATCTACACATATTCTGACTTCACCACTTTTCTTTCTTACTGGAACTAGATTAGTAACCCAATCTGAGTATCTCAATGGAATGAAGATTTTGGAATCCAATTTTTTTTCACTTCTTTCTCCATCACAAGTAACAATAGTGGGTTAATTTGTCTTAATTTCTATCGGAAAGGCTTAGTACCATCCTTCAATGGTATCCTATGCTCAACAATAGTTGTATCATATGTCTTAAAAGATCCTCATATTTCCAGGCAAAAACATAAACAAATTCACAAAACCAACTTGTGATATTCATTATTTATTTCTTCTGATAAAGATTTTGACAACTTCACATACCTCGGTTCCTTTTATGTCCCCAAATTGAAATATTCCAATTATGCTTATGTTTCAGCTAGTTGTGGTTTGACTGAGACATCATTGTGATGAAAGAACTTCTCAAGTGGGATTAACCCCTTGGGAATATGATTGTTAGGCAGCTAAATGGTAGGCTGATCAACAATCTGTTTTTCATATTTTTGTTGTCTTGCAAATCAACATCATCTTTCATCAGATATTCATCTTGATCAATGTTTAGGATAGAAAATTCTTCAGCATCTTCAATAAATCTTCTAATCTCCTGATCATCTTCAAAAACATTCCAATGCTTGACATTATCAGGAATTCTATGTTTGAGCCTAACTTCCACGTCATATTTCATCTTTATAGGCATTGGAATCTTGAATGAGCTTGCTAAAATAGAAAGTGAATCAACCAAAATATTACTTTCTCTTGGAACAAAAGAAATGTTAAAAGCCAAGAATGAGTCTTATACAATGCTCTGTACTACATTCTAGTAATCTCTGAGTTTGGGATGGTTAGTTTGATAAACATATGATTTTCTGAATAATGATTTCAACATATCCAAAAACATAAATTTCTTAAATATTCATGTCCTTTTTTGTTTTTAAACCAATTAGCAGAGCTTCATACTGAGACACATTATTAGTTGCTTCAAATTCAAGTTTGAAAGAAAAACTAGATCTCTCTTTGAAAGGGGAAATGAGAAATATTCTTACACCAGCTCCTTCTTTAGAACATGAGGCATCAAAATACATTTTCCATAGCTAGGAGCACTACTGACTACTCTTTTTTTCAGCAGGCTTCAAAATATGAAAATTTTTTGTTGATAGGACAACATTACCCATATGTAAAATGCTTGAACCAACATCAGTTTTCTAGCATAAATTGGATGATTAGTGGGTTCTTTTTTGTCACTAATGATATATGCCAGTTGAGATTCTCTATAAAGTCTTCCTTGTTCTCCTCCAAAAACAAGGACAGTAGTATAAGTGAGATCCATTTTCAAAGTTCCTCCCAACCTTCTAATCCATGACCTAGAAAGTAACATGCCAAACCTAGGATAAATGTCAGCTACAACAATATCCATCACCATCCCTCTCATGGGTAGTTGAAAAAGGATTATTGCAAGGTCTTTGATGAAACCAAGGAATTTAACTTTCCAGGAAACAAAGGAGTAGATATCTTGGTATTCTCTAGTTACTTCAAGACCTATTGCATCCATGAATACCTTGGGAATTAAATTATGTGAGGCTCTAGAGTCCATTAGGAAATTATGCAGGATATTACATGAATATTCATAGATAGATAGAAAGGAGGGGTAGATTCATCTTTGTCTTCTACCAATGGACCTAAAATAACAGTGGGCTTGTCATCATGATGGTTAACAAAATCAAAAGCTACTTCGGTAGGTGGAGGTTGAAGAGATTTCATAAAGGTCCTTTGAAATCATCATTTTTCATGAGCTCTACATGAGGAAAAAGAATCTTTATCTTTTGTATTTCATTCTCAATATTGAAAATAAGGGATAGTTTGTGAGAAATTTTTACCTCAAGTGAAGGAGTATTAACTGGTACCGGAGTTTCCAGTCTGCTTGGTTCAACAACTTGATTTTTTTTTGGAATTTCAACTGCATCCTTATTCTTCTTGGGATGTGCAATATATTTTGGATTATTATCAATCTTCTTTTATATGAGATTATATTTTCTTTCATTATCAACTAAAATCATGGAATGATTAGGAACCACTTCATTATTCTGAGTATATGACATGAAATCCTCATACTCTTCTTGGTTAAGATGGATCAACCTTTTTTCATCTCTTAGAAAATTGATATTGGAAACTTTCTTCAAACTTTTAGCTTCCTCTTCATCTTCAAATATAGCAATCTACAAAGGAGGAAACACTTTTTTATCATCAACATCTCTCCTTTCTCACTACAAAATTTGAGGAGCAATAGGTCTTCTAAATTGTTGTATATTAGGCTGATAAAATGAAACATTTATAGTAGTAGTTTTTCTTGCTCCCATCTTGAGCTTGGAAATCTCAGTAGTTAATGAATTTACCATATTGGTCAACTCATCTAACTTAGGATCTATGTGTGAAGTTCCTGAACTCGAAACATCATATTTTTTCTTTCTTTTTTCTCTGTCAATCCCTCCTCTAATCCTATCAGCTGCTAACACATTAGATTCTACCTCTAATGCATTTTCCTACATTTGTGTTAGTGTTGCAGATATTATTTCTCTCAATAATAAACACAAATCAGGATCAAATGCACCAGCATAAATGATTTTGGCTGAAGCTTCAGTACGCTTGATTTTAGGAAGTATTTTACTACACATCTTATTGAATCTCTTAGAAAAATCAGAAACTGATTCTCCTTCTTTTCTTTTTATTGCGCCAAATTCAATGATATAATACAGAAAATCTTTCTTATCACCCCATTTCCTTAAAAATGTATCATGTAGGGTTTCAATTCCAATGATGCTACCAGTTGTCAAAGATCTGAACCATTTCCTAACATCACCATCAAGACTCTAAAAAGAAACTCTCATCCATGCATCTTCATGCTCAAAATTTATATTGTCAGCATATGCATAAAAATCAGCAAGGAATTCTTCAGTTGTTACCTCTCCCTCGACACTAAACTTAGGCATGTACTTGAGATAATCTCCTACAGGTAAAGCATTCTTAGGTTAAGGTAAAACCAAAGGGGAATACTTTGCAGCAACAATTGCATCCATTCGCTTAGGGGGTGCGTTTGGACCTACCATGGTGTGAGTTTTTGGGTTTTGTGGAAAACAAATTGGTGGATTATGAATATAAGATGATGAAGCATCAGCACGTGATGTAGAGATTGTTTGTTGGTTTGAAAACAAGGGAGGTAGAGGATTTTCTGCAAAATAAAGGGATACATTTTGTATGAATTCTTTAGGGACAACCTTCGAGAAAATAGTAGTAGAGGTGGCAAACTTTCATTTACTCTTTTTCTTGATTAGCTTTTCAGGGTCATAAATGTGGATTCCCAAAGAGGAATATGGGTTAGCCATGGTTCTAGTCCTTCTAGGAGCCAGAACTTCAACAATGGAGTTGCCAGGTGTAGAGAAATATAAAAAGACAGTTGGAACTGTAAACTTCAGAACCACACTTATAACTCTGTCATTCACCCATGGATAAAATTCAAGTCGCCTCCTTGGCAGTGACGCCAAAGATGTTGGCACAAGGGGTCACTCCTTGACTGCATAAGGAGTAAGCCTTACACATCATAGTTCATTTTAAATTTTAAAGGGGATGTTTGAGTGGTGGGATGGATTTTCAAATATTTTGAAATGATTTTTATATTCTTTAAGGCATTCATGCATTTGGCAAGTTGTGGCAAGTATAAATTGTATGGGTAAATTGGTAATATAGGGAGAAGAGTGTAACAAATGGAAGAATATGGATAGCCTGTACCTATTCTATGAAATATTCCTATCCTAAATTAGTCACACAACTATGATGATGGCTCTTTACACAAAATTTGTTTATGAAAAGTAAACAAGATTTAGAAAATAGATTGCACGTATAAAGTATTCCACAAATCCTTTATGAAATCTTCAATGACATGTTCTATAACACACATATAATTTTCAGAAAACTAAAAGAAGATAATTTACTGTTAAATCCTTTAACAGTTTCTCACTCACACCTTACTAGTTTCCACAATTCATATTTTAGAAGAAATTAAGAAAGAAAGAAGACACACCATACATTAAATGGTCCTTGAGTCACAAAAGCCTCGTGCATGAAGTAAAAAAGGATTTTTATTATATTCAGTCTCCAGGTAGACCAATATTTAACCTAGAAATGGTATTTACAAATGGTATATATAGCAAGAGAGGCACCAACTCCATCTCTTCTAAAAATAAGGAAAAATTACTCCTAACATGACATAGGTGTCAAAATACATTACAGCCATATCCGATCGAAGTCTAAAAAAATTAACAGGTGTAGAAGAAAGAAGATAAGAAATCTGGGCTAAAATGTTGAATTTGTTGTCATGATGCCCCTTTTTTTCTGATTTATCTCCTTATGTCTTTGGTATTTAAATAACCATGTATCTCCATTTAATAAGACCTCCAACAACCTCATAACCACCTTTCACCATCACTTTTTATATCCATCTGATTATAGGTTCTTATCCTTCCCTAAATGGCTCGGAAAATTTTCTGACAGGTGTCAAAATTAAGTTAAAACAGGTGCTACCGAAAATTCTGATAAACTTGTAACTGCGCAAAAACTGGAATGTTGTAGGAATTTCCAGTACCGCTCTGTTTATTTTTCAAAAATACATAGAAATTGTTGAAAATCCTATGTAAACTTATATTCCTTGACATCTAAGTTGTTGTTAAAAATTGTGATTGTTAAGAAAAAGGGTATTTGTATCAAAAAACATTTTTACTTTCCTTCTATGTGGGCCATAGCCTTAGCAAGTTTGTCCACGTCTATTTTGCTGTCAGCGGCTGATCTGGATCTGGTTGTTCTTTTGGATGCTTCCTTGAGAGTGGTCTTCCTCTCCTTAGAATAGTTTTGTATTTTTCTTCTCTTTGAGGGCTCTGAGTGCTACTCTGAAGAGGTTTTATTTTTGTGTTTCTTCATGGAATTTTTTGTCTTTGACCCTTCATATTTACCTTCTATATCAATGACCTCTGTCACTAAGCTTGGATTGTGTAGAGCCTTGGACTCAAGCGTAAACTTGTTGATGTCTCTTGTATGCTTCTTTCTGGTACCAGCAACAGGTTTGGCTTCTTCTTTCTTCTTCTTACTGCTGATGTGATTTCCAGCATCCTTAAGGAGTTCTTCATCTGATTTTGTAGGCTGACACTCTTTCTGCATCTTCTGTTGAATATGTGCTTCCAGAATTTCTGGTAGCATATGTGCTTTTGATTTATCTGCAGTTGCAAACCTTCCTCTTCGGGCTCTGGTGTAGACATTAGGAAAAGGAGGAATAGGGGGCACCATTTTCATATATTTGGGTTTACTTACTGAGAAAATATCTCCTTTTTACAACCTTCTCTCAGCTTTGGTTGTAGAAACCTTTTATTTCTTGCCCTTGGCCTTTTTATGGATATTTTATTTTTTGGCCTTTCTCTTTGTTCTTATTTTTACAAGCTTAGGATGTGGTTGTGAAACTGCAGGTGTAGGTGCAAGTTGGTCTAACCTATAAAAAAAAATTGATCCCAAGTTTTATATCTCTTCCCTAACTCTTCTTAAATAGAACCTTAATTAGAGCTTGATGATACAAGCTATACTTTGAGACAGCAATGTGATTTTTGACCGTTGCTAACATCTTTGTCAGACTCTTCATCCATAAGTATGGAAGATTTAATGTATTCATACCTGCAACATGAAAAAGAAACCTCATGTGATAGAGAAACACAACTGTATACCTTCTTACATAACTGAGGTATATCTTGATAAGTTTAACAGCTTCTTCCAATTAATTCTTAAGATAGCTACTTAGAATTTTCTTTGCCCAATTTCGATCTCTGTGTGCATCCTTGAGGAAACTATTGAGGTCTCCTCCTGTAATAATCTGACCTTTAAACCACCTCTCTCCTTTCTGTGGAAGGTTAAATGCTTCAGAAATGGATTCTTCTGAAACCTGCAATTTCAGACCATAAAATATGGCTTCTTGTCAATTAAAAGAGTTTGCAAACTCTTCAGCTACTCCTGAGTGAGAGCTCCCTAACCTGGTGCACGGAGAATACCAACCTACCTGGATAAACAATCTTATTACCCTCGAATTTTCATCCACTATATTTACACCCTGTGCCTCAATTCGATTTATTTTCCCACATTTTTTAGTCATCTTCAGAAATTAATGACTCTGTCTCTTGAAACTCATAGGTGGCAGAGCTAGAAGAGCTTCACCTTACAAGTGTTGCTTTTGTTTCCCTTTGAAATCCTGTCTGAAATCTAGAATCCTCCTCAAACTACAACTCTAAGCAATTCGATGTCTAGCAACTAAACTCTCAAATTACAATGCTCCTACTTTTTTGGTGGATTTAAAACAGAAACTATGGTTCATCACCCCATGAAAATCAGCTTTCATTATGGAAAATATTCCTCACTGTGGTGTGCCCTGTGTGATAGCCATTATTACCTTCATTTGGTTGTGTATATTTGTATGAAAAGCTATAGATTGCTTGAGACAAGCGGATATGTGACTGGAAATCACCTCCACTATCTTGCTAATTATTGGCTTAAATTTTTAGCAGCACTACTGTGTGACCAACCAAACAATCATTCCGTTAATTTCGATAACCATGATCTCCCCTGTTTAGAAAAAAACGTAATTTGACATACGATTAACTGAATTAGGGTTGAAAGACAGGACATGATTAACAGTTAAGTGTATTACTATGGGTTGACACATAGGCATTAACCATTATACCATGACATGAATTCAACAAAACTAACCACATACGACACCTGTCATGAGATATGAAATATTTAAAAAAATATTTGAAACATATTTACACTACAACACATGGCTTGACAAAAGCGGATGCACTTTTTCATTTATTTTTAAAAATAGATTATGCTTCCAAAATTTCCGATAGCATTGGAATAAAAGGAAAAAAAAACAGAAACAGGAATATAACAAACTGTCCAAAAATACTAAAACAGGTGCTTCGAGAAATTTTGGTAGTGACCATTTTTTTTATTTGAAATTTTCAAATTCTACTCCTAAAAACAAAAAAAATAAAATAGACCCATGACTTAGCAAATAAATATACTAACAAGATGCATAGGAGATAACATGGTAGCAGAAACAAGGAAGATGATAATTTCCCAAGGAGTGGGTACGATATAAACAAGAGAAAGTATGATGTAAATGTTGTGAAAAATCAAAACCCCTTTTCCCCATTCTTAAGTGAGGCCGAATGCTACAACTATGGAAATTTTGGGCACAAGGAAACAAGATGTAAATATGAGAAGACAAGGCATCCTTCTCAGAATATGCATGCAAATGTAGTAACTTGACCATTGAAGAAAATAAGAAATCAAATGGAAAAGTAATGCGAGTTTGGTTTCAATTCATAGTGTAAAAGAAATGTGCCAAGAGGCCAAAGGAAACAATACAATTCTCACCCTTCCCTCATGGAAAATAAAATAATTAAAAGGTATTCTGCTATTATGTATGTAGTGAAATTCTTTGAGAATATTTGTTGGAATAAGCACAAGATTTTGGTGATAAAAGAAGGTCGCAACCCATTTAATTCTTCTTTGAAAAGAAAGAAAGAAAAACAACAATAATATTTGGGTAAAGAAAGAGGAGATGAAGGAGAAGTGTAGTTTAACCCTATGGAAAAAGGATGAAAACCAAAATAGGATGAAAAATACATTAAGAGGTAATGCTATTGTCAGAACTCATTCCACAAAAATGTGGAAAAAAAATTAGGATAATATACACAGTGAGATTATATCCTTAGTATATATTCATTAAAAGGGAAATAATGGCTTCAAGTGAAGCCAAATAATTCAGATGTAGGCATAAAAATATAGACATAGAAGTGCATTTGAAGGTTTAAGGTATTCGAGTCCATTTTCTATTATAAATATGAAATTTTTTTATTTATACATAACAACATTATAGGAGAAATGCAATGTGTATCTTGCATGGTCTAAGGGGAAGAGTTGATACATCAAGACTACATGTTGCATTTTGAAGATGGGATGCAACAAAAGTGTGGAATGATAAGGAGCCCAGAGAAATAATAGGTCCTCGGGATGAATCCCCAAGAAAAATAAAGATGACAGATGCAAAGAGATCAAAGAAAAAGAAGATAGGATAGGCTTACGGGGAGGTGCATTATTAGAATAAGTAAACATTATCCTTTGATGTCAATAATATTTGATTTCTTAGGTAATGAAGGATTTGCATATCTTTTGTGAGATAATATTATTTTATTTAAGTAATATATTTGATTATTCCTAACAACCATAAGTTCATGGACACAATTTGTGCAAATTTGCATGTTCCTTGGTTATCAATTGGGATCTCTATGTCAGTTGATAGTATTTGGTTTGGTTGGATCAACCTTTTGTATATTGGGAATATCTTATTGAAGAAAAGTCATGGGAAGTTTTCCTAGTGCATTATATAATTTTTATTAAATTATTGTTGTACAATTGGTGTTATTTAAGTAGGAGTCCCTAGCTAAAGAAGTATGATCTCAGGGGGAGAAGAGTTTGTGGTTATTAGGCTCAGGAGGTGTGAGCATAGTCACTCAAGAAGTAGAAACAATGGAAGAGTAACCCAAAATTTCATCATTAACAATTGGTATTTTCAACAAAAATAGTACCATTTTTACTCTAAATTGGTATAAAAATGCATTGAAAAATGAGAGTATTCGGCCATTGGTCCTGACAAGGAGAGTAAGTATCCATAGTATCTAGAACTCGATGAACATTTAGAAGAGATAATATATGTTCAGGGGGAGAATATCATAGATATACAGTACTCTAGATAAGGGAAACAACTACAATAAGACACAAGGACATTTATTCTTGATATCATGCATTGTTATCCCTTGATATTCATGTCAAAAAGGGATGTGTTTCCTCCAAAAAAATCAAATATCAAGAGGTTTTTCCTCAAATGGTTATTCTGTAGATGTCTTTGGATATATTT
Organism: Pinus albicaulis; assembly: GCA_034641835.2. Lineage (NCBI taxonomy): Eukaryota > Viridiplantae > Streptophyta > Pinopsida > Pinales > Pinaceae > Pinus > Pinus albicaulis. Next base: position 900,906,315 of record CM076570.1, on the reverse strand, counting down.
CAAATCATAGTGATTGTATACAAGCCTTTGGAAAATAGCATTTAAAGTGCCTCATTAGAAGAGATGTCAACTCTTGAGAAGAAATTTTTCAAAAGGAAAAATGACCAAAAATTGGTTGCTCAAAAGGAGAATACTCACTAGGAGGATGATGAATGTAAACATTTTCCATTGATGTTAAACGGGGAGAGAAAAACATCATCATCAACCATTGATTGGATAGAAAGACATCAACCAAAAGGAGAGAGAGACATCATTGGATGTAACTTATAGGAGAATGAGTCATTACGATGGTTGGATGTAGCATGAGGAGTGGTCATAAATGAGGAGTTTCCATACATACCAAAGGGGGGGATTGTTGGAATTGTTAAGTTGTCATATGGAATTGGTGTGTTGAAATTGATGTCAACCTGAGGCATTGGTGTGTTGGAATTGATCTCAACTTGAGTAGAGTGTTGTCAACCTTACTGCATAGATAATATAACCATGTTAGGGGAAATTGTTGGCATGGTGATGTGATATTGATTTGGTGTATTGGTCTACAAATAAGTAATGAAGTGTGTTACTTATTCAATATTATTTGGAGCCTTGGGTAGAGCATTCAAGGGTAGCTATATATTTGAAGGAATTTATGCCTTAGTAGATTAACTTAGATTCTCTTGGAAATGACATAATTGGATAGGTTTAAGAAATACCTTTCCAACAATATAAGGTAGCCTAAAAAAATCCAAAGGATGGAATTATGGCTAGTTGAAGCATTTGAAGGGTTCTAAGCCTCAAGGTTCCATATAAACCTTGTTTTTTGTGAAAATTTTCTTTTTGAAATGAAATTTTGGTGACATTAAAAAAGTGCCTTGACCCTTGAACTAGTCGAGCCTTTTATCTCGTCGATTTCTCAACTATGTTAGGCATGATCCTAGTGATATGCAAAGAAGTGAAACAAGTGAGACACCTAATAATGAAAATGCAAAAGACGAAATGATCACTGACGGAGGGCAGCAAGGGCTGACTCTAACAAACTAGATAGGCCTTTGGCCTAGTTGAACCTTTGGCATCATCAATTTTTCAACTAGATAGGCCTTTGGCCTAGTCGAGCCTTCAGCCTAGTCGGGTCCCCGGCTAATTTGGTGTCATTGCAAGAGTACAAAGAAATTAACGCTTGATCCCCAACTCTCGAATTAAGAGCTAATCAGTGCAAAAAAAAAAAGTGGCATATTGTCAACATATATGTGACAACGTGGGGTGATGACATCATCACAGGGTGCCATGAAACTCCAAGCATGTTAGACATGGTGTGCAAATTTGGAATTTTTAGGTGGCCTAGTGGGCCAATTCTGAGTGACACGTGGCACCACATAGGCATTGATGACATCAACATGATGTAGGCATGAAATAAACATAATGATGTGGAAAAGTACACAATGTCTACATGAGGGATAATGGCAGGTAAAAAAATTCCCCTGTTATAATATTTTATAAGGTTTCCCAAAAACAAAGGAAAAAGCTCAAAGTTAGGCCTTCAGTCTAGTCGAGCAAAACTGTTAGAACATGGAAAGAATCAAATAAACCTTCTTCCACCAAACAACATGGGATCCATTTGATTCGAGCCTCATAACATATTTCAAAGGAAAAAATGTTTCTGACCTCCCAATATTTCAAGTAAGAAAGTTTCCTTTGTTTTTAGGCATGGCCACAAATCTTGGTTGTATGAAAAAAGAGGGTGCCAAAGTACTAAGGGTGCCAGATCCTAGAGAAATATTTGAGTAAAGCATCTTTTCTTATGAGTACATGGTTTTAGCCCATCAGGCATATGACGTTGTTGTGGCCACAACCCCCCATAATTTTTTACAAACAATATAGGCACCCTCCATGTAAGTTTTGGATAAATCACTACAATGCTTTACAAGATTTTCATTTTGTTTGGTTTTCAACTTTGATTTCTTCATTGTGTGTGATTTCTCACCACCTTCGCAATGTATCAAATTTCACTAAGTTTGGATTTACGATTTGGAAATTAGGCTTTGTCAAAGTTTGGTTGAATTTCACTCTCTAGACTTAAATATGTAAAATAATATTTTAATTTTATTTTGTAATTTAATTTGTTTAAAAAATATAAATAAAAAAAACTAATTATTTTAATTATTTTTAATTAACTTAATTAGTTTCATTAATTTTGATTAATAAAGTCAATTAGCTTAATTAGTTTGTAAATATTAATTTTCAATTACATAATTAAATTAATTTTTATTTTCATAATTTTGTGATCCATATTGATTCTTTGAAACTAACTTTCAGATAAATCACATCATTAATCAAATATTAATGCTGAAATTAATTATTATTAACTATTATTATTAATCAAATTAATTATTAATTTATCTTTATTTTTTGATGTATTTAATTTGTATTTTTAACGAGTGTAATCGAAAACCTGTATATATATTATAATTAATATATATATATATATATATATATATATATATATATATATATATATATATTATAAACCTAATACAATAAAAAAAATAAAAAAATTATTACATCATCTCTATTCCCCTTCCCTAGAGTTCCAAGGTGTTCATATCACGTAAATAGAGTGGGAAGAGCACGAAAGGAATTTCCATTAATATGTATTGGAATGCTTTTATTAATAGGTGAAGTGAAAATATTTGGAGTGGGGAAGGACCCACACTCCGGACTCCTCCCACTCCTCTCCAACACATTTACTTACCTTCATATACAACCCTGATATTTCATTCAACTAAGAAACACATACTAAAACCCTTCTCTCCTTTCTACTTATATTTTAAAATTTATTTATTTTGTTTTGAATCAATTTATTTTTATTTATTAAAAAAAAAATTAACAAAATGTTAATAAAATTGTTTAAATTTTTGGTTATAATTGTGTTTTTTTTATCATTTTATTATTTTGAAACTCAATTTTTGGAGAGTCACATCTTGAGATTTACTCAACTAAATGAGGCCCATGATAACTCGTTGAAAAGATAAGACCATGAAGAATATTTTGGGAGTATCTTTATGACTATATATGTTCATATACTATGCCTAAAATTTAGTAGAATTTGGAGCTATGAATTTGTAACAAGAATTTCATTTTTTTGGGTTTTCTTCTTGGAATTTGATCTTTCCAAAGTTTTTTGTCACAAATTGGTTTGGATAATTCCTTATTAGGCTAAATAAATTGTTACATAAAGAAACGAGAGGAAATACTCTCCTTATATCATTTATGAGATTTAATTTTAAGTTGTAATTTTGTTGTGACAACTTTTCATTTCCAATTGGATGTGCAATTTTAATTTGTTTTATTGGAGTTTTTAATGGTTTTCCATTAGATCTGGTGTGAGAGGATCATTCCAAAGGGATTTGGAGCAATGGAATGAGAACAACAATGAAGAACAAGGGATATTTGCAACTCCAATTATGATGGATCTTAATAGTTTTCAACAATTCTTCTTTTTCGAATTTATTTTCATAAATTATAAATGATAATTTTGAGAAGAGAGAAGGGGTTCCAAATCTGAAACCTTAGGGAAAATTCTTTGCAAAAAAAAGGATTTTTTCATTATTGTAGAGGGCATAATTTTGTAGAGAATTAAGTATTATTCATACTAGATTTGAGGAGATTCAAAGAGATGTGTTTCAAATCTGAAAAATTTCATGTTATCATGAAATTTTTTGAGAATTTTTTGAGCTAAAAAAGGCTTTGATAAGATCTAGAATTTTTCTACCCTTTTGTTTAGGTTGATTGACAACCCACATTTAATTAAAATTTGATGAAACTATTCATCCAGATAAGCATGTGGTTTTTGGGTTTTGCGCTATTGTAAATTCATTTAATTATATTCTTATTTATATCATTTCAAAGATATATTTTAATGGTGGATGCTATCAAATTAAATAATGAATTTTAATAGATATTCTTGTCATTACTATTAACTATTGAGCATATTAATAAGAAGTTTGTCTTTTTTTCATCATGATGGTTTTATGAGAAATATTTCCTTCATGCAGTCATGTCACTGATTTTGAATTCAATTTATTTGAATTTAGATGTATGTGCATCAAATATCTGATGACTATTCATCAGATAGATGAATTCATATATTTTCTTTAACTAGTAGTAAGTCTTGAAACTATTTCCTTGGCATATTAGCTTCATTTTTATTCTAAATTCAAAACTGGTCCAAAATTCATTACCTTTATCTTAAATGGGGTTAGATCTATATCTTCCCAATGGAGATAGATTAAGGATTTATTTTATTTTTCTTTCATCTTAGAGTATATTTTCATTTCGATTTATTCACTCCATTCTTAGAAGTCTCCTTACGTAGGAGAAAACACTAGTGTGGCTTGGTTGAGCCCTTATTTTAAATTAAGGCTTTCTTTCTTGCAAGAGCTCTACAAGAGGGCATATATGATATTTCTCTTTATGTTGATAACTAATTAAATACATCTTAAGTTAAGAGGAAGGGTAAGCAAGAAATTAAACTAATTAGAACTAGTCATAACCATTATACCAAATGGAAAAGAGTCTGATTTGGGGCTCTGACTAGGTGGTCTCCCTAAATGTTGATGGCGTCATTTTTTGCCATGAATAAATGGTTAGACTGTAAAGGTGTGAGATATTACAGAACAAAAAAGAGTTAAGTTCCTTTATTGTGTGTTCTACAGTCATTGCACCTATTCACTTCCAAAGGATGGATAAGAGCTAAAGCACTCAACATTTTTGCATGTTTTTATCTAGATTTGAAATTACAGTCCAAGAGTTTGAAGAGTTGGAGTTAATGGAACTCTATGCAAAACATGGGAGATTCAACTCAAGGAAAGTGTAGTAGTTCAGTCACAACATGGGAATACATATCAAAGCCCATTCTCTTAATTAAATTCAATTTTAGTGATTGAGAAACAAGATGGAACAACATAATGGTATGGATACCATGCTCAGGAAATTAATGAAGACCAGCGAACCATAATGAGGGTACATACTTGGGAAGTGAGAATGATAGAGTGTATACATCATTCCTTGTGTAATAATGCAACAAAACTCAAGAATGTAGTGTTAGACAAAATGTGAAATGCAACATTGTTTTATGTTGATTTAAGGAAACAAACAATGAGGAGAGCTTAGTGTGTGAGATCCCTTGGAATAGAGAAGGACAAGAGATATTGGGTATGTATACTATATGAATAAGTTTGAATGATGTGTGTGTTGTTCAAGGATAGAGAAAACTAAGTGTTGTGTGTGTTTCTTTGAGGAGAACAATAGGCATGGGATAAAGAGATAATGGGGTGAGAAAAGAGTAGGTTTTTGAGGAGAATATAGGGCCAAGAGTTGGCTAATATAGTAATAGAGGTGAAATCTGGTAGAGTGGGTGCCAAAATAATGATAAAAAAATGTTATGGACTTTAGGTTGGTGCATACACAATAGGAAGTTTATGCTTCCATCTGAGTGGATCTCAGAAGGATAGCTTGGGGGTTAATGCCTCCTGCAAGTGGGTTCTTGCATAAATCCATGAAGTTAGTGCTTCTGGTAAGTTGATCAGGTGACTGTATAAGAGGGATTTGGTTCTTATTACTAGTGGTTTGTACCAAAATATCTATGGGAGTTGGTGCTTCCCATGAGTGGGTGCTCAAGAAAATATATGATGTAATTTGAGTAGCAATTAAATATTTTCATCCTAACAAACAAATATTGGTGGGTTTTCACTTTTGGTTTTCCACATTAATGATCGGTGTTCCTATGTGTGTGTTTATCATAATGTTATTTTGTATGTTCATGTGTTAATTTAATTTTCTAACCACATAATAGTTTAGTGTTTTCTCACATGAATGGATGTCAAGTAAAAGAGAAATGTAAATTGGAATTAAAATTAAAATTATCCTTAACACTAATTCACCCCCCTCTCAATATTAATTGTTGTTTGCAAAATTTATTTTGTAAATATGCCTGCCACACTAAATTTGTATTATAATATATCAAGTCAATTTCCTTTGACTATATCTTTTTTCTTACAAAATGATGTTGTGTCTCAATACGGTTGGACTCGGCATAATATATTGGGTTGTCATATACTTTGATACAACTTTGGTTATCAAATTTGATAATAGTCGATGTTTTTCACTTTTCTCATGTATATTAGGAATTAATCTCAACCAAAGTGCCTCATAGGTGGCACTAAATAAATATTTGTACGTATTTTCAGTGGATGGCAAGCAAAAAATTAGTTGTTTCTTTATACTCCATGACACAATCTCAAATCATATTCTTAATCCATATCTTATGGTTGAAATTTTGTGAATATATCCAACTCAATATCAATCTAAATGAAAACGTTCTTTCCATAATAAAATTCCTAAATATTAATGTAACTAACCAAGGTAATTGATATCGAATTCCTATTCTAATTATCATTTTATTTCTTTCGTTAACTCATTAAAAATTTTAATTTTTGATAATATCATAAACATTTAAATAAATTAAGGAAATATAACCATTATCATCCTTGCTTATATAAATATTTGGTTCACATATACTTTTAATAAAACCTTTTTAATAGAAGAACCTATCAATTTTCATGTACCTTGACTTGAGTACATGTTTAAGTCCATATAATGCTTCTTTTAACTTGTAAAAAAGGTTTCCTTGACCCTCCTTTTCAAACTAGTCCATTTGAACAAGATAAGCCCATCCCTTTAATTCTCCATTTAGAAAAAATAATTTAACATCTAAGCGATGTAGTTTACAATTTCACTTAGTATCGAGTGCAATCATTAGTCTAACGGTATTCAATTTAGCTATAGGTGCAAAAGTGTATTCACAATCAATTCATTATTTCTCTGAATATCCCTTTGCAACCAATATATATTTATACTTATCTATACTACCATCAACATTAAATTTAGACTTGAATAACCATTTTGATCGTATAAAAAAAATATTATCAAGTAGTTTAGTTAATTCCAATGTACCACTTTTCATGATAGAATGATATGATTCTTTCATGGAATCCATATATTCTTTAAGATATTTATCTTGCTTGTAATTTACAAGTTCCACTACATTCATAACTTGAGGCATTAAGAAAAATCTTTATACCTTGTAGGTCTCTAAGTTGGTCATGTTTATTTCCAAAGTTCTAGACTACCCTGAGGAGTTCTTTCATTTCTTCTTTTTTCTTTTGTAGTTTCTTCATCACTTCATGTACAATGGCTACCTGAAGAATGCATGTTACTTGAAATTTCATCTTGAACAAATTCACCATCTTCTTCTTCTTTGACACTTTGATAATTGTCTTTAAGAATATGCCATACATCATGACTATATTGTTTGTAACCTTCATTTACATATTCAAAAAATAATACATCTCGACTTGCAAGAAATTTATAAGTGTTTCAATCAAGAACTTTAGAAGCTTTGTAATCTATACGATAATTAATAAATTCACATTTTATTTCCTTGGAATCAATATTTCTCTTATTTTATTTAGGAACACATGAAAATGATTTACTCCCGAAAATCCTTAAATGACTCTCTATTGGTTTATAGTCCTAATGTTCTTTAAAATTATTTTTTTGTTGTAAAATTTTTACAGGGCTCTAGTTTTTCAAATATACAACAATGTTTATTGCTTCACAACAAAAAAAAATTAGTAATATTTTTGCATTTTTTCATGCTTCAAGCACATTCAACTAAGGCTCTATTTTTCCTCTTAGCTTAATCTTAGACGATATCAGTGGCCACCCAACTATTCCATTGGCTCACTACAAAATTTTCTGTTTCGAAACTTTTTCTACAATTTGTTTTTGGTCTTGAATTTATTGGTCCATTTTGAGGCCCTAAATGATATTTATTAGCGAACTGGGAACTTGAGTCATAAATTTTCGAGTGTAGTTGAAAAATGTACTTAGTGGTTAGACCTTTCTAATGGGTCACTGAGCATCCCAAAAAAATATCATATTCCAAATTTATGGCCCTTGGGAAGTTGACATTCCAACTTAATATATTGGGGCCCATAAGCCTTCGACATTTCATCTCCTAGGGTCAAGTTTTTGGATTCTTAAATTTTTCTTATTTCTTCTTTATGATAAAAATGCCTTGGATCCTCATTGCAATATATTCCAAGAAGACACATAGGAGTCACATCACTTCTCAGAGATAAGCTACCACCATTCAAGCTAGTTTTTTCTTGTTATGTATTTATACAATTTCAACACTTTCCATTTATTAGTAGAAGTCAAGTTTCACTATATATCCAATTTTTGGTTGCAAATTTGTATATCATTTCATTCCATTCATAAATTTGGATTAGTGGTATCAAAGTGCCTTGTGTTTTATCTAGTTTTTTTGCATGTCTTTAACTAGGTCAAGGTATAAGGAGTTGGGACTCGAACTTATTGAACCATTGCAAGACCATCCTCACTGACCCCAACAACCTCCCATGGTATAACAAAATAAAGACGAAGGAGCAAGAGATAATATGAAATTATTTCTTGAGGAAGCCCTCAAGTGGAAATGGAACGAAATGATGGATAATGTTTTATGAGATCCTTCAACAGATTCCAATAGGTGAGGCATCTTCATCAACTGGCCACTTTGGAGGCACCATCCCCTTCAAGGTACAAGTTAATTTTGACATTACTATAATTGAAGGCTAGATAAGTGTAGATTCTTTAGAAAGTTGGTTAAATATACTAGAAGATTGTTTTTCAATCCATAGTTTTTTTGCTAGATAAAATATTAAATTTTCACTTCTTTGCACTCTCTTGATTAGTGGGAAACTTATCGTTAGCAAAATTCCACAGAGGAATTTGCATTTATTTTAGTTACACTCACTTGGAAATCTTTAAGGAATGTTGTTAAGGAAAAATATTACCCTGTTGGAAGCTACGAAGACCAATACATGAGATGGACCACACTATGGTAGGAGAGGGACTAAGTGATGACATACATCAAAAACTTATTTCATGCCTTACACACCAATATGGGTATATAAAACTCTAAGCAACATACGATTCTCAAGCATCGTGGAAGTCTGCACATATATATACATACATAAATGGAGTTCCTATAAATATCCTCACTTGGTGAAACATACTGATATGTGTCAAAATTCAGAAAAACATTAAATAGAAGAAGTGATAATTTTGATCTTCCAATCCTTCATAATAAAATAAGGGCAAGGCCATCCCAAAATTTTAGGAGAAAGGATAGATTTATTTGGGGCAACCCCATGAAAACCCATTTAAGCTGCAAACAAGGAATGGTAATGGGGAATTCCATCATGTAGGCATGTCTAAAATGGAAGCATTATATGGTAGGGAAGGAGACGATCATCAAAATTTACAAAATGCCGCTATAATTTATGTAGACACAAGGGAATTTATAAAATTATCACCATAAAAATGGTCCACATGCCTACAAAAAATCAATTTGAATATCAAATACAAGAAGGGTTGCACTAATCATGTCATAGACTACCTCAATTGACCCTAGGTTATGGAGCTAACCATATTTCTCAAATCTTATAGGAATGAGACCTATGGATGTCCATAATTATAACACAATAACGTAGAATTCATTGGTACATACTAGATGTTTATGGCATGCAAGAAAGTTCCAATCTCTACCTCCATGGTGTAATGTTGTCCTATCTATACTAACTTTGTTTCCTTCAGGTGAGGGTACCAAGACCATTTGGGAGGAAAATTATGGTTGGGTGGACAAGAGCTTTGGTGTGGAGAGGATGATGGTAGTGTTGCAGAAGTATTTTTATCGGAAAATTTTTTGACATGATGTTGGAAAGTATATTAGGTCCTCCACCGCTTGTGCCATTTCCAAACTAGCCGTTAAGAATCAAGGCACTTGCATCACTCTAACTACTCATAATCGACCTTACGGATCCATATCGATGGAATATATGTCTATCATTCCTTATACCAACCATGGAAATGACTTTGTTTGTGGTCATTGACAGATTTTATAGGATGGCCATTCTGAATATTTGTAAGGAGAATATCACAACATAAGCCACTACTAAGCTCTTATTCGAGTATGTGTGGGTACATTTTGGGACCCTGCAGACCATCATAGTAGATTAATATAGAATATTCATAAGAAAATTATGGTTGAGCTTTTGGTCATTATTGTACACCAATATCACCAAATCAAATTCCTTCCACCCCAAAATTAACAAACAGATGGAGGCTGTCAATAAGATGATCACGCACAATTTGTGAATGTACGACTCCAAGAATTACTACACATGGGATGAGATTCTACATTATGTTTAACAAAAATATAATAGAGCTCTCCATAGCTCAGCTAGCAACAATTTATTTTAAGTGGGCCTAGGATGTCAACCCTTAGGTCACATTGATGTCGCACCACCCCTTGCAACTACATACGTAGAATCTGCACATGTTCAAATTGGAGCCAAAAAAACTACCAAGTTTATTGAATGAACTTAGCACGTTCATTAGTAGGTCCATGATATCTTGTATAATGTTAGGTACCTATAATACTAGTGTATCCCCTTATTTTTGTTAGTGTATCCCCCTTATTGTTATTTTTGTACCCCTATAACCCCCATATTGTCATTATTGTGCCCTTACATTATTATTGTTAGGTCGGCTAGGATTATATTGTGGCCCCATGGACTCATATATATAGGAGGGAGGTTTTTTCATTTTTATCATCCAAGAATTATTCATTTATGTAATTTAAAGGAGGTTTCCCCCTCGAAGTGGATGAATTCTAAGGTGTTGATCTCTCTTTTCTTATATTTCTCGAGTTGGTTTCATAACATATAAATCCAATACAAAGCACAAACAATGTCGTTATCAACATGGGGTTCCACACAAGTTTCAAGTTGGAGACAAGGTTCAGTTGCATTTATAGAAGGAATGCCTCAAAGGGGCCCATTAGAAGCTTCAATCACTTTTCTATTTACCTCAAAAAATAAACAAGGCTATGAGTGACAAAATATTTTAGCTAAGTATCCCCACTTTCATTGCCTTACACCCACTATTCAATGTGGAGCTCCTTTGGCCATACTTTCCACCATCAGTGGACACATCAGAAATCACAACACAGTTGACAAAAATATCTCAACCCAAATTGCATTAAACAATAAACAACTAAACATATCATTGAAAAATAGCTTAAGAGAACTCATCCACATAGAATCCAACTATATTGAGTTTTCAAAGCAGGCCAACTCCTGCGCCAAGGAAAGCCACTCAATAGGGACCAAGTTTACCGGAAGTTTCCCCATATAATGGAGGCACTTGATGCAATGGACACCATTGCTTCCTAAGGGGAGAGGATTGATCCTAGTGGATATTGGTGGCCAACCACCTATTCCTCTAGCTCATAACAATTTTTTCTATTTTAGTAGTTTTTCTACAGCTTGTTTTTTGTTAATGGAATTTAAGAGTTTTTTTGAGGCCCTAAACAACATTTTTTATTGAAACAAGAGTTATGAAATCATATAATATTAAGGGAAGTCAAAAAAATATGCTTCACGGTTAGAAATTTACAACATGCTACTAAGCGCCCCAACATAGATAGTATGCCAATGTTATGGCCCTGATAAGTTGATGTTCCAACTTACCCTATCGAGGCTCAGAAGCCTTTGGCACTTCATCTCCTAGGGTTAAGTTTTGCATTTTTATCATTTTCTCAATGCTCATTTATGATAAAAAGCCTTGGAGCCTCATTGTAACATAGTATAAGAAGGTGTGTAGCTGTCACATCTCTTGTTAGAGGTAAACTACTACCATCTAAGTTATTTTGTTTTCATTGTGCATTTATATAGCTTTAACACTTTCCGTTTCTTAACAGATGTCAAGTTTCACTATATATCTATATTTTGGTTCCAAATATATATATCATTTTTTTCCCTTTAAAATTTATTAAATGACGTATTGCTGGTTTATAGCCATAATATGCTTCAAAAGGAGTTTTGTGTTGTTAAAATTTTATAGGACTCTTTTTTTTTATATATCTAACAATGCTTGTTGATTCACCCAAAAAAAAAATAGTAATTTTTTACTTTTAATCTTGCTTCCAGCACATTCAACTAAGGCTCTATTTTTCCTCTTAGCTACTCAATTTTGCTAAGGAGTATGTGGCATTGTACAAAGTTTCATGGACCACATCCTATGAAAATAAACCATCATAACTTTTATGCATCCAATATATTGACCATCCCATTGTAGAATATATGAATTGCATGATAGAAGAAGACATAGATAATGATCTAGATGAACAAATGAACCAAGGGAATCTCAACTATATTGAAACTTGGTTCCAAACAATCATTAAGTTGGATCATCAGTCTCTTCTTCAAAATTTCTTGACAACATTTCAATCAAAACAATTAGACTCTCATATTTTGGTATATGTAAAGACATATCTTTCAAACTTTCATATGAGTTTATTTGTCATCCTATTACGCGGGTGGTTCAATTGGAAGTATTCTTACGCTTGATAAATATTTTCTTTCTCAAAATAGAATAGGATAAAATAAAGGAATAAAACCATGCTTTTGTTTTTGAAATTTTGTTTTGATTTCATTTTCTTGAAAATTTTCATTTTATTGGTGCAATAAAAGACACCTCATTCACTAACCATTGGCAAGAATATTTACAAGAGAAAGGAGTTCTGTGAAGAAAGAGAACCATTAAAGTATCAAAAGCTACAATTTGAGGTTTGAAATCAAATACTTCTTATATTGCTTTTCAAATTTCAATTACATGAAAAATTACAGTATGCTCTCTTCTTTCACCTTGTTGCGAATTGGAAGATAAAAAGGAAAATTAGATAAGTTATCGTTGAAATTTTTGCAATAAAAGTCATAAATTTGAAAAGAAATGACTATGAAATCTAAATTTGTTATTAACTCTTAAAGAAAAAATGCTTAAATTTTGATCTCCAATGTGTAATGACATTTGTCTCAAAATTTCTAAAAAAAAGTTTTCTTTTAATAATTAAAAAAAAAAACCTCTCCAAGTCTCCAATTTACTAATAATTTTTTAAGTTAAAAAAAAAATTAAAAATACACACATATTTCTATCATCATAAGTTGTAAATAATTTTTTTTTATATATAATAAAACAAACTAAAATAAAACATAAAATAGTTATAAAAAAAATTAAATAAAAAAATAAAAAAATAAAAAATAAAAACAAATAACAAAATTAAAAAACAGAACACATAAAATAATTAAAAACAAAAATAAAATAAATGAAAACAAAACAAGAAGGCAAAACATTGAAAAATAATAAAAAAATATACAATACAAAATCTAGAAAAAAATCAAATAAAACTGGTTATTATAAAGCCGACGTAGGTTTCAAAACACTAAACACCAAACAATAAAAAAATGAAATACCATTCATAAAAATATAATGTCATATAAAAGGCATGACCCATTTAAAAACTCACCACATGATACATATACGATATATTACAAAAGAACCCACAAGGGTTGAACGAATCGTATTGCAATGAGGGTTTGAATGAATAGCCCTCACAAGCAGGGAAAACAAATTAAACAAATTAATGCTATAGTGCTCAAATGAATGAATAATCACAAGTTTGAATTCAATATCTCCACTCTGGATTTAACTTCGATCTGCACATAAAAATATGACTTCCATCCGAGCTCTGGTGCGATTTTGATGTAAGTCAATTATTAAAGTTGTAGATCAATTTTTGGGGTGAAGCAAAACAATACAATTGAATTTGAATTTTTCGGTGGACATTTAGTTTCTTGACTTGTGTGGGTTAACAGTCGGTAAATGGTTTGGTTGATGGAGATCTGAGCTCGTGGTCGTTTGTTTTTGTCACAACATTAATATTTTTTGTTTTGCATTATTTAGAGCTGAAATTTAATTAAATTTTTTTCTCCATTTGATTTCATAACTTAATGTTTTGGTATATTGCTAAGGATATAGATTTGTAATGGATAGGTCACGAGTTTATATTCAGTGGGTCAAAATTTGTTAATTATTCGACAATTTTGATAATATTTAACTAAGTGACAATTTTGTTGCCACGTGGTAGCGTAATATTGGTCAACATTGCACATTCATTCATAATTTAATTGTACCTAGTAAGATGTATTTGGGCATCCTAACTCTCATTTAAATTAGTGGTGAGTAGTCTTGTGTTGGTTACTACATTCATTAATGGTCGGTAATCCAAAAATTTCTTTCTATGTTCGACATCAACAAAATTTATTCACATAGATAAGAATTACGTCGTGATGCAGATATGAATGAAGACTATGTGATTTCAACAACTTGCAACATTTTTCCAATAAATCAAGATTCAATTTCAAAGTCTAGCAGCAATAGCTTAGTTACAACAATAAGAAGACACACATATTCAAATTTCATATTTCATCCACTATTCATATAGCCAAGTGATTAAGAACCAAATCAAATTCTTTCACTTTACATTCCATGAATCAAGATTCAATTTCAAAGTCTAGCAGCAATAGCTTAGTTACAACAATAAGAAGACACACATATTCAAATTTCATATTTCATCCACTATTCATATAGCCAAGTGATTAAGAACCAAATCAAATTCTTTCACTTTACATTCCATGATCCAAGAGTAATAGCCCAGATCTCACACATGGATAGCTTATTGAATTTTCAGGTAGGTGAAGGTATGTTATTTTCTAATCTTTAATCATTAATTCCTTAAATGCTAAAAGACATCTGTTTGGAAAATTTCTCACGTGACATTGTTTTCCCCATTTCAAAAGACAAAAACATCTTTAGTTGGTGGGAGGATACTTATTACCATTTTTCATTTCCATAATCCATAACCTCATACATTTTTTACCAACATGCATCTCCCAAATAAATGTTGTGGTTGTTTTTGGTTCTCTGAAGATGGATATGTTTTGTTAAAGACTCAAATTATGAGCACTGATCAAATGATATGTATACGAATATGTTTTCATTGTGAATGCATTCTTAAGTTGCAACAAGAAAAAGAATAAAAGAAATTTGTTGTAACATAAGAAATAACACTTGAAATAGTTCTGGTTGCTACACAAAAACCAACCATAAGAGCTACCACTTAGACATCTTCCAAAATAAGAATACTTTTCAAAAGATGTAAGTCTTAAAGAGTATCTCAAAGTCACAAAATGATAAAAGGATACAGTCTAAGACAATCAATGAAAATTTTAATGAGGACACACAACATATTTAGTTGGGGGAAATGTTGGGTCTCCAAAATATCATGCATTTCACCCTCTTTTCTTTTACATTTCTTTATAATTTTCCATATTTCGCAGCTCCATTACCATGCACTATGTCTACCTTCATGATCAAATATGGGTTTACACATGATTTTCCAATACATTTATTTTAATATTTTGAGTGAATTTATGGTTAAATATTATAAAAATAACATGTACTCACTTATATATAAAATTTGGATGAGTTTTGTGACATGTGTAGGCATATTTGAAGATTCCATTGGAGTCATATTTAGCCTGTAAGTCTCAAATTCGAATTTCCTCTAACGCTGGAAAGCTTGAGATCATAGATAAAGCACAATTCATGGAGAAGAATCATGGAAGTTTTCATAACTATCTCCTAACAAATCTAGGAGAGGTTTGTTATACGATATGAAGATATGTGACTTTATAGATGTCAACACATGGTAGTAATCACATGAAATATTTGTGGATATTGATTTATGAATTAGTTATCTTAGTTTTTATATGAATAGGAGCATTTTCTCCTCTCAAAAGGTGTGAAAATTTTGGGAGTTGTGCTCATGCTTCAATGTAGAGTTTTAGATGTTGAGGATCGGTACTATGATTGTGCTTGATATAATGAATACCATTGTATTTCACTTCTGTATGGTTGTTCCTTCATTTGGTGTTTGATCAAGATTTTTCTCAATTTTCTACCTCTCATGCATTTTGGGATTTCCACCTAATGAGTATGGGATGTATTCTAATGTTTTAATTTTTTTTAGTTTCTTTATTTTCATTTTAACTCTTTTGATTATATGCATTTCTTACATTCTTTCAGGCTCATTTCATTTATGTTCTTTTGTAGGTTAAGCTTTATTTCTACCGTTTCATAGATTCATTGATTTTCAATTTGTTTAATAGATACTCATGAATGATTCTAATTTTACAATGCACACATTAGTAATTTCAATTTATCTCTCACTACTTTTAGAATAGGTTGTCTTTAAATTTCATAGTTTAAGAATTTAATGCTTTCTTAGTGTAGGATTTTCTACTTTCTATATTAAACTTACTTTCAAGTCATTAGAATCGATTAATTTCATGTCACTAGAATGGATTTATTTCCATGTTAATAGAGGAAGTTTTCTTTCATGTCAATTTCCATCTCAATTTCATAAATTAAAATACTTCTTCCTAAGTTCTGAATATGATTCTTTTGAAAAAGAAAGTGTGTGCGTAGTCATCAGAGACATTTTTCATGAATATGTTTTATTTCAATTTTGTGGTTTCTTTCAATATATTAGGATTACCTTTTGAAATTGAAAGTTGATTCCTAGGATATATTCTGCAAGTACACTTCGCAAGTTAATGAACCCCAAGTTTGATAATTTAATGACAATTAATTTAACTAATAATTAAATTACCCAACAATATTCAAGGGGACCTAGCTTTTCTAAAAATATTTTATATCTATTTTATCATATAGCCTACATGGCATAGATACTAGCATTTGATACACTTTTCTAAGTCACTTAGTCTTACATATTCCATTTTATTTATGCTTGAACTTGGTCAGTTCCTACTACAAATAATTCAAATTTTCTTTTACTGGTTTATCAAAGCTATTCAACGACCTCATATTGAAGGTTTCGTGATGTCTATGAATCTTGTAGTATTTTGCTATGTGAGATGCTATGAATGATGTTATCAGTTCTACTTGATCACTTATGATTCTAGAATTTTCCTTACCAATGTGTTGAAGAATCCACCCCATATTTTTTGCACAAGGGAAGACTAGAGAATGTGTGGAAAGTTTATGCTATCAAGACTTCTTCACATTGATGTAGACTTTGAGATATTCTTTATCTTATGGAATGTATTTCCGAGAAAATTTTGTATATAAAGTAACCCCAAGTTAGCTATGATGTATTGTCGATATAAAAAGAGGTTTCTACATATATGGGTAGCTTAGGATTACTCCCTACAACTCCTTCTATTTCAAATATATTTCATTAATAAAAACAAAATAATTTAAAAACCATCTCTTTTAACATTAATCATTTTCATCATTAATCAAATAAATCAAATTTTTATTCATTCATTAATAAACACATAATAAATTAAAAACACGATCATAATAGTATAAGATTTTATAACCAACTGATTTATAAATTAAATTAATACTTAATTAAAAATAATTAAATACTTAAATATAAATAATTAATTTTAAAATCTTATTTTGGTCGGATCATAAAAATGATTTCACCAAACTTTAAACTATTTATTCATACTACCTGAGATCAGTTTCTCTCACTCATTTTTGTCTTGATAATGAACCTCAGTAGCTGGTTTGAAACGTCCAGAGTAAAATCTACTTAATGCGATGGATCTGGAAAAAACATTATTACATATTATAATAGTTGGATGCATTTCTCCAAAAGAAGATGATATGATGAAAAAATCTAAATCAACAATACTTGACATCTCAAACATATTCATTAGAGGACCAATTGTTAAACAACGTAAATGTAAATAACTTGATATAGTTAAATCATATATCTACAGAGAAACAATCTGATGGATTAAATCATAGTTCAAGGAATTATTCTAATTTCAAATTGAAAGAATAGTCTAGTCACATATCATAACTTTACATCTCAACAATTTTTGTGAATGCAATTTGTGATTGACAAGGGAAACCTTTCTGCAATAGTTTCACATCAAAAATTGAATATTCATGAGTTTCGATGCTTATTGGGACCACAAATTATAACTTGAAATGGTGAGGGATCTCTTTCGTCACAAATTACACATTTATAAATTAGAAGGATATGATATGTAAAGTAATATTGTGACACATGATGTGCAATAACAACATTGTTGGTCGCAAGTTTGAGGGACAATGTAAATGAAGGGTATAATTTAGTATTACAACAACTATTTTTCATAATTATTTTAGGATTGTGAGTCTAAAAATTCAAGGAGTCGTTGAGATGGTTAACTCTTAAAAAGGGTGCAAAGGGTAATTCCTTGGTCATATATTATGCTAGTCAATGATATGAGGGTTGATTTTTAGGTTTTAAGCCTTGAAATATCACAATGATAGATGATATTTAAAAATATAAGCTCACAAAATGAGATGACACTTGAGGTGTTAGGGAAATAAGAAACAAGATCTTGAGTGTTGGGTATAGGTCAAAGGAACTTTACCATGGAAGCTATACTAGCTTGCAAGGGTAAACTTTTACCTGTGGGGAAATGAAAACCTCAGCCTAGATGGGATCATTAGTGATGTTAATAAGAATTTTTGAAAAATTAAGTAATAGGGAAAGAAAATTCAAATCTTATTTGTGTGGAGAGGAGTGAAGGTTTGATCTGTTGATGTAAAGGGAGAGAGGGGAAGAGTGTATGAGAATCTGAATATTAGGGAGAAAAAGGGAGATGGAATGTTTGGGTAACCCCGAGGATATGACAAAAATTAAATGATTAGGAAGAGGATACGTTATTTACCTCTTCAATGACAATCACAATTTCTATCTATAGAACTAGCTCACTCCTCCAAGAAAATGTGAAAAATAAGAAGGAGAAGAGGTTGAGTTATTTATATAGAAGATCACACATGTGATCTAAAATTGTAGTAAACATAGCAACAAGATTAAGTTGTAATTTCATAATGCAATGAGGATTGGTTGTTGCAACTAAGATGAAGTCACTATCGTGCAGTGTGATGAAGGCTTATAGTCACAAGTTGTAGTTACAGTGGGTAGAGAAACCTTACCATAGATTGTGATTGTGATTTGTGACTCACGAAAAGAAACATGTATTTTAAAGCTTTGATGGCATAACTAATCTACAGAAGTACAATGCAATCAAAGGAATAATAAATACTTAAAAAATCATAGGGAAATAGTTTGAGAAAATTCAATATAGGGGACTCCAAATTTTAAAAGTGTTGAAATTTGGGGTTTTTGTAGCAGCGACAACAAAATGGTTGTTTGAGGTTTATTGTTATGCTCAAGATTAATAAGCTAAATCATATAAATTCTTGAATTGTGAAGGTTATTGACACACTCATGATTTTCAAGCTATTTTGTATGTTGTAAGTTGAATGAATGTCTAGTTTGTGTTGATGATTACTTAGATCATGAATGGTGTGATAAATTGTATATGGGTTTGTACACACTTATATTTGTCTTGTGATTGAGAACTATAACAATCATAATATCCTGAAATTAATATTATTTAAAACATGGTTTCTATTCCTCTTGAGTGGTCACACAAACTTGTATGTCACATTGAAGATGAATCAAGGAATCATATCTCATTAAACAAGTTAATTAGCTTGCAACATATAAGAGAGCTAGATTTTTTTGCACAGGTCACCTTGTACAGTGTTGAATCCCAGTGAATTGGTCTTTGGATCTATGTCATTCCTATTAATTTATATTTGGTGTAGTTTAGGCCCTTTTTGGTGTGCATTTGTATCACTTTGGTCATGACACAACACTTCTAAGAGTTTATGTTCATGCCTTTGCCACTTTCTTCATGAAATTTTCCATTCAGGAAGTTTCTCCTTACCTTAAGGAATTTCCCTCATTTCATGTTATTTCCTTAGTGCATGTTATGAAATCCTAAAATATAGGGTCCACGGATGGCAGTGATTAGTTCCATTTGTATTGGCCCAATTTCATCTAGGGTTGTATTTCTCCATGTAAAATACATTTCTCATTTGGGATACGGGAATCTAAGGTTGGGTAAGGACCAACACTTATGTAGAGGTTGTATTATGTTGGAGTTGGATTTGCTTTTATAAAATCCATTTGTGTTCAGGATCTGGGGATCCAGGGGTGGTAAATGACCATCCCATTTTCAAAGGTTTAGATCGCACAAGGTCCAGACCTCTCTAAGCCCTTTTTATTAGTATTTTATTCAACTATAGGTGATGAATTGAGATGGATTACCCTTAAACCACCTTCTACCTAGGGATTTGTGGATTTGGGGGTGGAAAATGTAAACAGACCTTATGAAGACCTATATTACTCCTAGGTTGGATTATCCTCACACACATTTGAATCTGGGTATCCATGTGTGATGAGGGCTCACACCCATTTGTAGGATTATATATGTCTTGGATCAAATATCATTTGATGGATCCTATGATAGATTAATTTCAATCGGAGATGGATTCACATATTCATGGCTCTCAGAGTGGTAAGGGCTATCAAAAACCTGAAAGGCTCAGGCATATGTAAATTGGATATAAATGCATGGTACCCCAATCCACCATGAAGTGAGGACCCAGTGGAACCGTTTATGTTGACATGGAAGAGCCATGGATGCTAGAAAGGAACCACGTGGGTGCCACATGGTAGAATAATAATGGTGTGGACTAATATGGTGGACTGAGGTGAAATCTATAATGGGAATATCTTTCAATCTAGGAGTTGGACATTTTTGAAATTTATATCTATGGAAATCTCCTCAAGAGTTGAATTTGATGGTGGATTTTGTTTCAAGTTTTAAATACTCTGAGAAAAAGAGGTTTTTGTAACCCCATAATAATAATAAACATTGGATATTAGGCTACAAAAAATAGATAACACCTCCAATAATCGGGATAGTACAAGGGGGTGGGAATGAATGCTACATATTCATTTTTTCAACCTGCAACAAATTGATTGAAAAATGGTGACTTAAATTTCCAAATAATATTGTAAAACAAATGAAAATAGAACCAATAACCAATTCACGTGAGAAGTGGTGATTATTATGTATGACTTGATGGCAAAAATAGATTGACTAGTTTAACAACAATTTGTTTCTTGTGCTCATGGTAATGAATAAGAGGAGAACCTTTCAAAACTATAAAATGGTCAAGTATTATATATTTTTTATGAATAAGGGAGAGAGAAATTTATATATAATTGTGTTCCAACCATATCATCCACTGAGGGAATTCATATTATACATATAATAGAAAAAGTTTGTCAAAATTCCAAAAGCATTTCAGGGAATTTGGTTCAAGATTTTGTAAATGAAGGAAGTAGCACATTAAGAGAGAAAGTTAATTGCAAGATGAGTGTTACATCCAATACAAAATACAATATGACAATAGGTCGAAAAGTACAATTGATGATATTCTTGGTATAGTTACTTTTCAATTGTTCTGATTGAAAAATATAATTCACGTGGTAATGATTTATTTGAAAACGAAATTGAAATATTGAAAAAAGACGACAAGTACCTGGCATCAATTTTCCTGAAAGAAATAGGTAGAAGCAATCTCAAGTAACAAACAATTTATATGTCAAGAGATGAGAACAATACGCCACTTGTAGATTCCAACTCGAATGATATCATTTTGGAAAATAAGAGATAAATTATTGGAAGCCAAAAAATAAAATAAGTGAGTTTGTTGTTATGGATAACAATTAAAACTCATATCCAAGGTTGTCACTACATCCAAAGTAATTTTAGTTCTTGTAATTATCTCAGGGTGTCCATGTAAAACATGTGCCAGCTAGAACTAGAGGTATAATTTCACATGTAGTGCTTGCTACGTAAAGAGAAAAGAAATTAAAATTATTGAGAAAAGATATGGTATAGTTATTTATGATTCTATATAAGAAATACTATTATGTATTAGTATGTGAAACTACTTATGTTTTTGGATAAGATTTGTAAATAAATAAAGGGTTAGATGGATAAATAAATGAAGCATTCAAAATAGTAATAAGTCATGTGAAAATTTGAATCACAATAAAACATTCATTGATATAAAAAAGCCAATTTTATAGTGGAAAAAGATCCATGTCAAGTTCATGTTCAAATTAAGGGATCTTGTTTATATAATAAAGTAGAGTTGAGTAAATGTTTAGGTTAATTTTGAATAGGTCATGGAAAGGTAAAGTTAAAAGATAAAGTCAAATTATTGATGTGAAGAGTAAAAGGAATATGAAGTTGAGAATTGGATTCAAGTTAAAACTTGAGTCATAAAGAGGCCATTTATGTATTTTATAAGGAGGGGTGAAAGATTGATGTTACCTAATAACTTGGTTTAAGTTTATGGTCAAATAATTATGTGAGATTTATTGATATTTTGGAGTCAAAGTAACGTGAAGTTGAATTCATTTTATTGGTGCATCAATTAATTTTTCCAAGCCATGTTTCATAAGTTTCCATTTTGGACAGGGTATAACCCAAAAAGAAACATATTTTTGTAAGGATGAATTTGCAAGTGTCTTGTTGTATGGAGATCTCCCTAATACAAGAAATAACGTATGCAGGCATAGTAAACATTTTAGAGGTAAAATTATGCAATACCATGAAAAAAACATATGTAGAATAGAGAAAAAGAGGTAGACTCCATGAAGAATAGATGATAGAGAAATGACAAAGAAGATGTAAGAAAAATAAAGAAAAAGATGATTCCATAAATTAAGCAAATAATAAAGAGATTAAGGATCAAAATAACGATGATGAGAGAGAAAAGTGAAAGAAAGATGTATAAATAATATAATCTAGGGAGAATGTGATGACAGAGAGAATGGACCATTGGACTTGAGAAAGAAAAAGAATGAAGTAGTAGAAGTAGCCAAAAGAAAGACAAGAGAAGTTAAAGAATAAGAAAATGGAAGGTAAATATACATGCAATAATAATGACTTTAATAGAGGTAAATAATAGTATCATTTATTTATAATTAAGATTTAGATGCAGTGAATCCATGGAAAACAATATCCCATAAGTATTTTATTGGTCCCCAATAATTCATAGAAAGGAAACGTTTGTATGGAAAGGAAAGGGCTAGATGGGCTTGAATTAAGTTTTAAATTGAATTGTACCTTACTTGTCAATTTGATGCAACAAATAGAAGAGAAAGAAAAAACATGAAGCAGTAGAAGTAGTCAAAAGAAAGACAAAAGAAGCTAAAAAGAAAGAAAAGGGAAGATGAAGATGCATACAAGAATAATGACATTAAGAGAGGTAAATAATAGTACCGTGTGTTCAAAAGTGATATGCAAATGTAGTGAATCCATGGAAAAGAACATCCCTTAAACAGTTTATTGGTTCCCAAATAATATAGAGAAAGGAAATGTTTGTATGGAAAGGAAAGGGCTATATGAGCCTAAATTAAAATTAAAATGAAATGTTCCTTATTTAATTTCAAGCCTCCATTTTGTCTCATTTTACATCACTTTTTTCTCTGAAGTCCTTCAAATTTTCACTAAGTTCCTAGGGTTATTGTTGTCATTTTGTACATTATAAGGTAAATATTTACTATTTGGTATGTTTTAACTGTTTTAATAAAATTCAAAATTAAAATAATAATTAAAGATAATTTTTTTTTATGTATATTATGCCTGCACTAGTCTTTGGTTATGCCTGCACTAAAGAGCAACCAATTTGGGGATTCTTCAACTCAACACATTTTTGGGGAAAACTGAGGAATGTTTTTTGTTTAAAATGATTTTTTGAACACCTCTACATGCATTCGAATGTACCTAGGTCACACATGTGTGTTTCTAGAAGAAACTTGACAAATCAGTCCTAAAATTTGCGCAGTTTTCAAATTGCCAATTTTTTACCTCGATCTGCGTGCAATTGAAGGCGAATCTCAAAATTATGTCTTAATGGGTTTTTTATCAGTATAGTAAATTGAGTGATAGTCAAATCATTTCCAAAAATTCACAATGGTTTGAGAGATACAAAATTATATTTAAGGAAGATTTATTATAAATGTTGTTTTTTCCAAAATTCCAAAAATATGTCCAAAAATTGCAAGAAAAATGAAAATATCAAATCCATGTCTCCTTGATTAAATAGTGGTTGTAGTAGACCTCCTTTGGATGGGGAAGTTGTTATGATCCCCTCTCATTCAATTTGTGCTTGGTTTGGCTTGTTCAAATCCTGTCATGTAATTGTAAATTATATAAAAGCCAAATCATGGTTTTGTAAAGGTGAAGCATCAAGCCATTATATGTACTTTCATGTTGCTAAGCTGAGTGATGGGGGTTCTACCTCCTCTCTGATAAATTGGAGGTTGGATTGTTGGATATGTTGTAAAATACTGAGATTTTAATTAATAAAACATAACTTGATGTCAAGTTTCTCTACATCTTCATGGTCCATTATGTGTTAATATTTAAACTACTATAGTTAGTATTTCCTTTAGAGGGAAATGAGTTTGTGGCTAGTTCCCATCCAACCCGGCTTGTCACCCCTTATTTATTTCATTTTGTGAGTATTGGTTTCCTAGTATATTTGTGTGGTGTGTAATCTTTCTCTCTGCCTATTACCTGAATAATAGATCTAAATTGTTTCTTGAGGATTTGAACCACAGTGCTTCGTATTTAGTTTTCCGGGTTGAATTGATTTCAATATGAAGTTTATTCATATGTATTTGATTGAAAGAACTAATAATTTGTTGGTTGGTTCATATCTGAAGGGATTCATTCATAATTTGTAGGTTTCTGAGACATTTTAATGAGATTTTAGCCTTAAAATCACTCTAACTTTGATCTGGTGAAGTGAAAATGTATTTAAAGAATTGTGGTGAGCATATAGTCTTTTTGGATTTCAAATAGTCTACATCTGGGAAGTTTCACTTTGAAGAATTGTGACCTTTCATTACAACTAGAATTCCCTTTCATGAATTCGAACCCTTGTTAGTCTTGAGACTATGCATGAATTGATTTTACTATAGACTGATCATATCGAGCTCAATTGTACTCAATATTCTATATTGTATATTTTGCACAAATATTGAAAAGAGCATTTTATTATTACTGTGTGTTTGGAGCCTATAATAATATTAAGGATTTTAATATGCAAAGTTTGTTAACTATTCTGGAGAGGTGAAGTGTTTAAAACATATGTATGATATGTAACACCTTTCATAACTTAACAACTCACGATTTCAATTTCATATTGTTCTCAGTACAAGAACCACACTAAGTGTAGGAAGATTGTGAGAAGGTTTGCTAAGAATTATTTTATTGTTTTTCCTTCATAATTTGGTTGGCTTCATTTTCCTCTTGGAAACCATTCAGTTATGTACAGTTTCATATCTCTAGTTTGGGATACCTTATAGTTTGAGAAATTATAATAGACTGAGATATTTTTTTATGCAAGTTTATTCATTTTTTTAGCACATTAGAATTGCCACACTTTACTTTTGAATGTAAAATAAACTAGAGGAGTGAGTAGAGCATGAATCTTTTGAGATCTGTTCAGATTTCTTTAAGCTCTCTTTTGGAATTATTGGGGTTTTTATCGCTCTCCCCAACTTCCTAGGTTGAAATTAGGAGTGAATAAAGGTAACCACATACCAACTTTTAGCTAGGAAACTAGCCCTACCGAGCCAGATAGGGCTCTCTCTGTGTCGCTTTTTAATTATTTAATTTTAGGCCCGAGTAATGGATTTTAGGATAGATATATAATTAATTTGTTTAATATTTTTTTTCTAGATAAAAATTATAATTTTTGAAATCTAAAACTGATTTCAAAGACTAAATTGTAGAAAATTGAGCAAGGCAAGATATGCAATCTATTTTAGTACATTTAATTGGTCATTGGTGTATAGTGGTAGAAAATAGAGGGGTTTGAATGAGAATTTTACTGAATTCATCCATTAGAAGAAAAGACACATTGTAAAATCTTAATAAACAAAACATTTGACTGATCTCTGCTTATAAACTCATAAGATTTTACACAAAAAATGGAATGGAAATGAAATAACATAGAAAGACACAATGCTCAATAAAAATACCACATGAATCTCACAAAATTGTTGCAAATCCTTTGATTTTCATTAATAGAAGGTCCACAGTAATACACAGAGTTTTAAAACACGATTATGAAGCTTGTTCTATAGCTATAAACTATGTATTTATAGATTTACAATGGTTTGTGAGAAAGGCTAGACTCTTGAAAATCTTCAAGGACAGGGACTTTATTACATTTGAAAGAAAATACAAGGAAATTTGTTTCTATTTATTATATCACTAGAAATATTTAACTGAGCACTCATCTAAAGTTTATTGAAACCAATGGCAACTGGGATGTGCCATTTTCTTATCCTGAACCGTAGGTCACAACGTACAGGTTTTGTTTATAGTTTCAAAACAGATTGAGCAACTGTTTCCTAGTTTTCTATAATTTTTCTAACTGTCCCCTAAATGTTGCCTGTGCCTTTTTGGAATGTGCTAGAGTTGAGAGTAATGCTGGCATAGGTTTAATGGAAATCTCTTTCAGAGAAACTTTATCATTGTTCCTTTCCTTTATTTTGTTTTTTGTCATGATAGGGTTTTGAAATAAATGCTGAAAGAGTGTTGGAGTGGAAAAAATCCGTAAAGATAAGTTTCAAACCAAAGGAATGGGCACATGAAAGATATGGGAAGGAGAGGAAGAGAAGGATATATGATGGTTTGGCAAGTTATGGAGGCAATTAGTGGAATTAATTAGCAAAGAAACCCTTTTATTTTTAATGATGCAACCCTTATGTTTGGTGGAAAACCCTTTGTAATGGAGGAAAAAATGAAAAATTTTGGATAGAATGGCAGACGACGTGGAGTGAATTATAGCAGGAATAACATTGGTAGGGCCTAGTGGTATTACCAAACAAAGGGATAATGGTTTCGGGGGATATGACAGCGGTAAGAGGTTTGGACCAAGGGGGGTGTGAAATGCAGATAGGAGGACATGTGGCAGGAGGAGCGGTGGAGAAAACAAAT
Organism: Pinus albicaulis; assembly: GCA_034641835.2. Taxonomy (NCBI): domain Eukaryota; kingdom Viridiplantae; phylum Streptophyta; class Pinopsida; order Pinales; family Pinaceae; genus Pinus; species Pinus albicaulis. Next base: position 900,879,331 of record CM076570.1, on the reverse strand, counting down.
TTTCGAACCACCCTCGCAATGTTAAAAGCAGAATGGAGAAGATGGGCCGAAAAGAAGCAAGAGTCATTTGATTAGAAAGGAGAATATTATGAGGCAGAATAGATGCGGGGTATTCGCAATCGCAAACTGCAATAGGAGTGGGTAGCATGGTTCTTGGCATATGGATTTTGCAATGTGTGAAAAAGCGAAGTGATGTAACAGGTGGGTCCAACTAATCGCAATCAAAGATTGAGCTTTATCGTATGGCGGGGCTGGAGGGTTATCACAAATTAGGGATAAAAGCGAGTAGGCATAAAGCACAACGGGAAGGATTTTTGAATTACGAATTGCGATGGGAAATTAGGTGATGTGGCAGGGAAAGAGTCATATTGCATTAGGAAGTTTGTAGGATTCAGAAATTACAAATATGGTTGGAAACTGGTGATTGTTATGAAGGTAAGGGTTAATTGAGAAAATAAGGTATATCATATATAATATATGTAATATATATAATATATGATATATATGATATGGTTGTTAGTGGGAGGGTAGAGCTACATTTTGAACTATAAAAATTGAATTTTAATAGTGAAAAAGGGGTTTTGAAAAGGGAAATGAGTGTTGGAATTTGGGTTTGGGAAAAATGAAATATAAAAGAGGGAAAATTAAATGAATGAAGGCAGAAATGAAATTTGATCACCATTACACTTTGACGGCATCACTTTCTTCTTTCACTAAACTGAGAAGGAAGATTGATTCCTTTGAAGCTCTAATAGTCAGGATGACTCTTTTTATTGTAAATAAAACTGTAGGATAGAGATGATATTTTTGAGACTTGAGCTATATGAAACAATTTTTTTTTTTTTATTTGGAATTCATAAACTTTCTTTCTTCTTCATTAGATTTTTATGAATGAAATGGAGTATTCACTACCTTATTTTTAGTGAAAATCTGAATATTTTTCCATGGGAGGTTTTTGATCCTAGACTTGACCTATATGAGATGGAGTGACCTAACTCTATACCTCTAGATAAAAATAAACTAATGTGAAGCAGTAGCATATCATGATAAGACTCTTTTAGTGACAAAAACTATTGTTGAAGACGAACAAAAAAAGAAAAAACATTTGACTAATAACCTGATAGAAAACTTTCGAAAGAGCTATCATTGATCACTGAAAAAATGACTCTAATAGGAGTGATACTTTTGCTCTTTCAAATATTTTGGTCATTTTTTTTTTATGAAAACTCAGTTTGCTTGATGAGTTGGCAAGTGAAGTAGGCAGTTTGCAAATTGATGAGTGTTTTTTTCTTTTATATTTTCCATACTTAGTATATAAATTGAGTTGGGATTTTATTCATTGTTTTCAAGAAATTGGAAGATCATTAGTGCATAGACTAGAGTAAGAAGTGATTTTTTTAATAATTAAGGATTGATTATAATTCATGTTATATTGCAAGATTGATGTGTATGGTTTCATTTATAAATACTTCTTTTAAGTGCATGATTAAATAAGGATTAATTAGTGCAGAAATCTCAAGGTGTGAGGAGTTTCCAAATAAGTTGGGATTTTGTTTTGCAGGTTGCTAGATCCTTTCACCCACATTTCCAATGTTGCATCTTGAAGTCCATGAACCATAGATATGCATTAAATGTTGATCCATTAGTATACCATATACTACACCTGACACTTAATTTGATTCATAATGAGGCAAGTATGCCCCCATTAAAGAGGCAATGGTCCTAAATAACTATTCGTCATAAAATAATAAGTGGTGCTCAATAACCACTTGCTATGCGAGAAAAAGGTTTATTGTCACCTGAAACGACTAGATGTAAGTTATATTTTTGTGGTAAGTTGAAACCACCTAATTTTTATATGGTTAAGGTAATCCAAGAAAACCAATGGTATGGTTATGGGTAATATAGAAAAACATAGGTTGATGAATGATGATATAGGGGGATTTGAATGTACATGTATAAAGGTATGTTATTGAAACATGTGAAAGAAAAATTTTCCTAGAGAATCGGTGGATGCAATGATTGATGACCCATGTGTTTTTATTAATTGGTAATTTTTTTATATGGATATCAACAAATGTGTTATTTTGTTTTTAATGTACAAGATGAAATTTGAATATAAATGAATATGAAAGAATAAGGCCATAGAAAATGAGTGCATAATATCGAAGATGAAGATGGTAGTAGTTCGGAGGATAGTTGAAGATACACAATTCACAAGTACTCGTTATTGGGGAGTATGAAGGAATAACTCCTACTTGTGGATTATATTTAGTATCTAAATTATGAAATGAGAATGTAGTGAGGTAGACCAACCATATAAGTCTATGAAACAATGATAGATTAAGATAAATGAAAATGTTAGGGATAAATATTTCTTATGTTGGAAATGTAGCAAGAAAAGGCTTCATTTGACTAGTGCCTTAGTAAAGTGGAGAAATTTTGATTTTCCAGATTAGCAGGATGACTTGGATTACAGTTAGCTAGAGTGGCATGGCCTTGTCTATTAGTTAAGTCAGTAAAATCGAGTTTGTAGGCTAGAAGTAGAGTTTCACATCAGTTGATTGCTAAGATCTACCAACCTAGTTGAGTTATTGTTAGTTGAGCTCAGTTAATTGAGATCTAGTCATTAGTTGAGTCATTTGAAGGTCAGTTGAGTATTTATGACTTTTTTTAAATCACTAATCTCTCAGTTAAATATTCAATTAGCTAAAAATAGAGCCAGCCATGCATGGAATTCTAATTTCCTAGTTGAGTGGATGGAAAAGGCACATTTTTATTTATAATTGTATATTATTGAGTATAAAGTGCTTCTGCACTAAGTAAGTGATCAATTTCCCTTGGATTTGCAAAAGGAAATAGGGAATTTCCCTATTCTTTAGGAGTTTAATTCCTCCAGGATTGTGAAAATAAATAGGAGGTTGGATGAGGCTTGAATTGGCTAAGTGTTGGCCAGAGCATGTCAAGGAGCAGGGGAACAATTTTGCAGTGTTGGGCGTGCTTCAGAGTTGAAGCAAGTAATTGTAATTATTTCTCTCTCTAATATAAATTAATGCAAAGCCATGGATTGGTTTTTCCTAGTTGGGTTCCCCTGTAAAATCATTTTGTTCCTTATGTTTTGATGGTTTCATGTTATTGCATGTGTTTCTATCATGTGTTTTCCTTTCCCTAGAATAGTAGAATAATTTTGTGTCTCTTGATTTCAGTTTGATTTCATTAGCAGTAGAAAATTTCTTGCAATTTAGATATGGTATCACAACCTTGGAAGAATACATAGAAATCATGTTCCCTATATTCTTTTAGATAAATTTTGATTTGCAGATTTGTTGGTGCATATTCTCTTAAGTGTAGGAAAAATGTCTTTCAACAGATTGAGGCTAGAATATTCATCGAAGGGCACCTCGAATTTTTATTCTTGAAAACATAGGATGGAAGTTGTCCTATATGACAATGGAGTATGGTAATATAAAAAAAATGATATTCCAAAACCAACAACATCAGATGCATAAGAACTTTCTCAGTGGAAAAAAAGGCACAACAAGATCCAGGAGGATTACTCTACAGGGTTTCATAGATCGTGTGGTTTCAAACTTGCATGGAAATGAGACTCCTTTTTCAATGTGGAAAAATATCATAAATATCTTCCAGAGCAGTAGTGATGCTAGGAAATTGGAATTGAGAAATAAACTCAAAAACTTTCACATGCAGAAAAATGAAACCATTCCTCAGTACATATCCATATTCACTCAAGTAAAAGATGAACTTGGAAGAGAAGCAGAATGTTATGAAACCGACTCCCAAAATAGAATAAAAGAGAGATCAAAGCCTTTAGAAATCAACCACTTCAAGTGGGCATCCTCATTTACATTACATAAATGAATAATTATTGGATTACATAAATGAAAAAACCTCCTTTTTATATATAAATGTCCATGGGGTCACAATATAATCCTAACTAACCTAACAATAATAATGTAACGGCACAAAAATAACAATAGTGGGCTATTATGGGGCAAAATAATAAAAATATGGCTACTACAAGGGTAGAAGAATAACGATAAGGGGGCTACACTAACAACACTAATGGAATAAACTAATAATATAGGGCCCTAACATGCCCCTCTCCTTCAAACAATTGTTTTCCTCAACACTTGAGTAGTTCTAGATGCTTATATATAAAATTATCATCCTCCCATGTGGAATCTTTAGTGGGTAAGTTCTTCCACTTGATGAGATACTCTGAAATTGATCGATTTGGTAGTTGTCGAGTTCTTGTTTCTATGACTTCTTCGGGTTCCAATATGATTTTTCCTTCCTCATCAAGTTCTGGAAATATTTTTTGAACTAGAAGTTTGTCACCTATAACCTTTTTTAAGCATGAAACATGGAAAACTGGGTGCACTCGGGAAGATGCAGGAAGCTCCAATTTGCATGCCATAGTACCAATCTTTTGCAACACATTGTAAGGACAATATTACTTTGACGATAATTTATTATCCTTCCTGGCTTGCTTCAGGGACATTTGTTTTTATGGTTTTATTCGTAAAAATACCCAATCGCCTACATAAAAACTTCTCTCACTATGATGTTGATATGCTTGTTGTTTCATTCGATTATGTGCCAAATTTAGGTTATCCTTTAAGAGTTAGAGAAATTTTGTTGATGATCAATGTGACCTTCCACTTCTTGAACCTTAGAATTTTATTTTAAAGGTGATGTGATGGACGGGAGATGATATCCTTAAAGTGCCATAAATGGGGTCATTTTCGCTACAGTGTGGAAAGAAATGTTATACTAGCATTCAGCCAGAAGTAACCAATTGACCCGTTCTGTTTGTTTATCAGATACAAAACAATGAAGATATGCTTCCAAACTTTTGTTCACTATCTCATTTTTTCCATTAGATTGAGGATGAAAATATGAGCTATGAGCTAGTTGAGTACCCAAACAAGAAAATAATTTCATCCAAATTTTTCCAGTGAAAATTTTTCACTTACAATAAAATTTGAGTTTCCATGTAGCTTTTGAGTTGTTTCCATTAACTTAGTATCAACTTTGTTCACTTTAAATGGATGAGATAATGGAAAAAAGTGTTTATACTTGGTAAGTCTATCAACTACCACCATGATAACACGCTTTCCTTCGGAATTAGGTAAACCTGTGATAAAATCCATTGAAACTCCTCCAAACATTGATTTGGAATGGATAAATCTTGTAGCATACTCGGGGTCTTAATTGTATCAACTTTATTTTGCTGGTAAACCAAACATTCTGCCACAAAATTTTGAATATCATATTTAAGTCCATCCCAAAAAATTATTTCTTCACCTCGTGGTAAGTTTTTAAAAAACCATAATTTCCTAAGGGAGAGGTGTGCAATTCTAAAAGAATATTTTGATTTATTTGGGAATTCTTACAAATATATAAACAATCTTTGTAGCATAATGAATCATTTTTCCAACTCAATGTATCATATGTATTGGGATCTTGCTGCAAATTTTGAATGAGTGTCCATACGTCTTCATCATTCTTCCATTCCTCCCTTGCTTCAGCTATCCAATAAGGTTGGATAATAGAAATTGCACAAATCAATGCTTCCACATCCTCATCCTTTCTTGAGAGTGCATCTGCAACAACATTTAGCTTCCCTTTTTTGTAGATGATTTCATAGTCATAACCCAACATCTTTGTCACCCATTTTTGTTTCTCTCATGAAGATAATATTTGTTCCGAAAACTATTTAAGACTATCATGATAATTTTTTTACCTTGAAGTCTCTTCCCATTAGGTAAGGTCATCATTTCTTTAGTGAATGTAGTATTGCCAACATTTCCTTCTCATAAATAGTTTTCTGTAAATATTTTCCTTTGATTGGATGACTTTCAAAAGAAATGGGTCTTCCTTCTTGCATTAAAACAACACCAATTCCATTTCATGAGGCATCACATTCCACAATAAAGGTTTTTGTGAATTCTGGTGTAACTAATACTGGTGCTTGGAACCTTGCATCTTTAAGATGTGTTGCTATTCACCCATAATTCTTAACAAACATGTAATAATACCCTCTTAACTTGAGAAATAATTGAAATTTATTTATGGTTGTGGGAATTTCCATTACTTAATGGCTTTAATTTTGTTAGGGTTTACCTTAACACCCTCCCGAGATACAATATGGCCCAAATATTCCACCTCTTGTACTCCAAAGAAACATTTGGAGGTTTTTTCATATAATTATTTTTCCTCCAATAGTTTGATCACCCTTTCAACATGTTGAACATGATACTTCCAAGACCTATTGTAGATTAGTATATCATCAAAAAATACTAACACAAATTTTCTAAGGAAGTGTTTTAAAATGGAACTCATCAACCATTGAAATGTAGAATGTGCATTGGTAAAGCCAAAAGGCATGACCAAAAATTCATAATGACCCTCATGAGTTCGAAATGTTGTTTCTGAAATGTCTTCAGTCTTTATTCTAATTTCATGATATCCTAAAAGAAGATCCAACTTGATGAAATAAATTGCTCCATGCAATTCATCCAATAATTTTTCAATGACAGGAATGGGAAATTTATCTTTAATAGTGAGATTATTGAGCTCCCTATAGTCCAGACACATGCATCATGATCCATCCTTCTTATGCACCAATACTACTGGGGTAGAGAAATAAATTTGACTAAGTTGAATTATACCACCCTCTAGCATTCTTGCGATCACGTTCAATTTCACTCTTTTGGACATAAAGATACTTGTAAGGCCTAATGTTTGGAGGAAAAATTCCTATAATAAAATGAATAGCATGATCATGATCATGAATAGGTGGGTGTCCTTTGGGAGTTTCAAACACCTTGGAATGATTGTCCAAGAATTTATGGAGATCTGGAGAAATAGATGATTTTTATGTTGGAACTTAGAGTGAGCATAATTGTGCAATAATGCCTTGCTGTTATTTCTTTAGAAGCTTTGTCATGACATTAGAGATTATTATATTTCCTGGCTTCCCTGTGATACCCTGTAATTCAACATCCTTTCCTTTTGAAGAAAATTTCAAGAAAAGTTCTTGAAAATTAAAGGCTACCATCCCAAAATATTGTAACCATTGTACTCCTAGTACAACATCAGCACCACCCATTGGAATGGAAAGCATTGGAATATTCAATACATATTCCCCCATGGTTAGCTTGACATTATGGCACTTTCTAGAGAAATTTATAGTTCCTCCATTTTCCACCAACACTTAACACTCTGGCATTGGATATAGGAAGAAATTCAATTCCTTAGCTACCTTACAATGAATAAAATTATGGGTACTACTTGAATCAATAATCACTATTAAATTTTTCTTCTTGATATGTCCTTCTATCTTGAGAGTTTGAGGAGTTTAATTCCTACCAATGCATTACAGGATATGGTCGAATTCATTTCTTCTTCCTCTAGGGTTGGTTCTTGGTGTATATTCTCTTATTTTGAAATTTCTTGTTCCTTTTCTTCCTCCTCTTCACCAATATATGTAAAATAATTTCGTCTTAGCACACTTATGACCTTTAGTGTATTTTCTATCACGACTATAGAAAATCCCTTTTACTCTTTTTTCTTCCAATTGTTGTGGTGTCATCCTTGTAGGTTGTGGAAGTCTAGGAGTAGAAACACTTCCACTTTTTTAGTTGTGAGTGGTAGGCTTCCTTGTCACCATAATTTTTCTTTCAACTTTTCTTTCCAACCTGAATTCCTTCTCCAATGTATGAGGTTCCCAAAGGTGAACCACATGTTGGATGTTATACTTTAGATTCCCTATGAAAACATCAATCTTTTGCTCCTCTGGAATATTATTTACCCTTATATTCAATTTTTGGAAGTCCTCAATGTCCTCCATCATTGAACCCTTTTGTTTGAGATTTATCAATTGTCTAAAGAAGGTGTTGCTCTTTGTATCCTCATAATGTGCTATCATTTCCTCCGTAAAAAATGACCAAGTGACCAGTGGTTTACAAGAACAAAACCATCGATACCATACAAATTGATTTTGTTCTAAATATAAAGTTGAAATGTGTACATTTTGTGTGTTTTGCGTATTATGGAGCTCAATGTATTGCTCCATTAGTAATATCCACGTTATTGGATCCTTTCCATCAAAATTCCTCATATCTATCTTTGGAATATGGTGGGTCTTAAATCCAACATTAGAGTCTATGAAATCACAAGGAACATTTCTTTTGTTCTCATCATGAGTTTCCTCTACTACCTTTTTTCCATTAGGAATCTTTTCTTGTAGCAAGTTTTCCAAAACCTTCCTTCAAACCTTCCATGTTTTTCTTCAAATCTTCCATGTTTCCTTCTATACCATCCATCTTTGCTTCCACGACATCTATCTTAGCTTTCATGCCATCCGTATTAGCTTCCATGTCATTCTTAAAACCATCCATATTAGCTTCCATGCCTTTCTTCAAACCATCCATATTAGCTTCCACACCTTTATTCAAACATTTCATTTCATTTTTTGTTACTTTTTGTGAGAATGAAATTTATTGCACTTGGTCTTATAATTTTGATATATCATGTTGTGCTTCTTCCTCCTCATGAGTCATAGTAGAGCCTTTTAGGGCTTAATGGGTGTTGAATTATTTTTAGGGAGAATTTTAGAACCCAATACTGATATATATGCTTCAATATGCCCTTGGAATCACTGCAAACTGATTTTTCAAATAAGACTTATGCAATTAAAAAAAAATACACACCTTTTTCTTGCTTTTAAGGATCTCGATATTAAAACTGATGTATCTTTTTAATTTCGAATCCCCGAGATTTTATCTTCGTTCCTTTGGTATCCCTCTGAATCTTCTTTCCAATGCCATAGGTCTGACCTTATTTGAATTTTTCAAGACAAATTTATGCCCAATCACCAAAAATGACCTAATTATGGACTGGCTCAGTAGAGAAAACTTGAACGGTGTGCACGTGTCATTGTTTCCTCCATCGCCTCTGAAATCAATACAAGGGAAACTATAGTTCATGAAATTGCAACCACTTTTTAAAAAATTCCAATATGATGCTCAAAGAGAGAGTTATGACTATTTTTCTAAGGTCACCACTTTGATATGAAATTATGAAGCGTGCACAAACCCTAACTTCCATAGATCATATCTCCAAAATATTGTGAATGAAGATTTGAAATTGTTTACACGAGGTTTCTCAGGAGTTCTTCGCAAATGATGTTTTTTTTTAGCATTTGAACCTTAGTAGAAAATAAGTTATAGAAAAAATGTCACGATTACCTATTTTAAGTAGAAAAACCCTAGAATCCAAAGCTTTAATACTAAATGCTATGAAACCAGCTCCCAAAATGGAAGAAAAGAGAGATCAATGCCTTAGAAATCAACCACTTTGAGGGGGAAACCTCCTTTATATTACATAAATGAACAATTCTTGGATGAGAAAAATGACAAAACCTCATTTCTATATATAGGATTCCATGGGGTCACAATGTAATCATTACCCACCTAACAATAATAATGTAAGGGCACAACAATAATAATAGTGGGCTATTATGGGGCACAATAATAATAATATGGGGACTACAGGGGTACAAAAATAACAATAAGGGGGCTACACTAATGACAATAAGGGAATACACTAGTAATATAGGGCCCTAACAGAGAAAATTCTCCATCATCCAAACTTGTGATCTTAGCATTCCTCGGCCTTCTCAAATCCTGGCTAACTATCATGATTTTGTTAATGGAAGAGAAAAGCTACCATATTGGGAGAGACGATGGGTTGATTTGGTACAGGAGGAGATTAGAAGAAACACTGGAGATGGTGTCACATCCATTGTAGATGAGGAAGAATATTGTGTTCTAGTTGGAAAATAAAAGAAGGAAAAAGGCATGAAGGTCCAAGGTGAGGGATAATCCGGCCAGAAAAATGGAAAGAATAAGGACCTCATAAAAATTAAAAAAAAAATCACTGCCACGAATATGGAAACTATGCAACCAAGTGTTTTCACAAGAAATCCAGCAAGGAACCTGCAATAGGAGAAGGAGGAGATGCTTTATCATCTCAGTTCAAGATATATTTCACCCTCTTTGATTGCATTGACAACACAGTAAGAGGGAGTGAGTGGTACCTACATTATGGTGCCTCATATCATATGAAAGGAACAAAGGAATTCTTTAGTAGCCTCAAGGAGAAGGATCTAAAATTGCACATAAAATTTGGATATGATGGGAGGTATAGTACCAAAGGAATTGGTACTGTCGCCTTTAAGAGGGAGTCAGGTTCCCATATTCAATTGAAAAATGTAATGTATGTGCCTAAGATGAGGAAAAAATTGATTTCTATAGTTTCATTGGAGGACATACTTTATGATGTGGTGTTTAATAAGGGAAAACATTTTTTGTAGCGTGTTGCAATTGGAAAAGTGAAACGACGTGGAGTTACAATGAAAAATCTCTACAAGATAGAGGTATACTTCACCGTGCATGTAGCTAAACCTCTAGGAGTGAGGTGGGGTGATGTAGAGCGTTAGCCCTAAAGTTGTAAATATTTGGCCAGGATCCATGGGAGAGCATAAATAGTTGCAGTATACTCTTCTCATGGATCATTACCCTTGCTACAGGGGCCCACAGTATCTAGCAGCAGGAGGATCGGTGTCAAATGGAGTAATAATATATTGAGAAGTACAGAGCAGTGTTGGCAGCAGAGCAAGAGGCTCAGTAGTAGATTTAGTATCAATGTAAATTTCCTAGTAGATAGTGCAGAGAATAGCACGGGTCAGATGCTCCGAAGATAGTTGTAGCTCAAAGACATTTGATTCATTATTTTGGATGCTTCTTATTTGTATTTGTTGCAGTAGTAATAAAAATAGTGAGAGGGAGTTGTGTTACAATACATTCCTACAAGAGCAGGAATGGGGTTGTGCAAAACCATTTTCTTGCTAAGAGGGAGTGTTGGAAATGTAGAAAAAAAATACTTCATTTGGCAACTGCCTTATTCAAATGGAGAAAATTCGATTTCCCACATCAATAGGATGACTTGGATTGCAGTTAAACAGAGTGACATGGTCTTTTCTACTAGTTATGTCAGAAAAAACAATTTTGTAGGATAGAAGAAGAGTTGTGCATGAGTTGATTTCTAAGATCTACCAATCTAATTGAGTTATTGTTATTTTAAATCGATTAATTGAGCTCTAGTCATTAATTGATTTAGTTAAGTAGTTATGACTGCTGTTAACTCATTATTCTCTCAGTTAACTAGTCAATCAACTAAAAATATACCCAGACATGCATGTAATTCAAATTGCCTAGTTTAGTGGATGGAAAATACACATTTTTATTTATAATTGTATATTTTTTAGTGTAGTGATTTTCACTTAGTAGGTGATCAATTCCCCTTGTATTTTTGGAAGGAAATAGGGAATTTCACTATGTTGTAGGAGCTTAATTCCTCCAGGATTGCAAAAGGAAATAAGAGGTTGGATGAGGCTTGAATTGGGTAAGTGTTTTCCAAAGAAGGCCAGGAAGGAGGATAATAATTTTGTAGTGCATGGTCTGCTTCAGAGTTGAAGAAAGTCATTGCAATTATTTCTCTTTCTCATTTGAGTTAATGCAAAGTAGCAGAGGGGTTTTTCCTAGTTCATTTCCTCTATAAAATAGCTTTTTCTCATTTTTTTTTATGGTTGCATGTTATTGCATGAGTTTCTATCATGTGTTTTCCTTTCCATAGAATAGTAGAAGAAATTTCTGTCTCTTGAATCTAGTTCGATTTGATTAGCAGTAGAAAATTTCTTACAGTTTCTACACCTTAAGAGATTTAGGGGGAGATTTATAAAGATATTGTGGGGAAATTTGAAGAAATAGTTGGAACTAAAAATATACTTTCGAAAATATTGTTATGGTCACCTATCATTAAATATTTGTATCATTTGTACAATAAAAATATAGAAAGGAATGTTTATTTAATATAATTTACCGTTAGGGGGTTTCTTGCTCATAATTCTCTATGTCCCTTGTTTAATGATTGGCCATTATAGCCAACATAATCAACTAGTGAGTTTGGGTCTATGCATGAAGTTGGGTTACACTTTTTGGCATGTGAGGGAATTTTTTGGGTGAAAAAATATCTCGATCAAGTTTTTTGAGGTCTTACACATAACTCAAATGAGCATTAAAACAAAACCTCGATCGAGATCCTGTGTATCTTGAGGTTACACAGGAGCTCGATCGAGCTATGGGCTGCATCAAGCCTTAAAGCGATAGCCATAACTCGATTAAGCCTATGTTTAACCATGTTAAGTGCTCGATCGAGCCTTTGTTTAACCACATTAAGGGCCTGATTGAAGGTTTCTTAAACCCTTAATCGAGATATTTTAATTTTTATCTAAAATGCTTGATCGAGTGTTTTAAGAGCTCGATCAAGCTACTGAGAGCCTAAAATACAAAGTTTTAGCTCCCCTTCTATGGATTTCTCTGCAACACCATTTTTTACCTTGGCAGACTTAAGATAGAATTTTTCCTTAAGTGGTGGAGTTGATCATGTTGGATTCATGAATGAATCCTTTATACAATGGGATATGAGTTTGAAATTTTAGAATTCATATGATATTTTTCATCTAATTTCATTTAAACATATTTTTTGATTTTTTTTTGGACAATTTCAAAGGGGTTGAATAAAAAAACAAATAACATAAAATATAAAAAATGAGAAAATTTCAAAAAATACCACTATATTCATTTATGAATCCTCTTCAAAAGGGTATAAATATTAATTCGCCAACTTCGAAAAATAATCAAAATTATTATTTTCCATAAAAAAATAAAATTTTAATATTCACAACTTGATTCTCTCTATAGATCATGCTCATATATATATATATATATATATATATATATATATATATATATATATATATATATAAGTTATGCTAAGTGAATTCACACATACCTACGAAAATTTGCAGGGACAAGCATTCCATTTAATGGAAACTTGATAAATTATATGACACTATTTGTTTTTGCAAAAAATATCATTAGGACAACAACATAATTTTCGAGAATTTTTTTTATTGTGAATCAAAATTCACAATGCTTATATGAATTTTGAGAGCTTCAATTCCATAAAAAAAAAGTAGAATTTTTGAATTTCATCACCACATTTAACCCAAAAGAATAACCTGTCTTCATGTATTCACCTGTTTCTCATTACAAATACACAATAAAAATTCCACAATTTCTAAATAAACAACACTATTTATTTTAAAATATTTCTTAAATTATCTTAGCTCTTTTAATGATATCTCTCACAAACCCTTTACAACATAAATAGAACAAATAAACCAATTTTTTTCAACATTGGGAAATTTTGTAAATGATACTTTCACGTAACTCTCAAGGACAAAGTATCTTTTGTTGAAATTTTGACTATATTTTGGCTATTAGCTTCCTTTACTCAATGGCTATAAAACCAACTCATCCACACTATGTGACTCATCAACTAAATGAGGGATTTCACTCTCTTTGAGGGTGTGGTCTTCCTCTTTAAAAAAAGTGATCGCTCTCTTATCCTTCAATGCTCAACCTTTTTCTCTAACAAAATTACAACAATCCTTCTCAAAGGTGACGACTTTGAGTTAAATAATGGTGTCTCCCATAGATCAACTGTAACACCCTCCTCCCCCATATACCCAAGTAATTAGCTAACTGAGGTAAAATGTGACATGAGGCTACTAATATGAGATTCAACTTCATAGATAACCTTAAGGAAATGGAACTGGCGAAAAAACCAAAAACACACCTTACACTGCAACATTTACATCCGCAAAAGGTAACCCAACCTCTTAGGGCACTGTTCCCTGGGGGGGGGGGGGGGGCTGATTTTCTCCCCCCTTGAGGTTGATCCATGGGCTTGGAAGGGAAAGGGTGTGACTATAGACCCTAAATCCATAGGATGGCCTTATTAAGGTAGCGAATCAAGTCTAAACAACAAATTTATGCCTATAGCTCCGGGATCGGTGCCACATTTTCAAACCCTCAGCCCAGGTCACAACCTAGAGCTTCCTGTAACTTCAAAAGAGGGTAAATAACATTAAAGAAAACATATGAAGAAATAACTTCAACCAGAACTCACCCAACCCCACCCAACCATGACAGGAATTTCGTCAAACACGTCACGAGCATAGAATCTATAGGTATGAATAGTAGATTTAAATAGAGGATTATATTTCTTATTTGAGAATGAATAAGAAGCATTTCCCCCCTAAATCATAAGCTATCATACAATAAATTTTACCATGGATACATGGGATATTCATTTACATGAAAAAAATATGAGTAGAGCCATACATCATCACTTATTGAATACATCCTCATAACCAGCATATTAATAACATAAATAAAATGGATACAATAGAAATAAAATCCATACAGAAACTAATATATTTTCATATTGAATACCATATAGATGATATCTTCATTACTTAATGTAAAAACCAACCAGAGATGGGACTTCCATGTTCCACTCGACCATAGATTGGCTTAGCCATGTCTCACTTCATCCAATCACCTAGTGCCATATTCCAAACATGAATGTGAGACTTAATCAAACACATCAATCAAAATCAATCCAGGGCTTCTAGAGGCCAAACCACCTCAACCCTCAACCAGTGATTCCACCTCACGGTTGGACATCACAACCATCATAGTTTGGTCTCTATTCAAGCTACTCCATGACTCCAAAGTGCTTTTTCCAACCATGGCTTCCAGGAATAGTAACTCAACCCCAACAATTAAAGGGCTTCCAAAGCATTTTTCCAACCAAGGCTTCCAGGACTAGTAAATCAACCCACAGTTGTCCTCTAGGCTTCTAGAGAGTTTTTCCAACCAAGGCTTCTAGGAAATAATAACTCAACCCAACATCTACAGGAATTATGAGAACCAACAAGAAACAAATCGATCAAAATACACCCATAATACCATGGGTATCGAGGAAATGGGAAGGCTAGGAAAATCCACATGCAGACAACATGCATGCCAAAGCTAGTGAGGAAAACATATATGCAACTCGGTACCTACACCCAAAACATGTTGTAGATGTTGATTGCGATGTCCTATCCACTTTCTTGCTTTTCCTTTTCTTTCCTGATCCAAATATCCAAGTATGCCACACTCTCCAAGAGTGCTCCAAGAATACTTTAAGTTCTCGAGAGTATTTGAGAGAGATGGAGAATAATGAGAACCCCAAAACTGAACTAACAAAGCCTTGCACACTGATCCTCAAAATCCTTTTTAATAATGAGGCTTCTAAATTCTTCATTTTCCATTATTTTCCTTCAAATTATTTCCTCCTCACATGCAGATTGTGACCACTCACCTCCCTTTTCTCCTAATTTCCATTATTTTCATAGATACAATTCCAATTAATACCTCATGCCTTTCCAAAGCCTTTTCCTTTGCCATTGCAAATTTCGTTAGCCATAATAAACCAAAATGAGCACCCAATATGATTTTTTTCCCACCATTCAGCTTGTAATATGTGTCCCATCACTGTAGTCTTATATATATTTTTACAACCATCCTTGGTGTTCAACGACACCTACAAACCAGAAAACCATTAAAAACAAAAGATACTAACTATGAAGCTTTATAACACATCTCATTTCAGTATTTACAATGAATAACTTGCTAAAACATGATAATCATACAGCTTACTGGAGCTTTATAACACATCTCATTACGATATTTACAATCACAACCACATATACTTATTCACATTCGCTTCAACCAACAAATAACCATACTATTTGTGGATCTTTATAAACCAGCTCGATATAGTATTTACAATAATATAATATATACACATATAAACATTTTCTCAACCTAAGTAGAAGGATATGATGCCCGTATCAACCACAAGGGAATCCAAAGGCTTGCACCTCCACCCTCAAAGTAGTACCAAGATTAACCTCCTTCCCAGGAAGTCTAGAATCCACTTTCAAAGTCAAAATGTATCTAATGTCCAGTGCCACAATCCTACGCCACTTGTCCACTTAGTGAAAAGTTACCAACTCATTTCTCCATGGCACACTCCCAATGTGCATTTGATTCCATACGACAATGCTAATGACAAAAAAAAAATCTATCTTGGTCTTCCCTTCTCTGCTACACAGTCCCTCGAGAAATCTGGTCACCCCTTCTGTGCAGTCACTCACCTTCCATGTTCTGTTGGCGCCCCCATCTCGGGTAGTGCATCCCTTTGCAAGGTGACCCCTCATCATAAGTTCGAACAAACAAGGCGTATACCTACCTCAAAACCATCATACAAGGCATAGCTTGCTCATGGAAATCAATGGACAAATTTTGGCACCAGTATCCCATAATGGCCCTACTCCCGAAGTTCTTTACCAACATTATTCACTACCTATTTCAAGTCAAACCAGTTATTTGATCAAATCATCGTGTATAAACATATCATATCTGGTTAGCTCAAATTGCAACCATCATAGATCAAAATCATAAATCACATGCAATCATCATAAAACATAATCATAAATCACATGTAACCATCATAAGTCATAATTGTAGATCACATGCATAATATAACTAAAATAAAATATCAATATTTATCCTTCATCGGTCCTTAATTCTACCTTATTATTTTTGTACAAACACTGGAACTATTTCCACACCCGAAAAGCACCCAATTCCTTCTCTTCAACCACATACACATAGACATAGTGTACATAACAACAAGTACACCTGCATATGACATACAACACCATACAATATACACACCCACACCGGCATATGACACATACACCTACACCCAGTGTACATTATAACACAATACATATGCCGACACCGGCATACAACACATACACCTACACCCAGTGTAAAACACAACACAATAAACACACACACACACACACACACACATATAGTACAACACAATGAATACACATGTCACGATACCATGACTACACCATGCACATACATAGTACCGCATGCCCTCAACACAACATGTGCAACATGAACACAATACCACATGTATACCAATACCATATGCACAACATGTACACAATACCACCTGTACACAACACTACCTGCACAACATCACAAGTACACGACACCACCTCCATAGTGTGTACACAACGCCAAATATACACTGCACTACCTATACAACGTGTACACAATAGAACATGTACACAAAACTAAATGCATGACATGCACATGACACCATATGTACACAATGCTACATGCACGACATGTATACAACACCATATGTACATAGCAGCATATATAAAACACGTACAGAAAACCATATGTACATAGCATTGCATATAAAGCATGTACACAACACCACATATCTAACATGTGCATAACACCTTCTATACCCAGCACTGCATATGAAATATACACACAACGCCAGATATACAAAAGGCATAAAATAGTATATGCACACAACACTACATATTTTACATGTACACATCACCATATGTACAACCACAGAATATATAACCAACATAGCTTATACACAACAATATTATTTCACATCCATAGACCACACACTAAACCCACAAGGAACCTTGCTTCTAATGTCTTTCCACTATCCATGCACACCCTAGGATGTCACAAATCACACTAATTTCACTTTGTTGATGTACCCCACAACATTACCTGCCCATAACATAAACATAGGCATAGTACAAGCATGTAATATCAATTCATGTCCAAATGATACTTACCTCATGGATTTGTCAGAGTTACTCTTCCCACTTTATTCCTCGTAAGACCAAGAACCTCTTCATGACATTCACATGCATAAGAAATCCTTCCTCCACAATAATGATCCTCGAAAACCCTGTCATAAAGTGACATATATATATATATATATATATATATATATATCATTAGCATAAAAAATTCATGATCACGTGAGAAAATGACATACATAATCACATACATGTATACATATATAAACATCAACAAAATCATGATCACAACACCATTGCTATATATCATAAGGTCTAGGTTAATAGAACTTCCTTATTTGTGCACAACATGCACAATTTTGAGAACAACGGTTCCCAACATAGCCAAGGCATTTAACACCTCATTCATTTTACCTTTTTGGTTTCATTTCTCATTTCCATACTTCCACCATCCATTTACCACAATGGACCCAACCACTCCATCCAACTGTCATACTCTAACCTTTTGCTGCACTTATTCATCCACCAAGCTTCATCCAAGTCTTTCATTACCTGTTGGGTACCACAAATCTCTCCTAGGTATCCATCAATTTTCCTCTTTCCCAACCGATCCCAAAGGCTCTCAAGAAAAATGCAAGAATAAGAAACAAACAAGAAGAAATCCATGAAAACCAATAGAAATATGACACTGCAACAAAATGACAAGGCGTTGCATTAGACATAATAAAAACCACAAATCAAGCACAATAAAATAACAAAATACCAAAAACACAAGGCTAGCAACAAAAAACATGACTCAATCCCCATTGTTCCCAAGGAAAGCTCAACCTGAGCATTCTTGAAGCCTCCATAATAGTATTTTTTGCCATGTAATCCCTGTATCATACTATCATAAACACATAAATTTCAATGCATGAATAAATATACATCATGTTATTTACCTTACCTTGTTGTGCCAATCACGCTGACCTGTAGTTGAACACACATGTCAGCCATATGTACCAAACATCAACACAACATATCTATCAATTCGAAATCAAATTTTACCCAGACTAACAACCATGTCATAACCAATAATTAGCTCGTATTCATCGGTCATAATACATAATTCTGCAACTATCACCTCCTTACACTCAAGTATATACCAACTATCTCAGCACATATGTGTTAGCACAACCATATTAAAGCAAGATCATTCCTTCATGCAATATTATAGATACAAACTCATATCACGCAATTAATAAAACATTCAAACAAATTGCAAACATACCATGCTAAATAGATCAACTAGATGACATAATCAAACAATCACAACAATCAAGCACCAATTATACGACATAGGAAAATTCATACCTCAATGTATCTCAGGGGAAGCTATCTTGTCTGCATAATCAATCTAGATTAGCACAATATAGCTTCACATCACCTCAACTCAACATAGATAATATCAATATATCCATAAAAGTAACCAACTAGCATGTTCACATCATAAACTCATAATCGATTGTAGTTCATACATAGAAATCACATATACATAATCATCCTAAATGAGTACAATACAATATCACAATTATATCATTTCATACATGAAATTAATAACCTTAAACATTTACATAAGCCAATCCAAGGCAATATAATACATATAACATCAAGATCTTAATGAAATAAACCTAATCATCAAGTTACTATCATATACCAACAACAAGCTATATATCACACTCATCAACAACATGTAACCTAACCATAAATCTAACCAGCATAAAACAACAATAAATTAACATATAACATGCTCATGAACAACGTATAACATAGTCATTGAGCTAAATACAAGTTAACATATTCATCAATGACATATAACATAATCATCAAGTTACTACCATGCTTGACTAACCGACACATGTACATATGAACACACTAATTAACTAGCATCTATCATGTATGTAACCATAACATCAATAGAATTACAAGTATACACATAACCATATTAATAATAGAATGACAAACATATAAGTAACCATAATGCTTACAACAACTATGAATCACATACCTACATGCCAAGCATACAACTTGTATGACGATCTGCTCTTGCCTCGAGGTCCAATGCTGCAACTTCACATTGATGATCTGCATATCCTAATCTATCTTATCCAACACATTAGCATCATAACATGCCAATATCATCATGAGGGCCTAATTGTGTACAATGACCTTATGCACAAAAACCTCAAACAAACCAATGCAAACTTGACCATATGCACCCACTTGACATGTATAACCAATCATGAATGACCAATGCATGTTCAACATATAACCTCACAAAAGCAAGCATACACGGATGACATTCAAGCATGACCAATATGTGACCTACCATAAACAAGCAATGTAGGTACAACATGTAGCAACATGTAAGCAAGTGTGCATAGACAACACATAAGCAAGAACCACACATTACCAGTCATACACACATGACAACATGTTGACAACAACGCCATCAACACCTCCATGGCGACACCACTGCTACCATGAAAAACACAACACATATGAAACAAGCACATTTAGACCACAAGAATACTAAACACGTATGAAACCAACAAAAATGCATGATAAATACATTGCCCATCCAATCCAAGGGTTGAAACATGGTCTAATAACACTCTGTGGTATCATATATCACATAAAGAGAAAAAAAAACAAACACCACAACCATGCATACACAACAAGAACATACAACATAAGCATGAGGAACATATATGAAATTGGCATGAATGCACAATGAACACACGCAACCCCAGGAGAGCGAAACCACGCTCTGATACCACTCTCTAATACCCTCTTCCCACATCTACCCAAGTAACTGGCCAACCGGGGTAAGCATGTGACGAGAGGCTACTAATATGAGATTCAACCTCCTAGATGACCTTAAGGAAGTGGAACTTATAGAAACACCAAATCAATGTTGCAAACATCTTGATAACATCCCGATTTTATCTCGAAATCATGATTTTTTCGCCTACCTGATGTTTGCCGATTTTTACCAATATTTTTATGGTATCTTAATTTTATCGATGTTTGCTGATTTTTACCGATATTTTCCTGATTTTTATGATTTTTTGGTTTTCCAGACCCTTGCCTATTTTATCCCGACGCCAATGTTCACAACATTGCATCCAAATACACACTTACACTACAACATTGGCATCCCCAAGAGGTAACCCAACATCCTAAGGCCCTATTCCCTGAGGGGAGGCTAATTTTATGCCCCTTTAACGCTGAGCTGCAGACTTGAAAGGGTAAGGGAGCAACTCAAGGCCCTAGAGCCACAGGCTAGCCTTGTTAAGGTAGCGGCTCAGGCCTAAACAACATCTCCGCCTGTAGCTCTGGGATTTGTGCCACATTTTCAAACCTTGAGCCCAGGTTACTACCTAGAACTTCTTGTAACTTTAGGAGAGGGTAAATAACATTAAAAAAAAAATATGGAAGCAATCACATCAATCATAACTCATCCTATCCTACCCATTCATGATAGGAATCTCATTAAACACGTCACGAACATAACATCTACAAGTGTGAACATCATATATCAACAAAGGGGTCTCTTTCTTATCTGAGAATGGCCGATGATCCGTATCTTGGGGGGAAGCCCCAATGATCCGAATGGAAAATGACATCCACCCATGTTATTCATCCACCCATGTTATCCATCCACCCATGGAATTTACCCATGTTATTGTAAATGACATCGACCCATGGTATTCATCCACCCATACTATTTATCCACCCATGGAATTTACCCATGGTATTGTAAGTGCCATCCACCCATGGCATTCATTCACCCATGGTATTGTAAGTGAGATTCACCCATGGTATTTACCCACCCATGGAATTTACCAGTGGTAATGTAACAAAAAAAATACTATAAGTAACAAGTTATAGTTTTTAAAAGGATAGATTGTCCACCAAAATGTAGCTTCTTTAGCTATTCTCTGTTTTAATAAAAACAAGTTTCTTTATGGTTTTATTTGTTGTGTGTTCTCTCTTTTTTTTCTGGCATTCTAATTTTGCAGATCTTGTTAGATCCATATCAATTTCTTAGATCTTGGGGGCTCCCCCCCAAGATCCGGATCAGTGGTATCAGATTCAGGTTATGAATCCATGGGAATGAGGGTTTGAAGCATATTTTAGTTTCAATTTTTTGCAGCCATCTTCCGCAAACTCCATGATTTTTTTTGGCAGCGAGTTTGCAGATTGGATTTGAAAAATTTGGTGAAAATTTTACAAAATAAAATACCAAATCTGGATTCCTTGCGAAAAGATACCCCAATTCAAAAAACAAATCAACCTAAATGTAGTTCGGATGAGAGAGATATCGCTGATTCAAAATCAACAATGTTGCAACCATTTTTCTTATGACAATTCATGGACAGTGGCTCTCTTATCTTCTCTTGCAGTTTTTAATGTGAAATTTCAGATAAAAGGTTACCGATCTGAGCTCCCCTTGAAAAATCACCCGATTTAAAAAAAACAACAGTCGAATTGGAGTCCGGAAAAGGAAGTTATCGCTGATGTAAAATTAGCTACTTTTAAGAAATTTGTGATGGCAGGACCGTTCTAGCACGAATTTGAGAGTCTAGACACTCTAGATAGCGATTTCAAGAACATATGAAGATGCAGAATGATCATTCCATTTTCAAAAACAAGTTATAAAAACTATTATGAGTATATTGACCAAGTTATGCTCATTTTAAATATGGAGCGGCATTCGGAGTGAGTTCCCTTTGGAGACATGCCCTCACACCCCGATTTAGTAGGCAACTGCTTCACATTCATGAGTTTCAGCTATTTGGAGACGTGCCCTCCCACCCCAAGCTATGTAGCCACCTGCTACTTCATCAACAATCAGCGTCATGATTATGGGTCAACCGCACAAAATCCTTCTTATCGAATTCAATTTCCTATGCTGCACACTATTAGTATCATAGTTGGTCACAAGCATTATAGGTTACCTTTATCCCCGGATCTTCATTTTTCATGGTTATGGGTCATCCAAAAACCCACACTTCATTGACATCCATTTGCTAGGCCGCACACTATCAATATCACAGTTGGTCACAAGCATTACAGGATATCGCTATCCTTGGATCTTCGCTCATCACGGTTATGAGTTAACCACACAAAACCCTTCTCTTCAGTGGCTCTTCATATTCAAAAAAGGATTCTTAGGAGGGAACTTGACGCAATGGGGACCATTACTTCTTAAGGAGGAAAGAATGATACGAATGGAAAATGACATCAACCCATGGTATTCATCCACCCATGTTATCCATTTACCCATGGAACTTACCCATGGTATTTTAAATGACATTGACCCACGGTATTCATCCACCCATGGTATTTATCCACCCATGGAATTTACCCATGGTATTGTAAGTGGCATCCACCCATGGTATTGTAAGTGAGATCCACCCATGGTATTTACCCATCCATGGAATTTATGTCTGGTATAGTAACAAAAAAATAGGCTATAAGTAACAATTTGCATTTTGTAAAAGGACAAATTGTCCACCACAATGTAGCTTCTATAGTTATTCTCCGTTTTAATAAAACAAGTTTCTTTGTGGTCTTGTTTGTTGTGTCTTCTCTATTTTTTTTCTGGCATTCTAATTTTTACAGATCTTGTCAGATCCATTTCATTTTTTTATATCTTGGGGGCTTCCCCCAAATATCTGGATCAGCTGATAAGCATTTCTCCCCTACATCATAAGCTATCATACAATCAATGTTACCATATATACATGGGATATTCATTTACAGAAAAAAAATATGAATAGTGTCATACATCATCGTTGATCGAAGACATGCTCATAACGAGCATAATATTAATAAAATAAATATAATGGATACAATAGCAATACAATATATACATAAACTAGTATATTTGCATACCAAATATCCGACAAATGAGATCTTCATTACTGAATGTAAAAACTAACCTGACATGGGACTTCCATGTTCCACCTGACCATAGATTGGTTAAGCCAAGTCTCACTTTAACCAATCACCCCCGTTCCATATTCCAAGAATGAATGTGGGACTTAATAAAACACATCAATCACAATCAATCCAAGGCTTCTAGAGGCCAAACCACCTCAACCCTCAACCAGTGATTCCACCTCACAGTTAGACATCACAACCATCAAAGATTGGTCTCTAGCAAGCTGCTCCAGGGCTCCAGAGTTTTTTTTCCAATGAGATCTTACAGTACTAATTAACTCAACCCCAACTATTACAGGGAGTGTTTGTCCAACCAGGGTTTCCAATACTAGTAACTCAACCCACCTAGAGCTTCTAGAGAATTTTTCCAACCATGGCTTTCAGGGCTAGTAATTCAACCCACAGTTGTTCGTCGGGCTTCCAAACCGTTTGTCCAACCAAGGCTTCCAGGAACTAATAACTCAACCCAACAACTACAGGAATCATGAGAACTAATCAGAAAATAATCAATGGAAATAAACCCACAATACCATGGTTATCCAAGAAATGGAAAGGCTAGGAAAATCCACATGCATACACCATGCATGCCAAATCTAGTGAAGAAAACATACGTGCAACTTGGTATTTGCACTCAGAACTTATTGTAGATGTTGATCCTGATATCCTCTTCTACTTTCCCACATTTCCTTTGCTTTCGTTATCCAAATATCCAAGTATGTCACACTCTCCAAGAGTGCTCCAAGAATACTCTAAGTGCTCAAGAGTATGAGAGAGAGTGAGAGAGAATAATGAGAACTTCAAAACTGAACTAACCAAGCCTTTCCCGCTGATCCTCGGGAGCCATTTTATCAATGAGACCTCTAATTTCTTCATTTTCCACTATTTTCCTTCAATTTCCTCCTCACATGCAACTTGTGACCTTTCACCTCCCTTTCTCCTAATTTCCTTTAGTTTTATAAATTAAATGTCAATTAATGCCCCATTCCTTTCTAAATCATTTTCCTTTTCATTTTCCAATTTCCTTAGCCATAATAAACCGAAATTAACACCCACTAGGATGTTTTTCCCAAGATTCAGCTTGAAATACGTGTCCATCACCATGGTCTTATATATATTTTTACATATATTTTTACCAAAGATGTTACATTAACAACCATTTGCACAACTCTCTCTCAGGGGATATCTTCTTTAGCCTTCATTAACTTTGATACCAAATTAGAGAAATAAATAAAAAATAATTACAAAAAAGTGAGATGGGATTTTCTCACGCATAATTGGAATCTAATTGCTTCGAATGGGATACATTTATAAACGAAATGAGTTTTAATAAATTCCTAAATTTAAAGATGTGTTATTACAAAAAAAAAAAAATATAAATTCTTTAACAAATGGACTTGTAATTGACACCTATTTATTTTTAGATTTATTCTCACAATGTAATTGACACCTATTTATTTTTAGATTTATTCTCGTAGATATGGGGCCAACATCACCTATCAATCTCATTCACTTTTATGTTTTCTACAAATAATCTAATGGTATGGAATAAGAGTTGTGGCAAACATCAACTATCAACTATATGCTTTTTAGGTTTTCTAGAAAGAATCTAATGGCATGGAGTAGAATATGTGGCCAACATCCCTACCATTTCTATGTTTTTTTTGTTTGTTAGTGTGTTGGTGACTTGCAAGACTAGCTCGTGCATTTAGAAAACACCACTCAAGGGAATATGAAAAATCAAATCACTAGGGATCCTACGAACCCTTAACATGGCTATATTTTTTTTGATGTGTTTACTTCACTATTGCAAGTTTCAAACCTTGGATTCCTTACAAAATGAAATCCCAAAAGACCAATTGCAATTGTGGGATATGACTCTATAATTCCTTGTTGAACACAAAACGAAATTGCAAGTCTTTTTGTAAATGCCACATGGCACCATGTTAAGCAAAGAAAGAGTTACAAAACTCCTTGAAAATGGGTTATAGAATATTTATTTTCATGCAATAGATTGCATTAAAATATATTTTTAAATGGCATGTACATGTCCATATTATATACTCAAAGGATTACACATGTCCTTCATAATAGGAAGTAAAAAGAAAAAAAAACATATTAATATTTTTTGGTTAATATTTTATAGGTATAAATAAGAAATGGCGTCAAATTGAAATATCCATAGTAGTATTCATAGATCAAAGGTTAAGATTTATCTCCAAGTTAATTATGTTTTTTAATTGATTTATTTCAAATTATTTAATTAAAGAAAATGTCATATCAACACATGTGATATTAGATATCTGTTATTGATAAGCCATAATATTGACTTATAATATTGTAACAAAATTTATTTACAAGCTAAACATTTCTGTCATAATGTGGATTGAATCTCCATGCTTAAGAATATTGTTTAACTAAAATATTAATTCTTTTTAATATTAATAATTTAAAATAAAGATGTAACTTCATTAATTTTTATGATTTTTCATAAACAATATAACTTGTATAATAAGTACATATTTTAATACTTAACATACAGTAATAGATTTTAACATTTACCAATCATTTAATTTATAAAATTATACTAATTTTATTTCATTTATATATAAAATTAATTATGATATATAAATATCTTAAAAAATTTAAACCATAAAAATACACCAAGTTTAATTGTCTTACATTATAAATAAATAAATAAATAAACAAACCCCAAAATCCAATCTTAGTAATATAATTTGACAAATACCACCTCATTTCAAAAATGAATAATATTCAACAATGAACCCCTCAGTCATTAAATTAATCACATGGAAAGGTAAAATATTTGTTTTCTTTGAAAGGTAAAATGATTTGTTTTCCCTGATTATTAGAGTAACGACCATAATTCCAACAAACTGAGAGAATCCAGAATATTGAAGGCTTCACCTTGGCTCCACCTTGAGTCACTTCTAACAAACATATGGCTGGTGGAAGGTTGAAAATCTCCAAAGATCTATTCGTCCTGCGCTGATGGCACTCCTTGCTAAATCCCATGATTCGAAATCTCCGGTATATTTATAGCAGATAAACAAACATTGTGGCTTTTGATAAGTTACTAATCT
The DNA here is from genome assembly GCA_034641835.2 of Pinus albicaulis. Taxonomy (NCBI): domain Eukaryota; kingdom Viridiplantae; phylum Streptophyta; class Pinopsida; order Pinales; family Pinaceae; genus Pinus; species Pinus albicaulis. The sequence continues at coordinate 900,852,535 of CM076570.1, read as the reverse complement.
ATAATAGGGACCTACCCTGAAAGGCTATGTTCTTCCTGCGCTGTTGCAGCCCTTGCTAAATTTCATGATTCAAAATCTCCCGGTTGTGTTAACAGGCTTTTTGATAATCTACTCATCTATAATTTGTCCTGGTACTATTAAGTTTTCACACATTTAATGGATCCATTTCATTACGTACGTGTTGCAGGCATGTGCTCGACATTAAGAATCACTGCATAGTTGCATTGACAGACCCGCCGCGAAGAATTCAAAGCCCGCGACGATGGTGCTAAGTCCCGGTAGATTTTTGGCGAAATTGACACTGCATCCCTGAATAGACAGACGGCCCACCAGCAACTGAAATGGCGCGACAATGGCGCTACAGTTTGGTTAGATTTTTCGGGAAAACAGTTCCGCCAGATTTTTTGAAGTATTTTTGGACGAAGACGGTTTAGAAATCAGGCATTGCCTTAAATTTAGGGTGACCACGTTTTATCCTGCACGCCAATAATGGGTAATGACGTACATCGGTCCGGATGCATCTGGAAGTATAGCGAATGAATGCAAAGTTGGACGTATGGTTATGAGTCATAATTACATCGCCTATCATGATGAGCGTAGTCTAAAAAGGTTGCGTTTTTATTCAGAATTTGGCAATGTTTTTCAGAAAATCTGGCAAAGATTTGCTCAGAATCATCTTGTTTACAGTTGTTAAACTTTAATATTTTGAGTGTCCTTAAGGTTTTTGATACTGCTAATCCATTTCCAGCATCCATTTTCAGCATCAAGAATGGATTCTAAACACTCTAAGCACATGATTTTTCGAGTTTTAATTAACCAGATTCCAACAATTTTTTTTGCCATCCAAACTGTTTCGCGAGCTCAATAGACAACTTCATCATGATTATATTTTTTTTTTCACATTGCATGAAAAGGACATATCTGTATGACTTTGAATCATGATGCTATCTACAACTATGAAAGCGACCCCCTATGCCTCAATTGAATGTTGAAGTGTTGGACCCTATGCCTCAATGCAATGATTATGGCTTAGTAGCATCATTAATAACTTAATTAGAAATTAATAACTACTCAAGAAACTCACCCGGGAATTACGGTTTAACGGTTAAGACCATAAAATGTCTGTTCGTGTCCGCAGGAGTTGGTTTTACAGGGCTTCGGGACATATTATCAGTGCATGCGTTTGAATTGAATACAGGTGATTCTATGCGGCGATCTGGCCTCGAATTTAAATTCTAGCTTGCTGGTAAAGCTAAAAGTTGAACATTGATTATTTGTTTGTTAATACTTTATCTTAGTTCTAAGACTTCTCTGATTTATAATTTTGAAAAATATTTTTCGGATTAATCAGATCATTAAGATTATTTCAAATCATCTAATGTAATTTATTCAAACAAAATTACTTTATATTTTATATGTTAGAATTCATCCAAACAAAATTACTTTATGTTTTATAGGTTGCCAACAAACAATTACTTCAAAATTGTTTCAAACCATCTAATATAATTTTGTTTTATATGTTGCAATTCATCCCAACAAAATTACTTTACTTTACTTTATTTTATATTTTATGTCTTGCCAACAGGCAGTTACTTGTCGAAAAATAATTTTCCAATAACTATAGCTTATTATTCTTAATTCTGTAAACTGAAAATTGTTTAAGAAATATACAGTCGCAGTTTTAACTAGAGAATTCTCATTCCTTTTTCATCTATAAAATTCTCATTCGAGTGAATTCGCATAAAGATATGAGCAGAAATAAACGCTGCAGCTAAGCAGTTAGTAAATTTTTGTCCAAATAACTCTAATGAGAGAGACTTTCCGATTTCAACCTTTTTTACCAATCATTTTCACATTCTAATTTTTTTCTCTATTTTTTGGTTAGCGAGCGGTAGGGTTTATGACAGACAAAAATGAATGCGGATACTATCGCTCTGCTGATGCAGTTATTGGCATTGAATTGGGTACTGAGCGCTGAGACCGAATGTCCTCTCGACCTTGATTATGTCGGTGAACTGCCATGGGATAAGTCTAGCTGTAACCCGGTTCTGAATAAAGACAATTGCTGCCAGACGTTGCTGGGCGTGATGGGCATAGGATTGGCTCAGCATTTGAAAGACGCATCCATGTTTGAGCTTCCCAGCCATGATTCTGTCGTCTCCTGTCTAGGGATATATCGTCAGCAACTCGAATCTCTGGCTCTCTCACCAGATTTGGTGGGAAGTTGTTTTAATGTGTCCACGTTTGTTTCGAGCCCAAGCAAGTGCTATGGCATACAGACCACGCAAGAATGGATTCGCACAGGGGTGACTTCTTCCATGGACTCGGCCTGCAAAGGCGACCTCTCAGATCGGTTCAGCTGTTCGGAATGCAACGAGGGTGGAAAAATCAGTATTAACATGCTGACAGACAAATTCAAGAACGTGACAAACAAAACTGAATGTGGACTCGTGAAATGTTGGTATTTCATATGTCTGTATGCCGCCGGAGTGGTTAATGAATTCGGCCCGAAAAACATAGATACTGCCAAGTGTATCTTCAGCTTGCCCTTCGTCCAAAACGTGTCCTATAGCCGATATTTAACCTACACTTTTATTGGCATTGTCATCGCGTTTGTTCTCATTTGTGCTCTAGGGCTTTTCTACTTTCTGTTGGTCAGAATGATCGATCCTAAGGTTGTGGCGCGCAGAAGATTCGTGAGGCGGAATGAGAAACTCCTACAAGCTGTCCTGAGGCCCAACAATGTGGCAGTGTGGTTCGACATTCGACTGATCAGGGTCGCCACTGATAATTTCAGCAACGCGAATCTCATCGGCCGAGGGGGTTTCGGTAAGGTGTACAGGGGAACGCTCCCGGATGCTCGGCAGATAGCTGTGAAGAGAATCAGGAACTGCACGCCGGAGGGGGATTCTGAATTCCTCAACGAAGTAAAGACCATCAACAGCGTCAGGCAACGGAATTTGGTCGTTTTGAGAGGCTTCTGCGTGGCTAGCGACAAGAGGGAAAGTCACCAGCGATTTTTGATATATGATTACATGCCCAATGGAAGTCTGGATGAGCATATTTTTGGAGAAAAGTCCATGGCCCGCCCTCTGGACTGGCCGCAGCGCAGGAACATTGTCCTCGGCACTGCCAAGGGGTTGGCTTATCTGCACGACGGTATCAATCCTCCGATTTATCACAGAGACATAAAAGCAACCAATATTCTGCTGGATGCCGAAATGAATGCCCGTGTGGCTGATTTTGGCCTGGCGAAGATGGTGACACAAGAAGGAAGATCCCATATCACTACTAAAGTAGCAGGGACGCACGGCTACTTGGCCCCAGAATACGCTCTCTACGGTCAACTGACAGACAGAAGCGATGTGTATAGTTTTGGGATTGTTCTGTTAGAGATCATGAGCTGTAGAAGGGCGTTGGACACCTCTGCCAAATCGGCCGCGCATTATCTTATCACGGATTGGGCATGGACACTAGTGAAGAAAGGCAAAACCAGCGAAATAGTAGACGAGAGAATCCGGCAGAGCGGGTCGAAGAGCGTGATGGAGAGATTTGTTTTGGTGGGTATTTTGTGCTCGCATGTTATAGTGGCATTCAGACCTCGAATGGTGGAAGCCTTGAAGATGTTGGAGGGTGAGACGGAGATTCCTGAAATACCAGATAGGCCTTGGCCACTAATGCTGCAAGGTGCACATGAGACAGGCGAATCAAGCGATTCTTTTGTCATTTCTGTTAGCGCTTTCGAGCATTCCTTGAGCAAATCTAGTTCATGAGTACATGTCTATATTTTCTTTCACGCAAACTGGAGGCTGGCGGGAGTGCATTGGATGACAGAAAAATTTGTTAAGCAAGCTGTATTATAATAGTATGTTCGGCAATATCTAACAAATCAGTTAGATTTATGTTTAGCAGTCATTGCGGGTTTTTGAAGGATGCTGTATAGCTATGACCGTCATGAACCAGGATAAGCTTGCCCACCTAAATACGTATCTTTTATCATTGGCCTCTCTGCTCTAGGCCTTTTCGACTGTCTGTTGGTAATTTGGTCGATTCTATGGCTGTGCGCAGACGATCTATGTATGTTTTAACAGTTTTCAAATGAATACTAGAACAAATAAATGAAAAAGGGAAGCAGGGAAGCTAATGAAAAAGGAAAAAGTTTCCCTTCGCCACCTGAAAAAAAAAGGAAAAAGCGGCAATGGTTTTCTGAAGAAAATGAAAATGAAAAGGAGGATGGTTTTTTTAAATAACAATGGCAGGTAGAGTGGTTTTTTTTATATAATAATGGCAGTGGAATGGTTTTCTTTAAGTAACAGAAATGAATAAACTCTGTATAGGCAAATAGCGAGGAGATGAATCAACTCTGTATAGACAAATAGCAAGGAGTGATGTTAACAAATAACAAAGTGATAGTTCTGTCAACTATTGGGTGGGTTTATTTTCTTTAAATAACGGCAGAAATGAAACAACTCTGTATTACCAAATAGCAAAGAGTGATGTTAGCAACGCAAATAGCAAAGAGTGATTTTAGCAAATCATAAAGAGTAATAGCTGTCTCAACTATTAAGTGGGGGTGATTTTCTTTAAATAACAATTATAAGTGGACTTGTTTGTTTAAATAATAGAAATGAATCACAAATAGCAAGCAGTGATGGTAGTTGAGAACCTTGTAATAGTAAGGAGCCATATTAGCAAAAATAGCAAGCAGTGATAATAATAATAATTTATAGTTTGAAAACTAAGTTATAATTTTAAATTGTATAGTTAATAATAATTAAACATATAGGAAAACAGCTGAATTAAGGAGATTAAAATAACTTTTAAAATAATTGTTATTTTTTAAATAAGGTTTTAATTTAAAGTAAAATATTATGATATTTTAAAATAATTGTTATTTTTTAAATAAATTTTTAATTTAAAGTGGAATATTATAGTGTTTTACAGTTAAAAAATATAATTAAAAACAATAGTGACATTAAAATATTTAAAATATAGTTTTTTTAATAATAATGTTATTATGAATTGTTAGTGGAAAAACATTAATTAAATATACAATAACTAAATACATAGGTAACAAAAAAAATGGAATAAGAAGCAATATTATAAAATGCCAATACTATATATAAATAATAATAATAATGTATTTCAGTTCATTATAAAAATAATAATGTATTTCACTTTATTATAACTAGTCTAGATCCATCTTAACTCTGGATCTATCAAGTGTCGAGAGGGATCAAATCTCTAGAGTTGCAAACCTATTTTTTGAATTCAAAACATGAGGAAAGGTTTGCACCTCTAGAGATTTGATCCCTCTATGTGCTTGATAGATCCAGAGTTAAGATGGATCTAGAGTGGTTTCACTCGTGTGTTGACAAGGAAAATATATTGAAGATATGATTAATTTTATCAATAGTATGTAAATATATCAAATATTAATATAATCATTTTAAATATGCTAAATATTTTTGAGATTAACTTGGTCATTTTAATTTTAAATTTTCGTAGTTACCTCAGTTTGTTGAGATGATAAATATTGTTAATAAATTTAATGATGAAAAATGATGAAATAAATTTTTTGAATGCAAAGTGACAATAATAATGTTGAAATATAGAAAATGTTAATAATAAGAATGTACTCATGTTACAAATAGTCTTCATTGTGATCAATCTCAAACTATTCTCTTCTACTATTATTATTGTTACCCTTGTTAGTTTTGTCATCTTTTCATATCGATTATATGAAAAAGAAAATTTAAACCTGATACCTTGTCTCTCTTACTCTCCAATATTAATAGGTTAAATAAACATGATACCTTGTCTCTCTTGCTCTCCAATATTAATAGGTTAAATTACTATAACACAAAAATCAATGTGCATTGTCAATAAGGTTTTGTGCTTACACTAAAATCAATAGATATTGTTAATCTAATCACTTTAAAATTAATGTAGCATCATATATCCAATTAAATCAAATCAGAAATCAAAATCTACATTGAAATCAATGCATTTAATGTAAGCAATCCAACAAGATTAGAAAATAAATTCTACACTGAAATCAATGCATTTAGTGCAAACAATCAAATAGGATTATAAATCATATACATTGAAATCAATGCATCTAGTGCAAGCAATTATATATAATTATAAATCAACATCTACAATGAAAATGAACACATCCACCACAAGAAATCAAATAGTATTAGAAATCACCACCTACACTGAAATCAATGCATTTAATGCAAGCAATCAAATAAGATTAGAAAAATAACTTCTACACTGAAATCAATGCATTTAGTGCAAACAATCAAATAGGATTATAAATCATCTACGTTGAAATCAATGTATCTAGTGCAAGCAATCAAATATAGTTATAAATCAACTTCTACATTGAAATCAACACATCCAGTGCAAGCAATCAAATAGTATTAGAAATCACCACAAATCAATGCATCTAGTGCAAGTAATCAAATATCATTAGAAATAGATATCGACACTAAAATCGATGAATCTAGTGCAAATAATCAAATAGGATTAGAAATCACCATCTCCACTTAAATCAATCCATCTAGTGCAAGAAATATTCTTCCCTCTCTCCACCCTCCATCCATATCTATATCCCCCTCCATCTCTTCTTTTTTGTCTCTCTATCTCACCCCCCTAAACACACATGCTCTCGCACTCCATATCTATCAATATTTTTGTCACTCCTTCCTTCTCCCCATCTCTCCCTTCTTCCCTCTCTTCACCTTCCATCTATATCTCTATCTTCCCCTTCTCTCCCTCTCCCCCGCTAATATCTCTCTTTCCTCCTTCTATCCTCTCTCCCTCTCTCTCCATCTTCCTTATCACTCACTCTCTCTCTCTCTCAACCTTTATCTCTCTATGTCTTTCTTCTTACCTCCTTCTCTCTCCCCCTCCAAATCCATCTCTCTTTCCCTCCCTCTCTCTACTGTCTCGTATCCTCTCTCTTCCTCTCTCTTCCCCATCTCTCTCTCTCTCTCTCCGCTCCTCTCTCCCTCCAACTACAATACTATATGCCTCCCTCTCTCCTTCTCTCTCCCCTTCTCTCCATACATCCTCCTTTGTCTCCTTATCTCACTCCTAAACATACACACTCTCTCTCCATCTCTCCCTTGCCACTACCCCTCTCTCTCTCTCCACTTCTCTCTCTATATATATTTCTTCTTTCCTCCCTCTCTCCCCCTCCAACTTCATCTCTCTATCCCTCCCTCTCTCACGTCCACTCTCTGGTCCTTCCTATCTCTCCCTTCCTCTCTTGCCTCCCTCTTTCTTCAGCCATCTCTCTCTCCCTTTATCTCTTACCCCCCCTCTCTCCTCCATCATCTCTGTCTCCTCTAATCCTATCACTATCTCCCTCCCCCTCTCTTTCTCTCTCTCCCCCCTCCATATTTGTGTCTCCCTCTCTCGCTCTTCATTCCTCCTCTCCCCTTTCCTTTAGTTTATCTCCATCTCTTCCTTGTCAATCTCCATATATCTCCATCTCTATAACTCTCTATCTTTCTTCTTCCTTCCCATATATATCTAGAGTTAATATATATCATGATACATTTATATATATTATAATATAATAAATTTAATATTGTATTAATTGAAAGTTATTAAATTTAATAATATTAATATTATAATATATTAATATGAGTATTAGATTTAATAATAATAATAATATTATTATTATTATTATTATTATATTAGGGTTAATAATGTTTCTTTTGCATGGTATTAATAATAATTTAGGCCATGTTATTTGGACCATAGACCTCACCTAAATAAAACCTATTTTTTGACTGTTTGTAAATATAAAGAAGATTATGGAGTAAATATGAAAAGAGGTTCTATTTACTTACCATACCTCTGGTTTATTTATATTTTTATTTATTTACCATACCTCTTTTATTTACTATGGTATTTGGCCCATAGGCTTGTTATATAATTAGATTTTTATTTATAATCATATTTGATATATTTTTATTTATTTACCTTACCTCTTTATACCTCTTTTATATTTATTTATTTACCATACATCTTTATACCTATTTTATATTTATTTATTTATCATACCTCTTTATACTTTTTTTGTATTTATTTATTTACCATACTTCTTTTATAAATATGGTATCCGGCCCATGGTATTTAGCCCATGGTATCAATATTAATTTGTCCCATGGTATTAGTCCCGTAGGCTTCATCTAAATAAAACATAGTTTTTGAGTTTTTTAAATATAATGAGGTTTATGGAGTAAATATAAAAGGAAGTTTTTATTTATTTACCATACATCTAGTTTATATATTTTTTTATTTATTTACCATAGCTCTAGAGTAAGTATAAAAATAGGTTTTATTTATTTACCATACCTCGAGATTATTTAGATTTTGAAATATTGCAATTTTGATGGGGAAATGTTTATATCTTTAAAGATTTTAATTTATTCATAGAACTTTGGTTTTATTTTTAAAGATTCATTTTACAAATATTTAATTAAAATAAATATTAAAATATTTTGGATTTTGATGGTTTGGGTTGAATTAACTCTTTTCCTTTGATTGAGGAAATGGTATTGACTTTAATAAAGAGTAAAGATGCTTAAAATTTTACTTAATTTAGAAATTCAATGTGGTGATTTTTTTTGTTCAAGGTAAATTTATGATCCATGCAAATTCACTTATATAATAAAGAAATTATTAAATGGGTGAGATAATTTACTATCCATTCAAATTATATAAATAATAAATAGTTGTATTTTCATAATTAATCTCAGCCCATTAATACATTAAAAAAGTTATATATAATCGAAATATTCAAGTTATATAAAATTAAAGATTAAGTTAATGCTTTGGCCAACATTGTCAAAAATAAAAATTATAATTTTTTGAGGATGTGACATACTTGACATTGAGGTCATACTGACTGTAGATTGCGCCTCTCAGTGCAATAAATTAAAATTAACATAGTTTTAAAAATAGAATGACTCATAAGTATTAAAATACTTATTCCACATATGTCTCACATTGTTTACATTTAAAAAAAGAAGAAGAAAAAATTAATTAAATTACAATTTTGTTTTAAATTATTATTATTATGGATTATAAAAAATTAATATATGAGTTAAACAATATTCTTAATTATAGAGATTTATCTATAATTTATCATGAAAATTCTTAACCTGTAAACAAATTTTGTTACAATAACATGGCTTATAAATACCACATACCCAATATAACATGTGTAAATATTACAGTTTCTTTAATTAACTAATTTGAGATAAATTAATTAGAAGGATATAAAGAATTTGGAGATAAATATTAATTTTTCATATGTGAATATTACTATGAATATTTTGGCCCACTTGTCATGAAGACTAAATCTCTACCATCCAACTAATAATTACTCATAATTACATTGAAAATCTGAAGGCCTGTTTTTAAATAAACATGTCTATCAACATAATTACATATTGTGAAGGTTATTTGAATTTTACTACATTTCTTATTTATACTTAGCAAGTATTAATATGTATAAGTTCTCTTTACTTCCTAATAATAAGTAAATGTGCAATTATGGCATACACATGGCATTTAAAAACATATTTCAGTATGTGTGATTGCATGAAAATGAACTTTCTATAACTCACCAACACGTATATGTGTAATTCCTTCCTTCTTTCCTTCCTCAATGTTTAACTAGGAATTCATAGAGTCATATCACATAATTGCAATTAGATTTATGGGATTTTATTTTATAAAATAATCAAGGTTTGAAACTCTTAATAGTCAAGTAGACACACCAAAAAATATAGAAATATTAAATTCTGATGTAATCCTTACTAATTTAATACTTAAATCCCTTATGGGCAATGTTTTTAAAACCCACAAACCAACCTTGCAAGTCACCAACACACTAACAAACAAAGAGAAGAAAAAACAAGGAAAAAAAAATCAAACACATACATGGAATTCGTAAGTTCACATCTTTATGAAAATAAATAAAAAAATGAATAAATATCAATTATGTGTCAATTGGTTATGTATTCCAATTCACTTTATTAAAGTATTACTATTTTTAGAAATATCAAATCCATACATTTAAGAACCTATTGAACCTCATTTTCTCTAGATAAATGTAACCCATTTGAAGCACTGTCATTCAAGTCGTGTGTGAGAGAACTCTATCTCACCTTTATGTGATTCTTTTATGTTTAGTTCTATTCTTTGACATACAATCTAAAGATGTCAATGGGTGTACTAAGGAAGTCAATGGGCGAGCTAAAGGATCTAACCTATGAGAGAGAGTGTTGTGGAACTTATTGTTGATTTTTGGGAATCACCATTTTCTAACCTATGAGAGAGAGTGTTGTGGAACTTATTGTTGATTTTTGGGAATCACCATTTTTTAATTCAAAAATGTCATCTATGAGAAGGATGGTTGTCATTTTTTTTGGAGAAACATGTTGTGCATGGAAGGATAAGAGAGAAATCACTTTATGTAAAGAGTAGTATCACAATCTCAAAGAGAGTAATAACCATCATTTAATTGATGAGTCACATAGTGTAGAGGAGATGTTTTTTTAGCCATTGAGTAAAGGAATATGCCAGCTAAAGTGGTCAAAAGGTCAACCAAAGGATAGTTTGTTTTTTATACTTTCTTATGTGAAAGTATAGTTTGTAAAATTTCTCAATATTGAAGAATATTGATCTATTCTTTTAGCAATGTTATATAGGATTTGTGTGTCATATAAAAAATAGAACTAAGATAATTCAAGAATTATTTTAATATAAATAATTTTATTGATTTAGAAGTTGTGGGAATGTTAATGTATAGTCATAATGGAGAATGCATTAGAAGGATAAGAGAGAAATCACTTTATGTAAAGAGTAGTATCACAACCTCAAAGAGAGTAATAACCATCATTTAATTGATGAGTCACACAGTGTAGAGGAGATGTTTCTTTAGCCATTGAGTAAAGGAAGATGCTAGCCAAAGTGGTCAAAAGGTCAACCAAAAGATAGTTTGTTTTTTATACTTTTCTATGTGAAAGTATTGTTTGCAAAATTTCCCAATATTGAAGAACATTGGTCTACTTTTTTTAGCAATTTTATATAGGATTTGTGTGTCATATCATAAAAAGAGCTAAGGTAGTTCAAGAATTATTCCAATATAAATAATTGTATTGATTTAGAAGTTGTGGGAATGTTAATGTGTAGTCATAATGGAGAATGCACTATAATTTCTCAATATTGAAGAACATTGGTATATTTATTTTAGCTATGTTATATAGGATTTGTTTGTCATATCATAAAAATAGCTAAGATAATTTAAGAATTATTTCAATATAAATAATTGTATTTATTTAGAAGTTGTGGGAATTTTAATGTGTAGTCATAATGGATAATGCACTAGTTGATTCTATTGGCTATATTAGCCAATCATGAAACAAGGAACATAGAGAAATAAATGTTAGAAACCCCCTGAGGCAAAACTATATTAAATAATCAGTCCTATACATATTTGTACTGTACAAATGGTCACAATATATAATGGTAGATGACCATAATAATTATGTCCAAATTAGATTTTTAGTTCAAACCATTATCTCAACTTTATCCACAATATATACATCAATCTCCCCATAAATCTCTTAAGCAATCTATGTCCCTAACATTATTCATTTATCCTAATCTCTCATTATTTTGTAGACTTGTATGATTGGTATATCTCACTACATTCCCATTTCATAATTTAGATACTAATTATAATTCACAAGTAGGATTTATTGCTTCATACTCCTCATTAGTGAGTAGTTGTGAATTATATATATTTAGTTATCCTCTGAATAAGTCCCATCTTCATCTTCATTCTTATGCACTCTACTTCTATGGCCTTCTTCTTTCATATTCATCTATCTTAAACTCTCATTTTGTACCTACAAAACATAATAATTTGTTTGTTGAAACCCATATAAAAAATTGAACATCCATTAGAATACATGGGTCATCAATTATTGCATCCATTGATTCTCTAAGAAACAGTTTCTTGTACATGTTTGAGTAATATGTCTTTATAAATGTACATTCAACTCCTCCTACATCATCATTCAACAACCTATGTTTTTATGGTTTACCCATAATTATAACTTGGGTTTTCTTGGATTTCCTTAATTATAAAAACATTAGGTGTTTTCAACTTAAAACAAAAAAAGTGGTTTCCGATGTCCATAAACCTTTTTCTCGCATGAGTGGTTATGAGCACTACTACCTCTCTCATGAAAAGTGGTTACTGAGCACCATTTCCTCTTTAATGGGGGTATACTTTCCTCATTGGGCATTAAATTGACTAAGGTACATTCAATTTAAATTTTAATTCCATCCCATCTAGAACTTTCCTTTTCGTACAAACATTTCCATTCTATACAATATTTGGGAACTGGTAAGCCTCTTCGAGGATTTTGTTTTCCATGGATTCACTACATTTTCATTTCAATTATGAATACACATTACTATTATTAACCTTGGTTAATGTCATTCTTCTTGCATGTATCTTCTTATTTATATTATCTTGTCTTGCTTTTGGCTACTTCTACTACTTAATTTTTTTTCCTCTTGGATTTGCTACATCAAATAGAATAAGGTTCATTCAATTTAAATTTAAATTTAGGTCCATCTAGCCCTTTACTTTCCATACAAAAATTTCCTTTCTATACATTTTTTTGGAACCAATAAATTGCTCAGGGGTTGTTGTTTTCCATGGATTCATTGCATTTTCATCTCAATTTTAAAAGCACAATAGTAATATTTACCTTAATTAATGTCATTATTCTTTCTTATCTATTTATCTTCCCTTTTCTTCTTCTTTAACTTCAATTGTATTGATTTTGGCTACTTCTACTACTTCATTCTTTTTCTTTTTCTTGTCTTTTCTACGTCAAACTTTCTTCAATGTCTAGTGTTTGAATATTTATGTGCAACGATCTTGATGTTTCCATGTCAGAAATTATTCCACAATAGGAATTTTTATCATAAATTTCATCAATTTCATTGGATTTTTTTACACTTTTCTTTCAATGCTTCATTATTTTTCTTTCTCAAGTCCAAGGGTCCATTCTTTATCATCATATTCATCCTAAATTATCTTATTTTTACATATTTCTTATACTTTCTATCTCACCTTATTTTTTCCTGGACTCTACTTCCTAATCTCTTGATGTGTGTAACACCCCTGTGATGCTTCATTCAAAACAATCACCCCTGTGAGCATCACCTGATGCAATGAGTGCTAAGTGCACTGTTAAAAATCATGAAAAATTAGTCAGTTACGACTACTGCTCATGGAAATGGTCATAGATGAATGACTTACTTAACATAGTTGAATCCCAAAAATGATATCTAATATAATGCAGTGAAAAAACCCATCGATACTTAAACAATTACTCTGTTTAGACACAGAACTATTATTAGATTAAGTGGATAGGGAATCCATGATGAGACTCATGTGATGATGTAATTATTTTATTTTTATTTGATAAAATAAATAAATTTCTTGGAAATATTTAGAAAAAGAGCAGTAGAATTTAGAAGACTCCTTGCCATCTTAGAAAAAATATATTGGTGGTCAAGTCCACATGGTGGACCTTCCCTAAAATTATCATAAAAGTCCCTAGGAGAGAATAATTAACAAGATTAACATAATGAGAGAAAAATGTTATGTTAATCACTTATTTGGAGAGAAATACTAAGTGGATGGAATAAAGCATAGTGGGAGAAAAAGACTTGTTTTAAAGAAAAAACAATAAAAAAAGAAGAAAAACTAAAACAAAAAAGGCCTAGAAAAAAGGCTAGAAGACCTTAAGGCAAGATGCTATTAAAAATCTGTTGGGAAGAAATCTATAAAATAAACCACCTATGAATCAAGGAGTATGTTTATTCTTGATGGAAAGAAAGTCTTAGCTTGGGGTGACTATTGGAAATAATTAAATAGGTGGAGTGGAATGTGCTCTCCCCCGAAATTGTTACCAAGGAATTCTTCCCACTAAAATATATAGCTTTTCGATCAGATAACAATTTTTGCATTATGGAATACTGGATGAATATTAAAAATCAAATGGTATAACTCTATTGTGAATTATAATGATGGTTGCGTGATTGTATTCATATGAGATGTTCTTGGAGTGTTTGAGAAATATTTTGTTAAATTTGGTTATAATAAATTAATGAGATTTTAGATAATATGAGTAGACATGTTATGAAGGGTGCTATTGTGTTTTATTAAGCTTTTATGCACATTCAAAACATTATATTCTAGCCACTTTAATAAATTAATAAGATTTGAGGCTTCTGCGATGAGTATTTTGTGTAGAGAAGTTTTCTGGTTTAATCGCATCCATTCTTGTTGATTTCGACGTTTCGAACCCAGCCAACAAGGTTCATCATTAGGAAGAGATCCATGGGTAATAACTGATCTCACATTTGAGGTATAAATAGTGATGGAAGATGAGTGGGGAAGCAAGGGAGGCCGACATAATTTTTTTTTTTTTTAATGTAAAAAAGTTAATAATGTAATTCCAATTCAAATTAAATATTTTATTTTAATTAATTTTTAAGTTAATAATAATGATTTTCAAATCATTACTAATAATGGTGGAGAAATATTTTTATTTGTTTAATCATTAATTAGAGGAGATGACACAATAATTGTTTAGAGGATGTTAACTAAGACATATATCATTATTAAAAGTATTAATTATAAAAATTTTAGTGTTTCTTGTGTATTTTAATTTGAGTTTTATTTATATAATTATTAAATTTCTATTTGAGTATTTATTTATTAATTAAACTTTAACTTAATTTTTAGGCTTAGGTTAAGAGAAAATTAAAGCATTAGGAGGGTGAAGGTAATATCAAATTAAGATGAATGTGTGAAGGAAGAATTAACGGAGTTCCAAGAACAGGGGAGGGAGTGATATTGGAAAAAATGATGAGAAGGACAGGGGAAAGGAAAAACAAAAAAACAGGGGGGGAGGAGGGGGGGGGAAGGGTGGGAGGCGAAATAGGTTTAGGAGAGAGATGAAAGACAGGGAAGGGACAAAATTAGGTATTGGTGCAAATGTTTATTAAGGTTGGAATCTAATTATCCCTAATTTTCCATCCATCATCACGGTTGAGGTTATCAGGGTGCTTCCTAATTTCAATGGCTTCTCTAAATTTCATGTGGAAATAGTGATCAATTTTAGCCAAAACCCGGGAATTTTCAATACATATGTGATAATTGGTTTTGCCGGAATGTTCAGCTAAACCTGATGTTTTGAGGCAGTTATGTTTGATGTTCGTAGCATGTTATTGAATTCTGGTTAAGATGGATCACCCAGTCTCCCCAATGTATGGTTTTCCAAATGAACATGGAATTAAGTAAACCCCTTTGTGGCATCTAGGATCAATTAGATCTTTGACCAATTTGAGATAATTATTAATGGTGTTTAATGGTTTAAAAGAAGTTATGATGTTTTATTTTCTTAGAATATGAGATATTTTGTCTGTGATGGCTGCTATGTAGGGTAAGTGAACCTTGCCCATTATATCGTCCATTTTTTACTTGTTTTTAGGATAATTTTCAGCATTGTTGAAGGCTTTGATTATTTGGTTTCTCTTATACCCATTGTTCTCAAAAAATCTCACGAGATGGTTTTTCTCCTGTTCAAAGTGATCTTGATCTGATATGCACACAGCTCTGGTTACCAATGTGTTGAGAACCCCGAGTTTTTGAGTCGGATGATGATGGGAGTTGGCATGCAGGTATTGTTCAGTGTAGGTTTTCTTTCGATAGACTTGGTGTGAAATAGAGCCATCCTGGTTTCTGGTGATGAGAATGTCAAGAAAAGGAATATTGTTATTTTCTTCTATCTCCATGGTAAACTTGATAGAATCAGAGATATTATTCAAGTGTTTTAAGAAAATGTCTAATTTCTCTTTACCATATGGCCAGATAATAAAGGTATCATCCACGTATCTTTTCCAAAGTTTTGGTTTAAGAGGAGTGGATCTAATAGCTTTGTCTTCAAAGTATTCCATGAAGAGATTGGCGAAGTTTTTATAATTAATACTTTTAATAATTATATATGTCTTAGTTAACATCCTCTAAACAATTATTGTGTCATCTCCTCTAATTAATGATTAAACAAATAAAAATATTTCTCCACCATTATTAGTAATGATTTGAACTTCATTATTATTAACTTAAAAAATTAATTAAAATTAAAAATTAATTAAAATACAATATTTAATTTGAATTGGAATTACATTATTAACTTTTTTACATTTAAAAAAAAAAACAATTTATGTCGGCCTCCCTTGCTTCCCCACTCATCTTCCATCACTATTTATACCTCGAATGTGAGATCAGTTCTTACCCATGGATTTTTTCCTGATGATGAACCTCATTGGCTAGGTTCGAAACGTCGAATGGATGTGACCAGAAAACCTCTACACAAAATTAATAAGATTTTAGATAATATGAATAGACATGTTATGAAAGGTGCTATTGTGTTTTATTAAGCTTTTATACACGTTGAAAACATTATATTCTAGCCACTTTAGTCGAGACACTTAAAAATAGATTACATCATATCATATCACATCACACACACACACACACATATATATATATTCCAATGCATGAGAATTGATATATAAGAAGTATTTAAGATGAAGTTAAAAAAAGAGACTCACTTATTAAGATACCAAAACAACACTTATACCATATTAGTTAAGTATCATTACCATAGATCCCTGCTCATGATCCATATAAAAGGCCCTAACATATATATATATATAGATGGACCACTACTTAACAATGGTTTTGAATCAGTAAATTAGAAATTGGAAGCTTGTTAAGGATTTAAGTAGCATAGTATTCTAAATCCGCACAGAGCATACAACTTGAGACATCCGAAAAAATAAAGAAATAAGAAGTATCTTGTCCTTAAAACTCATCTTTGTTACCCAAATAAGGTTTCGTGAAGTACGAGGCATATATATGTAGATATATAAATAAATAAAATAAGTTGGATATTTTGTCGGGGTTCATTTTCAGTCCATACATAATTATTGACTAAAAATCATTAGAAATTGTTATAGTTACTAACATATATGTTCTTAATGATACTTTCAGAAAGTTTAATATAATTTATTCATGGAGAGTTATTCTAAAATCATCTCTTACAGAGGAATTAGATAGAAAGAGCACTGTTCAAAAAAGAAAAATATTCAGAAATATAAACAGGAAAGATAGCTAGGAATGTATGGAACAAAAGCTATAGATCGTTTAGTTGCAACTGTAACTTTAATAAGGCACTACGATAGGAAGAATAGTATTTTTACAAGGGAATGGAATTTTCCTCAATACCCAAAGAGATAAAATTTTAGGACACTAAATCTCACTGTAAATACACCAATGGACACCCTGTCCAAATGAAATAAAACTTTTGTAGGGAGTCCTTGATAGTGCTCATGTATAAATAGTTAATGTAAGTACAAATTATCTGTAATTATGTTGATTTCAACAAATATTCTATTTAGATATCACTAAAATATTGTGAAACTGGGAGGTCGTGTCGACAAATTAAGTCATGGCGCGAGGGAGAAAAACATAGATAAAAGTCATCACTCATGTCTTGGCCTGCAAGAATATGCAGAGTAACTATTCGATGTACCTGAAGTTTCGCTTGAAGCTAAACACAGAAGGTGAAATCTCGTTGGACATACCTGAAAATTACCAAGAACAAGATCCATTAAAATAATGGAAAATCATCATAAGTTTGAGTAGGGAACAATGAACCATTAAGAAAAAAAAGAAGAAAACAAGAAAATGGTATTTCGATTGATTAATAACCCCGTATTCTTAATGGAGGGTTAGCTTGAAAACCGATTAAAAAAAAATACTAGTTATTTAGGAATGAAAACAGACAAGTTAACAAGGAAATATTACTCGAGTAAGGAAATAAAACAATAGCCAAGGCGTCCCACAAAATTAGTCACTTTGTTCATCCCTGGAGGCAAAGGAAGGTGTCAAGGTGACTTAAAAGAATATATATATATATATATATATACTAACTAGTATCTAGAGTGTGTTGACCGGAGGAAGGAACTTTATAGAAAGTAGGTGGAACTCTAAGAAAATGACTTAAAGTCCAGGGATGGAGATTACGTATAATGTGTAATGTAAGGTTGCAGGGTCTGTAAAGGAGTCTCTTCACTAACAAAGAAAAACCCTCCATACTCTTTTTCTGCGCAAAACATAAAATGGAAATTTATACCATAATAATAATAAGAACAACAGAGAAGAGGAATATATATATAATAATAATAATAAGAACAGAGAAGAGGGATATATATATATATATTCTGCGCAAACCATAACATGGAAATTTATATAATAATAATAATTAGAACAGAGAAGAGGAATATATATATATATATATATAAAATGCTCCTTACCTATGTAGGTTGTGTGGAAAAAAACAAGGCTACAAGTAGCGACTACCTGCCGCTTAGTTTAAATATAGTAATGTTGCAATGTGATGTTGGAAAATGTCTATGGATAGCTATTACGGCTATTACATGTTGCTTAATGTAATCATAGAGATGTTACAATTTGAGTTTGAGGATGTTTATGAAAATTTGTTTTGTAATAAAGTATAGTTAAATTAAATTAGAAATAATTGTTGCAATTTGAGTTTGAGCATGTTTATGAGGATTTGCTAAATGTTGCCATTTGAATTAAATGATGTCTATGAGTATTTTCTTTGTAATAAGGTTTTCTCTTAGTTTAGTTTAAATATAGCTAAATTAAAGTAAAAAATAAGAATTTATGCGCTATATAGTAGTAGTTTAAATCTATCTAAATTATATTAAAACAATTTTTGTGTTGATGATGGAAACCATAGTAAAACAACTTTTGTGTTGATGATGGAAACCAATTCATAATTACTATGATGACCCATGAGCATATGCATTTGATGTGTAGATTAGATCTGCTACATATGCTTAGCTTGTTTTTGGCATCAATAAAAGTATGACAGAGTAGCTACTACATGTTGCTTAATGCAAATATAGAAATGTTGCAATTTGAGTTTCAACATGTTTCTGAGGATTTGCTTTCTAATAAAGTTGCTGCTTAGTTTAGTTTAAAGTGTTAAGGTTTACAATCTAATCAATTTAGGTTTTTTAGTAAATGGTAAATTGAGGTATTTTGCTTGTGAGTCTAGGTAATCAGATATATGCTTAGGCACAATTGAGGAATTGGAAACAAGTGCGTAATGTAGCAATTATCTGGAAAAGCTGGTTGACACAGTTGAACAATGAGCTAGGAACCTCGTCAAAGAAGTTTATAATGTATCAATTATCTAGAGAATTGTTAGCATCGTGGAGGAATGGGTTAGTAAGCTCACGAAACAAGTGAGATTTGCTTTGTAATAAAGTATAGTTAAATTAAATTAGAAATAATTGTTGCAATTTGAGTTTGAGCATGTCTATTAGTATTTTCTTTGTAATAAAGTTGCTACTTAATTTAGTTTCAATATAATTAAATCAAATTAAAAATTAAAAATTTATGCGCTATATAGTAGTAGTTTAAATCTATCTAAATTATAATAAAAAAACTTTTGTGTTGATGATGGTAACCAATTGATAATTACTAATACAACCCATGAGCATATGCATTTGATGTGTAGATTAGATCTGCTACATATGCTTAGCTTATTTTTGGCATCAATATGAGTATGACAGAGTAACTACTACCTGTTGCTTATCAATGATTGCTTTTTATAAATGAGTACTAATAATATTTTTATTTCTAACTTAGTACTAATAATATTTTTAGTACTAAAATAAAAGGTGAAATTTATTTTATAACTTTTTTATTTTTAATTCAATTTTTAAGAAAAATTATTTATAATTTTTTTAATTTAAAAAATATTGTGTTGTATTGTGTCTACAAGTATAGTGTCTTGTTGATGATGGAGGCTCCGATGCCTTCATCGCAATCGGAAGTAATTCATATAATCCACATCCTTTTGTAATGGCCCGATGCGATGAGTTCATCACATGTTATTTCATATAAGAATGGGCCTCCACTTAAGCCAAGGTCCGCGGGTCCACGAGACCACTTGGAATTATCATATTATATCGCAAGTTGAAACGTATCGGGAGCGTTTTCTTTGTGGCCCAATTGAACAGTGAAAGGAACTGGACCCGATGCATATTATAGGCCACAAATAAAAGTTGAACTCGGGTCTGATTAACAATCGGGATCAGAGTTTTTTATTTGAACAATTTGCTATGCTATAAGTCCGGACCCGATCTATGTTATATGGTGCAGTTTATAGTTGATCGCGGGTTTGCGTTTCAATCGGCATCAGAACTGTTTTTATTGGCTACTTTGTAATATTATGTTTCGAACCTGATGCAGTTTATGAAGTGGATTTAATCTCTTTTCAGGTCCGGCGATATTTGGTTTGTTGTATTGTTTTAAATATATACAAAGCGCATTTGTAATAGTCCCTATAAATTTTATTTTAGTTTCATTTCATATAGTTTTTTTTTTATGTTTTAATATGCGTGGCATATATAAAGTAAGAAGCCCAAGAGGATATTGTAATAGACTGTAATGTTTTTATTTTGAAAGCATACCAGAGTGCGAAAGACGGTATGTAATTTTTTTTTATTGTTTATTTTTTTTTAAACAAAAAAAAACACAGTGTGTGTATTGTTTTTTTCATTATTTTGTAGTGAGCCTGACGGCAAAATATAGTCATGATCAAGCATGGTCAAATAACAAAGGCGAAGAGTAGGGAAGATAAGACTAACTTTAGTCTTAGTACAGTGTTTAGACATAGAATTTGGTGCATTACTATTAACACTGAATATAAGAATCTGCAAAAGAGAAAATATGAACTTATAAGCTAAGGAAGCACAAACTTAGAAATGGTGATTTACTATTTCTGTTACCATAAAAATATTGCCCAAATTGAGAGATGCTGTTCAAATTTGGTACATAACAATATATGAAAAATTAATGTCGTTGCTTCATTTACAGAGGCGGCTACTTGTAGTGCACATCATATGGACAAATAATCTTAGTGCCTCCCCCTCTTTTACAGAGAGAATTAATGTTCCAGATGTCAATTACGATTTTTTCAAAACCAATAAATAATAAGACAGAAGACTGGAAGTAGGCTAGCGATCATGTCTGCACAAATATTTTTTCAGGAAATTTTTAAATATATTTATAACATTTATATATATAATGTCATATTGTAAACACAAGTTCTATTCATTGAACATATATGTATGAAATCTGAAAACATTTGTAAACGTCAAATGGAAAAGCCATATTTCTTAAATATACATATATTAAGTCTGAAAGTATTTTTGAATAGGTAGAAGAAACAGTATAAGTATAACTAGTGATTTTTGTTTGTAATTGTTCTATGAAAACATTCTTGTTCTGGAAAAATGTTGTAGACATACTACACTTTGAGAAAGGTGGATTTGAGTAGTAAAATCTTTTACAAAAATTGAGAAGAACTTTGCACTAATTTCTGGATTACTATGTGATTCTGTTGTAGCCAACGTTTGAAGAAGTGTTGGTGCTGCAAAGAAAAGGGAAAAATTAGTACAAATCTTGCTATTTTGGATAGCAAAATTTAAATTGCATATATCTGATTTTTTGTTGAAAGATGAAGAGTAATTATAAGTATAACTAGCCTTGGTAGGGCTTCCGTTGCTGTCAACAGATTGAATCTCGTTGTATTTTTTGATTGTAAATGTACGATTGATTTTGAAATCGCGTAGCATATACATTGTTGCTTGTTTCATTTTAACATAGTCTTGAAAAGACATATGTGCTAGGTTGGGAAGTAACTGTTTCAAGAGGAATTTGCTTCAGATGCAACATTGCAAATTGGTGTTGTTGGACTTAATTATGCAATTAAGACATTGTGAATAGGGAAAGGACGAATTTATATTGCACTTTAGGCAATCAACTGTATTCTCCTCTATCATTGTAGAGGTTGGTATTGGTGAATTTCATTCAACACAAACTGGTTCAAATGGCGTAGAGTAAATGCTTGCAATTGTCAATGTTCCTTTTATATGTTCATAGAGGAGGATAAGTAGTATATGTCAAAATAGAAACAGATGAAGAAACAATTGCATATTGAGTAGTAGAGGTACTGTTTCATTTGTACTTACAGAGAATGTTGGATGGTTCAATTTTTTGAGTTCTTCTGCTGCTTCTGCATTCAATTTTGTGATGAATGTAGCTTGCGTTGTTCGAAGTTTTCTGTCCTTCAGCTCTTTCCTGTTTGTTATGTTTTTGACTAACATAATTGGAAGATCGCATTTTTTAAATTCTTGCTCAATTTCATCATAGAGCGATGCAAATGTTTCAAATAACTGCAACTGCAAAAGAACACAAAAAGTTTTTTTTTTTTTAAACTGAATTGAAATGTAGGATGGAACTAGTAATATAAAAACATTGCAAAGTAATTTATCTTACCGTTGCTCTATTGTCATTGAAATTTCTATATTTAATTTGCAATGTATATTGGAAACCAACTTTCCATGCAGCTGTGACAACTACTGCAATCGTTCCAATTGGATATGTTTTTGTATTTGTTGTAAGCTGTTTTATTGTTGTATCTAGAATGAATTTGTATTCTTTGCAAATTGTTGGTATTTTCTGTATGGTGCTTAGTTCAGTTAGCAGCATAATCCAATCACAATCACTGCGGTCATAATTTGTTTTTGGAAGAACTTTAAAATTTGTAATAGACATTGCTTTTCCTGGTGATATTTTATGGCCATGTTGTTCAATAAGCTTAGTTAGTATGGACAATGTGATTGTCATGATTCCTTCGGCATCTGTCAAATCTGCACGTAGTATTTGTCGTGATTTGTGGACTTTATCAAGATATGTGCTATAGATAACCATAACATATCCATTGAACATTCTTCCAGTTTTGTGAATGTTTAGTTCTTCAATGGTAACTGGAGCTAAATATGTTGCTTTCGATCTGTGTATTGATGATGTTGATGTGGCAAAAGAAACAATTAGAAGTAAAATATATTGGTGATAAATATGAATGCTATGTCAATGGTACGTATAAGAATTTGTTTCAAGTTTACTTACTTGTCTGATTTACTTGCACTTGATATTTGTTGTTCCTTGTCTATTCTAGCTTGTTGTCCAAAACTGCAAGATGAAAAAGATTCAATGTCACTGAATGGTGTGCTTGAACGCAACCACGAAGTGTTTGGTAAATTTTAATAACTAAGAATAAAAATAAAAGTATAAGCTTATTGTATATTGTACTAGAAACTGAATATTAGTTATTAAGAGAAATATTAATTGCATTTAAAAACTTGGATAATGGAATAATTATAAACTATACAATATTAAATTCAGAAAACTCTATTGGTGCAATAGAGATATATACTGATCTAAGTTGCAAATATTAAAACTTTTTTTGGCTGATAGAAAAAATGACTCAATTCAAGTACTACAGAAACGTGTAAACGCATCTAGTATAGATGTATGAAATTTCAAGTAGTGCTAATTGGCATGAAAACATTTACATATGCATCAAAGACTAAGTAAGTTGGGTGTAATAAGCAAGTTTGGATGTGTTTCTTGAGCAAGCTCACTTTCCAATGTTGTTACTTATTATGGGTAGTTGGCAGTTTACAGAATAAATATGTTGATCAAGATATATGTCATTTGAGTTTGTTGTACTACTCAACGAAAACTAACATAGAAACACCATAGGACAAAAGAAACCAAAAAAAAAAATTTATAGATAAAATTTCAAAGATAATAGGGATATTAAGAGAAATAATGATGAGATTGGACACATTTTGTTCAAATTGCACAATGTGGATTAAGATGCATATGGATTATGAAATAATTTAGTTTGATGTAACTGAAATGGAGTTATAATTTTGGAAGCAATTTAATTTGTATTTGATATTATCTTTATTGCAATTCATAGGTTGACAAGAAGCAACATGGGAAATTGGAGGAGATATTAGTAAAAAGGGTTCAAATGTAAAGTGAACAGGAAGCTTGACAAGTTTCTAGAGAAGGGTGAGGAAAAAGAATTAAAGGTTGACAAGAAAAGAAGAACAAGAAGACTGGGATTCATAGAATTATGCATGTAACAGTTCTGATGTAAATAAGCAATTGGTGATGATTGTCAAGTTTAAGAATGGAACATTATTGATATGATGAAAAGGGAAACAAATTGTATTGTAGTGCTAAAATACTGTAGAGAATAAGATTCAGTATTCTGTGGTGTTTATTTTTAGATAACTCCAAAGTGGTTATATATAGTGTGCAATTTGCAATGGGGCGTGTCTCATTTGTACATGAAAATATTACAATGGGTTGGAAGACAAATTCAAGAATTAAAATGAATTTTGTGATGCTTGAGAAATAAATTATTGATGCATAGTATAATTCTATATGAAGAACAGTGCTATAGAAGTCAGCACTAGTAATATAAAAATAGGTCTTGCAATAGTTTTGTAGAAATAAATAAATAGTTAAACATAGAGATATATCTATACATATGCATTGAAGGGTAAGTAAGTTTAGTGTAGTAAGAAAACCTGGATGTGTTTATTTCTTTTTGTGACTTGTCTTTTCCTATTTGACTCATTGTAGAAAGCTATAGTAATCTACAAGACATACAATTAGAAGTCAAAGTCATAGTAGTTAAGAGGCTATGATATTATTGACTAGAAAAAAGCATTAGACTACTTTCATTTGTACTGTGTTTGTGTTGCATTTTTGTCTTCAATGATGAGACAAATGGTATCATGGTCGCTCCAATATGTATGTAACCTGAAAGTCTTATAGCTACAAGTTATTTTTAACCATATGTGATCAATGATTGATAATTGTTGATTGTTATTTGTCTCTAAAAGAAAATGAAGGTTGTAATTGTGCATACACGATCTTATTTTGTTTGTTTTGTTGTTGCTTTCAAGCATGTTGATGTTGAAATCATCGACAATCGTTATTGTTTGATTTGAATGTATTTTGCATAATGATTTTGAAAGAAGATCCAAAGTATTGTTCAATGTTGCATATGGTGCAACATAGAATTCACAACTATAATATCCACGTCATGAAGAAGCAGATTTGCTAGTGTAGCTTCAATGTTTTTTTCTTCAAAATGAATATGTCAAGATCTTTATATGATTTTTGATACAAATTAGAAAAACATGTTTACTATGATTTGATATGCAATTGAATGTTTCAAGTCTTTTTAGAAGCATTGAATTATTCAAATGTGTTTCTTGTAAACATAGTATGTATTTGTATCATAGTCATTTAACAAATCATCAATATGTATTTGTAAATTGCGAGTGTTTAGAGAAATAATTGAAATATATGCTTTTGTTTCTAATAATGAATAGTTGTAGTCTAGTTGCCACTTTGCATTTCTATGTAAATGTTCCATTTCAACAGAAATTTTATGTTGAATTCGGAAGTTTTGTTTCTTAAGTGGACTAAGCAAATACAATGATTCTATGTTTCTCACACGAGAAAGAGTTGTATATACTAATCCATGGAGTCGTATTCCTAAAGGATCAAATGCAAGATTGTCTAGTGTCAAGCCTTGTGATCTGTGTATTGTACGTGCACATGCTATTTGGATTGGGAATTGTTTTCTTATTTTCAAGTTGCATGTTTTTGCTAATACAGAAACTGGATTTGTTGTGCGCAGTATGGGAGTCCAATCACTAGAAATTTCTTTGCTATATAGAAAAGCAAATTTATGTGCTTGTTGACGGCCAACATGTTCACCATAGAATTTGATCCATATTACATCAAAGTTGTCTAATTTTACATATGCTTTAATGATACCATCTGCACCGTTGACTAGACCGTCTTGTAAGTCATAGTTTCTTGCATATATTTCAACTAGCATGTTAAGTTTTAGGACAATTTGTGAAGGCAATGTTGCTATTTGTGCATGAGATGGTATGTGTCCATGGTTTTCTTCTTCGTAATCAATTGCATTAATTACGATTTCATCACCAGGAACAATAGACAACATTTTCTTGTTATGTAATGCTACATCTTTATTCCTAAAAAATAGATAGGGGAAAGTAGGATCATTAGGAGCATTTCGAATACAATGTCTATTTAGGTAATTCAAATCATCTTTTGTTTGATTATTTAAACACATCCTATTCAAAATGCTAATGAATTTTTCATTTGTTTGACGCATTGCAATGTGCAATTCATAGTACTTTACATGTTCTTTCCAAAAGTCATATGTTATTGGTTGCTTTCTTATTGTAGGTTGTTCAAATATTAGTGAATCTTGTATAGGTTGTGCTTGGTACAAGTCGCCACAAAATATGATATCAATGTTTCCAAAGTATTTTGTTTGATTGTGCTTAATGTTTCTTAGTCGATCATCAATTTGATATAGAAAACAACTTCCAATTAGAGATACTTCATCAATGAGAACAACCCTTAATTCTTCGTACAGTTGTGTTAAGTTGTCTAATACATTGTTGCTAAGTGGAATAAAACTAGATTTGTTGAAAGGCATTAGCAATGCAGAATGAATTGTAATTCCACCTGCATTATAAGCAGCTTTACCTATGTATGCTAATATCAAACCTTTTGGTTTCAAAGGACCTGTATTATAATGTTCATTGTAGATGCGCATGAGCATTTGGAATATTGCTTTTGCTGTGAATGTTTTTCCAGTACCAGCTCCTCCAGTAAAAAATAAGTAGAATGGTTTGTCTATGTTCTTTCGTTTTTTCATTGCAATGTCTTTGAGTATTGCTTGTTGTTCTTTATTAAGCATTCTCCTAATCTTGTAGTATTCTTCATTGCTAAGCATAAATGGATGTTCTGTAAATTGAAAACCAATGTTAAGATGTATTTTTTTCTCATTGCATTGGGGAAATTGCAAATATTTAGCCAAGTCATACTTCTCAATAACATCATCAGATATTCCAGGTTTTTTTATTGTATGATTAGAAGTTGCAGTGCTACTATCAATTTTTTTAATTGCTTCTTCCAAATCACCCCATTTCTTGCTCATGTTATATTTGAACTTAGTTTCATTGTTCTTTATTGTGTTTTTATGCAGCATGTATGCACTCTTCCATGTAGAGGAGTCTTGCTTTAGTGAATTTTCATTGTTTTCGAATGGAAAATTTAGCAAAAGTTTTTCTCTGTAATAGTTTTCATAGTCAATGTTTTTTTTGTATTTAATGAATCGAATTACTTTTTCTTTTTTTCTTTTTGATATCGATCTACCATCTTTCCTATACTTTGATAAAAATTCCGCTAAACATATATGCTTAATAGCATTAGGCCTGTTGATATAGTAATCAATTATAGAATTTCACATAAAATCTTCAGAGTTGTCAGGAATTTGTTTTAGAAGAGTAGTTGGTTTAAGTATAAATGTGCATTCGTCTATTGGTGCTGTGTTTATAAAGTTTCATTCTCTTGAACTATGATTCAATGGTAGTGATAGGGCTACGTGGACTGCTTGTTGAGCTGAAATTTGTTGAAGGTTAAGCAAAGCATTGCCTAGAGACCATATCATTTGAATAGCATCAATTTTGCTCTTTTCATGTTCTTTTCGTATCCTTTTGAATGCATTTGTCATAGATCTGTCAACTTTGGTCATATATGAAGTGCAATATGAAGCTGCAGCATATGCATTTAGAACATATTAAGCATCTTTATTTGCATTCCATAGGTGTGGCATATTGTATGCAAAGCTATTATTCCATATTTCTGATGGTTTTCGTTGCAAGAATCCCATTGGTTGTGTTAATGTAATTTGTATTAATTCAATGTAATCAGTTTCTGTTAACTGGAATTCATCTAAGAAGTCTTCATGACTGGTTGATTTGTCATAGTGTTTTTTCTCTAAGGTTCTTTGCAAGGACAAAACTTTTTTATTTTTTGAGCTATGTACCGAAGTAATTGGTTCAAGAATCCTTGTTCTTTTCATTGGTGGCATTGGAAATTTGTATCTACACTAGGATGCTTTTCGTTTTTTACAGCTTTTGGTATGATTATTTTCATGTATATTTGCAAGTTCTGGATCAAGGTGATTTGTACTACAAGTTATATAGTTATCCAAGAAGTTTTCAATTTCTAAATTAGTATTAATTCCATATACTGGAGCATTTTTTATCCATATAAGAGCATGTTCATGTGCACTACCTCTATTTTGTAACTCAGTTACAAAGTAGTAATCTAATATTTTGCCAAAGAATGTGCTATCTTGACAGATCAATTGCTTCAATGCATTTGTCTTATGTCTATAGTAATGTGTACATGTTACTGGGTCCATCTTGACAAGATAATCAATGTTGCATTCCTCAATTGTTTCAATGTATTTCTCTTTATTTCTATTGCTATGTAATTTAGTAAGAGTTTGTACTAGTGGTGTCCAAAGATGCTCTGCACTTGTAAATGTAACAAAGAAAGTTGGAGGACCTAATTGTCGTATCATTGAAAATATATGTTTCTGCATTTATTGATGGTAATCAGGAGAAATTCTTATGTGTTTGAAATCTATGTATCCGATATGACTTTTTAGTAGCTTTTCAAAGTTGGGCTTGTACTTAACATCTTTTGCTAACAAATTTCTTCCTTGTAATTTTCCTTTTCTTATTCGTACTGAGATGCAGGACATGACCTTTTCAATGAGTATTTGCATTGTCTTGAAGAAAAAATTTGTGATGTGATAGGAAAAGTGACCACTACAATGCATTAGTTCCCATTTTACTATTTCTTGGTAACGAAATCTTTGCAGTATATCATCGTTACGTGGATTTCCAAAGAATAGTGTTGGGAAACTCATTTCTTCTGCATGTTTTTCTTTGAATATCCCAAGTGGTCGTTGTCCCTCAGCTGGTGCTATTTCAATAAGCTTGTCTTGTAAATCATGAATTCGTTGTGAAGTTATGAATCCATGTACCAAGGTTTTAGTTGGCCTTTCACTTTCCGAAATGCTATCAGTTTCACTTTTTCTATCAATGTTGTCATCATCGGATTGATTACCTTTATTGTCCAATTCAAGTATATGATTCCAATTTCTATTAATGGAAATGTTTTCAGTTTTATAAGAATTTAGAGAACATAGTTCTTTAAGGGCTCTCATGACAATATGCACACACACTTTTCCTATTTGATATGCATTCTTGTATTCTAGTCACCGTTTTAATGCAATAGCAATTGTGATTGTATTTTTTATGGATTGTGGCAATGCTTTTTGGACAATGTCCATCTAGACAGGTACATTTATTATTGAACCAGTTCAGCCCATTTATGATCGCTTCTTCCCACATTGTCTTATTTGTGCAAAGGGAATTCTCAATGCAACAATTCTTTCCTCAAGTTCTGAAAGTCTTGTTACAGTTTTCAATGGCTTGTTACGTCTTATTTGTTCAGGTGTTGCAAAGCGAGGCAAATTTGCAATCGCAAGTGCTATTTTGCAAGATCTACAAATGATATTTAAATGCAATGTCTTCTGTTTTATAGATATTTTTATGTACATTTTTTCTAATTCAAGTCCAATGCTTGAGATGTTCTTTTGAAATTGCAATGTCCTACATATTGGACATTTGGTTTTTGGTGTGTCTTCGATTTGTCGTTTTTAAATTTCTGTGCGAGTACTTTTTCGTGATGACCAATTTTTATCTGCTATTTTATTTCTATTTTGTCCAATTTTATTTGGGTCATTTGTCCATATCATTTTTTTTCAATTTGCGTAAGTTTATTCTATTGTTGGTGCTTTCGTGCATTTGTACTATTCTATGTTGCAAATTGCACCGATTTGTATTTTGATTTGATAGTAATGGTTCATAATGAATGTGTGATGTACTTGTTTCAAATGATAATATGTTGTACATTTGGTTGAAATTTGTTTTTGATTGGTAGTAATTTACAATGGTTTTACTAGTAAATGACCATATTTGTATGTTTACATTAAATATGATCGATGTCCATTGGAAGCAAAATGATGTTCCCTCAACTCCTCCTTTTTCATATGGCATTGCCATATTAATTAGGTATTGTTTCCAGCCTGTAACCATTGTTTGACTTTGTATAGTTTCATTTGTTAAGTGTTTTTCTATAGAATTCAATGCATCGTTTCTCCTAGCCATTAGTGCATTGCAAAAATATTAGATAATGTAGAGTTTGAAAGATTGTTCATCAAATTCAAGTGCTATTAAATGACAAATTGCAGTAAACATGCTATTAGCACATTTCGACATCGTTGTTTTTGCTATATGCAATCCATGAATTTGCATTTCATGAACAACGGATTCATAATGGTTTTCAAGATATTTGCAAAGAGGTGACAAGGAATAGTTTGGTACAAAGTTGCATATACATAATATTTTGTATAATAGGGGTTCAAAATGTCCACTAATGGGATCTGTATCATGAAACTAAATGTTTAGTGGAATTTTATCTAGATCGTTTTTGAAGAACAAATACCTTGTTTTCATTTTTAGCGACCAGACTCCAATTGGTATGTTCAACCACTTTGATAGCCACCGTATGCAAAATGTGTCTCCCCATAGGCCTCTTTCAGATTGGAAATTTCTATTAGATGCAGAAAAACACATTCTACGAAGGTATGTGTCAACAACGTGAATTCCATGAAGTTGATATAACATGACAGGATCTAGTTCATATTGGTATGATTCTTTTGCCTCTGTGTCATTTTGCTGTAGACAATTGAGAAAATGGTCTATTATTCCATTGTGCAGTTCAATAGATGAGTAACGAAAGTGTAGAAGCACTTCAAATGCATTGAAAAAACAATCTCCAGGAGTATATGCAAATTGTTGTAGTCTAAAGAGACTATGGTTCATTAAAAAAATATCAATATTAGTATCTCTGCGATTTGTTTTTGCTGGATGGTAGTTTTCAATGTCTATGATTTCGACCATTTTTTTCTATGTATTTATTTTTCAGATTCGTATGGTGATTTGTTTACTAAGTACTATGTATCTTAGATTTTTTTTCCTCAAAGATGAGAAGAGCTTCTATAATATTTTTTTCTTTATTGAATATATCTCTATGATAATTTTTACTAGCACAAAATACTAATTTTACTATTATATTGTTTCTTTGATTTCAAAACAGTAAAATAAGAGAAGCAAAGTTGCAAGTAACTAGTTCCTATTTTGCATCTCTCTGTATTTCAAAAATATCGCTGCAAAAAAAAGAAGATGCAACGTTGATTATTGTCTTTGAAAACATGAATCTCACATACAAGCTATGTATTCTAGAAACAATTGACTTTTCTACACAATAGAAAGCATGAAATATAGATTCTATGTGTCTTGACTAGTAAAGCTAATCTTGCTAGTTGTAAGCAACATAGTTGTAATTACGAATATGTATGTATAGTTAGATATGTACTGTATGATAATAGCATATTGAAGGCAACAATATGCTTCATAAAAATAGCCGAACGTGAGAATCAACTTAGTTATTACAAAGCATTCATTCCTTATGCAAGTCCCAACTTTATTGCACCAAAGCATGTACTTGCAAGTCAATGGAGCAAATATTGGACAAGATAGGTCAACATAATATGGACTAATTCTATCATTATATTTTGAAAATTTGGTTGTTACACCACTTTTTGTGATAAGAAAAAATATTCATTTCAATGACGAATAAATGTATTATATGATGATTGCTAACAACCAGACATTGTTCTATGGAATTAACAATGATGGTATATACAACAACGACATTTAGATCATCTGAAGTTGTATCTATACGACCTAGTACGACATCTAGATTTAAAGTACTGACTATTTGTTTTTTTCTTTGCTTTCCTTCGTGTTGATCTTTGACAACTGCTTATTATTTTTTTCATATTAAAAAATGTACTGCATACAACAACAACATTTGCACCATTTGAAGCTGCAGCTAAACCACTTCTTACAAGGTCTACATGCAAAGTATCCAGCACTTGTTTTCTTCATTGCTTTGTTTTTACAGTCTATTTTGATATTAGCGGTGTCTTCTTCTACTATTAGTTGTTGTAGCATCTTTGAAAGTTGCATGTCACTACATTCCATCGTTCCAAATTCATATATTCCATTCAATGCAGCAAGTGGCACCTAAATTTGCTAAAACATCAAGAAAAAAACAACAAATTAACTATCCAAAGGTATCAATTGACTAAAGAATAAGAGCAATACTAGAAGTTGAGACATAGTAACTTGTGCAGGATAATGTGAATAATAGATGACATAGAACAATCTTGATTTATACTATATGAAATCTCTAAGATCCTATAATAATAACTTAGGGCATGGGACTAAGACTACCACCACCATAGGCCCATAGCAATAAGACTAATGGGACTATTTGGGTAACTACTCTAATTTTCTATAAATATCTAGACTATAGTGTAACAAGCACTATTCTCACTAAGCTATAACTACATAACCTATAAACTACCCTTGCCTTTGCATCTGTTCTATTTGCTACTTCTGTTTTGACTGCTCCTAGTGTTACTTTTAGTCAATCAATTAAACTAATGACTCTAATTAGGTGGCTTGTATTCTGGAAGCAATTGTTTAAAGATTAATTCTGACTAACTTTCAACTGAGGTGCTTGTATTTTCTTGCCTCCATAATATGCACAAGATGCAATAATTTTTTGGAGGATACCAATGACCATAAAATAGCTTGAACTTTAATTTATTTCATAGAGTTTTGTTTTTGGGACTGTCTTAACTACCCTTGGCTTTGCATCTGTTCTATTAGCTACTTCTATTTTCACTGTTCCATTTTTTATCTCCAGTTTTTTGTGTTCTAACTACTTTCTAAAATGGTGAACAATCAGTTGTGTCTTGTAGAAGTCACTATTTTGTAAAACCCTCTGTGAGAGGAAGACATTGTAATATCAGTTTTTATTGTTAAGGAATAGAAGTATTTATTTTCTCTCTTCTGTTGTCATCACATTTAATATTTGTTTCAACTTTTCATGCCTTTGGATGTTATTTAACGTCTAGAAACTCTGTCATTGGCAATCGTATGCAAAAACCAGGAAATGATGCAGTACAGACCTTCGAATTTTGCATTATAAAGTGAAGGTCGAAGTGCTTCTAGATAGAAATGATAATAATGGTGCTAATATGTTGTTCTATGAACAAGAAAATAGTTTTTGATATGCTAACACCGAAGCTACAAATGAACTGAAATTTGATTTAGAAAATGATGATGATGATAATCTACATTTTTTAATGAACATACGCTTTAGTAAACAAAGTTGTTAATATTGAAAATGGATAAGCTTCTTCGAAGGAGGATAACTCGCCCAATATCGAAGATGATAAGATGTCAAACTTGCATAATCTCAAATCAAATCCTTTTTCATGAACCAGAGCTACAAATGAAGTGGAATTTGATGCAGAAAATGATGATGATAATAATCTACATTTTTTAATGAACGGAGGCTTTAGTAAACAAATTTGTTCCAAGGGAAATGACTTTGAATCCTCCGAAGATGATAGAAATGTTATTCTCATGCTAGAGACCTAACAAAAATCTTTTTTCTATGTTTTCTCTGTATGATATAATCTTGAGAAGTACTTTTAGGAACTTTGTAAATTTGTTAAAAATAAATGATATTTGTAGGACATACCAACTTTATCAAATTCAAATGGAATTGTAATCATTAATGTTCCATTGGCTATCATGTAAAAACACAATGCGTAATATGTAAATTGTAGGTAGAATATCATCCACTTTGCACTTAGAATCAAAGCAAGAAAGTGAATTTAATATGTGGAATTACATGAAAGAGTAAGAGAAATTATGCTTAGCAAACCTTGCAACCGGAGGCGCACAGTTCCAGCCTGACTTGCGAAAGCTTTCTTTCACAGTGTCGAGTCGCACGATAAATCTAGTTGCAGATGTGTTGAGAAAAATAAAAATATTTCGATGGTCAAGAACAGAGAATATAAAGAGCGGAAATAAGATTTACAAATCTTCAAGCAAAGTAACAACTGCAAAGTAGAAACTAGTACAACTGCCATAATTTTATGCTATTTATTTTTGAATTAATGGTTGTTGATATCAAGAGATCTACAAGGGATGTCTGTGACATCGGCTAGATCCTACAACTCAGATCTGCACTTGCATAATGGATATGATAAATTACATATTCGATGGGGAAAACCTTATTGTTAATAATGATTCTATGTGTAGTTAATAACATTGAAATTTGAGTTTTATTTTTTCATGATGGTTTTCATAGCAAAATAGGTTGACAGTTGTGAGAATTTGTACAATCAAGAAATGGCTGATGATAAATGTAGATTCGACATGGATTTACTTTAATGTAATCCTCAATGCGAGAAGAGATAAATCTGTAATTTGTGTTCTTTAATAAATTATTTAATGATGTGGATACAATGGCTCTTAAAAGTATTTTCAACTTGGTAGAAAATATATTAATAACTAATTTATAATTTAATGAAAACTAAACAACTCCACATACCAAAATTCAATAATTTGGAGCAGCAAGTCAAAACTATGTGGATGACATTACAAATTGAAATATTGAAATAAATTGAAATATTTATTCTACCCCATCTAATTCTCTGTAATAATATTCAATGCCTACATAGTAACGTAACTGGAGGAATATATTGCTAATGAATAAGTTGTATGGGGTCTGACCCTTATTGCCATGCATGGGATCAGTTAACCAAATATTTTCATGTAGGAGCATGTAGGTTTGATATGGATTTACTTTAATGTAATCCTCGAATCAGACAAAGATAAATCTGTAATTTATGTTTTTTAATAAATTATTTAATGACCTAGATCCAATGGTTCTTAAAAGAATTTTCAATCAAATTTGATAGGAAAGGAAAAAATATATTAATCACTATGTTGACAGAAAAATTTCTCCAGCCAACAGCAGGGGATCTCCCCGGTAAAAGGTCCCAATTAGACCTTGAACCGTTTGGAATAGGGATATCATCTGGGGTGTGGGTCCGGCTACCGCTGATTTCTCCTTTATTTGGGTCTCACTTAAACTCTATAAAACAGTGGATACACACCTAATCAAATGATACAAGACATATGATTGATGCATTAAATGTACATGCAACACTATGAGTAGCAAGAGGAAATAATAAAGCATGAAGACTGAAGGAAGTGTTGTTAACAACACTTCAGTAGGGTCATGCTTGTAAACTGTTCTGACCACGAAAGAAACAATTCCTCATGGCAAGAACACCCTTCACTTCCTAAAAGTTTTAAATGATAACACAAATGCTAATAAACAAAGCCATCAGCGTTCGTTAAGAAAGTGAAATGAAATCAACCACAATTAACATACTCAAAAAACTGTTATGCAATTGTGATATGAATTAAAGATACAGTTCCCTTAATCTAGAGATGTTCAGAAACTGAAAATATAATACTCAATAGCGCTCATACATATGACAACACCAGATCCACAAAGGGATTTTTCAAAATGCTTGTATTCATGCTTAAATGTATAATCTTCTGGTAATACAATATATCAGCTTGAGTACCCAACCAAAGGTCCTTTACAAGTTCCCGAAGGAAGCATTTATAGAGCAAAGCTTGCCCTTTGGGCTCCCTGACTTTTCACTTTCCCGACTGTTGGCCTGCCTAGCAACTAGTTTGTTCTGTGACTTGTGACCTGAGTCACTATTGCGACTTGTGACCTGAGTGGGTTCTGCGACCTTGAGACCTAGTCGCTGGGTCCCTAGGTTGCACTGTCAGGCATTAATAGGGGATGTGACTTAGTGACCTGGCAACCTTTGCAACTTGCGACCTTTGGGAATTTGTGACTTGCGACCTCAAGAGATTTTGCGACTTGCGACCTCCAGCCATCAGCGACCTACGACCTTGAACCATCCGCGACCTGCGACCTGCCCAGATCATGCGGCCTTGCGACCTAGTCGCTGGGTCGTTGGGTCACGTCGTCAGGTTTTTAACATGAAGTGCGACTATGCGACTTGGTGACCTGAGGAAATTTGTGACTTTAGACCTTCAATCATCCCTTCTTCTTTCTCTTTCAGAGATATCATGACCTTGTTCTCTGGAGGCCAGCCTTAGCCCTCGTCATGAAACAACAGCTTCTATTTGCTGGTGATGTCATTTCCGCGCTAAGGGAATTTTCATGTGATGATAAGTGGGAGAATGGTTTTTGCTTCGAGCATGATACTGAGCATCCACATAACACGAGGTTTTGAGGTTGATTTGAAACCCAGATCTGCATCCTCCGGAGAGAGCTAGCATTTTTTTCAATTTTGGTAGACATAGTTGTTTCAGCATCTTCTCATATAACCTGCAGATAAGAGAATTTAAATCAGCCATATATATATATATATATATATATATATATATATACACACACACACATGTTAGGGAATCAACATAAAAAAATGCAATAACTTTACCACAGCTAAAAGTAGTTGGACCCCTATGTGGTTAGGTGCTGTGTCATTATGTCATCAGAGTGAATGGTGTAGGCTCTCCCTGCACCTCTACAACTATTGTAAATGCAGATTAGTATGGTTTTAGACCGAGTTCGAAATGCAGACTCAATTGATGGGAAGTGTCAGCTTGGGCAACATGCTCCTTATGTTCTCTGTGACATCCATTATGATATGCACTCATGATACTCCTTTCATGTTCAACAATTTTCACCGAGACATTAATGAGGGGAAGGCCCTTTGAAATGGGGTTCAATATGAAGGATGATCAAATGATTAAGCATGGAGGGGAAAATTGATTTTATTAAATACTATTTTCCAACTCTTGAGATGTGCTCACGATCCTACATGTTGAAACGACGAGTGAAGGTGAGGGCGCTACTCCTTAGTGAAGTCACAGGGTCGCAACGTAGTGGGGGTAGCGTTGCCGACTCGTTGCTGAGCTTATGCGACCCAACGACTTGTGGGGAAACGCGACTCAGAGTTGTCCTTCAAAATGCGACTTTGCAGAGGTTGCACAGTCGTATTGCGACCTATTCGTCAGTGTTGCAACCAAGCAACTTGAGAATAGTGCGACCTATTGATTTTTCATGAAGTGCGACCTCACAGAGGTCGCACGGTCGCATTTTCCAGTCCGTCGAATGTTCAACCTACTCCTTGGATGCAGTCTAGGTTTCAAATGCTCAACTTAGATTTAATTTATGGCATGATGACTAGTGTGGTTGCGTGCCTCTTGGGATGAGACTGCGCAGAACCTAAGGGTAGCCATGACTTCAAAATAGTTTCAAAGATGATCCACACATAGGGATTCACTTTGTGGTAATTCTTTCACCAGAAATAATTCCTCGGGCTGCTGATAAGGCATGCAAATCACCTGTAATTGTTCACACTCTGAAAATAACCCAGCCCTGACCTTCAGCAGATATGGGCTTGATTCGTAACTTCGTTGGTGCCTTGGAGACACATTTGGAGGCGTTTCAGACTTACAGGTCGTGAAGGTTGCACTGGACGCAACGTATTGTAGAGGGCGCATATTTTCTCAGAGGTTTTATTTTCCATGCTAACGCAACCAGAATCGAAGGGATTTAGCCCTTTTCCCACACAAGATATCAACCAAGCCGAACGTTATTACTACATGCCAGACTTGAGCGGCTTAGAAGGGCATCAGATCCTTGCATGTCAGGCTTTATTGCTAATGTAGAGTGAACGATCCCTGAAAAAATGTGTGTCAGCGACCTCTTCCATCAACAAACCTTCGTTTGCGTGTAGTAACGAAATTATCTTTCATGCATGGCAACTTGCGTCCATAATTATCATTCATGCATGGCAACCTGCGTCCATAATTATCATTCTTGCATGGCAACCTGCGTCCGTGTAGCGCGGCATGAAGAGTAGGGATTCGTTCTGTCCAGCTCACTGTGAACATGTATCAAGAGCTTTGATGGGGAATGGGACGCGTGGAAGATCACTATGGCGTTGATTATGGCATATGAATCTGTGTCTTCTGATGAAACGATTTACAATAGTGCGTATTGTAACCTCCTCCATCAAAACATAACTCTGCACCGTTTATAAATGGTAATATTTCACACTTCTGCATTTCATGTGATTATAACCTCACGATAGTTATTCTATCATTGTCGTCATAGACCTGCTACAAGGTTTGACTCCATGTTTAAATGCACATTTTGACCAAATATTATATATCTGCTCTAAAGAATAAAACTCCACCATAGCTCTGATCCGTGTTTTAATCATAACGTTTGACCGTCGTATATATATATTTGCTCCAAACATTCACCGTAAGTTGAAAACCGCCATCGAACCTTTGCGCCTAGTCGTAACGCACCATAGTTATTATGACATGTCACCATAGGTTTGTCATACACTCTGCCCCATGCTTTAAACATAATTTTTGATCACTATGTCCGCCATAGAAATATTTAAGCCCATTTGAAATCTGTTTTCATAAATTTTTGATCTGCCATTTTATATGTTTTAGACACTACATTATTTTTCGCCTTGGTTTAATTATATGATATTTAAAACCATAGCCTTGGTCCATCGATTTGCACCCACCGTGTAGCTTAGGTTTAACAAATATTGCTTCCCAAAGGTGCATTTAGATTTTTGAAATTGTGCCAAAACTTGCCAATGCACCCATTACATGAACCATCAAACCTAACAACTGTACTTTGATGGGTGATGATGAAACTGAAAGAAGTGTCGGATTTAAAGCGACGAAATCTATAGTTCATCGTTATTCTGAAAACAATTGAGGCTTGTAAACTTGGAGAAACTGGATCATACTCCTAGATCACTCCTACTTTGTCGATGTAAGTCCATACTTAATCACCAAATTGACAGTGATGACCTTTCTGATGCTTATCAAGATGCATTTTGAACCCGTGAACCATTTCGTTCAACTGTGGAAAATAGAAGAAACCCTTTTAGCTATGCCATTGTCTTGCCAACATCAACATGTGCGCTCTTAATATGGCATCTTCGTTAATAATGTGAGAAACCCTTGTCTTTTGATATTAACGAAATTATCATAAGATTTTTCTAGTGCCCAGTGCTTCCTTGTTTCTTTGAGTGAATGAACACACACCACATCATCCTCCATCTGAAAATAATGTTAACTTGCTCTTCCACCTCACTTGTGGGTGCATCCTTGTCATCTACCTTAACCATGGTCTTCAAAGGTGGCCTTATGTCTCATATCCACCTAAGCGGGACATGTGGATGAATGTGTCATGGTTCACAGCTATGACCTTGTCATTAAGCTTAATCTTATTCCCCTCGGTGCCATGACAATCATTGATGCGTTTATTAGTCGGGGGATTGAAATGTATAGCCAATTAATTAGTTCACAATTATTCTTTGTGAATGATGCCCCTAGATAAAATATATGAGACCAATGAACATAAGATAAGTATTCAAACAACACGCTTAATGACCCATGGCGAAGGAGTTGTTAATGTACATCCTGAGTGCATGAAAAGTTCTTATTCGAACGTATGCTGGGTGATCCCTCCCTCAAATGGCATGATTGCAGCAACAACATCTGATCATGATGGTGAGAAAGCTCGTGAGGGGTTGGGGATAGGTCGTTGGAATGTCACTGACTGCAGGTCGGGTGAAAGACTTTAACGACTAAGCGAGCAGAGGGGGACCCGAAATTTTGAATATACCCTAAAATTTTGGGTGCTGTTGTAGTGGCTACAACAAATGGTGAACCACTGGTAGAATCCAACATCTCTGTCAATATCACAACAATAGTCTAAGCCAAGATAATGATGCAAGGGAATATTGAACAAGTTTTGTGGGGACCCTTTGAATTACTTTGGCCTTTATAGGTATGCCTAGTCCTTGTGCCTCAACTAGGTCTCGTTAATCAAAACACATCAAAGCAGAAGCCCACGGATGCCAGTGAGTTTTTGATGATGTGAGGAGCAAGGAAGTGGGTTTATTATTTTTAGGATTTTTAAAGTAAGTTTCTGGTGTTGCTCCGCTGCCAGCAGGCCTGGACAGTACCCCGGCGGAGTCACTTCAAGAAATCACAAACGTTGCTCCGCTGCCAGTGAGCCTGGTTAGTACCCCGGTGGAGTCGTTGCATTACCTCTTTGCGCAAGAAGCCTTTCTCGATCCTTTACCCTTATTTGTTTCATGTGCTTGTAGCACTTATTTTCATGTGCTCATGGCACTTATTTTTCATTGGCCGATGAGGGATCCCAACTTATTTTACGAGAAAGAGAGGTTGTTTCTTGTTTTATAAAAAATGAAAGATATCCTGATCTGGGTTTGCCCTTGTGCCAAACCTTCACATCCCATTCACCACAATAGGCGAAGCATGAAAAACAGATCATTAAGATGTCCAATACTATGCTGGGTACGAGGCTTAGGTTACGGGTATAGGCCATTCAAACTCATTAGGTCTCCCACAAGCAACCGACTCGTATCTCCCTAGCTAAATAAGTTAGAATCATAGGCATCTTGTTGAGAATGCGATTTCAATGACTTGTCCTAAGAGAAATCTATCTCTTGAGATAGCCACCGCAACCTCACGCAAACAATGGGGTTATTATTTCAGCAACCGAGGCAGAACAAGTCCGCAACGTGGTAGGGTTTCAATGAGGGCTCATGCAGTGAGAGGCGATATTTGGAATATTTTCAAAGCTATATCAACAATATGCGGAAATTATGTGAGGAAGACAGTGTACGACGCAATGCAATAGACGGGGCTCAAGATGAAATGCACGCCATGTGTGAGAACGATCAACCAGATGTAGGTGGAAAAGAGGTGCAATACAAGCAGTGATTATCTATGCAGCATCTAGAAACTGAAAAATAAATGAGTGGAAAATACTTGTAACATGACGATGCCTAAGATATTAATCGTAAACAAAAATAACAAACACACTTTTTTACATTATGAAGTAAAAATTTGGCAAGTAAATCTAATTAAAAACTTTGAACTAACAAATTTTATTAACAGGTCCTAGCTAGCCTACACCTAAAACCCTAGTTTAAATAATGATGCGGTTAGGTTATGTGAAATCATCTTTCCAGTGCAGCCACCGCATTAGTTCCTGACCTACAAGAATGACAATGTTCGCGATCAGAGCCAGCATACGAAATCGTGCACCAATAGCAAGACTTACCTGAAGAGCATGTGCAACGGAAAGAAGATCATGGATACATAGCAAAGAAAACGCCAGAATAGATTGTGTAAGCTGAATCCCACTCTTATCTTGATGCACATCAATATGTTCTTGAAACTCAACATTATTGATAAATGACACAAATCCATTCATGCACGATCCTGGATTTGAGTGGTGATGGGTAAGCCAATTCCTATTTGCAAGCACATTCAACAGATAGGGTTGGTCGAACAAACCAGCATAATCATTATGGTAGTGAGGGTGATCCATTTTACGGGGTGGAAATAACAAGCATGTGTGAGGCGAATTATAGATACTTCCAAATCCGAGAGCAGAAACCCTAATTTTGAAAACCCTAGTTCGGATTTGTTCCTGGAATTTGTCAAGGATATGAGGATTTGAATCCA
The DNA here is from genome assembly GCA_034641835.2 of Pinus albicaulis. NCBI lineage: Eukaryota > Viridiplantae > Streptophyta > Pinopsida > Pinales > Pinaceae > Pinus > Pinus albicaulis. The sequence continues at coordinate 900,810,880 of CM076570.1, read as the reverse complement.
CTTTCGGTGGAGGCTGCAATTCCTCACCGTCTTGAACAAACTCCAGACCTTCGAGCGGGGGTTTTCCCAACTCTGACAATTGGGTGAGATCAACACGCGACTAGATGTGATCATGGATTGTGGTGAGTTGCAAAATGTTAGTGGGCTTTGTATCAATTCGGTCAAATGTTGGCGCACTGACAGATTGATAATCTAAAGTATCGGATTCTCTAGATTTTCCAGGGTGGGGTGAATTCGATGCGGTTATGCTGGGAGGAGCATGGTACTTGGGGATCGTCATTTGAGAAACGGTCAGCAAAAGCTGAGGTGCTTCGATTTTCTAATGGGTACTTGAATCTTCCCAAAGAAAATCATCAAATTCTAGTGTCTCCATATGGTTGACAAAGAGATGCGAGTGATAGTCCTCAGCAGTATGATGGAATATGTTTTCAGATAAGCAGGGATCATTGTAACCATTGATTTGATCAAGTTGGGTATTTGGCAAGTTAGGTTCCCTGAGAGTTACCAACTGGGATAGGTCAATAAAGAGGACATCTTGAGGTTGCCCAAACAGGAAATTTCTCATATGGCTGTCTAAATATTTCGAGTGAGAAAGATCAGATCTAAAAGATTCATCGATTTTGAACTGCGATTATGAAACACCATCTGTGTGCTTATGATTGTCGCCAATACCAGTATAAGGAAATTTTGAATGTCTCGAAGAAATTACTGTTGTGGCGGGATCGTGAAATAAATCACGGAATAATGAACGAATAGATTGAGTCGTAGGGGCATTAACCATATAAGGCTTTTCAACACGTGCATCCGTGTCATTTAGAGAAAACAATGATCTGGCAGGCCTTGTAAGGGAATCAACTTTATGCGGGGTAGGAGTCGATTCATAATCAGTATGCGACTCAGATTTAGGTTTGTGTCTAGGGAGACACCGAGTGGGCTCATGGTAGGTTTCATGAATCTGGAGAGGTAGTGAGCCACTATGGTTTTCGAGCTCTGATTCAACATGGGGCGCGAAAGATTTAAAGGTAGTACAATAGGCTTTATCCCCATGCACCCATCTATCATTGCTCAGAACTTTCAAGGTCACAACTCCACTACCCTACAACTCAGGAGGAGGGGCGATAATATCACAAATAGCAACACTCTCCTTGGAGGCCTGAATGTGGTCTGGACTCGGGGGGATGGAAAAGGAAGCATTAGGGACAAATTCTGAATAGCCGGTAACTTGCGGGTCATCATAGGGAACACTAGTATCAGGCTGGGTTGCTACTTGAACTTTTTCAAGGGAAACGAGGATCACATACATGAATTGTTATCTTAACAATCTCCAATCAACATCCTTTTCAGGGAACTCAAAACAATAATGAACAAATCTGATAGAGAATTCATCTAGAGGTTCCTGAGGTTCCATTCTAATGTCATTCAGCTTTATCAATACACTCTGAAAATCGTACCTGTGAAAAGCTTGTTGTAATTCACTGGCGAGTTGTTCGAACGAATGGATGGAAGCTTCCGGCAATGTGTGGCACCATTGCTTAGCGCGACCTTCAAGATTGAGGAAGAAAAGAAAACATATCAAACCTTCATTGTCAATTTCGTAGCACTCACCAAAGTCATAGAAATCTGAAAGGTGTCGGGTTATGGACACTCCATTTTCACCATCAAATTTTAACTGGGACAAGTGATACATAAGTTCATCGGGGATGAAGTAGAGAGGCTCATAAAACTCCGACAAACATCTTGGGAGAATGATTTGGGAACGAGACATTACAGATATGAGATTAACTGCAGGCTCTAAGGGCTCAGCTTGTCATCTGGCCCTCCTTCTAGCGCCAATTCTGTTGACGGGAAAATTTGTCTAGCCAACAACAGGGGATCTCCCTGGTAAAAGTTCCCAATTAGACCTTGAACCATTTGGAAAAGGGATCTCGTCCGGGGTGTGGGTCCGGCTACCATTGATTTCTCCTTTCTTTGGGTCTCACTTAAACTCTATAAAACAATGGATACACACCTAATCAAATGATACAAGACATATGATTTATGCATTAAATGTACATGCAACACTATGAGTAGCAAGAGGAAATAATAAAGCATGAAAACTGAAGGAAGTGTTGTTAACAACACTTCATTAGGGTCATGCTTGTAAACTATTCTGACCATGAAAGAAACAATTCCTCATGGAAAGAACACCCTTCACTTACTAAAAGTTTTAAATGATAACACAAATGCTAATAAACAATGCCATCAGTGTTCGTTAAGAAAGTGAAATGAACTCAACCACCATTAACATACTCAACAAAATGTTATGCAATTGTGATATGAATTAAAGATATAGTTCCCTTAATCTAAAGACGTTCAGAAACTGAAAATATAATAATCAATAGTGCTCATACATATGACAACACCAGATCCAGAAAGTGATTTTTCAAAATGCTTGTATTCATGCTTAAATGTATAATCTTCTGGTAATACAATATATCATCTCGAGTCCCCAACCAAAGGTCCTTTACAAGTTCCCGAAAGAAGTATTTATAGAGCAAAGCTTGCCCTTTGGGCTCCCTGACTTTTCGCTTTCCCGACTGTTGGGCTGCCTTGCGACCAGTCTATTCTATGACCTGTGACCTAAGCCACTGTTGCGACCTGCAAACTGACTAGGTTCTTTGACCTTGCGACCTATTCGTTGGGTCGTTGGGTTGCACCGTCAGGCATTAATAGGGGATGCGACTTAGCGACCTCGTGACCTTTGCAACTTGCGACCTTTGGGAATTTGCGACCTACGACCTCAAGAGATTTTGCAACTTGCGACCTCCAGCCATCAGCGACCTGCAACCTCGGACCATCAGCGACCTGCAACCTCCCCAGATCATGCGACCTTGATACCTAGTCACTGGGTCGCTGGGTTGCACCGTCGGGCTTTTAACAGGGAGTGTGACTATGCGACCTGGTGACCTGAGGAAATTTGCAACTTTAGACCTTCGGTCATCCCTTCTACTTTCTCTTTCAGAGATATCATGACCTTGTTCTCTGGAGGCTAGCCTTAGCCCTCGTCATGAAACATCATCTTCTATTTGCTAGTGATGTCATTTCTGCGCTAAGGGAATTTGCATGTGATGATAAGTGGGAGAATGGTTTCTGCTTCAAGCAAGATACTGAGCATCCACATAACATGAGGTTTTGAGGTTGATTTGAAACCCAGATCTGCATCCTCCGGAGAGAGCTAGCATTTTTTTCAATTTCGGTAGACATAGTTGTTTCAGCATCTTCTCATATAACCTGCAAATAAGAGAATTTAAATCAGCCATATATATATATATATATATATATATATATATATATATATATATATACACATGTTAGGGAATCAACATAAAAAAAGCAATAACTTTATCATAGCTGAAATTAGTTGGACCCATGTGTGGTCAGGTGATGTGTCACTATGTCATCAGAGTGAATGGTGTAGGCTCTCCCTGCGCCTCTTCAACTATTGTAAATGCAGATTAGTATGGTTTTATACCGAGTTCGAAATGCAGACTCGATGGGAAGTGTCATCTTGGGCAACATGCTCCTTATTTTCTCCATGACATCCATTATGATATGCACTAACGATACTCCTTTCATGTTCAGCAATTTGCACTGAGACATTAATGAGGGGAAGGCTCTTCGAAATGGGGTTCAATCTGAGGGATGATCAAATAATTAAGCATGGAGGGGAAAAGTGATTTTATTAAATACTATTTTCCAACTCTTGAGATGTGCTCATGATCCTGCATGTTGACACGACGAGTGAAGGTGAGGGCGCTACTCCTTAGTGAAGTCGCAGGGTCGCAACATAGTGGGGGTCGCGCTGCCGGCTCGTTGCTGAGCTTATGCGACCCAGCAACCTGTGGGGAAATGCGACTCAGAGCTGTCCTTAAAAATGTGACTTTGTAGAGGTCGTACAGTCGCATTGTGACCTATTCCTTAGTGTTGCAACCCAGCAGCTTGAGAATAGTGCGACCTATTGATTTTTCATGAAGTGCGACCTCACAGAGATCACGCGGTTGCATTTTCCAGTCCGTCAAACATTCAACCTACTCTTTCGACATAGTCTGGGTTTTGAATGCTCAGCTTAGATTTAATTTATGGCATGATGACTAGTGTAGTTGCGTGCCTCTTGGGATGAGACTGTGCAGAACCTAAGCGTAGCCATGACTTCGAAATAGTTGCAAAGATGAGCCACACATAGGTATTCACTTTGTGGTAACGCTTTCACCAGAAATAATTCCTCGGGCTGCTGATAAGGCATGCAAATCACGTGTAATTGTTCACACTCTGAATATAACCCAACTCTGACCTTCAGCATATATGGGCTTGATTCGTAACTTTGTTGGTGCCTTGGAGACATAGTTGGAGGCCTTTCGGACTTACAGGTCGTGAAGGTTGCGCTGAACATAGCGTATTCCAGAGGGCGCATATTTTCTCAGAGTTTTTATTTTCCATGTTAACACAACCAGAATCGAAGGGATTCGACCCTTTTCCCGCACTGGATATCAACCAAGCCAAACGTTATTATTGCATGCCAAACTTGAGCGGCTCAGAAGGGCATCAGATCCTTGCATGTCCGGCTTTGTTGCTAATGCAGAGTGAACGATCCCTGAAAAACTGTGTGTCAGCAACCTCTTCGATCAAAAAACCTTCGTTTGCGCGTAGTAACGAAATTATCTTTCATGCATGGCAACCTGCATCCATAATTATCATTCATGCATGGAAACCTACGTCCATAATTATTGTTCATGCATGGCAACCTGCGTTTGTGTATCACGGCATGAAGAGTAGGGATTCGTTCTGTCCAGCTCACCGTGAACACGTATCAAGAGCTTTGATGGGGAATGCGACGCGTGGACGATAACTATGGCGTTCATTATGGCGTATGAATATGTGTCTTCTGATAAAATGGTTTACAATCGTGCGTATTGTAACCTCCTCCAACAAAATGTAACTCTGCACCGTTTATAAATGGTCATATTTCACACTTTTGCATTTCATGTGATTATAACCGCACAATAGTTATTCTATCATTGTCATCGTAAACCTGCTACAAGGTTTTGACTCCATGTTTAAATGCACATTTTGACCAAATATTATATATCTGCTCTAAAGAATAAAACTCCGCCATAGCTCTGATCCATGTTTTAATCATAACGTTTGAGCATTGTATATATATATATGTTTGCTCCAAACATTCACCGTAAGTTGAAAACCGCCATTGAACCTTTGCGCCTAGTCATAACGCACCATAGTTATTATGACATGTCACCATAGGTTTTTCATACACTCTGCCCCATGCTTTAAACATAAGTTTTGATCACTATGTCCGCCATAGAAATATTTAAGCCCATTTGAAATGTGTTTTCATAAAGTTTTGATCCACCATTTTATATGTTTTAGACATTACATTATTTTGTGACTTGGTTTAATTATATGATATTTAAAACCATAGCCTTGGTCCATCGATTTGCACCCACCGTGTAGCTTAGGTTTAACAAATATTACTTCCCAAAGGTGCGTTTAGATTTTTGAAATTGTGCCAAAACTTGCCAATGCACCCATTACCTGAACCATGAAACCTAACAACTATACTTTGATGGGTGATGATGAAACTAAAAGAAGTTTTGGATTTAAAGCGACGAACTCTATAGTTCATCATTATTCCCGAAAACAATTGAGGCCTGTAACTTGGAGAAACTGGACCATACTCCTAGATCACTCCTACTTTGTCAATGTAACTCCATACTTAATCACCAAATTGACAGTGATGACCTTTCCGATGCTTATCAAGACGCATTTTTAACCTATGAACCATTTCATTCAACTATGGAAAATAGAAGAAACCCTTTTAGCTATGCCATTGTCTTGCCAACATCAACATGTGTGCTCTTAATATGGCATCTCCATTAATAACGTGAGAAACCCCTGTCTTTTGATATTAACGGCATTATCATAATATTTTTCTAGTGCCCAGTGCTTCCTTGTTTCTTTGAGTGAATGAACACACACCACATCATCCTCCATCTGAAAATAATGTTAACTTGCTCTTCCACCTCACATGTGGGTGCATCCTTGTCATCTACCTTAACCATGGTCTTCAAAGGTGGCCTTATGTCTCATATCCACCTAAGCGGGACATATGGATGAATGTGTCATGGTTCACAGCTGTGACCTTGTCATTGAGCTTAATCTTATGCCCCTCGGTGCCATGACAATCATTGATGAGTTTATCAGTCGGGGGATTGACCTGTATAAACAACATAACATTAATTTGCTCACATTTATTCTTTGCGAATGGCGCCCCTAGATAAAATATATGAGACCAATTAACATAAGAAAATTATTCAAACAACGTGCTTAATGACCCATGGCGAGGGAGCTATTAATGTACATCCTGAGTGCATGGAGAGTTCTTATTCGAACGTATGCTGGGTGATCCCTCCCTCACATGGCGTGATTACAGCAATAGCATATGCTCATGATGGTGAGAAAGCTCGTGAGGGGTTGGGGATAGGTCGTTTGGGATGTCATTGACTGCAGGTCGAATGAAAGACTTTAACGACTAAGCGAGCAAAGGGGGACCCGAAATTTCGAATATACCCCAAAATTTTGGGTGCTGTTGTGGTGGCTACAACACACTATTTATAATTTAATGGGGGGTAAACAACATCCCCAGCCTAATTTATTTTTTAAGCCTAATTTGTGTTTTAACAACGGTGTGAAACAAGTTAAATATTAATTACATTTAACTAATACCAATTACATAATAACAATATGAAATAAATTAGTAATTAAATTAAACTAAGTAGCAAGTACTAAAAATAAAATTGAATATTTATTTTAAAAAATATATATATAGTATAGAAGATGTATAAATATTATGGAAATTAAATTTATAAGAACTTCATCATACCTAAATATTATACAAAAAAATATTGATAATAATAATTTAAGTGGAAACTTATTTTAAAAAATAATTTATTATATTTATTTATCATAATTCACTAAATTTACATTAATAAAAATTATATAAATTAAGAGTATTTTGCAATTGCAGTTCAATATTTAATATTATAAAATAATAAATAAACATAATAATATAAAATAATAAATAAACACACTATTAGCACAAATAATTTAAAGAGAAGTGGCAAATTGAACAAAATAAATATCTACTATATATATTTATTAAGTATTAAATTATAATTAACGTAAATAAAAACTTATTTTTTTAACTATAATATACTTATAATTAGTTAATCTATGGTTGAGCATTTTAAACGTGATAGATTCCAATTTTAAAGCGTTATCCATATGTTCTATTTGCAAATTCTAATCATACAAGTAATAAAAACTCCATGCATCACAATTTTATTTATGATGTTCTTATTAGCATGTGGCTGATGTGTACTTAGTAATGCTATATATGACTACGGGTCAGTCTAGAGAAGTTCAGCACTGATGTCAAGTACCTCGGGGGTCAGCTTCTTTCGTCAGTGTACAATATATAGTACAAACATAACTTAATTTACTTGTCTCGACTTACGATAAAAGTCTTTATCTAATTACCCATGGCCTTATAACCTTATCTTTATTACCTATGGTTTCAACCATACTACATTCAGAATAAAGCATATTTGAAAGGTAAAGTTAATGTGGTAAGACTTGAACATTGTTAATGTCATATTAATTGAAAAGGTTTATAACCTTCAATGGACAAGCTTCTGTACAACACTAATAGAGTGAACTGCCTAGACTCAGATGCATTTCTATGCACAGGAAACGAAAAGTGAATTAGTTAAAATAGAAACTTGAATAGAATTAATAGAGCCATAAAAATTGGCACAAAACACTTAATGAGATAATATCCCGAGAAATATCAAAACCATTAAATTTATATAATTAGCCAAAGTACAATTAATACTCATGGCTGAAATATCTCAGAGGTGTGGAGTTCAAAAACTGTCAAACTGCGAAGTTAATCTACATATATACGAAAATGGTATAGGTTAGTTCAAATATCACTAATTTAAGTAATAATCATCAACACATTAATGTTTATCATGTAATTGGTGAAAATTTGAATCTGAATTAGAAAAATAAGAATTCTTCACTATAACTATTTAACATAATCCCAATTACTAAAATTATTTTTAAAAAATCACTATTTTAAGTATTATTATTTGTATTAGATTTATTTAACATTTCAACAAATTTCAATCCTAATAATTTTTTACAATTAATTTTTTTTAAATAATTTTTTAAAGTTTTTATAATTAAAACAAATAATAATACAAAAATGATAAAGTTTATTTAGCACATAACTTAATTTAAATTTTAAATTTCTATAATTGCATTCTCTGTTATTTCTTGTATACACTGTTGTTGTGTAATATTATATCATAGAATCTCAAATATTTATAGAAAAATGTTAAATAAATACATTCAGGAAATTTAAATTATTAAACTTTATTCAACTCATTTGTTTTCAACAATTTTCTAGGCCAACGACGCATCTTGTACCGGGAATCAGTTTATTCACTCAGAATTTTCCATTCAATAGTGATGATCTTACAAAAGCGTAGTGGTATATCACATGTTCACGAGGTAGTAAATGGTATTTTTATAATGTGTGTGATAAACCTCTGGAGAAACCACGTAGTAATCAAAGATCCGCGAATCCTTGTAATAAATGTTAAAATTCACTTTTGATCTTTTGTGATGCGATGAATAAATATAAAGGAAAATTAACAATCGCATCACAAGTTTTCAATGGTGCGCAAGATAAATAGAATATGATTCATGCTGATTTTCCAATTGCGATGATTTCATCACAATTTGTTTCAGTGAAAATGTTTTTTCCAAATTCTGATCGCATCGGAGATTTAAAATGAAGTGGACTGTTATAATCTATCTCCGAAAATGCGATTGCATCTGAGCACAATCGCATCGTAATTTTGCAATGAGAGGAATGCAATGTTTAATATTTTTCCTGAGATGCGATTGCGATAAATCACATCGCATTGTTATAAATAGAAAAATTGCAATACTTAATATTATTCCAAAATGCGACTGCGATTGAGCGCGATCACATCGGAAATTCTCAAAGAAATAAGAACTCTTTAAAAGAAATTTTCTGAATTTCTAATTGTGATTTACTATTCATTTTAACATATTTCTAATTATAAACTGCGTACATCGAATTAATACAAAAAATGAAATTGCGATTGAGCGCAATCGCATCGGAATTTTGCAATGAGACGCATGCAATGTTTAATCTTTTTCCCAAGATGTGATTGCGATAAATCGCATTTCATTGTTATAAATAGAGAAAGTGCAATACTTAATATTATTCCGAAGTGCGATTGCGATTGAGCACGATCGCATCGGAACTTCTCAATGAAATAACAACTCTTTAAAAGAACTTTTCCAAATTTCCGATTGTGATTTACTATTCATTTTAACATATTTATAAGTATAAAATTTTTCTAATATGTTCGAAATATGTTAAAAGGTCGTTTAACTCATCAGATGGGAAATTTTTTAAAACTTGTAAACTTTGTGAATAAAATGTGATATGCATCTTTTTATTTATGGAAAAGATATAAAAAGGGGACTTATTTTTAAATCGGATTCATTCTAAAAATTTAAAAATGGGGAGGGTTGTTGTACAGTACAACAATTGGGGAAGAAACAGTTATCTCTGAAAAAATGAAATGAATACTATATTTCAAGTAAGTAAAAATTTCTAAAGATAATGAACTCTTTTCTTAAGATAATTAAAATAAAATCTAACTATGTAAAAGAATAAAAATCACTTACAATTTCTTTCTATTCAAGGATTAAAATTTTTTTTGTGTTATCTCAAGCTTTGATTAGTTGATAATAATAAAGTAAGTGGATTTTCTCAAGTTTAGCTTATGTAATATACTCTATTGTCACAGCTATTGCTTCTGCTGCAAGCAAACATTCATAGTCCCGATAGGGTTACCTTTTAGCCATTAACTATTCATACACCAAACCTGGTAATGATGAATTGATCAATGAAATCAATAATTACATCAGAGTTGGCTACCTTTAAAGGAATTGCTTCTACCCATTTTTTGAAGTAATTTGTTGGTGTGAGAATGTACTTATGCTACTTGGAAGAATGAGGAGTTATCTCACCAATAATATAAAGCCCCCATTGCTCAAATGGTTCTTCAATGTTTACTGGCTGTAGAGGAAAAGTTGGCTTCCTCTGCCTTCCACTAGCAGTTTGGAAAATCTTGCACTTTCTCACATAATCATAAGAATATTTAAAAAAGGTAGGCCAATAACATCCAGCATCGATGAATTTGTGGGCTATGGTATTGCCTCCAAAATGACCTCCTGCTGGTCCATCGTGTAGTTCCTGCAAAACCTCCTTTGCCTCGGTCTTTTCAATACATCTTAGTAAGATTGAATCATAATTTTTTCTGAATAACACATTATCAATGATTTCATATTTAGTAGCTTTTAATCTTAAAGCACGTTTATTCTTATAGCTGACATTAGAAGGACCATACCCATTTTTCAAGTAAAATATCAGATCAGCGTACTGAGATTCAGAATCTATAACACTTATCTGACTTACTGAAATAGAATTCTTTAGATCTTGATTTTCTGATATATTATGAACTCCTACTAATAATCTGCAAAAACCTTGTCCTCTAACAATCTTTGTTGGTTTTATGTCAATACCATATTCTTGCTAGGCTGTTACCCAATTAGCCTTTTTTTCTCCTACTTTTCTTTGAATCAGTAATTTTCTTTGTATGAGGTATATTGTTGCCTTCAAGATGCTATTATGCTATACTGCATATCTAACTATACATACATATTCATAATTATAACTATGTTATTTACAACGAGCAAGATTAGCTTTACCAATCAAGACACATACACTCTATATTTCATGCTTTCTATTGTATACAAAAGTGAATTATTTATGGAATACATAGCTTGTATGTGAGATTCATGTTTTTAGAGACAATAATAAACGTTGCATCTTCTTTGTTTTGCAGTGATACTTTTGAAACACAGAGAGATGAAAAATAAGAACTAGTTACTGGCAACTTTGCTTCTCTTATTTTACTGTTTTGAAATCAAAGATACAATATAATAGTAAAATTATTATTTTTTGCTAGTAAACATTATCATAGAGATATATTCAATAAACCAAAAATTATTATAGAAGCTCTTCTCATCTTTGAGGAAAAAAAATTTAATATACATATTATTTAGTAAACAAATCACCATACGAATCTGAAGAATAAATACATGGAAAAAAAATGGTTGAAATCATAAACATTGAAAACTACCATCCAGCAAGAAAACATCGCATAGATACTAATATTGATATCACTATTCTTTGGAGATCCACGTGACGATGATATACTACAAAGATTTTGTTTGCAAGAAATAGTAAAGTGGGAACTAATGCATTGCAGTGGTCACTTTTCCTATCACATCACAAATTTGTTCTTCAAGACAATGCAAATACTCATTGAAAAGGTCATGTCTTGCATCTCAATATGAATAAGAAAAGGAAAATTACAAGGAAGAAACTTGTTGGCAAAAGATGTTAAGTACAAGCCCAACTTAGAAAAGTTACTAAAAAGTCACATTGGATACATAGATTTCAAACACATAAGAATTTCTCCTGATTACCATCAACAAATGCAGAAACATATATTTTCAATGATACGACAATTAGGTCCTCCGAATTTCTTTGTTACATTTACAAGTGCAAAGCATCTTTGGACACCACTAGTACAAACTCTTATTAAATTACATAGCAATAGAAATAAAGAGAAACACACTGAAGCAATTGAGGAATGCAACATTGATTATCCTGTCAGAAAGGACATAGTAACATGTACACGTTACTATAGACATAAGACAAATGCATTGAAGCAATTGATCTGTCAACATAGCACATTTTTTGGCAAAATATTAGATTATTACTTTGTAACTGAGTTCCAAAATAGAGATAGTGCACATGAACATGCTCCTATATGGATAGAAAATGCTCTAGTATATGGAATTAATACTAACTTAGAAATTGAAAGCGTCTTGGATATCTATATAACTTTTAGCACAAATCACCTTGATCCAGAACTCGCAAAGATACATGAACATCATCATACCAAAAGCTATAAAAAAAGAAAAGCATCACAGTGTAGATACAAATTTCCAATGCTACCAATGAAAAGAACAAGGATTCTTGAACCAATTACTTCGGTACATGGTTCAATAAATGAAAAAATTTTGTCCTTGCAAAGCACCTTAGAGAAAAAACACTATGACAAATTAACTAGCCATGAAGATTTCTTAGATGAATTCTAGTTAACAGAAACTGCTTACATCGAATTAATACAAAGTACATTAACACAACCAATGGTATTCTTGCAACGAAAACCATCAGAAATATGAAATAATAGCTTTGCATACAATATGCCACACCTATGGAATGCAAATACAGATGCTCAATATGTTCTAAATGCATATGCTGCAGTTTCATATTGCACTTCATATATGACCAAAGTTGATAGATCTATGACAAATGCATTCAAAAGGATATGAAAAGAACATGAAAAGAGAAAAATTGATGCTATTCAAATGATACAGTCTCTAGGCAATGCTTTGCTTAACCTTCAACAAATTTCAGCTCAACAAGAAGTCCACATAGTTGTATCACTACCATTGAATCATAGTTCAAGAGAGTGAAACTTCATAAACACAGCACCAATAGACAAACGGACATTTATACTTAAACCAACTACTCTTCTGAAACAAATTCCTGACAACTCTAAAGATGTTATGTGCAGTTATATAATTGATGTGCTCTTAGAATGGCTTTCAGATTTAGATTTCTCTGCCATTCATAGCTTTGGCCCTCCTTCTAGTCCCAAAAATGTTGAAGCCTCAAAAATTAGAAAATTTAAAAGAGAATATCATATGAAAAAATAAATTAATAGTGAATAGATAGAATCCAGCAATTACAACGCAAAATCAACTCCGAGGTACAGAAATGCAACTCTTAAAAAATAATTCCACACAGAATCACCAGATGTGACCCTTTATAAAAGAATATAGAAGTAAATTTAGTAAAAAAATGTAATCTCCAAGTCAAAAAATATTACAAATTAAGGACCCCTCTCTAAATGCATGAAAGGGGTTTAAATAGGTACTCAATAAAACGAAATAACTAAAACTATTCCTACAATTTATCTAAAATAAAATATCTTAAACTAAAATGTGAACTTGTAGTAGACTAGCTCATTAATCATTGATTGACGTGGATGAACGAAGGTGGCAGACATTGAGCATATCTTGGACTTCTGTTGGCCGAGTCATTTTTGAATGTAACTGTCCAGTGTATGTAGCATCAAAGAATTCAGGAATGATACATTGAATAGCATTCGAAAGGAAATTGATGGCCATCTGTTGGTTGTGTGGCTTGATCAGATAAGACCACATATTATCCCATGAAATTCCTTGAAGTTTGCTAATTTTTTTACTTTTATCGATTATCTCTTGCTTCCACCTAGAATCAGCTTCTTTTAATTTAGGTAACTTTCCTAGAATACAATCTGAGATCAAATTGGTAGCGTACAAGCTATCATTAATCAATTGTGTTGTATTATTCATTAAACTTTTAGCCCTTGATGTGGCTCTTTCTAATTTCGTTAACTGTTGTTCCCATTCCATAAATAGAATTTCCTTGTGTCTCTCTTCAATTCTAGGAAGGTTAGCTTTTCTTCCTTGCTCTGTATCCTGCCATGAAAAAAACTCGGAAATTTTATCATCAACATCTTCAATTTCTTGCCTAAGAGTGACTGATTTATCTATCAAAGATGATTTAATTTCATACAAAGGCTCAATTTGTGTCAACTTTAAACAAAATTCATTTAACTGTTGAGATAGCAGTTTGTTCATTTCAAGAGCTTCAGTAATGAATTGATCCAGCTTGGGATACTCCTTGAACTTGTCCATTTCTGATTAGAACATTTTTTCCTGTTCAACCTTTGAATTTTTCTCATTTTGTAAAAGATTTTGTAGCTTTTCTACTTCTTGAGTCAACTGTTGTTGTTTTCCCAAGGCTTGTTCATCAATCCTTTTCTTTTCAAGGATGAGTTGCTCTTCTAGTTGTTTAGCTCTGAGTTCTGCATCTTGTACCCGTTGTTCCAACTGAATTATCTTTTGCTGATCACCTGCAACTTGTTCTTCAAAGATAGCAATTTTCATATCCTTTTGTTTTACTAGCTATGAAAATTCAGAAGCTTTATATATAGTGGCAGCAATATAGGCACCAGCATACTGAGACAATTTGGTGATATCCGTAGATGGATCCACCTCAACAATTTTATAAACAACATTTAGCTATTCCCCCTTTGATGCTAAAAGAACATCTTGATCTGTTCTGCTCCTTTTCCTTTGTTTTCTTACCACAACCCTATGTTTGGGACTGTAGAATATATCTAAAGGAGGGTTTCTTATATCTTTAGCATAATTTCTCTAGTGGGGTTTTCAGGAATTATTTCTACATCCTGATCTTTGGGATCATCAACTTTAGGATTGTTTTTCAATCCTATCTGCTATGCAAATTGTTGATATTGATTTAGCAAATGAGAAGAAACAACCAATTCAGTATCTACTTGTCCTCCTAGTTGAGAACCTGCATCATTCTTGGATGCCTATTCATTCTTTTTAATTTTTGTACTTCCCTTTTCAATATGTACCTGGGCATCAGTGCCAGTGTTCCCTTTTTTGTTTGCACTAAAGGCTTCTGTGTATATTTTTGAGAAGTTGTTTATGTTTTGGCACTATCGACTTTACTGTTGTCATCATTTTTCCCTAAAAATGGATCAGCTCCTTCTACTTCTTTACCAGAACTACTTCCTGCTTGTTGTGATGCTTTCTCCTGTATGGGAGCTCTCAACTGATCAAGAGGAAAATTAAGTAACCTTTGGCTTCTATACAAAAAAAACTTTTTCAAGTCCTTGGCATGTAACTTGGACTTGGTTGAATCAAAGACTTGGGATATATCATCCATGGAAACAAATAAATCGTCAAAAATTTCTGGTTCATGCTCGAATTGGGCAATCGAAACAGAGGTAGTAAAATCATGCGCCACTTTCCTTGGGTCGTATTGTCTTCCAGGAATTGTTGAAAACTTAAGATTAGAAATCTTACCAACTTCTTTCTCATCATGAACAAAACTATTAAGAGTATAGTCACCACACTTGAAAGGGAAGGTAGGCCACATAAGCTTTTTATTGCTTTTCAAAATTCTAGACATTCCTTCAACTGTTAGTTGATAGGAAATCTCCTGAGCTAACAGCTTATCTGGAACATATAGCGAAAGGATATGTGGCTGAGCAATACTCCCATAAAATCTGATATAAGTGAATTTTTCATCTCCGAACCAATCTTCGATAGAAGACAAATCAGTCTTGGCTTTATTGGACAATCTAGGAGGGAAATGACCAAAAATGGTTTGGTAGATTGGAATTATAAAACCATGGCAGACTTTGTAAACATGAAGTTTGAAATGTTCTTTCCATAAGAAATTATGATACACATGAATAGGAATAGGTTCTTTTGGAGTCCATTTCCAACCTAGCATAGGGAAGTCATAATTGAAACAGAGGGCGTACAAAATATAACCACAAAAATGGAAAGGGGAAAAATTCCCTGAATTATTATCTTTTCTATACTCTAGAATTCGATTAGCTATCTTATCCGATAAAATGACAGCCCAATCCATAATTTCAGAATTAACAGTAGAATGAATTAATAGGACCATTTGAATAGAAAATCTAGTAGAGTTGTCATTTCCGAACAACCTACACATCATTGCTACGACATAACAATATGAAGGTGCAAGAGACTCCACAGAGTACATACCTGATGCCTCTTGCTTATGTTTCTGAGGGTTATTCCTCCATTATTTGATTGGCTCTACCTAGTTTGGATGTTCTTCAGCATATTCCTTAAGGAATTATTTGTTGTAAATATTTTGTGGATTGGGAAGATGGTACATTGCTTTAATATCTTCTACCCTGAATGACCAGAACACTGATCCAGAAGCAGAAACAAAATTTCTATTTAGAATGGTCACATTTTCAATGACCCATCTGATAACATCATAGTAGGGAAAAATATTCGCCTGGGCAGCAACTCAGTGTAAAAATGAATTTTCCAATTCACTAAGTTGAGATTCAGATTCAGAGTCTGAATCTTCTTCATCAGGAACAGTTTCTTTGGGCACAATAACCCTAGGTTTCTCTTTTTCAAGAAAATTGTATACATTCTCCCATGTCATCTTCCCCAGTCCTTGACAGGAGGTGTCTGTGACTAGCTTCAGCTTCGCCGGTTTTTCCTTGGGTGGCATGTTTAGCACAGGAGCATTTGCAACAAAATCAACTTTATACTTTCTGCTTCTCTTTTGACATTTCTGAGTTGGGTAAACTCTCTCTAGTTCTGCGAATGAAAGGATTCGAAATTTTGTTCTGCAATTCAAATGAATGCTTTCAGACAAAATAAAACACAATAATGAGAATAGATACAAAGATTTTAATTACCATTTAATCTCTCAGTATTTTCAACATTTGTCATACAATAGGAGATCGGCGAATCCTTTTAATAAATTTTAAAATTCACTTTTGATCTTTTGTGATGCGATGAATAAATAGAATATGATTCATGTTGACTTTTTGATTGCGATGATCGCATCGCAATTTGTTTCAGTGAAAACATTTTTCCCAAACCCCGATCACACCGGAGATTTAAAATGAAGTGCACTGTTATATTCTATCTCTGAAAATGCGATTGCGATTGAAGGAAATCACATCGGAATTTTGCAATGAGAGGAATGCAATGTTTAATATTTTTCCCAAGACGTGATTGCGATAAATGGCATTGCATTGTTATAAATAGAAAAAATGCAATACTTAATATTATTCCGAAATGCGATTGCCATTGAGAGCGATCGCATCGGAACTTCTCAAAGCAATAAGAACTCTTTAAAAGAACTTTTCCAAATTTCCAATTGCGATTTACTATTCATTTTAACATATTTCTAAGTATAAAATTTTTCTAATATGTTCAAAATGTGTTAAAAGGTCTTTTAACTCATCGGATCAGAAAGTTTCTAAAACTTAATATGTTTTTTTGCTACTGTTGAATGATACAATGCAATTCGCCCAATCACAATCGCAAATTGCAAATTCTTATGTCTTCAGCTGATTGCAATTGCAAGTTTCAGACTCGATAATTTTTTTAACGAAAATTTATTTTCCATATTTGGTTTAAGTTTTTTCACGTTCAGCGGGGTCCACAGTTGCAAAATGTTCATTTGATACGTTGTACTTTATCACGCAATGGAGAACTTTGATAAGTTTTCTTTTGTAATAATTTTACCTGTTTTATTATGTATAGTTTAAAAAATACATATCCCAATCTACTTTATTGTTTGAACAAAATAACTATAGATTTATTATTTTATTCTTTACTATATTAATTTAAAAAAATAAAACTTTAATTTTATATTTAATTCTTTATTTTTCAAATTTATTATTTTATTTTTAACTATGCAATATCTTGTTCATAATTAATCTTTGTGCTCAACCAACCTTCTTACACTCTCTGTCAATATACGAACTGTATTCATTTTTATTTTTTAAATCTATGCACTCTAAGCTGGAACTTCAAATACATATAAATCACAGTTCATAAACTCCCACAAAGTTAATAAATTCTTCTTTCCATTAGATTTATTATAATCTATGCATTTTCCAATGGTTTAAAAACCAACACCAAACCTGCTTATCAAATCCGTTGAATAATATGCATCGGGTCCGCTTTAAAACAATGCGGACTACGCATATAATATGCTCTCATATGCTAACCCCAACGCTAACCTTTGAAAAGTTCGAGTGCCACAGCTTTATAAAACTTTATTTTCTATTTTCCGATGTGATTAATTGCAACTCAATGCTTCCGATTGCGATTAATGCATTTGCCAATGTTTCGATGCGATGCCCTTCCTCCGATGCGATTGATGAATTAGCAAACGTTCTGATGCAATTAATGCCTTTTAAGCCCGAACTTCAAACACATATAAATCACATTCCATAAACACATTGGCTCCGCAATCGCCATCAGGACTTTTATTAACATGTTCCGCTGTTATGACTTTCTCCGATGCAATTCGTGAGGGTCCCACAAGGTTAATAAATTCTTCTATCCATTCGATTTATTATAATCTATGCATTTTCCTGTGGTTTAAAAACCAACACCACTCGCCACGCCCACGATGCATTATACCCTACCTTTATATATCGTGCACCAACTATGATATATGAGCATATGCACGGAAATTAAGGAGGTATGGCCCAACGTTTATTCCATTTAAAATCGTTCATCAAACTTTGATTATGTGGCCAAAAGATCAAGCATTGGTTTCAATGGTAAATGTCAGTTTTGCTCTCTATGTATGTGCATGCTATCTGACAGACCACAATGGGCGGCTCGTACGGGGAAAATGCATTCAGCACTGTCTCGTTATTTTGCTTAATGTGACTCTAGATAAAGTACAATACCTGCAGGATAGATATCAATGTTTTTGTAATGGCAATATAAATAATGGTGATAAAATATAGGCATTTTGCAATAACAAGTGAAATTTTTTGGCCAATTAGATAACAGATAATTCAAAATAAAATAATTAAAATAAATGAACAATAATAAATCTTATAGTGAACCATGGAAAAAATAAAAAAAAATTGAAAACATATGTCTAATCAAGGTGAATTAATGTCACAATCAGGAAAAAACTGATGCATAGTATCCTGCCAGCAGCAGGTACAATAAGAAGGAAACCCTGCAAAAGTATGAGTGACCTGCGGGTGGAAAAGAGAAGCCGCATTTGGTTCAACATAATATTTAAATATGAGCATGTACTCTAGAGGGAAATAAGACAATTACCAACTTCAAAATCAAAATCAAAATGAAAATGAATGGAGTCAGGGGAGAGTAAACTATTTTTCCTCCAAAGTTTAACCCTAATTGTTGAAGGATTTGAGCAGAGTAAACAACCGATTACAGAACTTAAATATTTAAAAACACAATGCAGAACAAAACTTAAATAGTTAAAAACAAAATTCAAAACAAAGTTATTGTTTTTTGATTAAACATAAGACCACATATGAATTTACAGAACTTCAAGTAGTGAACTATGCAGCTACAATTGCCTTAAAACTAGGACTCTACGTCCAGACTCTATCTGTTTTTCTATCCCAATTCAACTCTATTTATACAAAACTTAAGTCAGTTATTTCCCCTTCAATGCTGAAGAGGCTAAGCTGGTGGCACCTTTTTAAATCTTGGCAGGCCATGGTTGTGACAGTGAGGCAGTATGGTGACGATGACGTGGTGTTCGGTGAGTTGACAAGAAATAATTATTTCCAACACCCCCCCTTAGTTACGAATGGAAACTTAACCATGACATAACATAAGTTAAACATGCCTGCTGGTCTAAGTCTCAACTAGGCTTACAATGACTCAAAAAATTTGACATCAACTTTTCTTCCATATCCTGTATCTTTTGAACTGATTCATCTTTGCCTTTTTGGTGTAGGTTCCAAATTTCAATTTCTTCATTTGATGTTGGAGCTCTTTTGTCACGATATCTTTGTTTATTATAAAGACATTCAAAAAATCATTTCAGGATGTCCATGGATGTCATTTACTTCTTAAAAAATATGTTTGTATATGGATTGTTACCACAGATCATCTTCTATAGTTTGTTCTTCATCATTAATCTTATCATTATTAATTTCCTGCAACAAAAGTTCATAATAAAATTTTATCTCTTCACGACTCCAATACAATAAAATTTCATTGAAATTTTCATTTTCAACATCATCCATGTTGTCTTCGACATTCATTGCTGCATCTTCTATAAAAACTTCATCAACACATGGTGTTTCAAGCCTTTCTTAAAGGAATTTTAATTCTTCTTCATAGTTTGTTGATTCTTCTCGGTTTCTTTAAACATCTGCATACACAAAATCAATGTTAATTTTATATGAAAAAACAACTTCATAACCATATTGGTTCTGTTCATTCAGTTCTAGAATGAGAGCTTTATTCTCTTCTTCCTTCTTTCACTCTATCAATGCCTCATAATCTAGATTCTCTATCTCTGCTTCTAGAAACAAGTTTTCTTCCACTTGGTTTCCAAACACATGTGAGTTTCTCTTGCTGAATAAAATTATATCAATAAGACGTTTTTGTTGCATCATCTACAACAACTCATCACTGGTTAGTTGTTCTTCATCAAAGTTAACATCAGCAATTTCAATTGCTAGATCCACTGAATCAGATACTTCTCCATGGGAAACATTATCTATGCCAACATTAACTCCTGTTGGTAACATATCATCAACAGTGTGATGAGATTCACCAAACTCTTCATCTCTCTGTAGATTCAATGCTACAGACCCATCTTCATTTTCATCCTCAAAAACTACTACAACAGGTTGTACGACACTGCTATCTTCGACTTGATTACTCCCCCTTGGGCCAAATTCTACTTCAAGGATCTTCCATGCTTCCTTGGAAGTTGTAGCTTTTTTTACCTTGCACAGAAGCATCTCATCCAATCCCTGTTTGATAAAATCCAATACTAAAGCATCGCATACTTCATCATATGGGTTATTAGATAAGTATTCAATTAAGTGTTTAGGTCGAAGAAAAGTTAGCATTCTAATAACCCAAAGATCAAAATTTCTACCAGTAAACATAGGTGGTGGTAGCAGAACAAAGATACACCAGTCACCCTCAATCTCTTCTCCGTCTTCTGCTAGACTTCTCAGTTCTTCGACTCCTACTTGAACCTCTCTAAACATGGAAATGATCTTTTCCTCTTTGTTTTGATTCATTTTCTTAATCTTCTTCAGTCTCGCTTTGCGACCCATGACAATAGAATTTGCTTCGGTCTTATAGGTGTTTACCTGATTGCATGTGACTATCTTCCATATCGGCCCCAAAAAAAAAATATGATTTTTAATATGCATCCCCGTAAAGCACAATCTTCACCCAACACATAGTTATGCTTGACATATCACCAATGCTTGACATAACACCAAAAAATATTTGCATACAAACAAATTTTTCTTTCAAAGCCAAAACCCTATTTTCAACCAAAAAAAAATCCCATTCACCTTTTATAAAGAAAATCAAACTTCACTTTATGAAATTCTTGCAAAAATGTATCAACTCAAAAAAACCTTTATAAAACTTTCTTCATAAACATTTGTTTTTGCAAATTTGTTAAAACCCACCAATGATATTTCGTTTGAACTTTAAACAACCTTTCAAATAAATATTTTTAAAATCCTTTAAAATCTTACTTAGATACCTTTTTCAACAAGACAATACCTCATATACCCTTCTTACTTCATATAACATTCATTCTACCATGTTCCTTAAGGAATCAAAATTTTGAAAAAATGTTTTTCCAAAACCTTGTAATATACCAAATAAAAACAGTGACACATATGAATCACCTTTCAATATATCCACAAATAATGATACGTGTGCCCAACAAACAGATCGTCCTCTACTCCAATTTTCACAGGTGGCCCTTCCGATCTTGAAATGAATACTCTGGTCACCCGCTGCAACACCTTCTCCAGTACGATATTCTCTTTCCTCATGCATCTTTCCCAGAATAAAAGGGCACAGATGACATCCCACCACCAAAAACAATAAGAATTTTAAGAAGAGAGTTTGTGGATTCAATTTCATGCGATATTTATCTGTTTGTTTGATTGAAAAGAAATAATTTTCAACCAGTGGATAGTTTTCAAATTATGTCCACGTGAAGAACAAGTTTAGGTTGCGGCCCCAACTCAGTTCATAATAAAAATAGGAAAAGATTTCAACAATGTTCGCTTTTCTCCGTGCATCTCTTTTTATTCAGGCAACTCTATTATTTGAATCATGATTACCGCAGACACGAGAACTTAAAATCATGTTTTCAATGTCTCAATGCAACATCCACACTCCTTTGCCCTTGGCACAATGTTCTCACCCTTCAACCCCGATATCTTGGCTCTGATATGGATTGAAGTATTTTAACAGAGTAAACAATGGATGAAAAAATTCAAATGGTTAAAAACACAACACAAAACAAAGCTACTATTTTTCGATTAAAAATAATACCACACATGAATTTACAGAACTTCAAGCAGCGAAGTATGTAGCTACAGATGCCTTATAACTAGGACTTTGTCTCTGTACTCTATCTGTTTTTGTATCCCAACTCAACTCTATTTATACAAAACTTAAGTCGATTGTTACCCTTCAATGCTAAAGTGGTTAAGGTGGTGGCACCCTTTCAAATCTTGGCAAGTCGTGGCCGTGATGGTGAGGCGATGTGGTCAAGTGAAGCGATGCTGAGTGAGTTGAGTGAGTTGGCAGGAAGTGATTATTTCCAACAATCATGGGACACCGTTAGATTTTGGAAACAAATCAAGGACTTTCGTACTCAACCATAACGTTGGCCACGTGAAGGTCATATGAAGTTGAAATTGTGATTCAATACAATAAATCCATGTGTAGGGATCATGTGCTTCAGTATGTGTAACCACTTCCATCATCCAGGCTAAAGACTAAACCAATAATCATGCCAATGTTATTCTACACATAACATACATTGTAATTATTTCAAAAGGATTTCTAGTTTACCAATAATATTAAAATATAAAATTTCACCAAAGGAATTGTATTACCTAGTGCTAGAGCTATAGTAAGGAGAAGAGAAATCACCACATGACGGTTAATTCTAATGTATTAACATGTATGCCAGTAAATAAAACATCACCAAGTTGAATCAAGTTTTACCCATCGCCAAATGTTGAGGGGGAATATATATATATATATATATATATATATATATATATATATATATATATATATATATATATATATATATATATATATATATATATATATATATATATATATATATATATATATATATATATATCAAGTGGTCCTCATCAAGAACCTAGAAAATTTACAAGCGACTCGGGGAAACTCAAAGTATTGATGAAAACCATATATTTAAAGTATAGAGAAGTAAGAGAAAAGGTATGGGAAGGACTTAGCTAATAATTTAGTTTATTTAGAAGATGGAAGTTTTAGGGAATAATGAAAACCTATGAAAAGTAATAATGGTGTTCTAAATCATCATTTGATTTCTGCAAAAGGGACTAAGGGAATAAAAGAAAATACTTAAAGAAAAATTATATCAGAAATGAAAGGTGAACCTTTCTATGTAATCTTAATATCATAACAAGCCTATACATGATCATTAATGTGGAAATTCCTCGAAAGGGAAATCCGAAGGACAAAAAAAAAATGTGTATGAGGAGAGCTACGTTACAATGTGTTTGCTTCATTCTTGGAATTGTACTTTTGTTTATTTTCGTTACATCTTGTTTGTTCATGTTTCTTGTTATTTCCCTGAATTTTTTCTTCATGGATTTTACCTTTTTTTCTCTCTGTTAGATATGATATTGTCATGTTCTTGCATAATTTTACTGCTAAATATTTTACTAAGTCTACATAGATTTTTTCTTGTAAGATGGGCATCTCTATACAACAAGGCACTTCTAAATACATTTTTACAAAAATATGTGTTTTTTTGGGTTGTACATTGTTCAAAAAGGAAACCTATAATACTTGGATTTGAAACTTAATTGACACACCAATGACACAACTTCAAGTTCACTTTACTTTGACTCTAAACTCTCAATAATTCTCACATAATTATTTCACCATAAAATTAAACTCGACTTCCAAGTAGGATCAATAATGCACAACTATTTAAGCAATACATAAATGACCTTTTTATGATTCATGTTTCAACTTAAATACAATTAAAACTCTCAATTTCATATTTTGTTCACTGTTCACATCAATAATTTGCATTTATCTTTTCACTTGACATTTCAATAACCTCTTATACATTAACTTGAACATTTACTTGAATCATAAATAAGATCCTTCAGTTCAAACATGGAATTGACATTTCTCTTTTTCCAATAGTAAACTGGATATTTATATCGATGAATGATTTATTGTGATTCCAATTGCTACATGACTTATGACTATTTTGAATTCTTTATTTCTTTATCAATATACCCCTTTTATTTTTTTACAATTATTGTCCAAAATATAGGTGATTTCACATATTAGTACATAATATTATTCCTTAGTAGAAGCATAAATGACTATACCATACCTTCTTTGAATAATTTTGATTTATTTTCTCTTTAGCTAGAAAGAACTACATGTGAATTGATATTTGTCTTTCCAGTTGGAACATGTTTTACATGGACCTCCTCATATAATTACAATAACCACAATTACTTTCGATGTAGTGACAACTTCAGATGTGTTGTTATTGTTGCCCATAACAACAAATCTCTTATTTTAGTTATATGCTTCCAATAATTGATTTCAACTTTTCCATAATCATCTCATTCCAGTGTGGCATCTACAAGTGGCCTATTTTTATCCTCTTTTGAGATCTAAATTTCTTGTTACTTGAACTTGCTACTGCCTTGTTTTTTAAAGAAAAACGATGCAAGATACTAGTCTTTTTTTCAATATTTCAATTATGTGTTCAAATAAATCATAACCACAAGAATTATGTTTCTCAATTGGAACAATTGAAAAATAAATATGCCAAAAAATTCATCAAATTTACTTTCAAGCTTGTGATCATATTGGATTTGATATTATATCTAGCATTCTATTGCAATCATTTTTCTCTTTGAATGTTCACTTGAATTATTTTGGAATGTTAGCATAATTTGTCTATTACAGGTACACTATGAATTCTCTCGATGGATGTTATGATTAGAACACAACCGTATACCAATTTCTCTCTCTCTCTCTCTCTCATATATATAATACTTGACCATGTTATAGTTATAATGCTTATGTTCTTATTGATTACTATGAGCAGAAGAAATAAAAAATTGTGAATCCATTCAATCTATTTCTTCCATCATGTCATACATCATAATCATCACTGCTCATGTGAATTGGTTATTTGTTATATTTTATATTTATTTTTTATGATATTTTTCAAAATTATAATCCACAATTTTTAAATTTGTTTGTTGCAAGTTTAAAAAATGAAAATGTAACACTCACTCTCATCCCATTTTCCTATCTTGACTCTAAGAGGTTTTACCTGTTTGATGTAACCCGATATCCAAGGTACGTTATGAATATGGGGTTATAAAAACCTATTTTTATCAAAGTATTAAAACCTTAAAACCAATTCCATCATTGCATTGATCTCATCTAGAGATTTCTAGAGATATAAATTTCACCTCAATCCCACTCCTAGATTGAAAATTATGACCATAAAAAGTTTTTCCTTGATCACATTAGGCCACGTCATAGTTATGCTACCATGTGGTTCCTCTTTGGCCCCTACGGCACTGCCATGTCATCATAGTGTAAGGTCCATTGACTCCTCACTCCATGGTGGATTGGGGTACTTCATGGTAATATCTAGTTCATGTACATCTAAGAATTTCAACTATTTAACAACCCTCACCACCCTAGAGCCTCATATCCCCAAGGTCCATTTCCAATTGAATGTAATCTAGTAAAGGACCCACCGAATGATATATTTTCCCATACGTATATGGGCCTGCACATGGTTGTCTTCCCTCATCATACCCGGATCCCTAGATCCCTGTATTCAAACATGTGTGAGGATAAAGATCCGAGCATTCAAAACGTGTGTAATCATTTTCCATCCCCAGATCCCTTAATCCCTAGATACAATTTGGCTTAAGGGTAATCGAACCCATATCATCTCCTTGATTTTAATGACGAATGAAAAAAAAATCTTAGAGGGGTTTTACCCTTGAGAAATCTAGGCCTTCACAAATGTGATGCCCCTTTTCCACCCGAGGATCCCTGAATATTGAATATGAATGGCTTTCAAAAAGGGAAATATAACCCCAACGTAATCCAAACACCACATAAGTGTTGGCCTTAACCTAACCCCAAATTTTGGGATCCTTAATTCAAAAGGCATTTGCATTAACAAATATTACCCTTAATGAAATACGTGCAACTACAAAGGGAACTAATGTATAACAACCCTGGCCCCAGATATTTATTTTTGGTTTTACAATATTAATCCCTTGGGTTTATTGATACAAGGGTTCATATTCTAAGGGTATAATATTATTGATAGGTTTTATAATATTAATCCTAGGGTTTAATGTAAATCCCTTGCGTTTAAAATCCTTTTTCTTTATAATATAAATTCCTTGGGTTTATAATATTAATAATCACTTATATTTATAATATTAATCCCAAGCGTTTATAATATTAATCTCTTGGGTTCTCAATATTAATCCCTTGGGATTATTAATCCTTTAAGGTTATTAATTGTAGGGTTTATATTCCTATGGTTTAATATTAATGCTAGTGTTCAATGTTACTCCTTTGGATTTATAATTTCTTGGGATTTATTAATCCCTTGAGTTTATTATTAATCCTAATAATATTAATGTTAGGGTTTAATGTTTATATTTGTGTTTATAATATTTATATTAGGGTTTATATCCCATCGGGTTATAATATTAATCCATTGGATTTGTGACAAATATTTTTCTCAATATAGAAATCAATCATGGTCAACCATGGTTGCTAATGATCAATCATGGTGAAAATTGGTTAAGCATGGTAGACCATGGCCAATTATTGTCTACCATGGTACAATGCCACAGTGTATCAAAGGTTGTCTCAATCTGAATATCAACCATGGTTTATAAACCCAAAAGATCGATATTGTAAACCCAAGGGAATAATATTAAACTCCATGAATATTTATTATTTGGTTTGTAATATTAATAATCTCTTGGGTTTTTAATATTAATCCACTTATTTTTAATATTAATGTGTTAGGTTTATTTATTTCGTAGATTTGTAATATTAATAATCCCTTAGGTTTAAAATATTAAATTTTTTGGTTTATTATTATTTCTTTGAATTTTCAATATTTATTCCTTAGATTTATTAATTTCTTAGTTTATTGATACTTTAGATTTATAGTATTACTTTCATTGATTTCTAAATTCTTTGAATTTATAATATTAATCTCTTTGGTTTCTTATTCTTCCCATTTATAACATTAATAATCCTTTGGGTTTATAATTCCTTGACTTTATAATCTTAGAGTTTTTATATTAATCTTAGATTTCATCTATTAATATTTTAATTTACCATATTAAATTCATAAGATAACAAATATTAAGTTAATATCAACCACATTTATTATAAATGTAGTTGTGCTATTTATATATTAATAAAAAAGGTTTGTACATAATCAAATTATTTTTTATTATATAATTGAAAGCTAGAAAAAGAATCATTTTTTTTTTCATCCCATATATACTGTTAAAACATACATAGATCGTATGTACATAGCTTTACGGTCGACCAATTTATCAATAGAATGTAGAAAAGCCAACAGAGGACACAGATAAAACATATATATTTTTCACGACGGTCTTAGCTATACAGCATCCTTCTAAAACCCACCATGACTGTGCCAAACATAATTCTAACTGATATGGTAAACAATGCTGAACATGATATTATAATACAGATTTCCTAACAAAAGTGACTTTGATCTAAAGCAATCCCGCCAGCCTCCAGCTAGCAAGAAAACAAATATAGAGATGTACTCAAATACATTCAGAAATCTCGAAAGCGCTAACAGAAATGACAAAAGAATCGCTTGATTCGCCTGTGTCAAATGGACCTTGCAGCATTAGTGGCAAAAGCCTATCTAGGATTTCAGGAATCTCGGTCTCACTCTCCAGCATCGTCACGGCTTCCACCATTCGAGGTCTGCATGCTACTATAACACACGAGCACAAAATACATACCAAAACAAATTTCTCCATCACGTTCTTCGACCAGCTATGCCGGATTCTCTCGTCTACTATTTCACTGGTTTTTCCTTCCTTCGCTAGTGTCCATGCCCAATCCATGATAAGATAATGCGAGGCCGACTCCGCAGAGATGTCCAGAGCCTTCCTACCGCTCATGATCTCCAACAGCAGAAGCCCAAAACCACACATCGCTTCTGTCTGTGTTGAAGCCCCGTAAAAGCAGCTCTTGCGGACACGAACAGATATCTTATGGTCATAACGGCTAAATCGTAAGTGTAAGTTTAATGAGTACTTATTCGTTTTTAATTAAATTATTAATAACGATGCTGCCAAGCCTTTCTAACGCTCGATTGAGGCATAGGGCGTCGCTATCATGGTTGGAGATAGCCATGATATGTCATTTTCATGGAATGATAAAACTAGCAATTGCACCGGAAGGTGCAAGGGAATGCCGAAAGGAGGCAATTACATTATTTGAGCTCGCATTAGTGAGGCTCATTGACCTATTTGAGTAGAAGGATACAGAAATGGTTGTTAATCCCTCTCAAGCGTCTAGAAATGGAATTGATATTGGTTGCCACAAACTGAAGCTTGTGTTGATTAACGCCACTAAAGTTTGAGGCATGATAAACCAAGATACCGAATATTACTGCTACAAATTTAAACTGGGGATTATTGTTAATATAAAGAAAATCAATTGCTCGATTTTGATAAACCAACACTAATCTCTACACATTAAGGTCTTTAGGACTGTCGAGGGGATATGAAACTCGGCATGTAGAGTAATGTCATTATGCAAAAATTCAACGCATGCCATGTCAAGGGAGGGTGACGGTGAAAAGGGAGATGAAGAAGAGGACGTCGAGGTGGATTGGTTCATCTGTTCAGTGGAGAGAATAATAGGGGCTGGGTCACCAACCAATGGTGCATCACGCTGTAGTATGTCAAGATCAATGAGACAAAGTGACCTGCAAAAATGAGATATTTATTAGCAAAGAGGGGAAGTAAAATGTTAGGAAGGAGAATTGAGATAAAGAAGGGACGTAAGAGGAGAATCATTAAATGGAAGGAAGCGGGGAGGTGGCATGTGCGTAGCTTAAATGGAATGATGTGCATATGTGCACGAGATTTTTTTGAGGCAAATTATCGAGCCTATTCGCAACTCCTCATTTTGTGCAAATTTTGTATGTGAAGAAGGAAGTAGAACGACGTGCTTGTGAGTACCATCAGAGAACAATACGTGGTAGCGAGACGTTGTAGCTCGAGCAGAAGGTATATGTTCAACTGCAATGATCTGTACGGTTGGTTGTAGGTCGATACCACCAGCAAGGAGTGACAAGAGCCCATTGCAGGTCAAGGATGTTTCCATGGCGATGCAGCTGGCTTCGTAAAACAAGGTGCTGCTAGCGAATATAAATATGAAGGTAAAGAAACTAAAGAAGAGGATGTGTACATAAAGGAATGAAAACTTCTAAGTTTGCAATTTAAGAGAGTTGAAGGAAATAAACAAGAATTGACAACATTCATATAAACTTTTTATTAAACTTTTTAGGTGCTCACCTTAAAACATAAATCCATTGTGCCTTGAATTTGATACCTTTCATGTCTTAATGATTACAAATTTCATTTCTAGAAAAGAAGAAAAGTAGTCAAAAATAAAAATAATGCAAAATTCATGTTCAAAATTAAATGATATAGTTGAAGATAATAAATCATAGATTATGGTGTCTAAATTTTCAAAGATGTATTGAAACTAACTAGCTTGATTAAATTTGTACAACATTAACATTACTTTCAAATAATATTAACTCTTGTGCCTATCAAAGAGTTCGGCCAGGTCGTGCGTGTTTTGATTGAGATTAACAATTGAGAATTTCGAATAAATTAAATGTTAAGAATAATGAAATACTATTTATAGTTTAAATATATAAAGATTTATTTTATTTTTAATAATTATATGTTAGTTGATTCAAAACTCATAACATCAGTTACCTTATTTTATAAGTAATTTTATTTAAGCTTAAAAATAAATAAATAAATAAAAATTTAAAAAAATATATATAAATAAATAAAAATTAAATAAATTAAAAATATAAATATAAAACATATAAAATATAAATATAAATAAAACAAATAAATAAAAATAAAATAAATAAATAGATAAAAATAAAAATAAAAACGAATAAAATGAAAAATATAAAAATAAACGAATCAAAATAAAATCAAAATCAAAATCAATAATATAATCGGTCCATATCCATCATGCATATTATAACCATATATCCCTCTATGATATAAAGAAATAGTTAATAGCCATATATCCCTCTATTATATAGAGAAACAGTTAAAATATTATGTTTTAAAAGTTGACTAAACCTGTAAACAACCACCCTATATTCCTTTATGATATAAAGGAATCGAAGTATCCATGGATGTATTGATGTAGAATGTAAAATGAAGTGAAATCTTTAAATAAAATTTTAAGATGCATAAAAGTAAAACTTTACCAAATCCTATTTAAATACCACGTCAAAAATGAATACTTAACTATATCTTTGACCATATATCCCCGAGCTAGGAACTTATGATAATACCACATTAATCCCTAAATAATCGTGTCAATGTACAGCTGGAGAAAACGAAACAACTGTGATTATGAAATATTTGGATTCCTTTTTACCTGGGAACAACCTTTAGACTTCGAAAGTTGCTGAAGCCTTTTTTGTTAGTTGCTGAAGCCTTTTTTCTTTGTTTCGAAACTCGACGAGCTTAGAAAAATGTTCATGCAATTTAATCTTTTCATCATCCTCTGGAATTCCATTAATGGCTTCTCTAAGAGTTTCAACCGGAAGGAACCTCCATCCGCCGCTTATTCTGTTCTGCATCTGATCCAAAAGATGAATAAAAGGCCACAAATCCTGGGCTGTTGGCTCTATAATATCTCCAATATAAGCTTGAATCTGCGCGAGATATGCCGAGCCCAAGAAATACTCCATATATTTTATTGGTGGCATGCTTTTTTGTACTGGATCTTATACCGTCCTGCGTTACAAGTTTAGTTAATTTGATGACAATTCTAGACGACAGAGAACGGTTCTCTACTATCTGCGCCACCATGTGAAGGCCTTCAGGTGAGATGAGATAAGAAATGAGATTTACTGTGGGATTTGAAACTTGGTTGTCTAGCCATCTCTCAATTTCTAATGAAGATGGTCGAAATTTAAAATGCATCCTAAATTTCTTTTTCCGAAACTCCACAATTCTGGCAAACCTGCATTGTTCTATTTTCTTAATCTGGCTGATGGGCAGTCATATCTTTAAAAAGTTAGATTCCCCCAACGCAAATATTCCATCATCGCCATCCAATTTGAAGCCACGGACCGCAGGAAAGGCAGAGGGAAAAAAGGCATCGGTGAGTTTTCCATTGCTGAGAATGCGCTCTTCTGCAATAGGGACCAACGTTTTCTCAAAAGGTCGCCGTCTTCCGAGGCATACCCTCTGCGGAGGGGCGATTTCCATCCATTTTAGATCAGCTACTCCCATTTTCCGAATCGCCATTACAAATGTAAAAGTTTAGCTGGAACACACAATATTCGAATTAAACCGTTAATTTCTTTCACAAAGCCTAAGGGAAAACTGCGATACGGTGCTCGATCAAACCTTAAGCAAAGCCTACAACTTGAAGTGTAGCGCTTGAAGAAGCGGAATTGTAACGGGTATACCCAAGATCCGGCGCTGAATCCCACATCAGACACATGTTGGCCGCCTTTGATTAACCCCGTTGGTTCTTCCGCGGCCCTGCAATTCATGGACAATGGCCAGCTTCCCGGGGAGTAAATTTGGATTCTGGTAATATGGTTTTGATGCAGAGCAGGGACGGTGGTGTTGTGTGGGAGAGCTTTGAGAATCCGACGGAGACGTGGCTTCCGGGGTTGAAGATCAAAACAACGAAACATCAGACATGCAGGGCGAATCCAGCAGTTACACATGTCAAGATTTGACTGGTTCCATGCGCGATGGATAACTGTTTCTCATTGGCTGGGGTGAACAATGTTTGCTCACCCCAAGCCCAGAAATTTAGGGTCCGCTCACAGTAATTAGTAAAATTATCATTTACAAATAAAAGAGAATGAGAGTTGTCCTCAACCAACGCTAATTTTGTTTTACTGCATTCTCTGCTTCTTCAGTTAAAGCAAATATTGATTAATTAAAATAATATTTAAGTGTAAGGATTATATCGGTCTTAATTTTAAAAATTATAGTGTCATATTCATTAAATTAAATTAAAATGCATTAGGAGTGATTTGTTTTATCCATATTATTAATATTCATTAAGTGATTCACATTAATTCCATTTGAGGTAAACCATTTTGGAATCAGCTACATATTATATAAATATTTATATGAGTGAAATACTAATAATTAGTAAAATTGTCTTATTGTTTGTAAAATTGAGTTGATATATATATTTGTAAACTGGTATCAACAATATATAATAATAAATGCAGTGTCGCAATTTCTGTTTAAATGCTTTTATCTATGGTTGAAAAGATATAATGTGTATTCTGTTTATATACAGTATTAAAAATAGTAATTATTTATAATATATGTATATGATCAAGCTAGTTGTAAATTGAGTAATGCATAAACATTTACCAATATATTTATATAATAATAAATAAATTTGTTTGAAAGTTGATTTTATATAAAATAAATTTAAAATCGTAATTTAACTCTCATTTATTTTGTTACAAAAGCAGGTAAAGAAAATCAATATTCAAGTATTAGTTATAGTCATAAATAGTTGAAAATCAATAATCCCTTCTATAACTGCATCTAGGACTAAACATTCTAGACAAATTTTTCGAACCCACACTATGATCTATGAAAACCCCTGCATCTCACTCTAGAGTTAGTACGCATAAAATACCCTGCATAGGACAAGGAGGTCGCGTTGCCACCCTCCTTGACCTCGGTACCAGTGAGACCTGCCTGCAGGTAAAATAGCAAAAGAACTATACCTGTATGCAAGCTCAAATTTTACGAAAATTATATTTAGTCAGTCTAAAAATTTACCCATTTCTCATAAATTTATTATGTATTTTAGGAAAAGTTACAATGTTAAGAATGTACCAAAGGCGGCAACGCCAGCGAAATGCATTGCCATCACCTCCACCCTCGCCATCACCATCGCCACCTCGTAGATCACCGTCAGCACATGTTGCTCCAGTGCCCGATCTAACTACGGTGATGAGCTCATTAGAAGCCATTTTGGAAACATTAAAAGGGTCGTAGCCGACCAGTAGTAAGGAGGAACGACGTCATCTAGAGGAAAGACATTCAGAAAAGCCTAAAGATTATGATTATAA
This sequence comes from Pinus albicaulis, assembly GCA_034641835.2. Lineage (NCBI taxonomy): Eukaryota > Viridiplantae > Streptophyta > Pinopsida > Pinales > Pinaceae > Pinus > Pinus albicaulis. Next base: position 900,777,453 of record CM076570.1, on the reverse strand, counting down.
GCCTCATAGAGAAGATATTTCGCGAGAACTGCAAAAGATTAAACTCCCGAAATTCTCTAGAGGACGAGCTGGAGAACATGTCGAAGCATGGTTGGAAGGGATGATAAGATGCTTCGCATTAAGAGAATATTCTTCCACTTCTAAAACAAAGATCGTTGTATTCCAACTCAGGGGGAATGCTCTGATTTGGTGGGGAAATCTGGAAAAACAGTTGCATCTCACTTCAAATACCATTCCTTGGGAGTTGTTTGTGGACCGATTTCGTGCGAAATACTTACCACCTTTATTTCAAAAGCAGCAAGCTGGAGCCTTCCATACTCTAATCCAAGGTAGTAAGACCGTGGAAGAATACGAAATAAAGTTCATGGAACTTGTAAAATATGTTCCTTATCTAGACACGGATGAACGCCAAGCCGAGCATTTCGTATATGCATTAAATCTTCGAATCAGGGCCATGCTAAGAATGTGAAAGCCATCGACGGTAGCAGAGGTGGTTGAATGTGCTCGTTATGCAGAAGAACATTTGGGGATTAAAATGGATTTCAGGCCAGCTGAACCAATACCGCAGGCATTTACAGGAAAGACTCCCCGAAACTTCTTCCGAGGAAATAGCTCGAGACCACTTCCTTATGGTAACAAGTTTACCCCAATAGGAGCGGGAGCAAGAGCTACCATGACCATAAATGCTATAGCTTCTGAATCCTCAAATATCAGTCCCTGGAAATCTCGGGGGGCTGGTAATCGGGGAAAGGAAGTGGCACCAGGGGACAGAGCTCTGGGCCTGGAAATTCACAATCAAACTCGCGGGGGCCAGCCCAGGTGGACTATTGGGGGTGTGGAGGACCTCATCTTCGGCGTGATTGTCCAGAGAACTCTCGGAGAGCGGGAAAAAGACCATTATCAGATACCCAAGGCAATCATAGAATCCATGCCGTCGTCAACAACAACCAAGCAGCACATCAATCCACTGTAGTGGAATCTTCAGGTACAATCAACAGAATAAAACTCAAAATCTTATTTGACACTGGAGCTACCAATAGTTTTATTTCATCTTATACATTAAATAAATGTGGATTGGCAGCCTGCAAGCAAAACGATTTCAGACAGGTAGAAATGGCTTTGGGAGAACTTCAATCAGTAGAATTAAGTGTTGAGGATTGCAAAGTTGATCTAGGAGTCTGTTCGACCAAACTAAAAGTATATGTCACGGCCCTAGGAACTTACGACCTGGTGATAGGAATGGATTGGTTAGAGTCTCATCGAGCATGGGTAGATTGTTCCAAGAAAACAATACTTTGCATGAATGATGAGGGAGAGACAATCCAAATTCAAGGTATTAAGAGAAAAGTATCCTTGCGTTTCATCTCAGCTATGCAAATGAAGCGGTGCTTAAGGAAGGGTTGCCAGGTGTATGCAGTTCAAGAAGTAAGAAAAGAGAAAGGGCCTTTCTTAGATCAGTATCTGATTCTGTCAAAATTTCCGGATGTTTTTCCAAAGGAATTACCAGGACTGCCTCTTAAGAGAGAGCTAGACCTCACCATTGAATTGAAACCTGGTACGGAACCTATATCTAAAACACCTTACAGAATGACCGCCCCGGAACTTCAAGAATTGCAAATACAGCTGAAAGAACTGTTAGATGTAGGGCACATTCGACCCAGTGTTTCACCATGGGGTGCTCCTGTAATCTTTGTCAAGAAGAAAGATGGTTCATTACGACTGTGTGTGGACTATCGAGATTTAAACCGGGCCACGGTAAAGAATAGGTATCCAATGCCTCGCATTGACGACCTTTTCGATCAAATGAAAGGAGCTACAGTATTTTCAAAGATCGATCTGCGATCGGGTTATCATCAACTCAGGATTAGCGAGAGCGATGTTTCTAAGACTGCATTCCGAACTTGTTTCAGGCATTATGAATTCATTGGAGTACCATTTGGGTTGACCAATGCACCTGCGGTCTTCATGAACCTTATGAACAGCGTTCTCCGCAAATATCTCGACCAATTTGTACAAGTTTTCCTGGACGATATTCTCATTTACTCTAAGAATGAGAAGGAGCATGAAGAGCATCTTCGGATAGTATTATCCTGTCTCAGAGAACACAAGTTATATGGAAAATTATCCAAATGCGCTTTCTTTCAAAAGGAAATTCATTACTTAAGTCATATCATATCAGGCGAAGGAATCTCTGTAGATCCTGAAAAGGTAAATACAATCAGGGAGTGACCGATACCTAAGAATGCACATGAAGTGCGTAGTTTTATGGGTTTAGCAGGTTACTACCGAAGGTTTGTGGAGGGATTCTCCAAAATTTCAAAGCCGATCACAAACCTCCAGCACAAAGGTGTTAAGTATGAATGGACTGAGGAATGTGATAAAGCTTTTTCTGGACTTAAAAGATTATTGACCAGTGCACCGATTTTGCGAGTACCTGATATGGATAAATATTTTACTGCGTGTACCGACGCATCTAAACAAGGGTTAGGTGTAGTATTAATGTAGGAAGGAGGTGTAATTGCATACACTTCAAGAAAATTAAAACTTCATGAAGAAATTTACGCTATGCATGATTTAGAGTTAGCCGCAGTGGTTTTAGCTTTAAAGATATGGAGACACTACTTGGTGGGGAGAAAATTTGTGCTTAAAAGTGACCACCAAAGTTTACAATACTTGTTCACCCAGAGGGACTTGAATGTAAGACAAAGACGATGGAGTGAACTCTTAAGCGAATATGATTTTGTGATTGCATATATAGAAGGGAAGGAGAATGTTGTAGTAGATGCTTTAAGTAGAAGATCTCGAATATTCTCCCTCATACCTATCAGGGTGAACTTAAGAGATCAAGTACTTGAACATCTTGTAAGAGATAGTTGATACTTAAGAGTAAGGTCAAGGCTTGAGAGCAACCATTCTAAGGAACCTAAGTTCGAAAGATATGATCTGGAAGAAGACGGAATTCTACGATTTCATGGAATGATGTATATACCAGATAGTGGAGACCTCTGAAACACCATATTGAAGGAAGCACACAGAGCAGTGTATTGTGACCATCCTAGTGTAAAGAAGATGTATGTTGACACTAAGAGACTCTTCTTCTGGTCAGGCATGAAAAATGACATTGTCTAATTTGTCGCTAAGTGTCTTGAATGTCAGTAGGTAATGGTTGATCATTGTCACCCAGCAGATCTCTTACAACCTCATGACATCCCTATGACCAAATGGGAGATAATTTCTATGGATTTTATCGTTGGGTTGCCACTTACACAACAAAAGAATAATGCTATTTTGGTTGTGGCAGATAGATTAACAAAAAGCTTCCATTTCATCCCGGTAAGAGATACTTATGAAGTAGTTGATGTAGTTCGGTTATTCATAAATGAAATTATCAGATTTCATGGAGTACCTAAGAAAATCATATCAGATATATATCCTCGGTTCACATAAAGATTCTGGAATTGTATGCAATCAGCCTTAGGGACTTAGTTAAATTTGAGCACAACATATCATCCTAAGACTGATGGGCAAACAGAAAGGGTAAATCAAGTACTTGAGGATATGATAAGGATGTATGTTATGGACCAACAGTCGCGCTAAGAAAAGTACTTACCCTTAGTAGAATTTTCTTACAACAACAATTATCATAGTTCAATTGGGATGCCGCCATTTGGAGCATTATATGGGAGACCCTGCAGAACGTCGTTGAGTTGGGATAGGTTAGAAGACCGAGTAATCGTCGGACCAAAATTGATCCAAGAGATGGAGGATTAGGTAAAACTGATTAGGCAACGATTGAAAGAGGCACAGGATAGACAAAAAAGTTATGTTGATACTCACAAGACAGATAGAAACTATGTAGTGGGAGATCAGGTTTTCATCTGCATCAGACCAAATAAGAGCACCATTCGGTTTGGGAAGGGGACAAAATTATCCCCCCGATTTATAGGACCGTTTGAAGTCCTGGAAAAAGTTGGACCGGTCGCTTATCATCTTGCACTGCCACCCCACCTGCACAAAATTCATAATGTATTTCATGTATCTACCTTATGACACTATATTACTGAAAAATCTCATAATATTCATTGGAAGGAACTACAGGTATCGGACGAGGGAACCCTTACGGTCGAACCATTACGTATTATGGAACGTAGGGTTCGACAGCTCTAGAACTGACAGATAGACCAAGTTAAAGTCCAGTGGGACAAATATAGTCCTGGATCAACGACTTGGGAGGATGCTGAGACCTTATGCCAGAATTACCCCAACTTATGCTAAATTTTGAGAACTGGAAACTTTTTATGTATATGACTACTCTATTTTGATACTTGAAACTTTATTTTGAATTATCACGTAAGAATGAATTTTATTTTATGTTACATGGATAGCCATAAAGAATGAATGTTACTTAACTCTAGTAATATAGAATATATGTTGTTGTTTGACTTTACAAGTGCATGGATACTAATATACAATATGTCATTTAAATTATCATTGCGGGAATATGAAATCTAGATCATAGATCATATTATAAATGACATTATCTATCAATTCATTTAATTTACATCTCCATGTGATTGAAGGAAATGAAATAGAAGAGTAACTACATTTTAAATATCAAAGTGAAACATATTGTTATATAGGTTGAACATGGTTAAAACAATGCATCATAGATGGAACATGTATGAACTAAACAGGAGCAATATCCAAACGAGAAATTGTACTGGACATATTGATACATATGTGGACAAGTGTTTTAATCAAGTATGTTATATAAGTTATAAGATCAATATTATAGATAGCAACATATTTAGAATGTGTAGAGATTGTTATATGGGTAACAATTTTTTATGAAAAAAATAGATGCATATGCTGTAATGTGTGTACAAGTGTTCACATTGCAGATTGTGTACAAGTGATTACCTTTTAGAATACAAATTACAGAACCAATCTACGTGATGACAAAATTCCAAGAACAATTGAGACTGCCTAAGATTTCACGATAGGGTGTTGACCCTGGTCCTACTGGGAGGGGTGGAGGTGTCACCCACTGTTTATCCTCCAATACCTGGAGTCATGGGAGGACTGTGCGAGTCACGCTCCCCTAGACATGTGATGATGACTGTCGAATTCCTACAAGCATATCAGGTCGACGTAATCGATGCTAATATCCTTAAGGTCTATGAATGGAACAATAAAACTAATGCCATGGCATATTCCTATAGAGGACGAGTAGGATGGGATTAGAAGAGATTAGGAAGGATAGGATGATTTTAGAATAGTTTGGAGATTCAGTTGAGATGGGAAGTAGCAATTAAATTATAGATACATACTTACTCGAATGGAAATTCAATCTTAAAATACAAGCCTTCTACAATCACCCTAATCTCTAAAAACACAATTATTGATAGGAGTATATGAAACCCTAAACTTCGGGACAAAGTTTTCTGTAGGGAGGAAGTATGTAACTGCCCATTTCCAAGTTATACGCAAAATAATATTAGCATTTATACGATATACGCATTTGATAGCTACACATGCATATATCGCGCACATCGCACTAGTATACATACCTACTAATATTAAGATTAACTAAGTATAAATTATATGTAAATGGACTAATAAAAGAAAATAATTTAAGTTAATTAAAAATATATATAAAGTTAATTAATTTAAGAATAAATATTCAAATATATAAAAATTATTCGTAAAGATACTCAAATTAAAGTCATATGCTCCCTAAAATTAGATAACCATAAATCACATCTCCTCATTAATATAAATCCCATCTCCTCATTTAATATAAATCACATCTCCATAAATAACATTCATTTCTACATTAATGTAAATCAAATCTCCATGGAGAAAAGGCGGTGGAGGAATGCTATGGCGGTGGAGAGGAATGTTATATAAACGATGAAACATGGAGGAGAGGGGGACGGTTGTTCTTGCAAAATTGGGTGTTATTATCAAAGGAAAATATTGAAAGTGATAAACTGTGGAAGGGAGACTGGGTGTTCTCAGAATTTTGGGCACGGGGGCAGAGAAGGTGTCCTCTGGATTTAGGATTGATTCCTAAATTGGCTGGGAGGAATCGATTGGTCCTGTAATCTGTCTGCTGTGTTGAAGAGAAGAACCACAGTTCCAGTAATCATCAACTTGTTGATGTTTTTCCAGCAATCATCAGGTTTTGATATCAGTTTCCAGGTATTCCTCTATGCATCAGCTAGTTATTTTTTTTACTTAGAGTTAAGTTTAAACTGTGAATCTCTCATTAGATTTTATGCTTAAATCTCCTTTCACTTGAATTTCTTCTAAAATTTAAAAATCAGATCAGTGCTGTTTGAAATGATGAAATCAATCTCTACACAATGTGTATTAAGTGCTTAGGCATTAGGTGACTCACCTAAAGACCCTCTTACTTATCTCATATTGTGTCTTTCCTTCAATTTTTATCATTTAGAATATTAAATTTTTGTTTTAAAATGTTTGGATGATTATAATGTTTAATGGATTCATAAGTTAATAAATTAACTAGATTTAAAAAAAAATTAAAATTAAAATTATTATATTATATATTTTATTCTTTTGATTGAAGTGAGTCTTTTTCTCATTAATAGTATAGTTATGTTTAGGTATTTTATGTATAAGAAGAAGCTTTACAACATAGAAGCCAAGAGGTCCCCAAAATTGCTTTTAACTTTAGCTAAAAACTCCACCTCTAACTCAAGCAAGGTTTGCATAAGGATGCCCAGTCTTGACTTGACCATTGGGAAATAAAGGAGGAGATCATCTTGGAGAATAAGGATAATATTAAAAATACTATTACTTGCAAATTTATGGATAAGTTGTGGAATGATAAGTAGATAGAGAGAAAAAGGAAGTTAAGGTATTATAAAAAGGTGATCAACCCTATTCTTGCTAACCAAAATTACCTTTCTATCTTGACCAGTGCTAAGAAGAAAATGAACATTACGAAGATAAAAACTAATTCTCATGAGCTTCGAAGTGAAATCGAGTGTTGATCTATTCCCAAAACACCTCGAGACAAAAAAGTCTTGTCACCTTTGCGATACTAAGAGAGTTAAAGATGAAATACACTTTCTCTTGGATTGTACGACTCTTACTTGCGTTCGTTCTCATTTCCAAAACATTTGCCACACTACCAACCTTCTTGACTTGTTAAGTCAACAAAACTACATTCATCTAGGAACTCTTCTCTCCCTCCTTTTTTATCATAGAATAAAATATTAAAGAGTCTCAATTAGTCTCTTTTCTTTGGGTTTGATAGGCCATATTGGTCTTAGTGGACATTAATCATCATCATCATCATTATTTTAAAAATATGATTTAAATTTGTTATGGGAAGAATATTATTAAAAAATGTTCTTCGTTTTAAACAATTTTATTAGACAAATAATATAGTTTTTTTTTGCCTATGATGTTTTGATAATTGTCTAACATCCAATTTCACTACGAAGCTCATAATATTTTATTCTTACTTTAACAATGTTGATTTTATTTGTTACACTTACAAAGATATAGAGATACTTTTGATATTTTATATTAGGGTTAATCACATTTTTATAATTTGTTAATTTTGTTTTATTCTCTATTTTTTTTCTAATAGGTTGAGCTTGATCGAACCTGGACGACCCATGGGACAGTGTTTATACCCCATGGGTGTCTCGCACCCACAACCCCTCCCATGCGATTTGAACTAGTGACCTGATGGGAACTAAACCCTGTTGAAATATGTAACTAGGTTTTGTCTTCATAAATATGAAATGTACAGGCTTTATTCTTGTATATTGTAAAAAGAAAGAAAAATTATTATTGTTATTTTTTGTAGCATGGTTTTCATGCTCAAGGTCATTTTATTTAGAGGTCAAGCACCCATTGAGTGCTTCTAGGGTTTGTCATAGATTCAAGAAGGCAATAGAGTCATTGCCATATGAAGGAGACCCCATTGGGCATATTGTAACATGTCAAAAGAATTATTTTTGTATTTAAAGTGTCAAAATACCCCTCCAAGAACAAGTTGGCCTAGCAACTAAGACGTCGACCTCATTAGGGCATGTCGTCCAAGCCTCTATATAGGAGAGAACTCGACCTCCTATGGACACACACTGACTCCTCATCATCCAAGTGAAGAAGAGGCAGAAGAAAGGCAAGTGAAGAAGGATAGAAGGAAGAAGGACGAATATTGTGGGTTAATTCTCTCTTTCTCTCTCCCACGTGCGAAGATAAGGCTAGGGTTTTGTAGCTACAAGGTCGAAATTTTCAAGTTGTAGAAAGAAGGTTGAAGAACGGACTTTTAGGTCACCTACTAGCCCTAAAAGGAGAAGCAACCCAAGAAAAGGAGCAAGGAAGACTTGGAACCCTAATTCCCCTTGCACGTGTGGAAGCAACAACTGTTGCAGGGACCGAAAATTTTAGACCTACAATGGAGGCTAAAATTTTGTAGCTGGGGGTCGAATTGTTCAACTGAAAGAGATTTTACTGGGTTTGACTTGGATAGAAGAAGCACATAATCAAGAAGGTTTGGATTGGTCTTGGAAGGGTATTAGTCTTGGTCTAAAGGTCTTGGAATTTGTCATTTGAAGAATCTATAAGAAGAGAAGATATTTATGGGTTTTCCTCTCAAGAGGAGAGGTGTTGGCCCTACCTTGCAACCTACATCCTATGTCCTTGTGTATTATTTATCTTCATGCTTTTGGTATTTGTTTGATGATAAGAACAACATAATAATAAGTGAAGAAGCTAATAATCAAGAAAAAAGCAAAAACACATCACAAGCAATTATCAAGTATAAGAGAAATCATCCTAATTATAGCCCTATTGATTTCTCAACAAACTCCACACAAATCAATTGGTCTGCTCCTCATGGGTTTTATCCTCTAATTATTTATTGTACTATAATTTCTCCTTAAATTCAGATGTAATAATAATTTTAATATTATCATTATTTTACAAAATAACATCTTCCTTTATTCCCTAATGACTTAACCTCGACTTGGCATCTGTATGCCATCACTACTTAAGCTACAAGTAATTTTGGCTAGAGTTTGAACTAATTTTGGAAATTCTTTGGTCTTCCATGTTGTTTATCTTGCTCTTATACATTAGGTATATAGTCATATTTATGCTCTCAATTTGGAGAAGGCTCGTTTTTATGAGGATAGGATAGGGTGTATTGTCTTTAATCATAAAATTATAAATTATACATTAATTTTGGATTTGCTCTACCTTTCTCTATGATTCTCTAGATATAATTGTTGGACATTGGGTTCAACGCTCCATGTGTATTTCGCGACATGGACTAAACGCCTCTCGTGGATCCTAACTTTGGCGATTGTAGTGGAGACTAAGGCCTGTGAGTTTTGGTCTAACGGTTATCGTGATTCCAACAAGTGGTATTAGAGCGACAGGTCTCGAGTTCGAAACTCACTCGGCTTGCGTTGGGGGGGGAGATTGTTGGACATTGGGTTCAACGCTCCCTGTGTGTTTCACGACATGGACTAACCGCCTCTCATGGATCCTAACTCTGGCGATTGTAGCAGAGACTAAGGCCTATGGGTTTTCGTCTAACGACATCCGTGATTCCAACAATAATGCATCTTGAAAATTTGTATCAATATAAGATAACAAGAGTGATGAGAGGCTCAAAGAGAAGTTTTTTACTATCCCATACACAAAATTCACTAATTTATAATTGTTTTCAAGCTCATAATAAACTTTCTACCCTTCATTCATCATTTTCTCGATTTTATAATTCTAGTTGAGCCTAAAATGAATATTGATTCTTAGATAGTTTTCTAAAGGCACTTCCACCAAGATATTGTTGTCACATATGAAATTATTAGAAGTGATCTTTTTTATTTAATTAATGTTACCTTAATTTAATCAATGTTAAAAATCATATCCATATCAGAGCATAAATCCTTGAGGATTCTTAGTTGCTTGTCGAGATCATAGGTACTCCTCGGCATAAGAACAATATAATTGGCATGAGGAAGAAGGATGATGACTATACCAATGAGAATGGAGCCAACATAGCCTACTTCTTCTAAATAATCTTTGGAAAAGGGTAGAGGATAGGGGACAACCTTGTTTGACTCCTATATTGCAATAATTTCTTCTAACTAGCCCTTAATTTTCTTAAATAAGTTAATAACATTCTCATACAACCTTAGTACAACTCAGGATGAACTTTTAGCTCTTTTAGCTCATTTCGAAGGTTAGTCCTAACCATTGTGCCAAACAAATTTCTAAATCCAACAAAACAACATATGAGATTGATTTTGTTGTTGTGACGCTTCTCCACAATGATCTTAACCATAACAATGTTGTCCATAGTTGAGTGATAACTCTTAAATCTCACTTTTCCTTTAACTCTTTTTTCATGACTTTTTAGTCATATGCAGATCTCCTTTTCCAAAATAATTAGGTACAACTTGCCTAAAATATTGCTAATCACAATGGTCCTATGATTAGAGAGATTGTTGTATCCCTACTTTTAAAAATAGTACAATGAGGCTTTGAGTCTAGGGTTGGTGAAGCCCTACTAGATTACTAATTTTAAGAGTTTATGTAGATGATGGATGAGGGTAAGGCTTCCAGTTTTTAAAATTTCAATGTGGTAGCCTTCAATGTCCCTAGCTTTCCTTTTTGCAAGCCGCTTAACCCCAAATTATATATCTTCTCTTAAAAATAAAATAAAATAAAATTGTATGGAATGTTGTTCACAACATTAGGGGATTTGTAAAGGATTTTAAAATGGGAATTCCAAATTCTCAAGGGACTCAAATTATTTTCTTTAGTTTTACAGGCCAAAATTTGCCTTTATTTTCTTTTAGGATCTAGCTTAGATAGGTGCAAACGTTTATCCTACTTTCTACTTATATAATACCTTGTTTTCTTTTTAATTAGGGCTTTATATCTAATTATTTAATCAAAATTTAAGGACTTATTAGAACCATCCCTAATTGTTTTTCTAAAAAATTTACCCTTGTTATCATACCAACGGATGGTTGAACATCTATTTTTTCACAACACCTCAATATAGAACTTCTTAATGGAAGCAGAGAGGGTTGTTGTAAATTATGATAGAGGTCTTTAATATCATTCTTGTACAAGAGGAGATCTATTCTTTATGGAAGAAGCAATTATATATTTGTAAGTGCCTTTAGTTGTTAGAATTCTCTTCAATGGGATTTTTTTGCACAATAAATTTTAGAGTTAGGGTTAAAGGTCTATGATCAAAGTCAAGTTTATGGTCATTTAGAAGGTCAAAATTGGTTATTTGGTTCTATACAAGGATGTAAAATATCACATAATTCCCAATAATGTTTCCTAGCCCATGAATACAATTCATCAAAATGGATTTTGACCACTTCAATAGAATATTGCCAAATTATTAGATCTTGAGAACTACAAAACTTGATTAACTTGATACCAAACAAATGCCCAATCAATTATTTAGAGTATCTTTTGTATATGTAGCCAAAACAAGGTCTTAATCCAAGCACAAAGAATTAGGATTGAATATTACTTAAAATAATCACTTAGTTAGCTATAATTATAGCATTAAAGCCTCCTATGTAACAAGTTATGCCTCTAATCCATCTCTCGTGGGATTTCTTATTCCATGTTGATCATAAGACAAATCCTTCTATGTTAGGGAACTTAGATTCTTCATGCTCCCAAGTTTCAATTAGAAATATAGCATAAATTTCATGATCCAACATAACATAGGCCCCTTGCTTCATAGAAAGCCACAATAATACCAAAAGAGGATATAGGATGCCCAAACTCTTATTTATTATTATATTTTGGTATTTATCCCTTATAATAGCTTTTTGGTTTGTAATTATTATTCAACTTCCTTCCTTCCTAGCTTCTTTTACCTTTGAACTTCCTTAATTCAACTTTGTCTTCTTGAATGAGATGATTTTCCTAGTCTCTTCACTTTTATGAGGGAAGTTTGTAATTTATTTTGTAAATCTTCCTTAATTGTTCTTAGTGTGTCCTCATCTTTCTATTCTTTTATTCCAAAAATTATGAAATTCAAAACTCTTTTGTTATGCTCATATTATGTTGATAAAGTAAATGAACACATTTTTTTCCAACATATTTATTATTCAAACAAAATAGAGAATACAATCATAAGATGCTCCAATCACTATCCAAAAAGCCCTTTAAAATGGAGCTATGTACTAGTAAACATAGAGTCAACAAGTGTTCAACAAGAAAAACATGGACCTTTGCAACTCATCAAAAGGTCAAACACTAACATATTTCATACTTGATAAATAACTATCAACTAAAAAAATCATACTTTAACAATAACTATTAATTCAAAAAACATTGAGGTAAGAATGTCTACTAACAACACATTAACCATAATGAAATTCAGAAAGAACAAATTGATTCTCCAAAAGCTTCCAAACTTCTTTGGAAAGATTATCAACAACCTAATTTTGTTCTGAAAGGATAAAGAAAAGTTAATATCATGTAAAACTTTGGCAATATCCTTAAGTTTTTCAACAACAACGATAAGTCCAATATAAACCTGCTCAATAATCTAATTAATGACCAAAAGGGAATCACCAAAAACCCGTGAGAACCTTAATCCCCTACCCAAAGAAAATTTTAGCATGTAAAGGAGAGCCATAATTTCTCCAATGTTATTGCCCCCTTGGTCATATTTACTTTGAAATGGAAGTAATGTGATTAAGAAAGAAATAAGGTAAACCCGAGACCAATTGCCATGATTTATTTTTTTCATGACTCATCAAAGGCTTGAAGCAAAATATTTGTCTACCTAAAAGTCTCCTAAAAACCTAGGAGCTTTTTTCTTGGGAAACTCCTTGTAGAAAGGAAATCATCCCATCACCTATGCCAAGACTTAAAAAGTGGGGAGTTGTTTATCCTCAAATAGAGAGGAGTTCCTTACAAGTTAAATGCCCCACAAAACTATAATGGCATAGCTCAAATGGTTTTCAATTCCTTTCTCATAAACCAAGACTAAAACAATCTTCAATATTTATCCATTACCATAGAGTGACATAAATGATTCACCCTTCAACCTGTTGCCAAACTTATGTAGAATAAGAACAATGTAGAAAGAGATAAGGGATTTTTTCCTCATGGAGTTTGCATAAAACACACCTCCTATACCATAACTTGGAGCTTCTCTATAAATGGCCCCAAGCTAGAAATAATATATTCAATATTTAATTTGATTTTACTAAAAAATAAATATTACATATATAATTATAATTTTAATGTAGATAATTTTTTTAATAGCTTCAACAATGTTCCAAGGTTTGCTATCTCAAGTCTTAGACAAAGGCTCTTCAATGAGACTATTTCAAGTTACTTCTACAATCTGCTCCAAATGATACTTCTACAATCTTCAACAAGGTTTCTCTAAAGAAAGTGCTTCAAAAAATATTAAATGAAGTTGCTTAGATCTCAAATCTTCAAATCAACACAAAAACTCATCAATGAGGTTACTCCAAAGACAACTTCAAGATGTTCAATTATCTGCTCCAAGGAATCGTCAAAATTCCCTCAAAATATGATCCAAATATGTCATCACTTCGCTCTGCAAGTGCTCTGATACCAAGTAGGTATGCTTAACAAGAGTAATCCAACAAGTCCAAAAATATCACTTCCTTCCTAAGTCAAAATCTCATTCAATATACTAGGAGATCTGCCAAAAGAGGTGTCAAGATTTTCTCTTTAAGGTAATCAAAAAGTGCTCCAAGGTAATACCAATACTTTGTTGTAAAAGAAGACCAAAGTATGTTCAAGAAGGGGACTAGGTTTAGCTCCAACAAGAAAAAATCTCACAAGACAAGGTATGCTTCTACAAGGCCGAGATTTTGTTGTTATAGGACCGAGACTGCAGTTGTTACAGGGCCGAGACCTGGAGCTGTTACAGGTCTGAGATCAAACAGGTCAAATATTTTCTTTGACAGATACGAGACTATGAAGCCTTACACAAGTACTCCACGGACAGACAGAGATGTACCTCAAATATTTATCACAAAAATCTTAACAAAACTTTCCCAAATAATCTACAACTTTTGCCCTCCTTTAGTCTCCTGGGCTGAGATTTGAATCTTCCCTTTTTCTTTAGTATTTTTACTTCTTTAGATGTGAATTCCTTCTTATTCCTTGACCAAGATTCCTTTCCAGAATTAAGAGTGAAAGGATGTGGTAGGAGGAGCCGACATGAGTATTTGAGCCAACCTAGTAGCAACCGACCTATGCATTTAATATATTTTTTAATTATTTTGTGTAGACAATCAATCTTCGTATCATCATCCATTTTCTTCAGAAATTTATTGTGAGAATGTAGTCCGTTAAGCTCATTCTGACAATTTTTTGACAAATCCAAAAGCATAACCAAGAGCGGTATGTGAATTGGTTCCATGCTTCTTGTGTCATTTTGATTTGATGGAGAATCATATATATTTTAAACAAAATTTTTAGACATAAGAAGCATGCATCTCCATTTGTATTGTTTTTGTATAAGATTGAAAGGTTTGGAAAAACTTGAATGATAAATATATCAACAATTTCAAGCAGAACTATTGAATCTTTCCCATTCAATTCAGGTATGTAGAGAAGACTTGAAAGAAAGTCATCTCTACCTTGAAAGGATGCAATCTCCAATAGTGCAAGTTGTTGCAACACTTGACCACTAATAATCCTCTGCTTGAAGATTGGACTGTTAAAAATGTGGAACACAATAAGGAAAAGATGGATACTGCTTCCAAAATCTATTTCTACAATTACTACAAGTTAGCTTAAAAATGCTTCAAGGTAAGCTATATGGAAGGATTTAGTTACAAGATCAAAGCTTCTAAAGGATTGCTTCAAAGAACCTTGCAACTGTATAGTCTATAGGAGAGAACAAGAGCCCTGAAATCCAAAGTACTTAGGAGGAAAAGTAGCAACCTTGTTACATGGTTGCATGTACAAATAACACTAATATTTCTAACACTCCCTACTGACCTGAACATGGAGACATAGAGAGATGTCATTACAAGATCACAAAATTTAGTTTCATCTTATGATAATCATCCCTTTTCCATAGAACAAAAGGAATGCATGGTTATTATGACTCTTCATGCCTTATCCCTTATTAACATTTCAATCACCATATATTTAGAGCTTGCTTCAGCAATTTAGGATAAGGGCATCTTCTACATAGACCTAGGGTTTCTTGCACATTAGCGTTTCATGAATTATCAACATATAAACTTTGGGCTTCAACCATTTAGGGTTTCATTTATGTATAGGCTTAGGATATGCTCCAACAAGGGCTAGCATCAAACACCTAGGGCTAGCATCTAGGGATTGCCATCATCTAGGGTTAGAAACCATGTTGGACATCATATTTACATCAATCATAACCTTATCCAACAATATCCCTCATTTTCATTGATGGCAATACTCCCTTGCTTTCAAAATTCTCTCCCCCTTTGACATTAATGGAAACTTCTTCATATGGCGCTCCCCCTGTCATTATGTTGCTCCCCCTATCTTTATCAAGGATATGTCCCCTTGACATAATGATTAACTTGTGAAATAGTCTTTAAGCAACCTTCTTTGACTTTTTCTCCCCCTAATAGTATGTATGACCTTCCTTTTTTTTTAATAGGCATCATTTTGGTGGAACATAGCTTTTGCTTAAGATGCCCACCAAATTTGATCAATAGCTAGAATCTATGCCTTGATCATTCAAGGCACACTCAAGGTGTTCTTTTCTGGTTCTACTTGCTTCTTTCTCCAAACATTTATGATTCTTTTACCATGCTTGGTTGAATATTTTTTAGATTCTTTAGGAACTCAATTCAAGTTGCAATTTGGAGCCATATGTCCAAACATTATGGAATTTGAAGCATTTCTTTCTATACATGAATGAGGGGACATAAATTATGTTGGTCAATGTAAAAGAATATCCCCTTGAAATTTTACTTGTGGGGAACTGATTGGAGTTCTTTTGTTATATTCCCAGTAATCCTTTACCATATGCCCAACATTTGTACAAGAATAACAATATCCAAAAAATATAGTTTGATACCTGGAGAATGAGGATTTCCTTAGTGCACTTATGAAGTTTTTCTACCTTGAGGTTCTTTGATGATATTTATTGCTAACAACATTTCTTCCTGGAGTATAGGTTCTTCCAATGTTATTCTAACTCCTTGCTTCTGCTAGAGCTAGGGGTACTCATATAATTTTCAATATTCTCCACATTCTTATTCTTTGATGCTTTAGGGCTTGCATAAATTTTGCTTGAAGTATCCAAGACCAGATTTGTCAAGTGGGGATATTTGATGACTTAGGATGTCATCCAAGGCTTGAGAACTCTTTAGACTCGTAGACAACTCATCAACTTCTTTCCTTAGAGAAACAATCTCTTCTTTCATCTTCTCATAGTCTTCATCTTTCTTTGTCAGTTAGCTTTCCATGTGTTCCTTCATCCTTATTGATTCATATGCTTGGAATTTAAAAGAGATGACATCTATTTTAAATATGTTAATATCTTCATCTTTTTCTTTTAGCTCGCATGTCATGGTTTTTCTTTCCTTTTCAAGTTCATCAGCTTGTCCTTTTAGGAGACCCAATTCTTTCTTTAAATTCTTATCTTCAGTTCCTTTTATTTTTTTATCCGCTTCCTCTCATTGAGCTTTTAGGGAGGTGACTTCTTCTTTATATTGATCAATTTCTGCTTCAGATTTACTTAATTCCTCATATCTATGTTTGAGATGACTTGTCAAAATGTCTCCCCTTATCGTTTCTTCTTATAATTGAGTTATCAAGGATACAACTTCTTCACTATGTCTTTTCTCATTTTGATGCAATTCCTCCTTAAGCTTGTTGAGATCCTCATCTCTTTCTTGTACTTGATTCTTGAAACAAACAATTTCTTCCTTTGTTTTGTCATGATCATGATCAACATTATTGTACCTGCATTTTGAGTTCCTCATTTTCCTTTTTCAAATTGATTATCTCTTCTAGGGAAACTGCATGCTTTGTCTTGAGGTTCACTTCAATTACAATTTCAAGGTTCACCGCATCATCTTATTCTTTTATGTAATTGGTGCCTTTATCTACCTCCTTTAACTCTTGATTGTTTTTGTGCTCTTTTCCACCATCTTCTAGATCTGAGGTCATGAGAAAAAGTCATTTTGATTGAAGATATTGAAGATTCTCCCAAAGATCTTTTGTTGAGGAGTATTTCTTCATCTTAGCTTTTATTGGATGTGGTAAACTACTCAAGATTTCCTTTATTTATTTTGCATTATATTCCTTGGACTCCTCTTCCATTGTATTTCCAATAACCATTGATTCCTAGAATTCAAGATCTTGAGCCATAAAAAATAATTCCATTCTATGTTTCCATGCCTCATAGTTTGCTTCATTGAACAAGGGGGCTTTGTCAACTTGATTTTCCACTGATTTTTTGACTAGGGAGGATACATCTTCAGAAGGTTTGAAGCCTCTCTTCCTTGAATTTACCATTTGTGTTTTAAGGATCTACCTTCCATCTATTAGGTTTCTCGTGAAGGTATTGGCTCTGATCCCAATTGTTTGAAATACTAGCGCGGGGGGGGGGAGGGGGGTTGAATCAATATTTATTTTACAATTTTTATTTCATCCTAGTTAAGATAACTTAGTAAAATTATAACACAAAATGTACAACAAAGAATAATTTTTGTTAGCAATAATAACGCGGACTACAATCCTCTTTTACAACGATAATCTGTACAATCTTTCTTATAATTCCTTTAGGGCTCCAACCCTAGATGAAGACTCCAATCTTCAATTTCATGCCAGGCTCCAACCTGTACTACGCCAAGCTTCAACTTGGTATTTTAGAGGACTCCAATCCTCTTCAACAATTCAGGGTTTGATCTGCATTTCACAAGGCTCCAACCTTATGTGAGGACTCCTATCCTCTATGGCTCCAACCTTATCAATTTGCTTCAACTATTCAAGATGATTATAATTGTTTTTCAAGGCTTCCAATATTTTCTACAACAAGCTTGGAAGGATTTATCTGAGAGTGCTCTTGTTTCAACAATTATTTGCGTATAAATCCAAGATATGCTTCATCAAACCATAATTCTTCATGTTTGCACAAAATATTTTTCTTCTAGGCTACTTCATTAGAGCTTCAACAATGTTTCTCCAAGAAATGGCTTCAATAATGTTCCAAGGTTTGTTATCTCAAGTCTTACAGAACAAAGGTTCTTCAATTAGAGTATTTCAAGTTACTTTTACAATCTGCTCCAAATGATGCTTCTGCAATCTTCAACAAGGTTTCTCTAAAGGCAATGCTTCAACAAATATTCAATGAAATTGCTTAGATATAAAATATTCAAATAAACACAAAAATCATCAATGAGGCCACTCCAAAGATGGCTTCAATATGTTCAATTATTTGCTCCAAGGAATCCTCTAAATACCCTCAAAATTTGATCCAAAGATGTCACTAGTCAGCTCCACAAGAGACAAGATAGAAAATTGCTCCAAGACTAAGTATATTTTCTCAACAAGAGTAATCAAACAAGTCCAAAACATTGCTTCCTTCCCAAGTCAAATTATCATTCAATATACCTAGAGATATTCCAAAATAGGTGTCAAGATCTACTCTTAAGATAAGCCAAAAATACTCCAAGGCAAGACCAAATTTTTTTTGTAAAAGAATCCCAAAGTTTATTCAATAAGGGGACTAGGTTCAATTCCAACAAGAACAAAAATCACAAGGTGAAGTCTTCTTTTACAAGGCCGAAATTTTGTTGTTACAAGGCTGAGACTCTAGTTGTTACAGGGTTGAGACCTGCAACTATTACAGGGCCGAGACTGTAGTTGTTATAGGGCAGAACTACAGTTTTTATAGGGCTAAGACCTTTAGTTGTTACAATTTTGAGATGAAATAGGTTTGATATTTTCTTTCGCATATCCAAGACTATTGATCCTTAAACAGGCACTTCATAGGTAGACAAAGATACAACTCAAATATTTATCACAAATACTTAACAAGAATTGCCTAAATAATCTACAAATTTCGTCCTCCTTTTGTCTCCTTTGCTCAAATTCGAATCTTCTATTTTTTTTTATTTTTTTTAATTTAATTTTTTTATTTTTTATTTTTTATTTTTATTTATTTTTATTTTTTTATTTATTTTTATTTTTTTTATTTTTTATTTTTTTATTTATTTATTTTTTATTTATTTATTTAATTTTTCAGTTGTTTTTCTTCTTCAAATGTGAATTCCTTCTTATTACTTTACTGATATTCCTTGCTAAAATTAAGATTATAGCTTTATATTGATACTTATTCGAATATGTGAAAGGACATGTCTTTTGGTAGGAGGGAGTTGACCTGGCATCAAATAACCTATGTATTTAATATATCTATTAATTGTTTTGTGTAGACAATTAACCTTCGTATCATCATTCATTCTCATCAGAAAGAGAAGGGTAGTCTGTTAAGCTCACTCTAATAATTTTTTGACAAATCCATAAGCATAACTAGGAGCTTATGGGAATTGGATCATTGCTTCTTGTGTCATTTTGATTTGATGGAGAATCATATATACTTAAAAAAAATAGACATAAAAAGCAAGCATATCCATCTATATTATTTTTGTATAAGATGGAAAGGTTGGTAAGGACTTGACTCATAAATATATCAACAATTTCAAGCAGAATTGTTGACTCTTTCCCAATTAATTCAAGTATGTGGAGAAGAGTTGAAAGAAAATCATCTCTACCTTGGAAGGATGCAATCTCCAATAGTGCAAGTTGCTACAACACTTCACCACTAAAAATACTCTTTTTGAAGTCTAGACTGTTAAAAAGATGGAACACAATAGGGAAAAGATGGATACTGCTTCCAAAATATGCTTCTACAGTTACTACAAGGTTAACCTAAAATTTGCTTCAAGGTAAGCTATAAGGAAGGATTTATTTACAAGATAAAATTTGATAAATGACTGCTTCAAAGAGCCTTACAATTGTATGGTCTATATGAGAGAATGAAAGCTCTAAAACCCAAATTTTTTAAGATGAAAAGTAGCAACGTTGTTACATGCCCACATGTACAAATAACACTAATATTTCTAGCATTCCCTATTGACTTGAATAGGGAGGCATAGAGAGATGCCATTACAATATCACACAATTTAGTTTCCTCTTAATGATCATCATCCCTTTTCCATAGAATAGAAGGAATGCATGGTTATTATGATTCTTCATGCCTTAACCCTTATTACCATTTCAATCACCATATATATTAGATCTTGCTTCAACAATTTAGGACGAGGGCATCTCCTACATAGACCTAGGGTTTCTTACACATCAGGGTTTCATGCACTATTAGCATATACACTTTGGGCTTCAACCATTTATGGTTTATTTTATGTATAGGCTTAGGGTATGCTCCACCAAGGGTTAACATAAAACATATAGGGCATCATCTAGGGCTAGAAACAATTTTGGACATCATATTAACATCAATATTGATATCATATTGATTTTATGACATCCTGTGTTGTAGGAAACTTAGGGAGAAATCTTACTAGCAAGAAGAAAACAATTACATTGCTTAATTTTTCTACCCTTGATTCAAGTATTTGGAAAAAAAATTCAGTCAAGGACCTAGGCCAAAGACTTATGTAATTAATCATATGGTCCTTATGCTGACATATGGATTTTGGAAATCCTTTTTCTCATTGAGGTGCATGAAAGAAGAGAGGAGGAAATAATAATTGGTAGGGATCTTAATTTTACATTAAGTGAATGAGAGGAATGGGGGGGAGTGGCTAGGTTGGATATATTGTCAAATTTCATTAGACACAAAACGTAAGTTGTAAACCTAGTAGATGTGGAAAACATAAAACTAATGCCAACTTGGAGGAATAATATATCTTGTGAAGCTAGGGTCTCTAAGATATTAGATGGATTCTTAGTGCTTAAGAACCATATAAATGAATAATATAGATAAGATCATGAGTGGAGGTGGGGGAAGTCTTGGATCACTTACTTGTTCTTATTCATATAAAGAAGTAGGATGGTAAACATGCCATCCAATATGATCCCAAGGGGGGAACATATGGGGTTAAATGTATATCATATGACCCCATATATTCATGGAACAAGGCTTCAAAAAATTGTTATTCAACAAGATTGTTATCAAAGACCAACAACTACTACAAATTGGAGAAGTCACAATAATTATACATGGAATTGAAGGAAATATAATTATGCAACATCCAACCATCAAGGATTAACACTAGAAATAATTGATTTTGGATGGATGGATAATCATCAATGGCAAGAAGAAATCCTATTATTGGGTTTGATCACATGTAACACTCTTACTTAAAAATATTTTTGGAGGAGGGTACTATGATAGGATCCCAAGGGGGGCATAAATGAGGTTAAATGTACCTATAAAATGCAAATATATATGTAATAGGGTTAAACTAATAACGAAGGGGCCACATGTGTAATATGTGAATACCTAGATATAGAGATAATGTATTAATTATGAAGGACATCTGATTAGGATTTATGAATGTGTTTGGGTATGTGGAGTACTTTCTCTTATTCATATATATATTGGAGTTGTGCTCCTTGTTCACATTTATGTACATGGTGTGTACTTCTGGTTTTTATGAATTTGGTTCATAACAATATCCCTTCCAAATTTAATCCTATTCAGATGGGAGAAAAAGATTTTTAGGATTTGGTTAAAAGAGAGTGGGATATATATGATGCAAGGTCTAGAGAGACTACTAGTTTTGAACATTAAAGAAGTTCAAAGGGGTTCTGGCCACATGGGCAACAAATAAAAACAAGAATATAGATAAGGAATTGAAAGAAGTTGAAAATATATATTTTGAACATGTATGAGAAGGATGAAGGAGGAATTTTTGCGAAGGAGCAAAATTTGAGGATTCAAGAGTTGGAAGTTAAAAAGAGAAATACATTGGAATGTATAGAGATATAAAGGAGGAAGAAAAGCAAGGTTGCTTGGTTGAATATTGGAGATGAAAACTACAAAGTTCTTTCACCTATATGCAAATCATAGGAAGGGGGTTTAAGCAGTCTAGGAAATGAAAAATGATGAAGGCATCTAAGTTAGGAAATCCTCATCGATACCATATAAAGGATTTTCTTATTTTTAGTTGTATATACAAAACTATAGAAGGAAAATATTGTTGACCTGAAATTAACCACATATGTTACTAGATTTCAGTACTACAATATAATGTTGTAGAATTTTCATACGTGTTGTATCATAATGCATATTTTTTATTAAAACAAGTACAATTTTAGATGATGCAAAACATGACACTAAAGTGAGCATCATGATTTGCATTAAGGAAAATTTTAAGGGCAAAATTTTGCCATTGGGTGAAATTTAAGGGGATGAAAAAATAAAAAGTTTTTTATAATATTATGATATTTTTTTATGTATAGCACAAAATATATAGTTGTTAAAAAATGTTCATTTATGTCATAAAAACAATGAAAATAAAAGACATTGTAACAAAATTTTGCATTATCTTCTTTGTGGTCACGGGTTACATTAACCTTCTCCTTGCAAGGTTTGCATTTATCTTGATAAATTTTGGGTCTCTACATGCAAGTGTTACATTTACCTTGCAATTTTTCCCTCTCTTCCTTTAGGTTACAACCACCCTATGCTTTTTAGTTCTCTACTTGTAGGGTTGCATTTTCCAGTGACTTTTGATTCTCTATCTTTCGGGATATTTCACCATATAGTTATTTGAAGAATATAGTCCCTTTTATTGGGTTATGATTTCTAAATAAAATTGGCATTGATGTTCAATCTCAAACACAAAAAAAATCAAATGCGATAAATTCTTATTCTTTATAGTAAATGAGGATAATTGCATTAGCGGAGTATAATTCCCAATCATTACATCAACGTGGAATAATGCCTATTGGAAAAAGGCCTCTAAAAAGTGATGACAAGGAGTGTTTGTAAATTTCTTAGTAGGGTTAAGCTCAAATAATAAAATGGTGGTAATCATATGGAATACATTTGCACATTTTGATTACTTTTTTTTTTAAATGAAACAATTAATATTCTTATATTAATGTCAGGTTGGTATTAAGGCCAACTCCTTTTACAATATCGACTGAATTTTCATCTTTTGAGCACATACACATACAAAATAAATTTTTTTCCCTACTACACTTCTTGCATACTGCAAATCTAAATAGGTATTGTGTAAAAACCTTCTAAAAAACTCCTAACACTGATACATATATGCAATACATAATTTAAAACAGAGAGTGAACTAGCCAACTTTGCTTGAACTAAATTCTAGATTTGCTTCATCCACTTCACCATTAACATGGTTTAACTGTGCTAGAGCAGGGGCCTAGATAATTTCTTCTACCTTGTCATCTTCCTTTAGGCAATTTGGAGCCACTGGTTGGTTCACATCCTCACCTACGTTGACTCCTTCAACGTCATTATACAAGGACTCAAATATTACCAAACAAAGATCCAATACTTCTAATTTCACTTGGAGTCTGTCAAGTTTGGTCTGGAGTACAGATCAATCTTTTGATTCAACAATAATAACTAAGCTTGAACCTCCATGGTCACCATTTCTCCCTGTCCATTTAACAAAGAAAATATATGCTCCATTGCTATAGTGAGAGTACAACTAGCGATTGGATTCCTCCTTCTATGAGATAGGTGGCATCTCCATTTATTCTCCAATGCGACTATCCTCCTTGCCTACTATGATCTTGTATTTCCAAACTCGGGCTTTTATAAAGAAATTAATAACCCAACGAGCCTTATAAACTTGCTCACCAGGTGTGTCCGCGTAGATGATTTAATTTCTACATGTGTGGAGCATAGAATTCAAGAATGCAAGAAGATATTGGTAGCATAATTTGAAATGAAAGACCTAGGACTTATGCATTATTATTTGGGCTTGGAAGTTTGGAAAATCCTATAGAGATATATCTTTGTCAAGGAAAATATGTTATCAAGATTATACAAAATTTGGTATGATGGATTCTAAACCCATGATAACTCCAATGATCACTAACTTAAAGAAATAAAGAAATTCAAACTCTAGCCTCGTTGATCACACATGTTATCCCTAGTTGGTTGGCTCATTAATGTATTTGGTGAATACTAGACCCAATATATGTTATGTAATGAATTTTCTAAGTCAATTTCAGTTGGAGCCATGTCATGATCATTGGATAGATGTCAACCATATTTTGAGATATTTGTGTGGGAATATTCATCATTTTCTAAAGCATGATGGAAAGGAAATCTTATTAACAGGTTTCACCGATTTTGATTGTGGTGGTAGTGAGAAGGATAAAAGAAGCACTACTGGTGGTTTTTTTATTCTAGGATCCACAATGATTTCTTGGATAAATAATAAACAAGAATCGGTTGCTTTGAGTAGTGTTGAGGCTGAAAATGTTATAGCTTATGAGGTTGGAAAATAAGAAATTTGGTTAAGGAAGCTTCTTCCAGATTTGTTTGGAGGGCCCTTGGATCCCATAGTTCTAAATTGTGATAACCAAAGAAACATAAAAATGTCTAAAGACCCTATGTTTCATGCTAAGACTAAGCATAATAATAATAAGCACTATATTAGAATTTTGGTACAAGATGGGGTTGTGAAGCTACAATGTGTTCTGATAGATGAACAAGTAGTTGATGCGTTGACAAAATCTCTCCCCATAAAGAAGTTTAAGTATTTTAGAAGCATGCTTGGATTGGTGGATATCTCTTATTTGGTTAGAATTTCGGTACAAGATGGGGTCTCGAAGCTACAATATGTTTCAACAAATGAACACGTAGTTGATGTGTTGGCAAAATCTCTCCCCAACAAGAAGTTTAAGTATTTTAGAAGCATGTTTGGATTGGTGGGTATCTCTGATTTGGTTAAGAGGGAGAGATGAGTACCTTATCTTTAGGGAAAATTTTAGGGGATAATATTCATAGATGGGCTAATTTTCCATGTTTTTCCTAAAAAAATATTTGCCAATTATCATTTTTTCTAAAAATGATTTGCCCAAATTTTACAAGATAAACTATTTTACCTTAAATATCACCAAAAAATTGTAGATGTTATATATGATTATTACAAATTTGAATATTTTTTATGAAAGTATCACCAAAAATTATATAGATTTCATATTAGGGACTACTAAGATTCGCCAAGGTTTCTAAACTTTCAAATAAATTTACATCCTAATAATTTCTCCTGCTTATCTTGTGTGCCCATATGATGGTACTTGGGAGGACATCTTGGCCTGGTTGGTATTGACATCACAATTACAGTTTTTCCTTGATGATGTCTAGATATATGTGTGGGAGGGTATCTTGGTATTGATGATATGGAGCTATGTTTAGTTGACCTTGATGATACCTATATCCCTATGAGGGTTGGTGTCTTAGCATGGAGACCTAAATGGTATCTATATCCATTTGGATTGATACCGGGAATGTAGCCTAAAGGTACCTATAGTGGAAATTTTCCTTGATGACACCTTAGTCCCTGTTGGGAGGATACCTTGGCAGTTATGGTATCTAGATCCCTATCATTGCGTATGCTGACACTCTTCTGAGAACATGTCAATATGAGTTCATCCTTGTACATGTTTGTACACTTATGAATACCTCCCTAGTTAAGAGGGAGTGTTTAAAATCTAACTATGGTCGGTCTTCATAATTGCTATAGTACTTTATCATTATGTATTTATTATAAAATTGGCAAAGAATAAAAAGAAGAATTATATTGAAGCATATGTTTCATGCTATTTTCACTTGTTCATTAGGTCAAAGCCTCCATTGAAGGATTTTAGGTTTTTCTTGAGTCATAAGAGTCATTATTATATATATTAGATGCTTCTTGGGCTTTTGTATCATGAAAAGAAAAAATATATTGAGTCAAAACAATCATATTTCACCTCCTCACCAAGTCATCCATGCCTTGATGAAGTTGACCTTGTTTGGGTCAATTCGACCATGTGGAAGCAGTATAAATAGGAGGGGAATTTGAGCTATTTAGAATCCTTCCATACACAAGTTCAATTTGCAGTGAAGTAAGAAGAAAAAGGAGTGCAAATTCAAGGACTAGAAGGACAAATCAAAGGAAGAACAAAAATTGAAGTTTTGGGCATCTCTCTCTCACACATGTGAGTTTTTCTATGGTTTTGATCCAGGTGGATATTGTTGGCCAACCGCCTATTTCACTTTCCACCCACCATTGTTTCTTTCAGTTTTTCAGTTTCCTTAATTATAGCACAAGTTACTATTTTTGGCAGTTTTTCGGGTCCTGAACATTCAGAGTCGTTTTGAGGCCCTAAACGATGTTTTTTTTTTGGAAAATCACCATCAGAAAAGGTGAGTTTTCAACTTTACATTAATTATTATAAGTTTTATTCCTCAGATAGATATTTCTAACGAGGTATTGTGTGCGTCAAACAAAGAATGTATGCCAAGGTTATGACCTCGGGAAATTGGTGTACCAATTTACCCCAGAGGGGCCCATAGTTTGGTGTTTCAACTCCTAGGGTTAGGTTTTTGGATGTTTAGGATTTTCCATTATTTCTCAATAATAAATAGGCCTTCGAGCCTCACTGTAACACAATTCAGAGGCATGTAGCCACTACATCTCTTCTCAGAGATAAGCTACCATTGCCCGAGGTAGTTTATTTTCCATTCTGTCTATAAGCATTTTTCAGTATTTGATATTAATGAAATGAAGTATTACTCCTGCTGCATCTCTACGTTTATGTTTATTTTTGTATTTTATTGCATTCCTGCATAAATCCGGATCAGCGGTATCAGAGCGGCCTGCTCTTTCTCAATCCTTCTTTGCATGTCCCCAATGAGGTCGGGGTATAAGGAGTTAGGGCTTGATCTAGTTGAACCTTTGCAAGATTAGCCTTACAAACCCCAACAACCGCCCATGGGGGAAGAAAAGAAAGAAAATGGTGTAGGAGATCCTATCAAAATATTGCTCGAGGAGGCCCTCGAGAAACAGAGGAACGTGATGATGGATAAATTTTCCCAGATCCTTCAATGACTGTCCATCGGTGGCTTATCTGCATCCAACAACCACTATGGAGGTGCCACTCCTTTCAAGGTACAAGTCAACTTTGACATTCCTGTATTTGAAGGCCAGATAGATGCAAATTTCATAGAAAGATGGTTTAATTTTCTGGAAGGATATTTATCGGTACATGATTTCTCCGACCGAGAAAAGATTACTTTTGCACTCCTCAAAGCCGCCCCCATGTCAAAGATTGGTGGGAAACCTACTGTGAGCAAAAGGATTAGAGGGAACCCTCTTTAATTGAATGACTCACCTGTACCAAGACTAAGAGTCAATATTACCCGTGGGGAGCTATGAGGACAAGAACTAATGGACCACAGCCATGTTAGGCATCTGTTGTGACGAATTGTCAGACAATTTGTTCATGAAAACTACACATAAAGCTGGCATTAAAGATTTTAAGAAAAATTTGAGTTAAAGCATCGCAAATCGGCTACGTATATGGTCTGCATGCAGTGGAGCTTCGACATTACCTCGCATAGCACTTGGCGACATCGATATGCCACCAAGATCAAGCATAAATTTGCTGCACAGACTTTTGGACCATAACTCAAGCGGTGGTACAGTTCTCGAAACTGCAAACAAGGGTGGTGCTCGGTGCTGGTGGCGGCACTGCACTACAACAAAACGGTAGAGAAGGACATGGTGGGGAGGTGGTGTGAATTTCCATCACACTCACTCACAACACAAGCAAGTGTTAAGCCACAATGCCAGTGGCCAAATTGAATGTATCAAATCAAATGTGTTCGATTTTGAGTCAACTATATAAGGGTGTTTAAAAGGCAACAGACTACGTAACTCAGCCCATTACATGCTTGCCACAAAGCCCCATAGGAGGAGCTCAAGGATCCATAGAGGAAACTATTCCATTCCTAGATGTGGGTGGTTTTGTTCTCCACTCTAATTCGTAGAGGAACGTAAGCCAAAATAACCCCATTTAAAGAGGTCAGGAAGCCACCGCCTGCACCACCGTGCTGACTCGCATCCGAGAGCCCATCAGGTGGCTTCACCAAGGAAGAGATCTATGTGTTAGCTAGCAGTGCCACCTTCCATACAACATCAAGCCCTTCATGGATGAGGTACTATGTGATGTTTCTCCTCTTGATGTGTCTGATGTATTATTAGGCCAACCATACTTTTGGAAGCGACATTCTGTGTATGAGTCCAAGCCTTATTATATTATTATTAATTTGAGAACTAAATTCTGCAAGATACCGGAGATAGTACTGCCTTCCACCATCGATTTGAGTATTGAAAAATAATGCAGTATGGTTATTTCTGAAACCAGGATTTTTTTTTTTCATTACGATTCATCCATAGGGCAAGAAGAAGATTGTGGTTGCAACCTCCAAATATGGCTCCCCTGCGCGGCAACAATAGATAGACAAAGTCGTGGAGGAGTAGAAGGAAATTTTCTCCTCACCCATAGGGGTTCCTCTACAGTGTCAGGTCAAGCACTCCATTGATATGATCCCAGGCATATCGTTGCCTAATGGGCTGATCTATTGATGTTATGTTCTGGAGAATGATGAAATCAAGAGGCAGCTCCAAGAGGTGTTTCAGAAAGGGCACATCAGGCCAAGCTCATCACATGTACTATATGAGGTTGATAAAACAACTATATTTATTGAACGCATCCAACACATCCGCCAGCAGGTCCACGACATCTTGTAGGAATCCAGTGCCAAGTAAAATCAGTGACATGATCAATGCCGGGTGCAACAAAAGTTTTAGGTGGGCGACAAAGTTTGGTTGCAGTTGCATAAAGAATTCCTAACCAAAGCCCATCGGAAACTGAAACCACTCCATTATGGGCCTTACACCATCATCAAGGCGGTGGGAGCCAATGCTTTTGAGCTCAATATTCTCCCATTCCTTTCCCTGCACCCAATGTTCAATGTGGATTGCCTTCGGACCTAATTTCCACCATTGTTGGACACATCCGACATTGCAAAACAACTCACACCAACATAGTTAAACCTAGATTGCATGGAACAAGCCACAACTGATTGGATCATGTACGCACGGATCAAGAACACCTGACAATAAAGGATCCAACTATATTGAGTTGTCAAAGAATGCCAACTCCTTCACTAGGGTAAGTGGCTCACCAGGGACCAAGTTCAACAAAAGTTTCCTCATCTCATGGAGGAACTCAACGCAATGGGGACCATTGCTTTCTAAGGGGGGAGGAATGATCCAGGTGGATATTGGGGGCTAACCGCCTATTCCACTTGGACCCCCACCATTGTTTCTTTTAGTTTTTTTCAGTTTCCTTAATTGTGGCACAAGTTACTATTTTTGGCAGTTTTTTTTGGGTCCCGAACTTCCGAAGCCGTTTTGAGGCCCTAAACGACGTTTTTTTGGAAAATCATCATCAATAAATATAATTCTCGGATAGATATTTCTACCAAGGTATCGTGTGCGTCAAACAAATATCATATACCAAAGTTACGACCCTAGGAAATTGATGTACCAATTCACCCCAATGAGGCCCATAGTTTGGCGTTTCATCTCCTAAGGTTAGGTTTTTGGATGTTTAGGGTTTTCCATTATTTCTCAATAATAAATAGGTCTTCGAGCCTCATTGTAACACATTTCAGATGCATTTAGCCGTCACATCTCTTCTTAGAGATAAGCTACCATCGCCCAAGCTAGTTTATTTTCCATTCTGTTTGTAAGCATTTTTCAGTATTTGATATTAATGAAATGAAGTGTTACTCCTGCTGCATCTCTGTGTTTATGTTTATTTCTATATTTTATTGCATTCCTGCATAAATCCGGATTAGTTTTCTAGGCAAGTTGGAGGGGCCAAATTTTCTGCAGTGGCTACAGGTCATAAATTCTGAGTTCTAGGGTGTCGAAATTCTAGTTGGAGCAAATTTGAAGGGTGTTGACTCTTGTTGAATTTGGAAAAGTTTGTCTACTTGAAAGGAGGGTAGAGTTGGTGATTGGAGGAGGTATTTTTCTTGGGAAAAAGGTATTGGATTGTATCACTTTAACTTGGTTCTATTAGAGAAGAAGAGTTTGACTAGATTTCCCTTTAGAAAGGGGTTTTTCCCTCGTTGGGTGCCTACATCTCATGTCTCTTGTTCTTGTAATATTCATGTATTTTTTATTTGTTAATTACTTGATGAAAGAAAACATAATAAAGAAGCAAAAAAATCCAACACTTATCACAAGTAATTATAAAGAAAAGAGGAATAAAAACCATAATATCTACATACATTGATTTCTCAACATTTCTTTTTATTGAAATAATTTCGATATATTTTTCCTCGCTTGAAATGTGAATGCCAGTATGTGTATTACATTGAAAACTACCTTGGCAGGAGAATAAGTTTAGGTGCATGCTCAAATTATTGTATAATATGCATGTGCTCAGTTTTACCTTGGGGGGAAAAGAACGTATAATTGTTCACCACTAACATAATCAAGTCCTACGATCATTCTCAAGCCCAAATAAACAAAAATAAATAGTACATTCTTATCTAAAACCTTACTATGAAGTGTAATTGGACATTTTTTTTTTCTTTTCATTTTTAGACTTTCTTAAAATAAAACAATCTCCACATACCCAAAAAAATTTCAAATTTTTTTTGGATGCAAATCCATTGAAGGCATGCATTGTAATATCTATAATTCACCTTGATTTGAGTTTTTAGAAGTATGGAGACAATTTTTTCCTTACCATCATATCATAATTTAGTACCATGGATGTAAACGTTGAACTTCCCTATGGGTTTGAACACATTTTATATACAAAGTATGACATGGAAATATATTGGGTTATAGTGTTTTATCCTCATTGAGATTTATAGGTCAAATTTTAAAGTTATTTTAAGTGCTTTTTTCTAAGAAAAATCATTTCTTTAATTGGGTGATTATTTCGTGCATCCTAAGGATCCAAATAGAAATCTAATTAATGACCTCAAATCAATCACCTACTAAATATCAACACCCCGACAACCCCATTCTTCTTCATTACATTGTATGGCCCTTATAAGGATGAGCCTAGTTTTATGAGGAGGTACCCATTTAGCAATGAGCAAGGCATAGCATTTTTTATTTCATGTTGGTTTTGTTTCATTTTTCCTCATTATGATGCACCCACAAATATTTGGTGGCCCAAGTAAAGAAATACTTAATATGTGGGTATACTCTTGATTTTTTTCAGTGTAGCCTTATTTTCCATGAGTGTTATATATACTATATTCAATAAAGAAACCATGGGTTTAGCGATGCTCTCTAGGTTCACTAGGGTTAGATCTCATGAACCTTCTTTTGCTCAACATTATCCTATAGAAGACATTTGGTTTTTTTTTTGTTTTATAATGTTATATGTGATCACCTTAGGTGTAGAATTAAAACAAGACCTACTTACATGTGGAGAAAGGAAATTGGGTATCCCATGCCTAACATTCAAAGAGATTTCAAGGGTGTCCAATGGATTGAATAGATTATGCAATATTTCTAAGTGACCTTTTTATCTCTCTTCACTTAGGTCTAACATAAAAATGTGTTGTAGGAAAATTTAAGTAGGTAAAGGAATGAATATTAAAGGAGTCAAAATTTTTAAGTGCCTTGAATGAAGGTATAAATTGTTGTAGGCATGATTGAATTTCCACAAAATTGTTCTTCTAGGGAATCCTTCATTGAGCTAAAATGTTGGTAACAATGTATAATAAGAAAGGAACATTTCCAATGTTAATCCTTGAGCCCTCATACTACTATCCACACTCTAAAATTGTTGTTTTATATGCCATACTTTATTTATTTAAATTGTGTGAGATGACGTGCCCCTATCAAATTGTTGATAAGAAGAATAACTTTTTTCAAATCTATAGAGGGACATTTCTTATGTTATCACTATGTTGGTGGTGTTGATGAAAATTTCGTCAACATTGTTAGTCATGGCTTAGCTAAAATATTCTGCCTCAAGCATTCAATTTTTGGCACTCTAGTCTTACAATCTACACCTTATAGCACTTTTGCACACCTATGTCTCTCAGCTACATTTTTATAAATATAATTGGCATTTTTGGTTTTTTATATGATTGAAAAAAAATGAACACCTTCCATTCCATTGCTCCAAAAGGGAAGAGCTAATTCACTATTTTAAAACAAACTATATCATGTCCTTCCAAAAAAGGAAAGAAGAACATCTCCTTAGTTGAAACCAAAATATATATATTCAAAGTGCTTTGAAACAAGAAAAAATTATATTCAAAGTGCTTGCTTTATCAATGTTTAATTATAAATTCATTCTCTTTATATTCAAAGTGCTTTCATGTTTGGTTATAAAGCCATTCTCTCTCCTTCTAACTTTTCGGTGTCCTTAATTATAATGCATATATAACACGGGCATATACACTTTCTTGCACAACCACTTAAGTCAAAATCCCGAGACTACCACACCTCGTCATTGACGAGTAACTAGGTATCAAAAATAATAGGAGTTGTCTACCCAGGCAACGAAATAGCTTAGACGACAGTTTTTTGCCGAAATTCGGGCAACTAAAATTCAAGAAATCAAGTAGTTGGAGTGTTTGGAATCCATTTTTGATAGCAAAAATGGATTCAGCACTACCAAAAACCCTTAGGGCACTCAAAATACTAAAGTTTAACAACTGAAAACATGATTCTGATAAAATCTTTGCCGGAATCCGAGCCAAAACGTTGCCCGGGAAGACTACGGCAAAATAATATATGTACAATATATTAGACTTGCCCATGATGCATGTGGGATATGTGTGTGTGTTTTTTTTTTAATTTAATTTAATAAAAAAACAAAAATTATACATATGATGCCAAAGTAAAATTTACAATTGACACTAGCACCACGTCGGCTTGAGGATTGGATGGAGGTGAACCAAAATGCAAGGTTGTGCAAGACTTTGGATGAATTTTTACAGTCTAAATGACATGAGCTAAACCATTTGACGTTGAAGGAGCTTATGCGCAAGAATAGTTTTGATTTGGAAGATATTATAAGAAAGTATATACAATATTCTTTAAATGAGAAACCATTTAATCCCGATTTGGTAGCAGACCTTGCTCATCTCAAGAAATCTTCAACACATAAGTTTTAAATTAGGTCTCGTGACACATTGTAAAGGAAAAACGTCTAGTTGTAGAATACCTCATGTTTCATTAGAAAGGGATCAAACAAAAGGCTATTGTATAGGCACTTTTTAGTAAACTCTCTTATTTTTCTGATCTTGATGAATTTTGTTCAACAACTCAGAGCTCTCTCAAATTAAAGAAATATTTGGCATGTAACTGATGAGGATGTAAATGATCTTAGGATTGAGACATTACCTGAGGTAACTGATGTGGATCACTTGAAAATATGGTAGAGTCGTCATCGGACTTAGATTCAGATTCAAAGGAAAATTATGAAAGCATTTTATACACGGGATGTCCCATTCTCCATTTGTATGGTGTCAATGGTTTTTCTTATACAAGTTCAGATGTTCGTAGCCATTCTAGTATATTCAAAGTTTTTTATGAAAACAATGGAGATGAACATGATATTCTGCCTCATGTAGTGTATGTTTCCAAGAGAAAAACACTCCAAGGTTGATCACTAATACAAAGTTGGTGCAATGAACATTATGGCAATGACAAACTCACTTTTCACACTCAATCTGTTGGGAACAAAAATTGGAAACCAATTCATTTGTGTATTATTAAGAATGGTATAAATAATAATGTACATAGTACATATAAATACTGTTGAAAATGCAACAAGATGATGGAGCTTAGTGAAATGAAGTTGCCTTCACTAAGTGGGCTCGTAGGCTATTTTTGGCGCAAAGTCTATTTTTAGACATATGGATCATGGTCTATGAGTTGTAGGATGCTATTTATGGATGATTGGTTGAGTTGGTAAAAATAGATGGACCTCTATTTTTAGACATTGGGCGGTTTCTATTTTTAGACTGCCAGGCTAAAAATAGAACAGTCAAATATTATTAAACCTTAATAATATTTAGACTATAAACATTATCTTATCCTCTTGGAGCACTTCAGTTTGATGCTTGGATGTGGCACATGCAGCTGACAGAAGTAAATACACTTTTCCTATGGGTTAGTTGAGCTATTGCATGGTTGACTTCAGTTAGAACTCATGTGGCAGAGTTTGGTGGAGTTGATGAGACAGTTGGTGGAGTTGTGTTCGGTTTAACTTAGTTGAACTAGTTGTATTTAGTCTAAATGATAAATACACTAGTGATGAGTGGTGTGAATTAATTATTAATTAATTCACTAATTATTAACTCATAAATCAACTAAAGAACACATCAGTTAACTGCAATGCATGGACAGTTCAGTGGAGACCAGTGTTAGAGGAGGGTGAAAGGATGAGTCTACTATCAGTTGTGACTATTGGCTGTGCATGAGATTTGCACAAACATTGATGGAGATTGCCAATGGGGATTGAGCAGTTGGAGCTAGTGGGATTCAAACTTGGATCTCATCATTAATCAACTTGGATTGCGCAGTAGAGGCAGTCAGACTTGTAGAGGAGATTTGAACCCTAGACTTGTTCATCTTCCGCGCTAGTTTTGTGTGTAGCATGTGAGATAGTGCCGAGAGCTGTGAGAGCTTTGTGCTATGTATTGTTACATGTTCTATATCATTATAATATACAGATAGTTGGGGGTTTTCAGCTATTTCTTTCCCCATTACATATTGTGTTGATATGTGTGCTTGATTATGTTTTAATGTGCGCATGCGGCTGCTTCTAATTTCCGCATATTGATGATCAATTGTAGAAGAGGTTATGTATTATGCATGAAGCTTTAATATTGTGTAATTAGGATAATCTCGGTGAATAATTCAACTATTATTCAAATTTCTACATGGTATCGGAGCGAGATTGATCATCGGATCTATTACAGTGATTACAATTATTTCGGTAGACAGAGTCTGTAATGGGCTAGGTAGCCTCTAGATCCATCCTTTCTTTGAAATGTGATATATCCAGTAAATTCCCCTACAGTCAATCTCTGTGCTAGAAATAATTTGTTCTCACAGATCGAAAGCTGTTGAGTTTTGAGCTGGTGGAATTCGAATTTCTGTGAGAATTTGGAGTGAATTTACGTGGATCTTGGTGCCGAGTTGAAATGTCTTTCAAGCAGTTGTATTGAGTATGCCCTTGAGGGCGATTCGAATATGTTGCATGGAAGGACAGAATGGAGGTGGTATTAGATGATAACGGGCTGAAGGAGTTCATATATGCTGAGATCCCAAAGCCTACTGATGCTGCTCAAGTTGAAGCTTGGCAAAAGAAGATGGAGAAATGTCGAAGGATTCTATTGGAGAGCGTGAAGGATCACATTTTATCCATCCTGCATGGAAAAGCTTCTCCATACTTGATGTGGAAAGCGTTGACAGAATTTTTCCAAAGCAAGAGCGACCAGAGGAAGTTGGCTCTCAAGGATAAACTCAGGAAAATAAAGATGGAGAAGAATGACACTATTCCGGTATACTTGACAAAGTTTGTCCACTGCAGGGATGAGCTTGAGAGTGTGGGGAGTGGCCCATGATGATAGGGACAGTGGTTTGGCTCTCCTTGGTCTCCAGAAGGTTGGCACATTTACAACAAGGACTCTTTCAATGGTGGAGAAATTAGGGATGGGAACGCTTGGTGGGATCTCATCAAAGAGGAGATAAACGGGCTTCTGAGGCAGATCTTAATCAAAAGATGATGAAGAAAATTGCAGTTTGTGCCAAAGCAAAGGGAGATTACAAAGCTTCTCGATGCGAATTAGAAGGCAGAAGCAAGACATGTCCAAGGTGAAGTGTTTTCACTATCATCAACACGGACAGTATGCACAAGTGTCATAAAGAAGAAAAATAAGCATCTTGTGGTCAGAAGCGAAGGCATTAAACTCAGGTTAGAAATTTGGATTTTCCAGTGATCGCATACTTGGTTTCAAGTGTGATGGGATCGGTATGGTTCTTGGACAGTGGTGCGTCATTTCACATGACTGGAGATCGAGAT
Organism: Pinus albicaulis; assembly: GCA_034641835.2. NCBI lineage: Eukaryota > Viridiplantae > Streptophyta > Pinopsida > Pinales > Pinaceae > Pinus > Pinus albicaulis. The sequence continues at coordinate 900,741,276 of CM076570.1, read as the reverse complement.
CTATTTTCAGATCTGGAGGAAAAAGATTTTGGAGTGCACATCGAGATGGGCGATGATGGTAGATACAGTGCGACTGGTATCGGTACCATTTCCTTTGAGAGGGAGTCTGGTAAACCTTTCATACTGAAGGAAGTTTTGCATGTTCAGGATTGATGAAGAACCTGATCTCTGTGGCGATGTTGGAAGACAAGGGGTATGATGTGGTCTTCAGTGAAGGAAAGACCTTCACACGCGGTAAGACAGCCAGGCTTGAGGAAGATGGGGGTTGATGAGACATTTATCAATTGCTGATAGATGGGCATAACGTGGCATGCAAGGCGGAAGGAGTGGTGGTAGGGTTGATGGCGAGCTGTACCGGAGATTGTTACCTGAGCTTTGAAGATACTGCAGCAAATTTCTACTGGGCTTCCTAAGGGCACTCTTGTGCAGTCAGATCAGTGCAAGGGGTGTACCTTGGGAAAATTTGTGAAAGCCACCTTTCACGAGAAGGATAGTTGTGCCACGACGATCCTTGAGAGAATTCACACAGACGTGTGTGGACCTTTCTTAGTGGCTTCGACAGCAAAGCACAAGTACTATGTGATCTTTGTTGATGATTTCTCTCGGAAGTGCTGGATCTTCTTCATGTAGAATAAGAGCGAGACATACTCAAAGTTTTATGAGTTCAAGGCGCTGGTTGAGAAGGAATCAGGGAAGCATGTGAAGGCTCTTAGGAGCGACAATGGTGGTGAATTCATCTCTGCTGAATTGAAGGACTTTTGCAGCGCAGAAGGGATTCAGAGAGATCTCATCGCACCCCATAACCCACAGCAGAACGGGGTTGCTGAGCGGAAGAACAAAACGATCGTGGGTGCTGCACGGGCGATGTTGCATGACCAGAGACCTCCCCTTCACTTGTGAGCGGAGGCATGCATCTTGCGGTGTCAGACGTTGTCCTCTAAGATGCTTTGGCATACCATTCTGCAGAAGGAGGCATTTTCTGGCAAGAGGCCTGATATTTCCCATTTGAGGATTTTTGGCTCACCTGTCTACATGCATGTGACGAAGGACGCCAGAAAGAAGTTGGATCTGACTGCAGAGGTTGGGATATTTGTGGGGTACACTGATACGCCCCACAACTATTGTGTGTATTTGCCAGACAGTCGCAAGACTTTTGTGCGACGGATATGAAATTTCAGGAGGAGAAAGCCATGCAGTGTTCGCTTGAGAGGGAGCCACACTTGCATGCAGATGAGGAGCTATTAGTTCCTAAGGATGAGCTTCAGGATGTGGATCAACCACATGAGGAAGTTCATGGAGTGGAAGAGACCACTCATGCAATGCCAACCATCAGAGGGCGCAAGCGCACTACAAAAGCTGAGCGACTGGCTCAAGATGCAGAGAATATTGTAGGACCACCTACAGCACAGCGCAGACAGAGACAGTCACCGGATCGGTACACTGGATACATGGCTCTTGTGAGAAAATGTGTCGTGACAGAGCCATCCTCTTTCGAGGAAGCTGTGGAGGACCCCGCATGGGTAGATGCCATGGTGGAAGAGTATGATTCGATTGTCAGAAACAGTGCATGGGAGATTGTCCCACGACCGGAAGGGAAATCAGTGGTGGGTTCGCGATGGATCTACAAAGTGAAGCAGGCGGCTGACGGGAGTGTGGAGAAGTACAAGGCAAGATTTGTTGCCCGTGGCTTCTCACAAATCGAGGGGATCGATTATGAGGAGACCTTTGCACCTGTCGCAAGGTACTCTTCCATACGGACGATCCTTGCTCTCTCAGCGCAGATGGGGTGGCACATTCATCAGATGGATGTGAAGACTGCGTTCCTCAATGGAGTTATTGAGGAAGAGGTGTACATAGAGCAGCCTGAAGGTTTTGAGATCTTCAGCGGTGAGTCGCATGTGTGCCGACTCAAGAGAGCACTGTACGGGCTGAAGCAAGCACCTCGTGCTTGGTACACTCGGATAGACAACTACTTCACCGGGCTTGGATTCTCCAAGAGTGAGGCGGATCCTAACCTGTACCAGATTGTGGTGGAGGGGAAGCTGTTGATCATCGTACTGTATGTAGATGATCTGATTTTGACTGGCGATGAGCAGTTGATACTTTCATGCGAGGAGGATCTTGCACGAGAGTTTGAGATGAAGGACTTGGGCATCCTTCATTATTTCCTGGGATTGGAGATTTGGCAGCGCAGCGGAGGACTGTTTGTTTCTCAGGGCAAGTATGCCCGGGAATGCGGAGAAGTTCAATGTGCATGTTGCAAACTGTTGATACTAATCTTCCTGGAGGTTGGAGGAAGGAGGATGCTACTTCAGCAGAGGTAGTGGATGCCACTGTTTATCGACAGTTGGTGGGGTCGCTTATGTATCTGGTCAATACACGACCCGATATATGCTATGCTGTTAACCAGCTTTCGCGAGCTATGGTTAAGCCTACCAAGCTCTCCTGGAAGGCAGGCAAGCATGTATTGCGTTCTCTTAGAGGCACATCGGGATATGGTCTGTGGTAAAGACAAGAGGATGAGGTGAAGCTATGTGACTTCACGGATGCAGATTGGGCAGGGAGCCCAACAGACCGAAAGAGCACATCTGGAGGGATCTTCAGTATCGGGTCGACAGCAGTTTCTTGGTACAGCAGGAAGCAGATATCCGTGGCACTCAGTTCCGCGGAGGCCGAGTACATGGCAGCAAGCTTGGCTGCATGCGAGGCTATTTGGATGAGGAAGATTCTGGTCGGGTTGTTCGGGTTGCATTTGGAGCCTACTGTGATTTATTGTGATAACCAGAGTTGCATAAAATTCTCGGCTAATCCAGTATTTCATGATAGATCCAAACACATCGACATCAGGTACCATCATATCAGAGATTGTGTGCAGCAGAGAATCATGTTACTTTCATATATTCCCACGGAGGATCAGGATGCTGATATCTTGATGAAGGCGCTCACCAGGAGCAAATTCGAATACCATAGAGGTCGGATCGGGGTGAAGGATAATCCCTATCTTGTTGAGAGGGAATTTTGAGATTCAACAAGATGATGAAGCTTAGTGAAAATCAGTCACCTTCACTAAGTGGGCCCATAGGCTATTTTTAGGTGTAAGTCTATTTTTAAACTATGTCTATTTTTAGACATATGGATCATGGTCTATGAGTTGCGGAATGCTATTTATGGATGATTGGTCAAGTTGGTAAAAATATATGGACCTCTATTTTTAGACATTGGGCGGAATCTATTTTTAGACTGCCAAGCTAAAAATAGATCAGTCGAATATTATTAGCCCTTAATAATATTTGGACTATAAACATTATCTCATCCTCTTGGAGCACTTCATTTTGATGCTTGGATGTGGCAAATGCAGCTGACAGAAGGAATTACGCTATTCCTAGGGTTTAGTTGAGCTATTGCATGGTTGACTTCAGTTAGAACTCATGTGGCAGAGTTTTGTGGAGTTGATGAGACAGTTGATGGAGTTGTGTTCGGTTTAACTTAGTTGAACTAGTTGTATTTAGTCTAGCGAAAAATACACTAGTGATGAGTGGTATGAATTAATTATTAATTAATTCACTAATTATTAACTCATAAATCAACTAAAGAACACATCGAGTTAAGCGCAATGCATGGACAATTCGGTGGAGACCAGTGTTAGAGGTGGGTGAAAGGGTGAGTCTACTATGAGTTGTGACTATTGGTACGTGCATGAGATTTGCACACACATTGATGGAGATTGCCAATGAGGATTGCGCAGTTGGAGCTAGTGGGATTCGAACTTGGATCTCATCATTAATCAACTTGGATTGCGCAGTAGAGGCAGACAGACTTGTGGATGAGATTTGAACCTGTGACTTGTTCACTTTCTATACTAGTTTGTGTGTAGCATGTGAGATAGTGCTGAAAGCTGTGAGAGCTTTGTGCTATGTATTGTTACATGTTCTCTATCATTATATTATACAGATAGTTGGGGGTTTTCGACTATTTCTTTCCCCATTACATACTGTGTCAGATGTGTGTTTGATTATTGTGTTTATGTGCGCATGCGACTGTTTCTATTTCCGCATATTGATTATCAATTGTAGAAGAGGTTATGTATTATGCATGGAGCTTAAATAGTGTGTAATCAGGATAATATCGGTGAATAATTCAGTAAATTATTCAAATTTCTACACAATAGGCAAGTTGTTGATTCAGTTTCTCAGGTTTTTTGAACTCCAATAACTAATCACCATAACACACACTAATCCAAAATATAATCCCGAGGATTAGGTGTCTAACATTCCCCCCTTAATCTAAATGGAAGTATCAAAGTCCAAAAATGAGAGCTAAAAATGCAAAAATGCATCTCAGCCAAGAGTTGAATGTCTCTCATAAATTATTTTCAAGGATGACTGTTGAAGTTTAGAAATGTCTCTTTTTTACTATCCTTTTTGCCATCACATTTCAACTTTTTGTTATTATTTTACAAAAACTCCAGCATATTAAGGTCAAGATCAATTTCTACAAGGTATTAATCATCCATATTTAAATTCTCTATTTTTAGAGAAATTATGACAAAGGTATTATTGTAGTGACCAAATTTTGTACACTCTGCAACTGATATTCATTTTTACAGCAAAATCCATTGTTAGACAGGTTGCAACACTCCAAAGGAAGAAAGAAGACTGTCAAAAGATGACATTTGGCTCCCAGATGGATAACCACCTACTGGCATTGCTTGGAAAGCTACGCGAGATACGAGATCTTGAAGTCAAAGGCCAAGTCAAACTTGGAAACTGTGTGTTGCTAGTTAAACAAAGAAATTGAAGAATCAAGTGAGCAAGACACTTAGCTGTTAAGATTATAAATTGATACGAAATATCCTATGACTTTATTTTCAATAGCTAGTCATAAAGAGATTGGATTCTTAATTATCGATCTCATAGGTGTCAAATTTTCCTGCAGCTTATCGACTTAAAACCCTTTAAAAGTCATTTTTATAATTTATATAAATAATTGTGAGCAAGACAAAGAACACAATAGTGATTATTGTTTTATTTGTTTATTTATTTATTTTATTTTTCTTTTATATTTGGCTTATGTGATCCATAATATATGTAGAGAGATCTTTTGGTGGTAATCACATAGGCAGAGATTTCATCATAATGATTATTGTTATTAAGTTCATAATCCTTTTGTGGACAAAATGATACTCTGTTTTCATAATACAAGTTTCTATTACTTCCTAATGCGTGCGTGAAGAATTTATGATCATTAATCAATGCTACACTCCAGGAGGGCCCCTTGCGAGCTGTGAGGTTTTATTTTAAGTTTTTAGTTTTTTAAATTGAAGTTTCTTAGAATTTATTCTCATTGCAAGTTGCATTTATAATTGTTTCATTTTTGTTACAAAGTACTCATAAACAGAAAATACCAAAATAGTTTACTGATTCAAAGCATTTTATCATTCCTTTCACTCTCTGTTATTTGTTTTATTATTCAATCTCATTTCCTGTTAGTTTGTTAGTTCTTTTCAAGTTCTGATATGCTAAATGGAAGTACATTTTAAAAGTTAATTGTGCACATTAGTAATCATTCTTGAGTAGTGATTTCTTTTCTTTTACATTAGATTTCATTGTCATTTCCTTTTTAAGGCAATTTTATTTCTTATTAATTAGATTTTACTATCAACTTTCTCACAACATTTAAAGTAATTTTGTCTTATTTGTAATTTAGCTTAAAAATTTCTTTTTAGCAACTAGTGAAAAATGAGTTCAATTCCACAACAGTAGAATTAAGTTATTTTTCTTTCATATTTTGATTTTCAAGAATTTCCTTTTGATATTTAGAATTAAGTGTGGATTTCTGCAATTTAGACATATCTTTTATTTCAAAAGCTCAACTTAGTTAGTTAGGACTCTGGAATAAAAGAACATGTGCGTCATTAATTTCCAAGTTGTATGAAAAACAATCATTCATTTTTGCAATTAGTTTCATTTTTATAATTCACTTAATTTACATATGAAATCCTAGCATATATAGTGTACATACATTTCACAAGTACACAAATCCTGGTTGACATTTAATGAAGTAAATTAAAGGCAATTAATTTACCAAACAATGACCACAAACCAAGGATGGTGGTTTTTAAGGGAAAACCATAAACAATACCAAAATGTGGGAGAACTCAAAGGTCTCAACCAATGATGGTTCAAAGATGACCATGAACTCTGGAATTATCGTAGTAGTTCCTCAAACAAACCAACTTTGGAACTATCAAAGCTAGAACAAATCTCAACATGCCAAAAATATGCAATTATGCTCATAGAATATAATGCTCATGGAGCATAAATCAAAACAACTATGCCTGCAACTCTAAAACTAATTTTTGAACTCAGACTCTAGGCTATAGTGGTACAACATTCATTATATTTGACTTAGGCTCACTTGATAAAATTTTGAACCTATAGCAGACCACCAATTCCATCAATTCCCCCCTTTTCAGATACAAGGTGAGAAGATGAAGTACTCTTTACTGCAAGATTGGTCAATACTCTCGATCATATCTTGTGGTATGTCTTGTAAATCATCTTGGCAATTTTATACCAATTCTAAGAAGAAATCCATACAAAATTATTTTTCTCTCTTGCAGTAGTCTTATGGTTGAAAAATTTGTTTGAATGATGATTCTTCTTCTCACAATGTTAACGAGGATGAAGATCATAACAATGATCTTTCTCATGTCGGATTTTGTCACAATGTTGGCATATAACAATTTGTTGTGGGAAAATTTATGAACATGAAAAAGTACATCTTTCTCATGTCCCACACGAGTTCTATTTTTGTTGTGCATGATTTCTTCCCAAGGTCTAATAAATTTTTTGGGAACTGTAGGTTTCACATTTGTATGAAAATCACCCTTACATACCCCTGCTTCATTGACACACCAAATTGCTCCAATATTATTTTCTAACTGATGATCAATCTTTGAGTCATGCTCAAACAGGTTGTTTAGAACAAAAACAAGTTGAAAATTTCAACTCATATTTAGTTCTCGTAGTTCATCCTTTTGCAACTATGACTCTATTTGGAGAAATTCAACCGTCTCTTGTGCATTTTTCAAACATGTTTTAATGTCAGAAAGGGTATCCTTGTTAATTTGGATTGTGTTATGAACACTAGAGATCATCAAAGTATTTAATAACTCTACAAAATAATTAATTTTCACCATTTTCTCTTACTCACTATTAGAAAACAATCAACTTTGAAAAGGTTGTCAGCCCCCACTTACAATACAATATAAAAGAGAACTTTCAATCAGAAATATATAGTCAAATATGATAAATAAAATGACCATCCTTCAAAATAAAGCACCACACTCATATAAGATGTGTTGAGCTCCAAGAATGTTCTTTCTTCCACCACATTCCACTCCATTTCTTTTGTCCATTATTAATCCCAGGCTCAAATGATCAATGAAATTAGTTAAAATTGCTTTAAGAATGAATATTATGACTAACTTGCTATGTTTTTATGATTTCGTCATTATAGTGCTTTTTGAACTAGGACTAGCTACAAAATGCAAACATTTTGTAGCTAGTTGCCAATTCTGCAGCCGTCTTCATGTTTAAGCAGGTTCCAGATGTCCTCTCAGAGAAAACCACACATGGTCATATTCCACATCACGCCTTTAGCATTTGTTGCTCTCCATGAAGATTGAACGAAATTCTGTACGTGGTTATGCACGTGAGAACTCAAACAAGGAGATAGACTCCTAATAGGACAGGGACAGTACAGATGTCCTTTGTCATATTACGATGCCACCTTTAGAGTTCTAGTTCGATTTTAATATGGAAAGACAGTAATCCCTGTATTATCTCAAGTTCTGTTATGTAAATTTTCTATAAATGTAGCTCGGGAAACCGAGAGACAAGGTTAGATTTTTGTTAGATTTTATGGTTGACTGCTAGATCTTTGAAGTCCGAGAATACTCTGTTTTGAAGTGATTCCTCTTTAATGAAAGAAGCAGCATTTCCTTGAACGCATTGAGTCGATCTTGAACTAGATTTCGTGCTACTCTGGTGGTAGAGGGCCCCTGCCTCCTGAGCGGCCTTGTTTATACAGTAGATAAGTATTTTAGTCTTGTTTTATTTCTAGTTTAGGCAAGTTTCTGAAGTTTATGTTCATACTTGTTTTCGTTAATTATCACAGTTGGACTTACTCTAATAAGCTCTTCCAAAATATCATTATGATGAATAAGGCATAGCTATGGTATTGTAGGTTTTTATTGCATTTTCTTTCGTTAATTATCACAGTCGGACTTACTCTAATAAGCTCTTCCAAAATATCATTATGATGAATAAGGCATAACTGTGGTATTGTAGGTTTTAGTTGCTAGCTTACACTAAGTGGCATAGCCAATCTTACTCTTACAAAGCTCTTCCAAAATATCATAACAATGAGTAAGAAGTAGCTGTGGTGTCTTAGATTTTAGTTGTATTTGCTTTCAGTCTTGTGTTTATGTTCAATTGCTTTGAATAATACATCCATACTTGTTCTCACAAACTCTTCCAAAACATCATTCATACTGAACGAGATGGGCTGTAGAATTCCTTAGGTTAGTTGCATGTTAACTTAGTTATAGCACTCCGAAGGTAGAATGCATGTGATTCAGCTCTGTCATTTCATTTCCAGTTTGATAATGGCTTTTTAGTCTAACATTGTTCACTGTACTTCAAATAGACTAGTGGCACTCTAGTTTAGTTTTAGCTCGCTGTATTAGCACTCCAGTTTAGTTGCCATTCATTGCATTTTAAATCATATTAGTTGTTAAATTTAAATACCACGGTCTTCATTATTTACAAAACTTCTTTTGTTCCAACCTCATATTAATACATAATCATTTGGACAGGAGTTGATATCAGTCTAAGACCTAGAGTATTTTGCAACCTTTTTACCATTTCACAAACAAGCCTTTTCTCAAAAGACCATTCTAAAAAGGAAATCTATAACTTCTGGGTGAGGCCTAGTGCTGTTAAATTGAGTTGCAGAACATAATTAGAAGCTAGTTTAGAATATAAATCTTATGATGCTACAAATGTTCTTTTCCAAATATATTCCAATAGATCTTTAAACATGGATGTTGTAACATTGTAAGTTGATTGTTTGATTGTTTAGTTAGGAGAACTTCATTTACACTTAACCCTCCCATTTCTCAAGCTCTTCCAAAACATCTTTAATGAATGAATTGGACAAGTTTAAGCTCATATTGTGATTTATTTCCTTGAAGTCATTATAAAGCTTTGTATTTTGCTAGCCATAGTTTAAGCTTTGTTTTGTTTCAGTATTTGCATTTGTCATTTGCCATCCATAACTTAGGCTTCACTCTGTTTTTAACCAGTAGCTTCTTTTCACCAGAATTTAGTTCTTTTCCTTGTGAACATAAAACCATAAAAAAACCAAAAACATCATAAAACACTAGACACAACGTAGTGAGAAACAAATACCTAGGCACATATAGTGCACCACACTTCAGCAGTTTACCAACCCTGGTTGAAAATTAATGAACTCAATTTAGGAGACTAGGTTGAGCACAAACAAGATGCACGTGGCATCCACACTCACCATACCAAAAGGTTTCTTCTCATATATATCCTTTGCATTTGAAGTGAATAATGTAAAATTTTATGAATACTTAAGTGAATAATCTGCACATAGAAGAATAAAACTTTATACTTCAACATGCCTACGTGAAACTCATTGATGGATCATTTCTCTGACCCGTCTATAATGTTTCTTCCTTTATTCAACAATTTTGCGTGGTCAATATATTGAAAAAAGGTACTCATTAACACAGGTCGCATCCACAATTCAAATGAGGTAGTGGTGAGTCAATTACACAGTGGCAACAACAATTGACAACAATTCGTGCAACAACTCCCAGTTGTAACACACCTCAAATATGGTGAAGAAGGTGGTTATGGTGGATTTCCCTTACTTTAGTGGCAATCACATTATAACATATATATAACACGAAATTTTAAAATTCATCAACACAAGAATCCAAGGCAACAAATTGGAATGTTGTGTAGGTTTTAACCTTGAACGGAAATGATCTACACATGAATCTTATAACATAAAATAAACAATAGTGAGAGCATAAAACATAAAACAGATAAACACAGAGATTTTCCCCTGGACCCCAAATCGGGACGACCAGCTTGATTTTTCATTATATTCCTTTTAATGTTACAACACACAGATATATATATATATATATATATATACATGCCGAAGCATACATATACCCCAATCCATTAACCCTGGATTAGAACATAACCGTAGTTCCCTTGACCGGATCTACAAAATACTAGGGGCCGAAAACCATCATACCCCAAAACCATGTGCAAACTCATGCACAAAACATGGGTGGGTCCGCACACCAAATTTTTTTTTGTCGGGGCGCTGCCCCGGACCCCAACAGTGGGGGCTGCCTCCCTCCTTGTGACCCCCTTACTGCGCCCGACGCAACGTACAACACGTGGGGCTAGTCGTGGAAAGAATATAACACATACCCAACATTCTCACAATTGTTGTTTTCTTTCCACAGGGGGCCACATGAGAGCTTAGTCATTGGGCCAATTCTTCAACACCCATTGTTTCTCTACACCAAGAGAACTTTTGAGTACTCACAGACTTCGTCAATGCATCTGCAACATTCTTCAAAGTGTCCACCTTTACCAGCAACACCCTTTTAGCCTCAACCATGTCTCTAACAAAGTGATATTGAACATCAATGTGCTTTGTCTTTGAATGGTAAGCAGGGTTCTTAGCCAAGAAAATTGCACTTTGGATATCACAGTATATCCTTATAGCTTGCTATACCAACCCCATACTTGAACACAATCTCTGCAACCAAACTGCTTCTTTGCTTGCATGAGTGGCTGCTATGTATTCTGCCTCTGTAGTTGAAAGAGCCACTACAGACTGTCTTTTACTCATCCAACTGAATGCGCCTCCAAATAGGCTAAACACATACCCACTTGTAGATCTTCTTTGGTCCAGATCTCCAGCCCAGTCTGCATCAACAAAACCACGAATGTCCAACATTCTTTCCAATCCTCGTCTTCCCTGGTAGCACAAGCCATAATCACTAGTGCCACGTAAATATCTGAAAACCCGCTTCACTGCTGTCCAATGCTCCTTCCCTGGGTTTGACATAAACCTGCTCAATACTCCCACTGCATGTGCAATGTCTGGTCTAGTACAGACCATTGCATACATCAAGCTACCCATTGCACTTGCATATGGAACATGGGACATATACTCCTCTTCTTCTTGTGTCTTGGGACACTGTTCAGTAGACAGCTTTACACCTACAGGAATAGGAACATTCACTGCTTTACTATCCTGCATATTGAACCTCTGCAATATAGTCTCGACATACTTCCTCTGGTTTAACCAGAGCTTCCTCTTTGCCCGATCTCTCTTAATTTCCATGCCCAAAATATAGTTTGCAGCACCCAGATCCTTCATGTCGAATTTGGAGAATAGTCGGGTCTTCAAATCTTGGATAATTTCTTTGTCATTTCCAATCAACAACATATCATCCACATACAAGACCAGATATATAACACGATCACCAATTAATTTAAAATAAACACAATGATCTTCCTTGCTTCTGGTGAAGCCAAGTCCCCGTATATAGGTATCAAATTTCTGATACCACATCCTTGGTGACTTTTTTAACCCATACAGAGACTTCTTCAACCTGCATACTAGTTCTTTCTTACCCTTCACCATAAAGCCTTCAGGTTGCTTCATGTAGATCTCCTCTTCTAGATCCCCATGAAGAAATGTTGTCTTCACATCCATCTGTTCTATCTCAAAATCAAATGCAACAACAACAGATAAAAGTAATCTAATAGAAGTAACTTTGGCAACAAGAGAAAAAATATCACCAAAATCAATTCCCGGCACCTGGGAATAACCTTTTGCTACCAATCGAGCTTTGTATTTCTCCACCTTGCCTTCTACATTCATCTTCTTCTTAAACACCCATTTTCTCCCGATGGGCTTCCTTCCAACCGGCAACTCCACCAGATCCCATGACTCATTTTTGTGCAAGAATGCCATTTCATCAACCATGGCCTCCTTCTAGAGTTTTCCATCCTCTGAATCTACTGCCTCCCTGACAGTTCTGGGATCATCATCAATTATAGTTAAGGAAAAACCTGAACAGAAAGCAGATGGACTATACCTTTCTGGTTGCCTTCTTTCCCGAGTTGATCTTCTCACAGCTGGAGTTTGTGGCTCTTCCTCTTCTGAATCTTCTTCTGTTGTAGAGTCTGATTCATCCTCCTTTAGCTCAAACTCTATCTTCTCAGGTTCCTTTGGTAGGACTTCATGTGTAACAACATATTTCACCTCTCTAAACACCACATCTCGGCTATACACAACCTTCCTTGTTTCTGGGTTCCAAAGCTTGTAACCCTTTAAACCATCCTTATACCCAATAAAGATGCACCTTTCGGATTTATTATCCAACTTGGTCCTTTTCTCCTTTGGAACATGTACATATGCATCACATCCAAATACCCTTAGATGTGAAAGAGAGGGTTTCTTACCAGTCCATACCTCATGTGGAGTCTTATCCTCCAACGCTGATGAAGGTGATCTGTTAACTAAGTAACATGCAGTCTCCACTACCTCTGCCCAAAATTATTGTCCTAACCCGGTACCATTGAGCATGCTTCTTGCCTTTTTCATCAGTGTTCTGTTCATTCTTTCTACAACTCCATTTCGCTGAGGTGTGTATGGATTAGTCTTTTGTCGTGCTATACCACACTTCTTACAGAACTCTTCAAATTCCTTCTTGCAGAACTCCCCACCATTATCTGTCCTCAGCGCCTTTATCTTCTTCTCTGTCTGGTTTTCCACCAGAGCCTTAAATTCTTTAAATTTGTCAAAGACTTTAGATTTCTTCCTCAAGAAATATATCCATGTATTCCTTGAGAAGTCATCTATGAATGAAACATAGTACATAGACTTTCCCAGTGATGGAACTGACACAGGTCCAAACACATCATTGTGGACAAGTTCTAATATCTTGTTCGCCTTCTTAGCACCAGAAGGAAAACTCACCCGATTCTGCTTCCCATATACACAATGTTCACAGAAATCGAAATCCAGAGAGAAATTAGACATACCTTATACCATACCATTTCTATGTAGTATCCGAAGGCCCTTCTCTCCAATATGTCCAAGCCTTTGATGCCATAGCATGGTCTTTTCTCCAGAGACAGCTAAGCTTTCCGCTCCATTTTCAGGAAGCACATAACTGTTACACCCATCAATAACAGTGCTACCTTGTAGCTTGTACAGAGTTCCAGTCCGAACTCCCCGCATTAATACCAGTGCTCCCCGAACCATCTTGTAGGCATCTTTCTCGAACACTGTTTTTACACCTGCATCATCCATCTTGCTTACAGAAATCAGATTTTTGGCCAATGCAGGAATATGCAGAACACCAGGAAGTGTTCTAATCCTTCCACCTTGCAGCTTCAGCTTGACCTTTCCACGTTCGACGATTCTGGCCTTCCTATCATCCCCTAGGAAGACATCACCACCATCATATTTCTCATACTCGCAGAACCACTCCCTATGGGGAGTGAAGTGAAAGGATGCACCTGAGTCAATCAACCATGACTCATGATCAACATGTGTATTTGAAGAAGAAGCCAAATACACATCCCCACCTTCATCCGAGGTGGTTTTTGCCTCTGCAGAAGGAGCATCATCAGATCCCTTTCCTTTCTCAGGAGCTTTAGATCCACACTCCTTTTTGTAGTTCCCTTCCTTTCCGCATTTCCAGCATACCTTTACAAACTTTCTAGGAGATTTAGATCTCCCTCTAGATTTGGATCTCCCACTCGAAACCTTATTCTTGTTTTTGTTTTGGGACCTTCCTCGTACAGATAAGGCATCTCCATTCTAGCCCTCCATATTTCTCCGTCTCATTTCCTCCGACAACAAGGCTGAGACAATGTCATCAAAATTCAAGGTAGTTGTATTGCTACCTATTGCAATAACCAGACTATCCCATGAATCTGGTAGAGAACACAACAAACTGATGCACTTATCTTCATCTGAGATTTTAATATCAAAAGATGACAGCTGACTTACCACAGTATTGAAGGCATTCAGATGCTCTGTCACTGAGTCTCCATCCTTCATCCTCAGGTTATACAGCTTTTTCCGCAGGAACAACTTATTCACCAGAGACTTAGATTGGTACAAAGTCCCAAGTTTTTCCCACAAATTCTTCATCGTAGCTTCCCCAGATACATTCAACAATACTGAATCTGAGACACATAACCGTATTGTGCTCTTAGCCTTTCAATCCAGTTTCTTCCAGTCTTCATCTGACATCGCCGTTGGTTTAGTACCTGGATCTACCGCGATCCACTGATCTTTATCCACCAGCAGATCCTCCATCTTGAGCTTCCACAACTCAAAACTCTGACCATTAAATTTCTCGATCTCTATCTTTCCACCGCTCGCCATATTCTTTCACCGCAAGAATCAATCCCGCAGATCTCCCACTGCACAGGGTCTACCACAGGCCCGAGCAAAAAACCCTCAACAACAAAGGCGTCCCCTTGAAGCCGAAACAGCTCCGATACCAAATGTAGGTTTTAACCCTGAACATAAATTATCTACACATGAATCTTATAACAGAAAATAAACAATAGCGAGAGCATAAAACATAAAACAGATAAACACAGAGATTTTCCCCTGGATCCCAAATTGGGACGACCAGCTTGATTTTTCATTATATTCCTTTTAGTGTTACAACACACATATATATATATACATGCCGAAGCATACATAAACCCCAATCCATTAACCCTGGATTAGAACATAACCGTAGTTCCCTTAACCGGATCTACAAAATACCAAGGGTCGAAAACCATCGTACCCCAAAACCATGTGCAAAATCATGCACAAAACATGGGTGGGTCCGCACACCAAAACAATTTTTGCCGGGGCGCTGCCTCGGACCCCAACAATGGGGGCTGCCTCCCCCCTTGTGACCCCCCTGCTGCGCCCGGTGCAACGTACAACACGTGGGGCTAGTCGTGGAAAGAATATAACACATACCCAACATGTTGCATATATTATCTTATACATGAAAGTTGACACATCCAGCTTCTCATCCTAGCAAAGGAAGACCTCATCCCGACATTCGAAAACAATGCCAAGTCCAAAAAATGTGGAGGGTGTTCATGATTATTTAAAATCTATTCCTTTAAATATATTACAAATGTTCTTTTGGATATCGATTTTCATTTTTGGTGCTTCATTGTGTAGTTGAATGCATCATGTTCTTACAATTTGTAGCTATTTCAGTTTAAATTCTTGAGGGTGGTAGATTCAACAACGATCTAGCCTCTCATTTTGGTCAATATTAACAGATGTGAATCAATAAAATATTGCATAAAAAAAAAAGTTGAAAGGGACTCCGAAGGAATGTAACACAAGAAAGGTGGAAGTTGACAATGAATTGAAGCAAAATAACACAAAGTGGTTAATGGATAGTCCAATGAAAGTGAGAAAAGGTAAGAGAGCTAAATCTTCACATAGTGTTATGAATGCTTTAGAAAAAACACATTTCTCCAACCGTTATGCATGGAAACATATCATAGATATTGATGATCACAAGATTCTTTTTTTCACAATGTTCATGTATAAATACCATAGATGTTAATGTAAAATACCATTTTAAAGAGAAAAATTTGCATATCCAGAAACATTTTGTTGCGATGTCATGAATGATTATTTAATGGAAATTGGGGGGAGAGGGCATTCACTACAACCCCACATACCTGATCAACAACTCGACGACTCGATACTTTTTCACTAGAAGTCACACCTTCCGGCTATTGGTAGGGAGTGTTTCCATGAGGTGCTCGTAGAATAGCTCATATATTTCCTATGTTTGTTTCTTACGATGCTTAATAAACTCATGAGAAACATAAAAATATAAATTCAGCCACACCATGTAACTGAAGCATCCCTAAGGGCCCATAGGAATCAACCATGTGCGTACCAACTAGCATAAATCATTACCAAGGAATCATGAGCATGTAGACCACGAGACTTCCAGAAGATTCACACAGAAGACTCTGAGAAAACTCATAATAATAGCCATCCAAATTTACAATGTTAATAATGAAGGAACATTAAATCCACTTCAAATGTATCTCTAGTGAAAACCTCTGCTTCATTCACACTCTATGCAATAGTTGCATCAACGAAATGAACAATAATCTAGCACTTCCAAATAAGTCTTCAAACAACCTTTAAGCAAAAACTTCAACCAAGGAGCACTCAACTCTAATGACAAACCACCTTCCTCCTTCAAGGTAGTTTGGATGTTCTTTACTAGAATATTTGCGTGAAGCTTTCAAGACCAAAGTCTGAGAAAGGAGGGGCGCTCATGAAGGCCACAAAACTAGTGGCTCAACTCTATTTGATAGAGTAGATTAATCATGCTCTGATACCACTGTTGCAAACACAAATTAAAAAATAATTCAACTATATATTATTAATAATGGTATAAAGAATGATGTACATAGTACATATAAATACAATAGGTAAGTCGTTGATTCAGTTTCCTAGATTTCTTGAACTCCAATAACTAATCACCATAACACACACTAACCCAAACTATACTCCTGAGGATTAGGTGTCTAACACAATATTGTCTGAGAATATGTGTGTGAAAAATTCCAGGGCCATCCTACATGCTATATGATTTTTTCCCCCTTGACTATAAGTCCGAAAGAGAATGTGTCTTTGTATAATTTCCAAAATTATTTTATAGAGGGGTCAAGAATGATTCGTTTCCAAACCAAGTGAAAATATTTATTAGCACATTGGCCAGAGAAATGAATGGACTCCGTGGCCCCGTCTATTGTGGAATTGATTGTTTCCAACGAAGAAAAGAGTTACATGGAGTACCTCTTGCTGCATACCAATATAACTATAATTTACTCAGTAAAGTATGAGGGACACCCAATACAATGTCCATTCTTCTCCTTCATCGACTATTGATGAGGCATTGGACATTGATAACTGCCATTATGAAACCTTCATTTGGTGGCAAGGATGATTGTGGTGAGGGTGACTTCACATTTGAATCAACTTCATTATTATTTTCTTCCTTCTTTCCTTATTTAATCATTTCTTTCTTTCTTTCTTTCTCCTTCTTCTTCTTCTTTTCTATTTTTTTTTTTTTTTTGAAAAAGAATCACAATTTCCATGAGTGTAGTGAAAATTACATTTTTACATATGCATTCTATGCATGTCAAAAAATCATTTTACTAAAAAAACATTCATACATCCCATGAGATCTAAACCGAGATTTTAAACCCATATCATGTCCCATCAAAACAGTCATACATCCCATAAGAACAAAATCTAGATTTAAATCCCATACCATGTCCACAAGATAAATGCATATCATATGAGAAATAGATACAAAAATAAAATTCAAGCTATGTAAGGAGCATAATCCCACAAAAACCTAAAAGTATCATGAAATTCTAATCAACCAATTGTGTGCCTACAAAAAAATGCTTGTGATCTAGTACTCCATAGATGTGTCTACTAGTTGCTCTTGAATCTTCCAAGTCCCCATTCCCTATTTTGCACCAACATTGGAAAGACATTCTGCTATAGTGTCCCTTTTACTATAGGTGTGGACACATGTAATCTGATCAAAATGAATCTTTAATATCAATACTTAATCAAGAATAGGTAGAATTACATGAGTGTAGCATCTGCTAGGCTCGTTAAATCATTTGGTGACAATCAAAGAGTCTTCAAAAAAATGAAGTCTTCTACATCCATTTTCAATAGAAAACAACAATAAGATTTTGAGACTAAGCAGCTATGCATAATTATTTAATCCCCTTCCAAGCCCACTTTGAAGCTTATAAGAGTGATTTTTAGATAAAAATAAAATTTCTCTACCACCACATGCACCCCCATCAAGGGACGCCCCATCAAAATAATCCCATGTGATGGAGTGATCTACTTCTTCAAATGTAATGATGTTGGGTCTTCCAGATGCAACTTTGTTAGGAATTTGTTCATAAATGGAAATGATTTAATTGACCATCCTGTCAGAATAAAGAAACTAGGATTGAAAAATGATTTTGTTTCTAGAAACCCAAATACCTTGATAGAAAATTGGGAGAAGTTTCCTGAATTTTTTAGGGGATGCACTATTCCACCATGTTTGATAGTATTATTTAAATAAATTCACGTGCTTACTATATTTCATACTATAAAAAAATATGGGAAACCAAAAAGGATATGATAAATATACTTCTCTTCATTTTTACACATAGCACACCAACTTGGACCCATGAAACATATTTTATGTAGAACATCCCCTGTGGGAGCCTTGTTTTCAAGAATGCACTAGAGAAATAGTTTTTATTTTATAGGGCAACCCAACCTCAAAAATTTCCTCCACCACCACTCTATATTCTCCGACCCTTTGTTATAAATGATGTGTAAGTAACCCACCTTTGGAGAATAATCCCTAGTTGAAGCATGGACACATCGTAAATAATTTGCATCCTTTCTTAATCTGACATGTGTGATATTGAGGGAATTTCTATAATCTTTCCACTGAGCTGATAAATCATTAGGCATAGATAAATATGCAACACTTGCCCATCCCTGAGCCCAAATATATGTGCTTGATCCACCACTTGGTTCAAAGTATACTTTCCATTATTATTTAGAAATTATACCAAGGCGAGAGGCAACAAATAGTTTATGCCACATCCAACCCACATATCCACCCCAATTCTAAAACTTTCATTGGATCCAACCTTCCAAGCCAAACCCTTCTCAATCATGTTGAAATATGCTAGCACTGCTTTCCAAACCACAAAGATGTTTTGCTTGGATTTGTTTGGGAGTCTGATCCATTATTCAGTCGATAAGGAGGGAATATATTTCCTATTTAATAATTTAGTACATAGAATTACTGAATCTATGAACCTCCGCCTAAAATTTCTTACTAAAGCCTTTGAGAAGTGGAACAAATTTTTTAACCCCCACCCTCCCCAATTTTTGGGTAAAGTGATTTTGTCCCACCTTACCCAAGGAAAATCCCGTCTATCCTTTGAACCCTTCCATAGAAATTTGAAGCATGCAAGATGGATTAAGTTGAGAATCCGTTTGGGACCCATGACAAGGACCTCCAAAAAATAGGGATGGATTCCAATATGAATTTTATAAGCACTAGTATTCCTACTCTAGAGATCCATCTGTAACTCCAGCCTTTCAACATATTTTCAATTTTTGCAATAAGCCAAATCCAATCCCCCTTTTTGTAGTCATTAGGTTTCATATAAAAGCCCAAATACTTGATTACTACTTCAAAGTTGAGTATATTATAGGGGAACATAAGCTGCACATATACGAACTCGTCCTTGGATAAACCAACTTCGAAAATGGAGGATTTTTGAAGGTTAATCACCAGACCTATAGTCTTTTCAAAGAGGGACAAAGCTGATTTGATGGCTACTATATATATCTTTTGGAGTAGTATTATATATAAACTTGGTTGCGATCGTTTCTGGGTCTGCAATTTTTATGGTATATAGATATGATATATTGAGAGACAAGTTATTTACCGAGTACTAACTTTTGAATTTTATTTTTTGTATAAATTTGATGTTTTACTATCATGTACAATTATAAATTTGTATTTGTACATATAATCCTTTTAAAAAAATGTATGTACATGAATCTACCACTATGCATATTAGAAAAATACAATAAAAAATCAAACCTGCATTTATATGCTTCCTTATATCTCAAAATATTTTGTTTTACTTTATTTGACTATGTAAAAATATGTGTATACTATAGTTTAATGTCATATAATATATTTACTTTATTTCATGCACTAAATATAGTTTTTTTTTTTATAGAATCTGTTTATATGATGATCCAAACTTTTATTTACTATTATGATGTTTCTTTTTGTTTAATTGTTATTTTAAGATTTTGTTCATTATGGAAAGTACAAGGGAGGGGGACATTGAAGGAGTAGATGGCTCGAAGACAGGAGAGCCCTAATCGCCTTTTCCCTTTGGTTTATGTTTCCCCACTCTTTTTCCATGCTCACGTTTCCGAGGCCTTCATGATTGTCGTCAGCTAGTTGTTTTACTCACGAGGCCTGATGCGCCTTCATCTCTGCTGCCTCTTACTGGTGTGGGTTTCCTTACATGGGTTGCCTGGGTGTTTTGGCAGTGTTCGTTATGTTATCCCTCATCTGCAAAGGGTTTCGGTACCCTTCTTGTCTCCTTTGTTGGCTCATCTAGTGCTTGGAGTTTGTTGCATCATGATATTCTGCCATTTTCTCCTTGTTGCAGCCATCGCCACTAGTTCATGTGTTGTTGCGTGTTGCCATAGATCGGGGTCTGTGATTGTATGCAACAGATCTTATCTAGGCTTCATTCAGTGTGGTTTTTGTCTGTCGTCTAGAATTGCATGCTACCCTCTGTTCACTTTTTGCTTCTCAGGCTTTGGGCCTTTATGTTTGCTTGTCAGTGGGATTTTGGATGGTTTTATCGGTCATTTTGTTGCCTGTACACAGGTTTTTGGCCCATTTTTTTGTAATATATTTTGATTTTTATCAGATCAGCCTATTGTTTGATGCTTGTTGTGTTATTAATTTTCAATATTCTTCCTTCTAAGCTCTAGCGCTTTGGATGCCTTTGTAAAAGGTTTTTGTATGTATTTATTAGTGATTGTAAGTTGTGGGTGATATACTTACCAACTTTTTTTCTTGTGGCATGATCTTGTAAACACATGCGATAGGAAAAAAATACTTGAATACACTCTAAGTCTATATGCAAAATGAAATTTCTTTTCATATTTTTAATGAATATATTAACGAGCCTTTTTTTATGGAAAAAATGATTTTGTTTTTTTTGTTTTTTTCTAAATTAGTTTGATCTATTAAGAAAAGAAAAATATTTTATATCTTGGCCTCAGCCCTGTCTTTGCCTATGAGAGAGGCATATTCAGCAAAAAACGCACAAAACAGACTCCCCATAATGGGAAAAGAGTCCAAAATAGACATAATTCTACCATACTGCCCGTGCAGGGGCTACAATAATGCGGTCCACTGTAAAGTTCCAAGTTGATAAACTGTGAAACTAAGACTACTGAAATTTAAAACAGGAAAGACAAAAACAATCCCATCCTAGTGGAAATCCTAAAACAAAAGACAAACACTGATGAAATGACTAAGCATCATGCTGAGGAGAGGTTTCCTCCAGGATAAAACACCTGTAAGCCTCCATACTATCTTCATCCTTTTTCTTGTCTGCACCTTGGTTGTCACTTTGCTTGGAGCGCTTAACGCCGACCTTCTCCTCTCCCGCAAGTTCTTTGCCTTTATCCTTAGGCTCCTGCTGCTGCGGCTTGTCCAATTCCTGAGCTAGAACTAAAGAAGCTCCTGTCTGAAGCTCCTTGGGAACAAATTACTGGGGTTATTCTGTGAAGACAACCGAAATCGAGGCAATGATATAGGGCCTGTTCAGAGAAAAATTGAAGAAAAATTGGGCTGTTTGAGGAGTGTTGGATGACAGATTGACAGGGGGGTGCTGAGCAAGGTAGACATGGTGGGATCGACCTCGCCCACTACGAGTATTTGGATATCTACCAGAGAAGTACTCCGAGGAGGGCGAAGAGGAATCCAAGTTGGAGGTCGAGGGTGTGCGATGGGCTCGGCCCCTAGAGCTTCCTCTTCGACATCTCATGCGATGTCTCAGGTGCGGCATGGTGGAGGGAGAAGACGAAGGTGACAAGGGAGGTAAAATGACAGAGTTGGATAGGGAGAGGAGAAAATCCAGAGTGACAACAGATCTATTGCAGTTGCCTATGCGGGAGAGGTGGAACCCGTCCCCAAGATCAATACAACAACTGAGATGGCTGCGTTTGCCAGTGGCAGTGCAAACGCAGGGTTGCACTGCCAAGGCCGAGCAAATTCTCTACAACGGTGGTGGAGGAATGTCTGGGCATCAATTGCCAGCGTCCATATTTAAGCTCTGAGTGTCTATGTCTCGAGGCTCTCCCTACTTTAAAACCTCATTAAATTTCACAGCTGTAATGTGCAGAGCATTCTTTACAGAGGATCGAGCGAGCGTATTGGAATGATCTCGACTTCGGCTGGGCATTAATGCTGTATGGTTAAGTGAGCCTGGAATGTTCTCGACTTGAATGCCTATATGTTGAATGAGCTAGCTTAAACTAATGGTGGGATCTTGGGTGGCCAAGTGGCTCCCCCACTTGCTATACCCACGTCCCATCATCCCCTTTTCATAAGTTTGCACCCGCATCTGGGAGGAAAAAATAATTTTGTTCATTGTAATTTTAACTTTATATTTTTGTATATTATGTTAAGATTTTACTTTAATTTTGAAAATACAAAAAATACAAAACGATAATTAAATAACACACAAATATAATTAATATCTATAATAATACTCTCACCTATCAATCTTGGCACTTCAATAATAAATATTTCACCTTAAGAGTTGACGTTAGTATTTAATTTTGTTGAAATATGCAAAAATAAACAGTGAAATTGGCATCCAGAAATAAAATCCAGAAAATGGTACCCAGAAATGGCTACCATATGAGGCTTTTGATTTAATTATTCCTTAATTAAATTGAAAGTAAAGTGTAATTTCATCTCATAACAACTTGTATCAGTTAACTAAGTGAGATAGACATAGTTAGCTCAAGAATTTCTATTTGAGGGTCAAAGGTGAGGCATGTAGAGTGATTCTATTATTTTCAGGGTCCAGTTGTAGTTGTAGCTCTAGTGTGGTGTGAGTGTAATAAGTTAACTCAAATTAATTGAGTTAAAATTAGTTTAACTAGTTAAAACTGAGTGATGAGCTACTGAGAGGTCAAGTGAATTAAATTAGATTTAATTCACAAGTAGTGATATATCAAGTAATTGACGATTCACTATTAATAGTTTCATGCATATTAATTCTGATGACGACCCAGTTGAGACAGAGGTTAAAGGTAAGTAAACTATCAATTGTATTATTAGCGAACTGCCCGAGCGCAATATAAAGTCAGAGGAAGGCTCCATAGGGATTGCACAGTCAAGGAAGGTTGAGTATCCTATTTAATAGGGATTAATTGCCTAGGGATTGCGTGAGCAGGCTGCACTAAGCAGGGGCTAAGAATTGACTAAGTGTTGGTCAATTTTTCCTAAGAATTGCTTGTCAGTTTTGAGAAGGATCAGGGTGATATGATCGATAGAGTGCGGGTTTTTCTCGGTGTGAGAAAACAATGTATTGTTTCATGATTATTTGACTATGTACAATATATGATAGAGGGGTTTTGAGTAGATGCTTTCCCCAGATACATCTTGTGTTGTGTGATTGATAATTTCCTTTCTCTTACTTGCATGTGATTGAGCGATCGTGTTTTATATTCCGCAAATATTGTAGAAGGATTCAATATCTTGTTTTAGTACATTACATGATCGGATCCATTGGTATAGAGTTTCTATATAATTTCTACATGGTATCAGAGCTGTGTTAGAGATTTTCTACAAATTTTTCCTATATAGAGAAATAGAGTAGTTTTATTTCTTGCATGGTGTTTAGGGTAATTAGTTGTTTTGTTTATTTATTTATTTTTTTCTTTTGTCAAAGTTTCAAGCTACATGATTGTTCCTTGTAAGCTGCAAAATATTTGACGTAGATGGGAGGATTGAGTTGCTTCAATCTTGGCATGGATTCAGTTCTCCTAATCTCGTGCGACTTTAAATCTCATGCACGCACTCCCATTTCTTCTCGCTAGCCAACAAGAGGTTTTAGGTGTTGATGTCCAGAGTTACTCAGATTTGAAACATCAATATGTGGTTGTATGATTTTATCAAACAGATTTCAATCAATTTGGTCCACTTGTTTAAGATTTTAGTCTAGTATTTTCCACATGGTATTGGATAGACAGTGATCGAGTGCTTTGTTAAAGCACTCCTTGATGTGAAGTCACCATTTCAATTACCCGCTCTGATCGGGGTGATATATTGGACATGATGAAGATGCAGTTGTGCCAAGCTTACACAAATAATAATATTTTAGTTTAGCCTTGACTTGCAGATAAATTCACTTTGATTATGTGTTTGAAATAAATTAATTTCTCTTATAGATAAGTTAAAGTCCAATTATTAATTTATTAATATATCTAACCCTTTGTATCATTCTTAATGACCTAATTTGTTGAATTGTTTATGAATTTTGAAATTTTTCACACTACCTTGAGATATACCATAAGAAGTTCAACAAAAAGGTTTTCTAACATTAGTTATTTATTATTACAAATCATTGATTGGATGGTTTTTTAAGGCCAATTTATTTTGGGAGAGGAAGGCCCCAAATTTATTCTGCAGTGGGCCAAGAAATAAGAATGATAATGGTTATTATAGAGAACATAAAAATTATCATTTTAGAACTTTATGTTGTATCTTTCTCCATATTTTTGGAAAGAGAAATATGGTATTTATCATTCATATATAGGTTAAAGATCAAACAAAATTGAGTAAGCCATACTTTTATTGGATGATCATGTCGTGAAATGTTCCTAACATAGTAAGAAAATATAGAATTCAACTTGATAAATATATCTAGTGTTTAAGAAACTCTTTCACCATATCACATTGGGATTTCACAATGCCTCATGTATTTTTGAGGCCTATCATGTGGGTGAGGAAAATCGCAACCAAGACGAACCTTTTCATACAAATTAATATTAACATGACTTCACCAATGAACCAAAGATTCACTAGATTAGTAATCCTATTGCATGATACTTCATACATGACTTTCCTTCATAGGTTTTATATTATTTACAATGACAAATATTTTAGTTGACACTATGATTGATTTCAATTGCATGAAGAAATGAAGCAATGATCATCCCATTATTTGGCTACTCATCAATTTGCCACCATTTCTATTAAGATTTTTATTTTATTTTATTTATTTATTTTTTGTGTGTCTTACTAAGATATTCCATGAGTTACAAGTGTTGAGTAACTAAGTTACTTCTATTGATCATATTCCTCCTTAAGTTATATCAATTTCCTCCTAAAACATCTTTTCAAGGTTTATATTGAGCATTATACGGTTTGTACTTTTATTCTTATGATCACACCTATAATGGTATAAAGAGAAGCAATATGTTGAACACATTGATGTGGAGGAGATGTCCCTACTTTTATAAATATATAATTATGTACCCTTTGTTAGATAACATCATTTTTATACACTTTATTTCACTCTCAATAGGCCTTTTAATGCTTTATTTTACCATTCATCCATAATGAACTTTCAAATCTTCAATGAAAATATTTACCTTGCCTTCATAATAGGCCCTTTTAAATCCTTATTTATGTATTTACCTTTTGTGTGTCTATATTAGCTGAAGGCTTATAAGGAGATAAATAATCAAATCATCAAATTTTCAATGTTTATATTGACCTTATTTTATGTACATACCCTACTGCAATAAGGAGATAGAGGATTGGATCATTGACAATCCAATGCGTGTATTCAATGTATTATTATGGTAATTTGGGTTATCCATATTATTTGAATGAACAAAATGTAGCAACCGTAAGGATCATTATAGATGTAAATTTTACTTTAACTCTAATTTTTGTTGTTGTCATTGTTGTAAATCAACGTTCTATTAATTCATTAGAAAATAACTACGTCATTATAAAAATGCAGGCAGTCTCACCCCGACTAGGTTTGTTGACTACCGCGAGCAACATGTGACAAAGAAACAAAAAGGAAACTAAAGACACCGTCCACAGCCTAGGAGGCCAAAATCACCAAAAAACACATAAAACCAGGAGAACAACTATAACCATGCTAGTCGTTTGACGTAATTGAAGCTGGGTTGTGTTGGGTTGTTCCAGGAGGAGGCAAAGGGCGGAAAGATCATTCAACATGCTCTTCAAAGTGGGCCATCTAGGACTCCAACTTCTCCACCTTATTATTTAGCAGGTTATGTCCGCGCCAGAACACCACAACTCGTTCTCCGACATGGAACTAAAAGTAGTGCATTTTTTTTAGACTGGCTATGATTACATTTTCTTCCTGGTGAACATGATCCATTGTTTCCAGTCACTCCAACATTGATTGGATCAATTCCATGCAATTCTCCAAACAACATTAACGGACTTCCCTCGAACCATGCACCACACACCTTGCCTTCCCTTGTCGGCCCGTGCCACCACATTGCATTACCCCACCTCGCTTTTGAGGTTGCAGAGCGCGACCCCCATGCTAGACCACTGAGCCACCATGACCACGACCACCGTAGACTCCGCACGCTACTCGCCTTGAACAACCTATTGTCTTTGCACTCCGAACAACCACAATTTTTGCCACTTCCATGACCATTTCCTGTAATTGAGGCTCCCATTCCCCTTGTCTAATCGATCTTGGCTTTGCCAAGGAGGAGGATTGACTGTGACAAGGAATTGGACGCATGGTTACAGAATCAATGCTAGTTTGAGAAGGCCTAACAAAGCAATTGGCGAGGATACAAAATGAAACTGCAACCACCAAGGCTCACCCTTCCCTTGCAGACGGGACAAAACATAACCAAAAACACAAGTTCCAACCAATAGGATGGGGCTGAGCCCACACTCCACCACCCTCATTTATTCGCTGGACGTCAACAAGCCAACCTACCCAGAAGCCTTGCCACCACGACCCCCGATGCAGAGACTGCTGAAGTTTAGAAAATCCTGGAGAGGAGATGCCCAGGGGGATAATCAAATTTTTATGCAAACACAAAGAAGAATCCTCCCACATGCACCAAGACCACTGTATAACCTGAACCTCGAAAATCCATGCTCCGCTCACACACGAAGACACTGAATGCCACACACCAAGGAAGAAAGTTGTCAATTCAGAGACCTAGAAACCATGGAGGGAGTGCCAATGAAGGGGTCACCACCTTTCCCAAATGATAAACCTTCACCTCTTCATACTCCTGCTCACAGAATATAAATACCGCAATGAGCCGAGACCATGCCCAAATACATACACCACCTGCCACAATCTACCATTGATCTTCACCTCTCACTCGAGTCGAGGTTAATAGAGGTTTCACATGAATCACCTTAACTCCTCTCGTACGCAGGTAAATGTGAGTGGACGGGGAGGTTAGTCCTTGTAAGTGGTAATGATCATCACCCACGTGTTACCTCACACGTCCAGTTCATCACGCCCATCGGGGAAATTTAACTCTTAACTTAAAAGGATAAATAAGTCTACAATAATCTAAGTTAAAATATATATATAAGAAAATATGAACCATTCAAAGATGATAAACAAAGTGAATTGAATATTGGAAGTAATACTATTTGTTCTTGTTGTTAAGAATTTTGATTTTATAATTATCATCTTAACATTCTTCTAATTTAATTTCCTCTCCGCTCTACCTTTTGATGTTCAGAATCTAGAAGTGTATGGCATGATATATTCTTATACTATTGGTATACATCCTTGTAATCAATTGGTTTCCTTTGTCCAACATTGTCACTTCTAGATTCAAATTTTACCTAGGATCCAATCATCATAACTATCTGTATCATTGCCACATTTATTTTGAGTGCATTTGTGTAAGCTAGATTTACAATAATTATGCAGGAAAGTTTCAAATTTTAATGAAGTTATAAATATCATAAGTTCTCACTGAACTCTATGATTTAACTAATCTAACCATATTCTATTTTGTTCAAAACTACATCGGCAGTCAAATTCTCATTTGTAACTAATGATATGCTCCCACGTCTTTTAAAAATGTTGATTTTTTCCCGCGAGGTCAGTTCAATTAGCGATTTCCATGTTATGAAGTATGATGTAAACCATGAAATCAAGGTTCAAATCCCTCATGGGCCAAAATAACAAAAAAAAATGATATTTTTTAGATGCATTGTCTATGTTGTACGATCATGAAATACTCCTTAACATGCAGGAGTCCTTCATAATATCTTGAAAATTATCTTATTTTTTTCCTACATGGATCAAGCTAAGTTAACACTAGTTGCTTTTAATAACATTCATTTAAGACCATTCTCAAATATCTTAATGTCTATGCTTGGGTAGGAATTATAACTAACATTGGGACATTTGTAGTCATTCTTTTTTTTAGCACAAACAACTAAAAATATATTTATATTTCATAAAATTTGTGCTTGGGGGGCACAACTGTATAACCTTTACAAGTATTTCCGGTTGGTCCAAACTGATCAACACTATAAACAACAAAATTCTGAATTGTGATCCCAAACCATGCCCTAGAGTAGGCATAAGGGTGTTACAACTATTTGAAAATTCTAGCTTGTAGATCCTCTAAAAAATACCAACTAAAAATTGACACTTACAAAACATGGTTTGTGTTATCACTCCACTGGATCTCCGAAGGCTGAGAAGGAGACCAACAAAGGTAACCATAGACTGCTTTGGCCTAGTAGCTAGCCCTAATATGCAGGAGAGAGCGCTCTCCAAAACATCACAACCAAATTGACTGGATACTGAGGATTTTAGGCTAGGTATAGTATCACTAGGGTTTGATTGATTCATTTTGGGTGCTGGATGGTGAATTAGGTCAAAGAAGGAATAGGCCAGGGCACCGAGGATCAGAATTGCAAATATATGATGGGGCAAGGTAGGCACATCCTTTAACATATTCAAGTATCAAGATGAGTATGATCAGACTGGTAGGGTTTCAAAAAGAGCATGTAAATCATGAATTCTTTTCAATCAAAAGAAAGTGAAACACAACTATGATAATTCCTCCAAAATAGAGCATCAAATAATGAATTATAATTATCTAACTTAAGAATCAATCACATTGAGAGATGGACATGAAAATGGAAAGCATAATACATTCTAACATATGAAAACATAAGAGGAAACACTGCTAAAATACATACCACAAGAATCCCACCAAAATAGCTGCAACTTTGTCTATTAGTTCCTGCCAGAAATGACTGATTACACTAGTGTTCAAAGATCAATTACACAACATCCAACCCTTGCAATGAAAAAGAAAATGAAAGATATAGACCAAAACATATTTCTACCACTCTAAGGGGTCGAATCCATGACTTGTGGAGATTTTCCCCAAAGTCCTCAACTGGAATCCTAATGACTAGGGAGGTCATAAAACTCTTCCTATATTTGATGAAACTGATTCACTTGACCTAAAATTACTTATTTACTTGATGTATCGACCTCTAGCAACTATAAAATACATAATTATATTTAATTTTTACATTTACATCAGTAAATATCCTTGGAATCCATCAATCAACTAAGAAAAAGTGAAAATTCTGACGAAATCAACAGAATGGAAAAAGCGTAGCGTGTCTGGAAAAAGGCGTAGTGTGGGACTTCAAATAAAATTTTGACTACCTTCCTGAAGTCCAAATTGAGCCCAAGATATCTCATTGGAAATCTCTTCCTGTTTAGTTTTCAAAAATGTCCTCAATAATTGAAAATTATAGAGTGAAGCTTTTCAAAATTGAAATCTCCCAAGACTGGTCAAAAAGCTTAGTGTGAGGCTGAAAAAGGTGGCAGAAAGGTGTTTTTTAGGAGGTTTTTGGGCTTTTCCACCTGTCAAAAGATCATTTTTTGGAGTGCCAATAGTAAAATATTGATGTAGAGACCATTCTCTATCCAACCATGTAGAGTTTTTAGCATTTAGAGGCCTCTAGAAAAAGCACAACGTGGCCCACGGTGCGCTTTTTGTAGATTGACTGTGCAAAAAGATTGAAAAATTTGACCAAAATGCTCAAAAAACCAAAAACTTGCCCAAAAAATCTCAAAACTGATGAATGAAATCCTGGTGAAGTGTGTCAAGCTAATAAAGAGGAATCAACAATCAAGTCAAGTTTATGCTTCTCCTTTTGGTTGATTAGGGTTACCTTGAGCTTGTCCTTCAATTGTTTGATCTTGATATTTCAAATTTTGTTTCTGGTGTGATAATGATCAGCCATGTGCCTCAGCATCTAATTGTTCTTGTTTGCCCTTTGAAGAATCTTCTCTAGGTTTATGTTAACTCTATCAAGCCAAAATTCTCTGTTCTCATTATATTCCATGGAAATCTTGTCCTCAAAGGTGAGTTCTTCTGCCTCTTGTTGCTTCTCTTGCTCTGTTGGAGAGGTAAATCCCCTCTGCAGACAGAGGCAATCCCTAGTAGCCCAGATCGGGTCTAGCAACAATCAAGTCACGCTAAGACGCAGGTCTCTAGTTACAAAATGACAAGAAATGACAAGTTTCTTACCTCAGGTCCTACGCGATGGTCGCCGAAAGAAGGATGATGCTTCCCGTCCTCCGCTTCGGTAGAGCACGATCCTTTCACTTAGCACGTCTGAACACCTGCACACATGCGAAGAAACACGATGATACACAACATAGAATCTAAATCTTGTAACTATACATCAGTCAGAGAAGATGTAATTCATTACATCAAAGATAAATATACACGAATGAAACCATAATCAAAGTCGCTTAACATTAATAAAACAAAGGAATGATACAACCTTAAGCTCTGACGTTGGATCTTCCTTCGGTGGGGTTGACAGTGGAGCACGTCTCAATGAAGCTCGTCAGAAATGGGACAAAGCTCTCTCTCTTCAGCTTGGCTCTCAAAAGCTGTCTGGCGATAGTCTCCTTGCTACAGATTCAGCTCCTAGTTCTAGCTTGCTAAGGGAAAATGGCAAGCTTATATAGATGATGGAAGGGGAGTTGGGATCCCTACAATGGTGGGATTGGCCCTATCCTCAAGGAAGCTTCCATGATAGGTGGAAAACCACTTCCCCTACATGGAGATCCGAAGCCAAACCTCCCAACTCATTTTAGAGACTCGTTCAGGAGTTGGTTGGAATCAAAATTCCACCATTTATTTTTAAAAAACAATCTTTATTATGCTTGGAGTGAGCAATACACTGGGATAGAGCACCAGTTGGCGCGCCCTCTTTGGTGGATTTCCCCCATTGGCGCGAGGGCTGAACTGGCTAGTCGTGCCAAGGCCAAAAGGTCAGTTTTTAGGGTTTTTCACAGGAAACTGTCTTCAGAGGAATGATTTTCCTTGTCAAGGGGGATGCCATGAAAGTGGTTTCAGATCATGTCACTACTCACAGGTCACGGAAAAGGCCCTCCAATGTGCGGGACGGGGGATTGCAGGGACGGTGACAAATTACTGTGTAACATGCTCCAACGCTCTTTTAAGGCCCCTTGTTTTTGGTCTCTTCTTGGTGATCTGAGCATCATCCTCATCAGCATCATCATGTGCTATCACTGCTTTGCCTTTGACATCTTTCCTCTTAGCCTTCAACAAGTCCATTTCCAAGAGTATTTTTTTGTTACTCAACTGTTTGTTTTCTTTCTCAAGGAAGGAAATGACGAATTGTGCTCTTGCCAAATTATCTTGCAACTCTCTGATTTTCGCATCTTTCTCTTTGATGACCAGGTTTAAGGCTTCATGTTCATCTTGGACATCCAAGTCCACCAGGTCAAACTCCTTTTCTTCCTCATGGTGAAGGGTTTCCTTCTCTTGGATAACTGATTCCTACTGCTTATGATATCCCTATTTTGCTGATGTAGAAGGCAAGGCCCCTTCCATAATTTGTGGAGAGAACACTTGCCTATGTTCTCTCTGATAGGTTTTGATCTCTTTGTGCTTTTTAGTCTTCTTCACTGTAGCCCTGCTAGATAACCTTGTTTGCTTTTGAGAAACTGATGCCGATGGTGGAATAGGTCTAGCAGGATGATTTGGTGGTGTTGTGAAGACCTCTGCCTTAATGAAAGTCTCCCATGCAATTTTCAACTCTTTGAGGTGATAAAGGAAAATTATTTTGATGAGTGAATGATGTAAGAGACTATTCATTTGAATCTCATATTTTTGTTCTGCACTATATATACCATATTTTCAATTCTCTAGTACAAATAATAGGGAAGGTTGAGCAATTTCACCCTAGTGAAATGCATAAGTAACCTGATGTGATCGCTGTACAACCTAGAGAATCTGCCCTCAGAAGTGAAATATTTCATGATGATCTTCATCACAGGAGAAAACCTATTAAGCAGCTGACCAAAAGGAAATATTTTATTGATGTTGTCTTTGTAAGGTGATTTGAGGTAAGGCTCATACAACTAGGCATCCAAATCTTGAGTTTTGAACCACTTTTCACCTACATTGGGTATCCCTATTGCTGCTGCAATGATATTTTTAGAAATGGTGAATGTCACCCCTACAATGGTCACTTGGTATTTTTGTAGGTTGGTGATGAATATCCTGGTCAAATTAGGATGGCTCTGCACTCTTTGGACCATCTCACAAAACTCAAAATAACCTACATGCTGGAAACATTTGACTGCTAAGGGTGATGACATCAATTCCCTAGTGTCTGATGGAACTAGCCTCAAGATTATCCCTCCTTTATTGTATGTATTCTTCTCTTCTTCTATGGTGTTTCTTTCCTCCTCCATGGTGTTTCTATCATCCTCCATTATATTCAGTTTTTCTTAGAAACCCTAAGGGAGAAGGGGAAGTAAAAGGGAGTGGGATTGTAGGGTTAAGGAGTTGGGATAAGTGAGGGAAAATCTAGGGAAGTGTGTAAGGGAGTTAGGAAGCTTAGGGAAGTGATGGGGAGTTGAAATGATAAGGGGAATGGGGTAGGGAATTCAATTACAGGGATGTTTTCTAGCTGCCTAGAAAAGCATAGCGTAGGGGTAGGGTTTTAGGGAATATAGATTAAGAGTGGAAAATGAGGGGATGTGAGGGTAGTGGGGGATGAATTAGAATGTGAGGGAGGTAGATGGGTCTAGGGAAAAACAAATTAACCTTACAAAATTTGAAAACTAGGGTTTAATAACTAGAGCATGGCAAGGATATCAATGAGGGGTTTGCATCGTAAAATTATGTCCATGAGATGAAAGGAGGAGCTTGTAAGATGTAACTTACTTGCAAGTAAGTGAAGAAATGCTTAATTTTATTTTAGAACCCTTGGAGACAAGCTTTGAGGTGGTAAATCCTTCACTGCAAAAAGCACAACGAGCTTGAGAAAAGCGCAACAAACATTGAGAAAAGCGCAACGTGCTTAAGAAAAGCATAGCGTGCCCACTGCAAAAAGCGCATCGCCTATGAAAAAAGCGCAATGATGGACCCTGGAACTTGTTTTTTTGTAGAAAAAATTGTTTTTTGCTTGGAGAAGCTGAGAGCTCGATGCTGAAGAGTGAAAATAAGTGACTTTTGCTCTTTGAGGGCCTTTTATACTTTGGAGAAATATCATTAAATAGACATGGACCCACATTTCCTTTTTCAAAATCAACCTTACATTGCTTTTTACCTTTAACCTTTGAATTTGATCTCTGAACTTTATCTTTTGATGGCTTAGGAACATTGAATTGCTTTTTTGGAACCTTGATCATTTTCTGATGGAACTATGAGTTTTTTCAGCTACTTGGAGATCTGAAGTACTTATTACAAATTAGGAACACAAAATTACATTTTTCTTTGAGATCAAATTTACTGATGAAATTTATTTATTGTCACTCCTTCACTTGTTGGAATTTATGCATGAAGTGATAATTTGATGACCTTTGAACCCTAAGACCTAATGGAGACTTTGGAATGAATGAAACCATGATGAAAATGAATGTAATGATGATGAAAACTCATGAATGATGGTACACTCAACAAAGAGGTGAAATTAGCCAGCAAGTAGTACAATTGTGAAAGGAGTGAAATCAGACCTAGATCTACATCCAATGACCAAATTTTTTCATGATGAGCTAATGGAATGGAATTTTTTTGAAAATGGGACCCTAACAAGACATGATAAGAGTATATTTGATCACTCATGGTAGGACGCAAAAGCTGACACTAACATTCGCTCTAGCTGGGGATGGCAGGTCCTTGGAGGTGTCAAGAACACCGTATACCAAGTATCCTAACCATTGGGCATGGAGTCAAAATCTAATAACCAAAATGAATGCTGAAAACTTGATATAATAAACTGGCTCAAAACTGGACTGACTTAACTGAAATAAAACCTACAAAACGTATTGATGGCAGCATATCATCGAGACTTGAGGGCTTCAAATCCTGATGATAAGGACCTGCCTGCTGAAGAAATATGTACACTCATGTGGAGTGATCCTTCCAGTGTAACCAATCCAACAGATGGCTACTTACTTGAGTTATGCTCTCACTTTCCTCGAGCAGGTAGAAAAAACAAAAAATAGGGCACTCCAAGTGTCTACTGACCATGTCCTCGTGATCCATAAATTTAAGAAAAGATATCATCCCTATTGACTACAACAAACTTGCCACTGGATCCTGAAAAACATGAAAATTTACCTCTTGCTGATCTAGAAGAAACAAGGTACCTTTTTCTCTTGAATCTGATCTCTCTTCATAACGTACCTCAAGGAAAGTGTGTTCCTGGTCTTCAAAAATTTCTGAACAAGTAGGTGAGAAAATTTCTTCTTGAAACAAAAATTCAAGACATGAAACATGAGAAGAAAAATCTGAATGACAATCCTCAATGTCATAGTCCTCTGAAATTTGAACACATTGTTGATCATCTTCATATGTTGAAGTGGAAACAACTTGCTCTTCACCAACTGATGGCTGATTGGAATTCTCTTTAGTCAAGGCAAAGGCGGTTTGCTGGAAATTTTCTTGAACTGAATGACAACTAGGATCTGATTCTTTCTCATTCTTTTGGAAGGGAATTTGTAGCAACGCCTCTTGAAATTTCTCATCCATCAATTCTTCATCACCATAAAGACTTTCCAAATGACAAATAAAACCTTGAAAATGCTTGCAACGATCTTTTACCAACATTAAAGATGGATGTTCTTCTTTAATTTTTTTATAAAACATCATATGAAAATCAGCAAGTGAATAAATACAACCAGGTGGAAAACCTTCATACCATGATCTTGCTTGTTCCTCCAAGGTGGTCATGAACATATTTATCATACAATCTTGATGAAATTTTACACTCAACTTGCGTGCATGCATGTGAAATTTAACGAGATGTAGAGCAACATCATCTCCTTTCTCGTCTTTGAACTTTGGGAGATAAGTTTTCCAATCTACACAAGACATGTGGTTTGGAAAACCAGGAATATGAGCTCGATTCATAGGAGCATACCTTTGAGAAGTTGAATCCATATTGAAAATAATGAGGTCACCAAGAATTTCTTCAGACTATCGGTTCTTGAAAAGTGGAGTCACCATGAAATTTATGAATATTTGGATTTTTTGACACTTGAGTCACCAGGTGAAAGATGCACAACCTTCTTTGTGTTTGACTGC
The DNA here is from genome assembly GCA_034641835.2 of Pinus albicaulis. Classification (NCBI taxonomy): domain Eukaryota; kingdom Viridiplantae; phylum Streptophyta; class Pinopsida; order Pinales; family Pinaceae; genus Pinus; species Pinus albicaulis. Next base: position 900,705,825 of record CM076570.1, on the reverse strand, counting down.
AATTCACTATCAACAATCAGATCTGATCCTTCTCGTTCTTTCCCGAGGAAGATTTGTCACCTCGTTCCCTAGTATGGTCGCCAAGATGTTATCAATCCACCAGATCTCTGAAGGCTGAGAAGGATACCAAAAAAGGTAACCACAGACCGCTTTGGCCTAGTAGCTAGCCCTACTAGGTAGGAGAGGTCTCTCTCTAAAAGATCACAACCAAATTGACAGGATAATGATGATTTTAGGCTAGGTATAGTAGCACTAGGGTTTGATCGATTGATTTTTGGTGCTGGATGGTGAATTAGGTCAAAGAAGGACTAGGTCAGGGCACTGAGGATCATAATTGCAAAGATCTGATGGGGAAAGGTAGGCACATCCTTTAACATATTCAAGTATCAAGATGAGTATGATCAGATTGGTAGGGTTTCAAAAAGAGCATGTAAATCATGAATTCTTTTCAACTAGAAGAAAGTGAAACACAACTATGATAATTCCTCCAAAACAGAGCATAAAATAATGAATTTTGCTTATCTAACTTAGGAATAAATCACATTGAGAGATGGACATGAAAATGGAAATCATAATACATTCTAACATATGAAAACATAAGAGGAAAAACTTCTAAAACACATACCACATGAATCCCACCTAAATATCTGCAACTCTATCCATTAGTTCTTGCAAAAAATGACTGATTACACTAGTGTTAAAAGATAAATTATGCAACATCCAACCCTTGCAATGACAAAGAAAATGAAATATATAGACCAAAACAGACTTCTCCCACTCTTAGGGGTTGAATCTATGACTTGTGGAGCTATTCCCCAAAGTCCTCAACTGGAATCCTAATGACTAGGGAGGTAAACAAACACTCCCTATATTTGATGAAACTGATTCACTTGATGTATCTATCTTTAGTAACTATAAAAGACATAATTTCATTTAATTTTTACATTTACATGAGTAAATATTGTTGGAATCCATCAATCAACTGAGAAAAAGTGAAAATTATGAAGAAATCAACAAACTGGAAAAAGAGCAACATGGGCCTTCAAATAAAATTTTGACTGCCTTCCCTAAGTCCAAATTGAGCACAAGATAGATCATTGGAAAGATATTCCTGTCTAGTTGTCAAAAATGTACTTAAGCATTGAAAATGATGTATTTAAGCTCCTAAAAAATAAAATCTCCCAAGATTGGTAAAAAAGTGCAGTGTGAGGCTGAAAAAGGTGGCATAAAGGTGTTTTTTTAGGAGGTTTTTGGGCCTTTCCGAATGTCAAAAGCTCATTTTTTGGAGTGCCAATAGTCAAAAATTTATGTGGAGACCATTATCTATCCAAACATGTATATTTTTTAGCATTTAGAGGCCTCCAGAAAAAGTGCAGCGTGGCCCATACTATGCTTTTTGCAGGCTGACAGTGTAAAAACCTTGAAAAATTTGACCAAAATGCTCAAAAAACTAAAAACTTGCCCGGAAACTCTCAAAACTGCTGAATGAAGTTGCGATGAAGTATGCCAAGCTACCAAAGATGCATCAGCAATCAAGTCAAGTTGAACCTTCTCCTTTTGGCTGATTAGGGTTTCCTTGAGCTTCTCCTTCAATTGTTTGATCTTGACATTGCAAATTTTGTTTTTGGTGTGATAGTGATTAACCATGTGCCTCAACATCTGATTGTCCTTGTTTTCCTTGTGAATAAGCTTCTCTAGGTGTATGTTCACTCTATCAAGCCAAAATTTTATGTTCTCATTAATTTCCATGGAAATATTGTCCTCAAAGGTGAGTTCTTCTGCCCCATGTTGTTTCTCCTGCTCCAATTCTCTTTTAAGGCCCGCTATTTTTGATCTCTTCTTGGTGATATGAGCCTCATCCTCATCAGAATAATCATGTGCTATCACTGCTTTTCCTTTAACATATTTCTTCTTAGCCTTCAACAAGTCCATTTCCAAGAGTATTTGTTTGTTACTCAACTGTTTGTTTTCTTGCTCAAGGAAGGAAATGACAAATTGTGCTCTTGCCAAATTATCTTGCAACTCTTTGATTTTGGCATATTTCTCTTTGATGACCAGGTTTAAGACTTCCTGTTCATCTTGGAGATCCAAGTCCACCATTTAAAACTCCTTTTCTTCCTCATGGTGAAGGGTTTCTTTCTCTTGGACAATTGCCTCCCACTGCTTATGATATCCCTGTTTTGCTGATGTAGAAGGCAATACCCATTCCACAATTTGTGGAGAAAACACTTGCCTATGTTCTCTCTGATAGGTTTTGACCTCTTTGTCCTTTTTAGTCTTCTACACATTAGCCCTTCTATATAACCTAGTTTGATTTTGAGAAACTGATGCTAACAGTGGAATAGGTCTAGCAGGCTAATTTGGTGGTGTTGTGAAGACCTCTTCCTCAATGAAAGTCTTCCATGCAATGTTCAACTGCTTGAGGTGATGAAGGACAATGATTTTAATGAGTGAATGATGGAATATATTTTTCATTTGAAGCTCATATTCTTTGTTCTGCACTATATAGGCCATATTATCAAAGCTCCTATACAAATAATAGGGGATTTTGAGAAATTTAACCCTAGTGAAATGCATAAGTAAACTGACGGTGATAGTTGTACAACCTGGAGAATCTACCCTCACAAGTGAAATATTTAATGATGATCTTCATAACAGGAGAAAACCTATCAATCAACTGACCAAAAGGAAATATTTCTTGATGTTGTCTTTGTAAGGTGCTTTTAGGTAAGGTTCATACAATTGGGCATCCAAATCATGAGTTTTGAACCACTTTTCACCTAGATTGGGTATCCCTGTTACTGCTGCAATGAGTAGAAATGGTGAATGTCACCCCTGAAATGGTCACTTGGTATTTTTGTAGGTTGGTGATGAATATCCTGGTCAAATTAGGATGGCTTTGCACTCTTTGTACCATCTCACAAAACTCAAAACAACCTACATGTTGAAAACATTTGATTGCTAAGAGTGATGACATCAATTCCCTAGTGTCTGATGGCTCTAGCCTCAAGATTCTCCCTCCTTTATTGTATGTATTCTTCTCTTCTTCTGTGGTGTTTCTTTCCTCCTCCATGATGTTTATCTCATGCTCCATTATATTCGGTTTTTCTTAGCAACCCTAGGGGAGAAGGGGAAGGAAAATGGAGTGGGATTGTATGGTACGGTAGTTGGGATAAGTGAGGGAAAATTTAGGGAAGTGTGTAAGGGAGTTAGGAAGCTTAGGGAACATATGGGGGGTTTAAATGATAAGGGTAATGGGATAGGGAATTCAATTATAGGGATGTTGGCTAGCTGCCTAGAAAAGCGCAACGTAAGGGTAGGATTTTAGGGAATATAGCTTAAGAGTGGGAAATGAGGGGATGTGAGGGTAGTGGGGGATGAATTAGAATGTGAGGGAGGTAGATGGGTCTAGGAAAAAACAAATTAACCCTACAAAATTTGAAAACTAGGGTTTAATAACTAGAATATCGCAAGGATAGCAATGAGGGGTTTGCATCATAAAATTATGACCGTGAGCTGAAAAGAGGAGCTTGCAAGATGTAACTTACTTGAAAATGAGTGAAGAAACCCTTAATTACTATTTAGAACCCTTGGATACAAGCTTTGTGTTGGTAGCTCTTTCACTGCAAAAAGCGCGGAGAGCTTGAGAAAGGCGCAATGAACACTAAGAAAAGCGCAACATGCCCACTGCAAAAAGTGTAGTGCCTATGGAAAAGACACAACAGTGGACCTTGGAACTTGGTTTTTTGAAGAAAAAAATGGTTTTTTTCTCAATGAAGCTCAGATCTCGATGTTGGAGAGTGAAAATAAGTGACTTTTTGTCTTTGAGGGCCTTTTATACTTTGGATAAATATTATTAAATAGACATGGACCCACATTTCCTTTTTCAAAATCAACCTTACATTGTTTTTTACCTTTAACCTTTGAATTTGATCTCTGAAATTTATCTTTTGATGGCTTAGGAACACTGAATTTCTTTTTTGGAACCTTGATCATTTGCTGATGGAACTTTGAGTTTTTGCAGCTACTTGGAAGTCTGAAGTACTTATTAAAAATTAGGAACATAAAATTACATTTTGCTTTGAAATAAAATTTACTGATGAAATTTCTTTATTGTCACTCCTTCACTTGTTGGAATTTATGCATGAAATGATGATTTGATGACCTTGGAACACTAAGACCTAATGGAGACTCTGGACTGAATAAAACCATGATGAAAATCAATGTAATGATGATGAAAACTCATGAATTATGGTACACTCAGCGAAGAGGTGAAATGAGCCAGTGTTACACAGTTATTTGTCACCGTCCTTACCATTCCCCGTCCC